>CM026562.1:37853753-38453753 GCA_015143295.1 Tetracentron sinense | reverse complement strand
ATGTGGATTAGATACATCTTTCTATATACTTAGCTTGATGTACATTTCAACTCGAGATCAATAGATTTTGAAGTACCATGGGATTTAATTTCATCTCTTTAGGTTAGGCTTCTTCATTTGATAAGTACTCTCATCTTCATTAAGTAGGTATAAAGCTTAATCTCATCTCCATAGTACAGTTTAGGCGACCTTGATATAGCTAACTCAGTAAACGGAAATTTTAAATTGAGAATGGTTGCACTTACAAGGTTTGTTTTCAATCCTTCATAGGATACTGCAGTCCATGGTAATAAAAATCACCGAAACTGATACGAAACGGGCGATACTTATAGGTATCGGTAGCCCCCTGTATGATATTTATATGGATACGAAACAGGCAATACATATCGTTTACTAGTTATGTATGCTTTAATTCAATGTAGAATTATAATTGTGTTTGCTACTTTGTCCTTGAGTAGCTTCCCATGACTTTATATTCGGTAAATTTGGTTCTTATAACTCATTTGACTTTATTTTAAATTTTATTTTTATTTTTCTAAGAAAAAGAAAAAATTATACGTATCATCTGAAACCGATACGTATAGGTTTCGGTTGGGACCAATACATCTCCCGAAACCGTATTTTTAATCCTTGCTGTAGTCGGATTGGTTTGTGGCTTCAAACTATTTTTTTCTGGATAAGTGGATTATTTATTTATTTACTTGTGTGTTAAGATGGACTCAACCATGAGACCTCATGGAGGAGGGATTCTTAAGTAGTGGTAGCTGAAATAAGTGAAAGGTTTTCCCTGTGGATGTTTTGAGGATTATTTTTTGGGAAGGGGAGGGGGGGGGGGGTCTTGAAAATAGGTGGAGGGGATTCTCAAGTTCGAGATTGTGAGAGAACCAGTTCATGTCATAACCATTAGGGGAAGAATAACGAGGATTTCTTTGAATGAAATATATTCGTTCTACAAGGTTTCTCATTTTGCAATTTATCACACAAGAGGCAGGAAAAGAAAGTTTCAGGTAGTGCAGGATGGACCTACCTAATTTCATTTCCTTGCATTTCTTCTTTCTCATCAGCGTAAAAAGAATGGTCCTTCCCTAAAAAATGGGAACATATGTACAATTTGAATGCCCTCTTCTGATTTTTATTTTAAGATTACTAACTGTAGATCATATTAATGTATAAAGATACATACACTTTCAGGGGAAGGGATCCCCCACAAAAGAGAACCAAAACGTACATGAAGGAAGGGAGTAAAATCACCTGGATCCCATAGTTGGTCTTCTATTTTTTGTTGCGTATTCATTTAATGTCTTATCCATGTCATTTAGGTTCCTGGAACAATACATCTCGTATTGGAGTACTGCAGAGGGGGTGACCTTTCCATATTTATTCAACGTCATAGAAAAGTTCCAGAAGATTCTGCAAAGCACTTCATGCAGCAGCTAGGTGCATCCTGGACTTCCTGTTCTTTTCGTTTTCTTCTTTTATCTCTAGTTTGTGTTTCGACAATGAATTCATGTAGTAAAATTGCATAAGATTGTGTTTTTTTACAGCATCTGGTCTACAAATCCTCCGTGAAAACAACTTTATACATCGAGATCTAAAGCCACAGGTTTGTCTTGGTCCTTTTCTGTTCGACTTTCATATTCTAATTAAAATTGGCAGATATGATAACTGATGAGCTAGAAACTGTCTATGCAGAAAATTGTGTTTTCTATTTGATTTTCTTTAACTATAACTAGAATTGGATGACATGTGACTGAGGTCATCGTTCTCCAAAGGGTTTTGGCTTCATTTTTCTCGATATCACAAATAAATGGAATTGGGGAGAGTACAAACCTTTTAAATCATGTGTAGTCAAAAAGAGTTTTATCAATTTGGGACCTACTATATATGTGTGTGCACGGGCGGGCAGGTGGGCATGCTTGTGTGTGTGTGTGTGCACGCGCGTATGTGTGTGGGTGAGCGGGCGGGCGTGTGCGTGTGTGTGTGTGTGTGCACGCCATTTCCTATTGCAGCAAGAAGCAATGCTCAGTTTATGTGTCATACGTTTGAGTGACGTGTAACACTCTTTTGGTCCCAAAACAATCTATGATGAGAATCCCCATTTCCTAACAAGTGCTAAAAATGTTATCCCTTAAGAGTAATGCTGACTCAACCTAAGAGGTTGGACCTCCTAATGGGATACCTTATTATAGAACATCCATCTTTCTTTCCTTTTGAATTTTTTTCTTCAGGGAACACATTTTAATGTTTACCAATATTTTAAGTGTTGAAGCTTATCTCAAACATTTCATTTATCCCTTAGTCATGGCAAAAATTATGTCATTGCATCTTCTTGGCATCTTCTTTCCACCCTGGATAAAGATTATTCTCTTTAAGTTTAGTTGGTTCCTTGTAATCTCTTTGGAGAATCTTTTGGCTGAGAATATATTTATGTGTATATTTCCTATATTTATGATTTTACCTCTGCTATGTCAGCTAGAGTTTTCCTAGGCATTTGCCTAGTCCCCTAGGCAAAATTCTGGACCCAGGCAACAGTGTGCTTAGGCCAATTAGGTGAGGTGACTAGCTTAGTTTCCAAGTGGTTGCCTAGGTACAAAGGGAGTGGGTAGTTCAGGCGACAAATTAACGGCAAGAAATGTCAAGTTGACAGACGCTGGTGCTTCTATTAAGCATAGGTTGGAAACAGGGTTTAAAAAAATGGTTTCGGACACCGTAATGGACACGATCGAAACCTTTACGTAACGCCGTTACGTAATGATTTCGGCCTTTACTTATTTTTTTACTTTTTTGCTTAAAAAAAATCCAAAAAAATTCAATAAATAGAAAAAAAATAAAAAAACATATAATAAATGAGTAACAAGATACTTTTAAGCCAATATGAAGCTCAAAATTTAGAAATAAGGAAATTAGATGGGTCAAGGGTTGAAAATACCCGAAATAAAGAACCTGCCTTGGATTCCTTCAAATCTATGAATTAAACCTCAAATGAAGTTGTTAATCAACAAAAAAATAAAAGAATTTTAGGAAAAAAAAAGGTACTAAGAATAGGTAGAGAAGAAGAGAGGAAGCAAAGATGAGGTTTTAGAATGAGTTTAGGGATTTTTGGAACCTAGTCCTACGATTGAAACCTTTACGTATCCAGCGTAATGCCCGTTACGTAACGGTTTCGGGCGTTACGGTTTTGTTTCGGGATAAACGGGTAAATGTATAGTATCAGGTATCGGAGGCCACCGAAACCTTTACGTAACGGGCATTACTTAACGGTTTCAGCGATTTTTTAAACCATGGTTGGAAACATTTTGTGTTATATTGCAAAATCACCTTTTTTTTTTTGTTGATCGGTTACAAAATCACTTGTTTCCTTGGTTTAGACTTTAGAGAAGAAAAGGCAAATGCGCCTCGTCAATAGTACCCCAATTCTCCTTCTAGTTACGTGAGTGATTGTCTCGTGGTTTAGTATCTTTCTCTTCTTCCAGGAAATATGTGGAGCACAATTACAGCTTAGCATAATGTATATGAATTTTGAGCAATGTAAAAGGCTCTGTTTGAGATGTAGTTTCTTTTATGTAGACAGTACATTGTATATATTCTGATGTGTATCATTTCTGGAACAGAATCTTCTCCTCTCCACAAATGACAACCAATCGGTATTGAAGATTGCAGATTTCGGTTTTGCGAGGTAGGATTTTTATTACCCTTTTTCCCTGAAAGACTGCATGTCAATTAAAATAGTGGGCGTGATCTTGTTAATGCTGGGAAATTTTATTTTTCCGAGCATATATCACTTGGGAGGTTCCATAGGATACATTATTACATTGTATTAAAATTATCGTAAGGTTCTAGTGTTGATAGAGGCATACTCTACAGTTACAACTTCAGTACCAAATTATTTGCAGGAGAGTAATGTCAATAAAAATGCTAATTGGATTTTAAGCTTCTTTTTTTCTCCTTCCAAATTTTGTCTAATAAAAAGGGTGCGGCACTGTTTTAATTTTGGATTCCACTATTTCTACACACATATTCTTGTTCAGCCATATTTTTTTCTCTTATTTTCTTTTTCTTTTTGGTAGTCATTTAAGTCTTACTAGTTTTGTCTTATAAATCTCCTTTCCCCCCACAAAACTTGAGCATACGATTTGTGTCAACAACTTATATAGCTACCTTAACCTCTTCCTCCCCCTCTCTAAAAACTCCTAAACAAAAAGTACCAGATTTAATAATTAATAATGGTCGAAATTAAGCTTCATATTGCAATTTGGCGGACATTTCCATCTTTTGATTGGAGTCTCCCCTTGGTATCTGCTATCAGATGTCACCTTTCATTCCCTCAATTCTCAAGTTATCATTTATGGAGTCCTTGATGTGTCTCTATTGGATAATCATCTTAATTAGGGAACAGCATCCTGAAAAATCCTTTCTTTCCTTTCAAAATTCAAATGCTGCAAGGAACAACAAGTCAAAGGATCTTCCACAATATATAACTGTTAATCTAGATTCTAAAACTGTCTCTGAGGCTCCCCAAATTATTCAACTTTAATATGGATTTTGGAAGTTTCACCAATTCTCCTGCGTGACCTTCAGTCAAGATGGTCATCCTTGCTGGGAGATGTTGAAGAACAGCCCCTTAATCAGAAACATATTTTATGAGAACATGTTTCATTTTCTTGCCTGCTTGCCGAAACATTCGAAATCAAGAAATTCTGAAGTTGAAGCCTGAAGATGATGGAAAGTCATATGTTCAAACTCATTTCTCAACTATAAGCTTTCTACAGTGGGAGGAATGAGAGCTTTCTCGACTTGGGCATTAGTATAAGAAAAATGGCTTTGTTTGAGAATTATGAAAAGGACTTAAGGAGAGGGAAACTAAGCCTGGGGATCCCATTTTCATATTCTTGTCTCTGCAGCCCTTAAGAATAAAAATTTCCTTTTAGCTTTAGACCAATTGTTCAGCAGCGTTATTCTCAAGAGCATTTAAAAAAAAAAAATAAAGATAGCAAAGAAGAAAAATAAGATTTCTTCAATAGAGAAGATCACAAATCACCTTTCTTCTTATCTCCACGTAACTGTATTAACTATTAAGCCTCTAAATATTTTTGGCTGACTGAAGAATCCTATAGTGTTTAGTTGTTATACCTCGACTTACTACCTTGTCACCATAACCTTTTTTGCTGATCTTCTTTTGAAGTCCCTATTATCTGCTCAAAACATTTAGTCTCTTTCTTTCCCTTTTTTCTTTTTATTGGTAAGCTTTGTTCAAGATTGCAAGGTTCTTCAAAGATTCCACTTAAAAGTTCAAACAGTAGGGTTTTTCTTTTGGCAGGTCTCTACAACCTAGAGGGCTAGCAGAAACATTTTGTGGTTCGCCATTGTACATGGCTCCAGAAATAATGCTACACCAGAAGTATGATGCAAAGGTGACACGGATTTTTTCCTCTTATAAGCTACCATCCATTTTCTCACTGGACCTGTTCTTCTATTTACCTTGAACTGGATACACAGGCAGATCTCTGGAGTGTTGGTGCTATCTTTTTCCAGCTTGTAACTGGGAAAACCCCATTTACTGGAAATGATCGAACACAGGTTTGAGTGCCTTCTCTATTCTCACATCTGAAGCAGACAGTATTATGCTTGATATTTCAGTTTACTTATAGTTGAGTTTCTGCTTGCCTCTTATAGTTGCCATAACCTGAACCTATTCATCTCTTGTGTTGAACAGTTGCTTCAGAACATTGTGAAATCAAACGAGTTGCTCTTCCCTCCAGATAATAAGAATTTGAGTTCTAACTGCATTGATTTATGTCATAAATTGTTGCGCTGTAATCCAGGTATGAATTTTCCATTTAGTGTAACTTGTGACTGGAGAATCTGGAGATGTGATTGCGAAGCTGTGATGATTTTTGCATTTAGTACGGGAATCATACCTTGTTTGCACGATTCTGTGCGTAGAAACTATGATCTGTTTATTTATGCATTTCAAACAGGTGAAAAGTTGAAATCAGTTAATGATGAAAGGAAAAGCAATATATGAGATCCAACTAGATCAACCAGCAACCCAATTTATAATTTGTACAATAATGCTTATATGTATTTCAGAATAGAATTTCGCTAACTTGCATACTGATGTATATGCATCCCGACATATATGAGAGGTGGTACCAACAATAGGTAGAAACTAAAAAGTACTGCTTCATTTCTTGGAATTTGGGGTAATCTCTGTGGGGGATACTTCTTCAACCTTCTGATCATCTTGTAAGAATTACCTCAGTTTAACCAAAGATGCAAGATCCTTGAGAAACGTAAACTCTGCTATGGTTCTTATAACTTAATTTTGACCAGATTTGCATAGGCTGCCAGCCATATGAATATACCACCTCCCCAGAAAATCGGGCCACTGAATCTTCCTTTCTATACACTTGTCAGAAAAGAGGGAAGGAAGCGCTCATTGATAGCGAATAGGCCACAGAGATCAATTCAATAATCAAATCGCTCTTTGAAAAATTATCCAGTTGTGCTCTTTCTAAGACATCTATAATCATCCTTCTGATCTATCAGCTTGGTTCTTGGTACAAAACTAAACCATTAGGCATCTGGTCAAGCCTAATGCTCCAAGGATTAGAGGGAAGGGCTAGGGGTGGTTATTGAACAAAATGTTCGTGAACTACTTGGGCTCGGCTCGTTAAAAGCTTGAGTATTGTTCGTTTATTTAGTAAACGAGCCAACCTTGAACACCATTTTCAAGCTCATTTAGTAAACGAGCTGAGCTTGAACACACCCCTACTCGGCTCGATAAAAGCTCGGTTCGATTACATATATATATATATATATATTTTTTTTTTAATATATAGTTTATTTAAATACTAAAAATAAAAATATTTATATAATTAATTTATTAGTTAAGTATAGGTGGTCTAAGTGTGTGCTCTGTGTGTGTGTGTGGGTGAGTGTGCTCTGTGGGTGTGGGTGTGGGGTGTCATGTATTCACCCCAGTGATATTCAAAGCAATCAACAGGATGCTCAAGCACTGCATCAATTCACATCACTTGCCTTCTGTAACTCACAAATACCTGAAGTTGTTAAGTGTGATGTGGGACCAAATTTAGTCCCACTTCGGTTAAAGAAAAAAAATGGTGAAAGTTGTTAGCTATAAGAACTAAAGAGGTGTTGAGATAGGGGTCATCTGCCATTGGGAGTAGGATCAAATGAGTTGGCCACCAGGCCCAACACCTTGTTAGGCTTGGATCGATGAGAGTGACCAAAAGAGTTGGTCACTCTCTTATTCGGCCTGGCTCGATAATACTTTATAAAATAATTTTTTTTTTAAATTTTAATTTAATTAATAAATTATGTATTATTATTAGGCTCGTTAAAAGCTTGAGTTCGGCTCCGGCTTGGGCCAATATTTGCAATCCTTCCAACCCGAGCCGAGCTAAGCTCGAGCTCGTTTATATTTTCACGAGCCGAGTTCGAACAGGAGTAGTTATTTTTTAACTGAGTTCGAGCCGAGCTTGAACAATAGTAAAACTTAACGAACCGAGCTCGAACACCCCACTACTCGGCTCGGCTCGATATCACCCCTAGGAAGGGTCCATAAGAATATGACAAATCTGTCAATGAGTCAGAATTTTGTAACTCTAAATTCTTAATCAAATTTAACCCCATTCTGATTCCTTATGCTTTTGTGTTTACAGTGGAACGATTAACATTTGAAGAGTTTTTTAACCACCCGTTCCTTTCTCAAAACCAACCAGAAGAATCTTTGAGGTAAACAAGGCTTCAAATTCTTGTCTTCACGATCCTGGCATTACTTTCTCATTCTTTACATTGACATGGTGAAATCCCTATGCAGGAGTAGGACAACTTCGAGAATGAGAAATGAGTTTCCTTTGGCTGAATCCAATCCTGTGAGGCACACAGAAGAAAGTTCTCAAGAGGATTGTCCTCCTTTCATTCTAGGTGATGATTCGAATGGTCCTGAGAGGAGTCCATCTTTCCCTACAAGGAGGTCCTCGATGAAGTCCACTTATGGATTTTCGCTTGATGCAAAAGTTGATAAAAGGACCACAGCTTCTAACACTTCCAACAACATGGATGTTGCTTCCAGATATGTTAGTGCCATACATAAACTGGAAAATACTGGTTTTAGGTTTGATTGCCATCGACCTTCTGATGGAAATTTCAAAGAACCCATAACAGCCCCTGGCCAAAGGCCAGTCAACACTCCTTTGAAAGGTGCCAAGATTTCCATTTTGTTCTGTTTTTCATCTCAATTTTCTGTTATCTAGATTCAAAATGTGTTTCCTTACTAGATCTTTTTTTAAAACCTTATTTGCATGGATTTCACAGTTGTGGATTCATTGGAGTTCATTGACCAAGATTATGTTCTTGTGTCTGGGCCCCCCATGGATGTTTCATATTCGTCGGCAAGTGCATCAAGGCCACGTCATTCACCGTGCAAATCGGAGAGTTCTCACATAGCATCTGTAAGTAACAGCAGTGCATTAAGTGCACCAATGCCAATCATTGGTGCAGCAATCAGTAACACGTGTCACATTGGAAGCTTGGGAAGTCAGAGCTCTGCCCCTTCTGGAACTTCACAAGGATCCATGGATATGGGAGATGCTTTGGAGCAGCCATCAGCTCACTGCATGACAAGAATTAGGTCATTGCAGCAGTGCGCATCTGCCATCACGGAATTAGTAAAAAAAAGGGTAACTCACAACTGTCCAACTTCTGCAATGAAACCGTTATTTTTATTGTGCTCTCCAGAAATCTGTGGATGGATGTGAAAAGTGCATCTGCAGAGTGAACAGAACAATGAACCAAAAATAGTTTCTGTTCTTTATTACTCTCTCTCTATATATGTGTGTGTGTGTACACGCGTGCGTATGAGAGTGTGTATATATATATATATATATATATATATAATGAGGAGGGACAAATACATTAATTCCAGTATTAAGAATATACAGTTTTTCAGTGGGCAGGACCACATCTAGCCCACAGTCCAATTTACTCTAAATTTGAGTTATCAGTATTTGTCATGTAGATGTGCATTTTCTCTTTTCTACTTCTGCACAGAATTCTCATCTACAATTCTTTTACCACTATCAGGATACTCTGTAGTCTGTAGTATCATTAAACAGACCATAAGATGGTCTATGAACAGAATTACAGTACTTAGAACACATGCAGGTGTGGCATCCACCATCTGATGGGTCTCACTTAAGATCTTCAGCCAAAAATATCCCCGTTGGGTGATCCATACAGACCGATTTGTTGCGTCGTGTTTTCATGGTCAAAATTCAGTGAGCAAGATCAGATTCACAAAATTTCGAATCTGGTTAAAATCTGTCAGATTTCTTTGGTGGAATCCATTGAATAGTAGACCCATCCCCTGACTGTGTGCAACATGTACTGCTAGCCATTGGAAGACTCACTCTATGATCTATGCAATAGGACTCAAGTTTCCTCTTCTGCAGTAAGATTTATTTGCTTTACTTACATTCTCTTTGTTATTCAAAAAGACTGAGGCAGGTAAACAACTTGAAGCATTCTCAATTCAGCTTGTAATTCTGGCAATTTGGAAGCAAGCTCTGCATATTTGCCATACACAGGTTGCCTCGGCTATGGAAGGAAGCCCAACTCTAGAGACTAGTCGACTGAAGGGAAGCACTAGTAAGAAGCATAGTAGTTCAGATGCCCAAGAATGTCTTAATTTTGTTGACACTCAAGGACCGGAGGCTGTTTGCTCCCAGATTGAGACGCAATTTCTCCTTGAAGTTGGGCAGGCTGAGGAACTTGCCAGGGAGCTTGATCCAATTGATGGTATGTATGCCATTCAGTGTTTAGATGTTACCTACTGACATGGAAAAGACTTTCTTCGCATACTCTGAATCTAGGATTGGCAGGTTCTTTCGCATGCTTGGTAATCCATATTTGGCTCTATACAATGTTGATATTGATATCACCGCATGGATTCTTGTAGATGCCCCCCACCCCCACGGGTGTTTGTTACCATACTTAAGTGATTATTTCCTTAGTGCCTGAAATGTTTTCCTGTTTGTTCTGGCAACAAAAAGTACATAAAGGATCTGGAATTTAGAAGTTACATTGAATTCATGTTATAAAGACTAAAACATAATCCTCAGCTCAAAGAAATACAAAATAGCAATCCTAATAATTATTAAGGATAATAATAGCAATAAATATTAGTATTATAATATAATGGTCATCAAAATTTTATTTTTTGTTTGGCAAAGCTAGGATGAGAACCTGAGACTCATGGTTGCAGTGCGTGTCAACCAATTGAGCTACAGTTTGAGTGCTTGCCATATCTCCTTATTTGATGGGTGATTATATTTGTATGTGTCTTCTATGTCAGGGAAATAAAAACATCTCCTAATGATGCCTACAAGCACAAAAAATTTCCAGTTTTACTTATGTTGATAATATCAAATAGAATCTGTAGGTTTCGTTCTATGGTGTTTGGACTTTAAAACACCAATCATTTTTGCAGGAAATGCAGAGATGCCAGATGCAATGGAGACTATATTCCAAACTGCCCTTGCATTGGGCCGACATGGTGCTGTGAGTACTTCTTCTATTGCTGCATGACACACATTTCCATATTTAGTTTTTGAAAAATAATATGTAGTAGTCATCAGGTGAACCATTATCCAAGCATGTTTCTACTGTAGTTATCTATGAACCGTTGTATTTGTGCAAGAACGGTAAGATATAGTCCTCTTTTCGGATGACCAGAATGGCATATTACAAATGCACGGGTTCAGACCCATCATTTGATGTATACCACCCATGAATTTCTTAAAAACCAAACCCATATAACCATCCGTTTTCATGTTTTAAATTTTTTTTTCACATTTAATGTTTTCATTTAGATATTCTTAAAAATAGAGGGGGATGGCAGGTATTGCTTAGACAGGAATGGCATCACCAATGAGAACCCTTTATCTTATGCATATTTTGCAGGTGGATGAGCTGATGGGTGATATGGAGAGTGCACTATCTCTGTATTCAAAAGCGGTATGCTTATTAGTCTTTCTTCTAGTGGAAGCACCATCCCTCATCCTCAATCCTCTTTTCTCCCTCACAAATTCAGATCGGTTTCGGCTTCGGACGTACATTGATATCCTGAATAACAGGCAACAGTCAAGGTCTCAGAGGATTGCCCTTCTCAAGTGTGAGGATCAACATAGCCCACCTTGAAAACTACAAGAGGTTCTCTTCATTACCTTCCCCAGATTGTTGGCAGTGTGAACTAATGTAAATCATTTATTTGTACAGCAATTCTTTAACCAAGTCGTGGATGTTGACAGAAGAAATGGACTTGTATTTGGGATGGGATGGTGTTAATTTTCTCGTTCTGTAATTTACAAACAGCTTACAAGATGAATGAACTGTGCAGCTTCCATTTGTATAGCTCTTGTTTCAGGTGTTTGCTGAGGGTTATTTTAGGTGAAGTTATGGGCATGAAAAATTATTACCATTATGCAGAGAACTTGACTGTTCATTTCATCTGGCTTGATTCTTGAACTAGAACTGACCATGAAAGTAAGCTTAGAACCAGAAAGTCGAAAAGATCCCTTTGTACCGGCTGGTTCTTTTGCGGAGACCATTCAATCCGGTTGAAGTATGGTGTAAATGGAATGAGGTTTTGCTTCATATCTAATTCTACTATGAATTCTCTACTGTTGCAAGCAAGACACAGCATAGAATTTATTTTTTACTTTTTCACTGAAACCTAAATAGGATTTGCATTTAACCTCTTATCAAATAATGCTGATTAACTATGACTAATGGTGACAGGTACCTCCACAGTGCAACTACCAGACTTAACCGGAGGAGTGTAGAGGATTCTGTGTTCTTGTTTATATTTTTTGAGTTGACTGATGTTACTCATCTGCGAAGCTCATTAACCAAAAACACCCAGATAGAGGATAAATACACATTTAAAAAGAAAGAAAAAATGATAATATAAAATGCCAAAGCTGTAGATAAATCCGATGTAATTTTGAATTTTTATTTTATTTTTTAATGGAGGAACATGAGGTAGTCTTGTACTACCACCACCCTTAGGAGAAGTGGTAGATCTGAAGATTCTCAGTTGTAAAGTTGGCTAGTAGACCCATTTACAAGAACTTTTATTGGTAATCAGCTTGATTAGATGGTTAAAACCATCTGATAATAAGGCATGATTCTCTAGATTCATGTCCTCACACTCCTGGCCATCCGAAAAAGATTCAGTTGGTTGGGAGGTAGAGATCATCCGGCTGGATCGATTTCGGTCTGAGTTGGACCACAGACCGTAGAACCATTGAAGGAAAGTATCTGGATTCTAGACTAGACCATCTAATGTATGTCATTATCTTGTACTGTGCTTGTAATCATGGGTATATATATCCATTGAACCTTGTATTCACGTTCAAGTCTTCAGTATTAGCAACCAGAGGTAAGGAAAAAAAGTCTGGAATAACTTTCTGAGGTGATAGATGAGATTAGAAATTGAGTTTTCACGTTCAAGATTTCAGTATCAGCAACTAGAGAACAGAAATCTGTCTGCAACAACCTTTTGAGGTACAAGATGCGATAAAGGACTCGGAACATGAAGAGTGAGGCAACTAATAATTTGGTCTTCTTGCTTTGGGTGCCGAAAGGTCGTGATTTTGAATCTCGCAATGCCCTAGCAATAATCCTAATGAATAATAACAATTATAAGAGATGGAGAGTATATGTTTACATTAATAAATAGGATTTATTTTCTTTAGACCTTGAAATGCTAAAAGAAATGAAAATAGTGCAACTTACAATTCAAGATCCAACAGATGGCTTTACAAGTAGAGCTGATTAAAGCAGATATCCGTTCATGTACAAATCAAGATCAACACAACGCTTCATTACTAGATCTGATTAAATCGCATTCTCTACAAGTAAAAAATCACGTGTTAACAAAAAGAAAAATCGTTCCCCTTCGTTTATATTATTTTCTTTAACTACAATTGTTAAACTTGGCGATTGAAGCTTGAGAACAACCCTCCTCAGTTCCTCTCCTGTTTATATATATCCCAAAAAACCACAAGTAAACGGCAGATTAGGGAAATGGAACATCAGCTGGATCCCAGAAGACATTCTTGAAAAACAAATGACAATTAGAATTAGATAATAATCTCCACCAGTGCTCAAAGCCTCAAAGTAATTGGCGGAGCGTCTGGTTTTCTTTCCGGAGAGACTGGACTTCTTCCATCAGCTCGGCTTGCTTTTCTAGAATTGAGTTCATCACGCTCGACATTTCCATCTGTTTAATGATCACATGAGATGCGTCACAAAGGAGAAACAGCAAAAGCAACAGAAAAGTTGAGAACAATCACCCAATTGATACCTCCTGTATATGGAACTGTCTTAGTATCTCGATATGAAGGTTCCTCATATCCTCATGTATGGAGTTTTGAACGGATGATAGAGTCTCTTCGAGAGTGCGCTGAACCAGCTGAAGCGTAAAGGAGGAGGTTCCCTGCTGTTGATCCGGCTGAAACGGGGTCATCTGGGGTAGTGATGTGTTTCCCTGTCAAATTATTACCATCAATTAACCCTTTCACCTTAAAAGTAAACACTCAGGTATACAGGAAAGATGCACATAAGCCAGGCACCAAATGAGTCCATAGGGTTATTTATACATTTATCATTGGACGAATCCCCGCTCCAGTGGCAGCTGGTGCATCTGACCTTGACAACAAGCTATTCAAAATCTCTTCTCGGGTTTCAGCTCCTGTTTTCTTTGCTTTTGGTGAACCCGCCGCAAGGATTGCTCCATCACTGAAGGATGAAGTAGTGCTGATTCTCTCAGCATATGTGGAAAATCTTCGAGGCAGGGTCAAGGATGCTGATCCTGGAGATTCGAGGTTAGCCTGTCCTGTGATGTCTTTTGTACCTAGCGCCATGGACATGGAACTAAGGGGTGCAGGTTCTGAAAATCCCAAAGAGATCTCTTTATTGGAGGAGATATCTTTGGCACGCAGGCTTGCATAGATTGGGCTCACATTTGTTAGGGATGTCATACTCGTCTGGCTTGTTGACAAGGATGAATCTTGTAAGCCAGCAAATATGGCACCTGTTGTCAGGCCACCAGATGTCAGCATTCCGAAGCGAGATGGCAAGGTAACAGACGGACGGTGGCGGGTGAATTTATCAGTTAACCCCTCACCACCCCAAGCTTCTGGAGGAGTGATGGAGAAAGACTCATCGAGCTTGGAAGATGCAACAGCTTTAGGCCCTACTTGTGACGAGGAAGATTGGGTGTCATCCTGCACGAAGTAATTATTAGAACATCATCATAAACAATAATTTATATTTTGTTGGCTGGGTATGATGGGGATTGACTGCCAAAAATTCAAGGCTGCTAGCACCATCCAATTGAGCTACATGATTTACATGAAACCCCAGAAGGGGTTGTTGTAATGAGAGGACTCAAACTTTTACATGGTCCTGCCTATATAGCTACATCTCAAACCAAACCTTTCAGTTGGTTGCAAGCTTTCAGCTGGGTCAAAGTCCAAAAATCATATTTATATGCTATCTTAATTGTTCATTCAAGAGTACCTTCCAAAAAAAAAATGAAGAATAACAGAAGCTGCCATGAAAGAAAATGTTACTTTAGTCTGGGAAACAAACTGGAATGTTAAGAATCTTAGAATTGTTAATCTGTTATGACTTTAGGGACATCACCCGCTGACAGTGTAACGTTTCATTTGCAAGAACTGATTTTTAGGTAGTCCACGTGTACAGTATAGTTTAATGACCAAAAAACTTGTGGTCCCATGAAGTAGCAATATATAATATTGGTAATAAATAATGAGTAAAAAGGGCATCTCCAACTCCAACTAACTAAATATTGAACATACACAGTGGTTTCCAGCGGGAAGTAAAGATAAGTGAGTATCAACCTGTCTGGAAGTTGAATTGGATTTCCAATCGAAGATTGGATGAGGATCGGTACCACCTTCATCTGCAAAAGGGAATCTCCTGCTGGATGAAGGGAACAACAGAGAAGTAGGTTTCTTATCAATAAGTAAATGACCTTTATTTGCCTTGTCATGATCATCCCACAAATGATCAAGTGATGGCGTAATTGGCTGAACTTCTACAAGTGGGGAGAACACTTCCATATCGTCCTTGAAGTTATAACTAGTACGAGGAGCCTGTAATCTCGACAAAGTTCCACCCGTCCACGGATGATTCCGGAGTGGTGTTTCCTCTGCTGTAGATAAGCTTGATATCCCACTACTGGTTGATGTAAGAGAAGATGCATCTATTGAAGGTCCTGAACGCCCAGGATTTCGAGAACCAGGCAGTGCCGTTGGAAGGGAAAGGCTTGATGATGTCACTGAAGGAAGTGGGTCAGGCATAAGGATTGAATCCTCCCCAGCATCTCCCAGAAGAGCAGTCTCGGCAGTACAATTACTTTCATTTACAATAACCGGTTTCGATCTTTGCCAGCATAAACTTGTAACAGCCTGATGAAAACTGTAAACTATTAGCATTTAGTAAAGATGATGAAAATGGAGGTCATTCATATCAAACCTGTGGAACTGGACAATGTTGTGTTAACCAGATAGATTAGTGGTTAGGAAAGACTCCTACTATATAGTATCTACATGTATGAAGACTAAATATGGAGAATATAGTGCCCACGGCCCCAAGTACATAAAACATATAAACGAGGATTCGGAATATCACACATTAATCAATCCAAGAGAGATTCAACAACTAAAAGAATAGAGCATAAGATAAACACACAAGAATACAAACGAGTGGCACATACAAACTTGTCGGTCCTGACCATTCATTAAGAGGGGAACCTATTGGATGAGAGGCATAGCTAACTGGACAAAATCTAACTGCCCAAGATGATCTTATTCTCCACCATTAATCATCATTTTTTTTACCCCTCCAAGTATTTGCTCCTGATCAAATGATTCAGATCCTTCATCTGGTGGTTTCATTTGACTTTGGGTGAGGCACCATCCAAGAGGCAGCCCACCAATTTAATGGTTCAGATTAATTAAAGATGGGGAAAATGCACAGACTCAAGTATAGGGAGCATTACCCCTGCCCATAGGCCACAGGAAACATTGCATTTGCCTCCTTAAATGATCCTATATATCATCACTTCAGAAGTTTCTAGTAAGTTCTGAAGAGAAACATCATCTTTCCAGAAATTATTGCCTAAAGGTATTCATTAGTCGGGTTTCAAGCATATAGCAGCATGCTGAATTTTCTGTTCTGACTTTAAAAATAAGTTGGCATATAGCTTTAGAAGAGTAAAATAACACACATAATAAAGCATGCATAGAGCTTTTGGACAGTTACATATAAATAATAAATACTATCTACTTATAAAATTCACAAGTGAATCTATTTCAACAAATTGGAAAGTAATGGAGTCAAAGGACAGAGATTATAGAAGCATAGATTTATATAAAATTAATTATATTCAAAATTGCACAGTCTGAAGACAATGAAAATAAGATATTTCTCTTCAGAAAATAAAATGAGAGGAGGGTCCCAACAGAGAATTATTAAAGGTGTAAAGTAAAAAATTTGTGAAGGAACGCACTAAAATCTGTATACAGTACAAGAGAAAGAAAGTACATCTACTTGGACTGGGTATGACAACAATAAATGTTGTAGAAAGAGGAAACACTTTCAGTTAATTGAATCAATGTTGGAATTATGTTAGTTGTTGTCCTCGGAGTGTGTTGAAGATGTGAGTTTGGTTCAAATTCAGTAAATGGGTCTTGTTAGGAAGTTGGTATGGATCTTACCCGGATTCTTGATGACCTGGTGTTGACCTGATTCCCCAGCCGAAAGTTTGACCCGACCCGTTTTGTCTCTTATGTTGTAACCTTAGCTATATAAGGGTTTTCTTTAAGGCTGCGATTAAAGGGTTTTTTCTAGAGTTTTGAGAGAGGGTTTAGCGAGAGCTTGTACACACTGTATTCTCCTTTGTTTCTTAGTGGATCTTCTTGCCGTTTTCTCCCATGGACGTAGGCATCTTGCCGAACCACGTATATCTTGTTTCCTTTGTGTGATTGTTTGCTTTCTCATTTTCTTATTTCTCTGGATTTGTTGAATTAGTTATAACTTATAACAGAAGACTTGAAGGGAAAAGACTAAGCATATTAGATGGATGAAGATATAATCATGGTTGTTAAATCCTTGCGATTTGCGATTCAAATCCTACGATTTGATTTGAATCCCAAGCAAAACGATTCATATTGGAGGTGAAAATCTTAATTGGGTAAATCTCAATTGATTTGCGATTCTGATTACGATTTGCAATTCAAATCGTACGATTCGCAATTCAAATCGTACGATTCGTGCGATTCAGGCGATTCGAGCACGAAACTCCTTTTACGGACCAATACTTAAAAAATATTTTTTATTCTTTTGATTTTCTAAAAGAACTTTATGACTTTTAAGAAGAGAGAAGACACAAGAAAACCCCTGTTACGGACATGCCAAATCCCCTATTTGGGTTTTCTCTTTGTTGTTGACATGCTATGAAATGGGAAAAAAAAAAGGGAAAAAAGGAGGAAGAAGAATGATTATGGAGTTGGATTTTGGGAAAACTTGATGGTTTCCCTTGATATTTTATTGTATTAGTCTTTTCATTTGTACAAGTCTTTTAATACTTGATCCCATACAACATGATTAAATGAGTTTACTTTTGTTGATTTATCTTTAATGATATTAGTTTTTTTTTTCTCATTTTATGGAGTTCATTTGTGTTTTTTGTAGTGTATGCAATGAAAGGTTCATTACTTACTTTTATCAATAGATATTAATGAAATCTTTTGAATAATAGATTATTCTATTTTTCTAATTTATTAAGTAATTTTTTGTATTTTTTAAAAAATGGATTGAATCTTACAATTTAAGATTGGAATCCCGATTTGAATCGAATCGGTTCTAAAACGATTTTACAATTCGATTACGATTTAACAACCTTGGATATAATGACGCAAAATGAAGACATTAAAAGGAATGATGCCCAGCGAGTGTATGAGAATATGCTACAATGTCCGGGACAAATGGTCGCGATCCCATATGGGTGAGCTAACATTTAACACCAACTGATTTTCTAAGCACAACGAAATTGACTCTCCTGCTTAAAAAGAAGGCACTAGCACAGGCACCGAGAAGAAAACAAGTCTTGTACATTGGATTCTAATAGTGTAAAGCTATCAATACGAAAAAGGAGGCTATGATGCAAAGAATGTTAGATGAGGTTAAATCTGCATTTGACATCCTCTTGGTGTTAGTCATCAAATTACCCCCTGTATTTGGCAGAAGCCATGTGCACATGTGTGTTGTTTGTCTGTTTTTTCTTTTTCCTTCTCTTCAGATATGCTTCAAGCTATGGAATAATAGAACCTTATAAGCATATATAATATTAATTTATCTGCCTACATGCAATTGAGTGCATACAAAAGTAGATAAGAATAAAGAGTTATTTCTAAACTTAAGGAACTTCACATCGAAAATACATTATTTGCACAATATTTGGGGAAAGAGATACACCTCTGAACTATTATAAGCACGAAGAACGCTGAAAGGTTGTGGCTTTCCACGAACATCATAAAATACCACCCGACCACTATTTGTTCCGGCTGCCAGTACCAAACCATCATCTCTAAATGCCAATGAAGAGAAAGGTGCCTCATAAGGAATGCAAAATGTCGGTCTTCTAATCCCCGAGTCAAAAGTATATAACTTTTTATCCAGACCAATGCTAGCAATTATCTGTCACAAGAGGAAAATATACGCCATAACAGAAATGTTTAACTTATTTATCCAGATGTTTTGACTTTGATAGAAATGTTTTGATTAATCACAAGTTCAATATTCTTTTCCACCTAAATTAGCAGTGCAGTGGTAAGCTCAGCTAAATAAAGAAGAGACCTTATCATTTGATGGTGAGAAGCTAACACCAGTAGTTGGTGCAGAATGCTGCTTCAACCAAGAAGCCTGTCAGGGGAAAAGTAATGAGTTAACTACATCTTCCGTGATCAATAAGGAAAAACATAACAATACAGGAAATAAGATCAATATAATAGATTTTATATTATTAAACCAAGGGATGTAATGAAAAGCAGGAAATACGCTAATACAATCCACCAACATGTTTAGATTAACTAAATGTTTATAAAGTTCATTACTCCGCAGAAATGCAGCTGAATAAAAACATAACTAATTTGGTCATTTGAAGTAAGAGTACATATTACAAACCTTCGGGCTGCGACCAGTTGTATCCCACAGATGTAAGGATCCGTCGTCACCTGATGTCACTAAAAGGTGTCGGCTAATCCGAGAGTAATCAAGCACTCTTAATACCTGGTCTTATTGGACACAAAATTAAGGTTTTAAGAAACCATAAAATCTAAAGTCTGATGAAGATAAGTGCGCATCTTTGGCTGTGTTCGTGATTTCATAGTAGTTGGTAGGTGACCTGTTTATTTGGGTCCTTGAGCTCAGCAGCCCTTGCTCCAGAAGCGAGGTTGTGAAGAATAAGATCTCCTTTTAAACTGATGGAAGCCAAGTGCTCATCCTTGCAATTGTACATTGCACCCGTAATTGTATCGTTATGACCCCTCAACCGTTTGATACAGCGCTTCCTCTGCAAATCCCATATTCTAACAACTTGACCACTCCCGCCAGAGCAGATATACCTAGAACCCTTATTGCTAAAGCTAATAGACAATATAGACTCCTGCAATAAAAATAGAAAAATTCAGACTAAATCTTGACGAAATAACACCAAAAGAAGCAACTTACATTGAATCTATAGAAATGCCATTAATTTAGAAACAGTTTGTAAATTGAGAAATAATATGTCAGGACACACCGACGGATTTGAATACTTGACTACTCATTCCTGATCATTACAAGAACAAAAATCCAACCAAATCGGATAAAATACCTAACTGAGACAAAATATTACATCGATTTTGTCTCCAATATCACTCCCGGAAACCGGAACTGTCCCCAAACTTTGCCCATTTTTTCGCCACAACGAGATCTTTCTATCATCTCCGGCACTCGCAACTACTAAGTCTGCGAAAATATTAGGAAAGGGAAATTCAATCAAGACCTTCAACGCAAATAACAAAACAAAGTGATTTAACCAATAATCTCAGAAGAAATGTAGAGAAACGGAAGGAATTGACATTGTAACTTACTGGTGTGATTCCACTTCACTGAGTTCACGTGGTTCCCTGGTGAAGGAGAGTAGCTCAAGGTGCATGGATCACCGGGCTCCATTGAAACATCGAAGAGCTTGACTGTGTCTCCTCCGCAGGCTGCCAATAAGGCCATTGATGGATCCGTGAAGCTCATCATCAGCGATCCTTCACGACCTCCCTTCTTCCTCGGATCTCTCTCAAACTATAAAAGTCATGAAATTTTCCTCTAAATCAATTCAAAACACGGTATTCGATTCTTCCTCCAGAACCTAATTTTCACAAAATTACTCGAAATCTAAGATATCTATCAAAGAAATTTGATCCCTAAATCAAAAAATGCCAGGAGAATCAGAGAAATGCCTTAGAATTTTATGCGTTGATGTATGGAAACCCTACCTGCAAGAGAGAGGGAGAGACAAATGAGTTGGACAAAAAATTCAAATTCTCTCTCCAGCGCTTTTTGTATATGTATGTACACCAACAGGTGGCACGTGCGATGCACGTGAGAGTTAGGGGAAGGAGTTAATCACAGTTAATAGGAATTAAAAGGGACATGTGTTAACCCGTAGGTGTGATTGAACTCTCCCCGAGTTCAATCGCGGTTGGCTGTGATTTTATTCTTTAAATTTATAGATAAGCAATGGATAGTTTGGGAATTAAAGTAAAACATTAAATCAAGTTTGGTTTTATATAAGGGTAGTTTGGGGATTTTGGAAAAATCAGGCTACGCCTGCCTCTCCCATTATTATAGTAAAGACTAGCGGGTGTGATGCACGTGAGAGCGAGGGGAAGGAGTTAACGACACTTAATTGAACTCGCTAGTGGCACGTGCAATGCACGTGAGAGCGAGGGGAAGGAGTTAACCATAGTTAATAGGGATTAAAAGGGGCACGTGTTAAACCATGGGTGTGACTGAACTCTTCCCGAGGTCAATCGCGATTGGCTGTGATTCTAAATAGATTGATGGCAATGGGTAGTTTAAGAATTAAAGTAAAATATTAAATCCAAGGTAAGGATAGTTTGGGAATTATAGTAAAATATTAAATCAATTTTTTGTTTTTATATAAGGGTAATTTGGAAATTTCAAAAAAATCATCTAAGCATGCCTCTCGCATTATAATAGTAAAGATTGGGGACTTTAAAAAAAATCATCTACGAATGCCTCTCACATTATAATAGTAAAAAAAAGATGAAAGATATATTTTTCCAATTCTAAAACAACGATTGGTTCTAACTGCGCACGATTAAGCCACCACCAACGATCTGAGGTGGGCTTTTAGCCCATGAAGAGCTTCTTATCGGTTGGACAGTTGAGAGAAAGCCTATTCCGGCCCATTTGGATTGCCTTCTTGGACCTTAATTATTCTACCTCCGTGTCATTTTCCTTTAATTGACCAAAAGTGGTAGGTAAATTAGACCGAAACAGGCCACCATACAACCAGTGAATTACGAGTTTAAGCCCTTAATTGATTTAGAGGAGTATTAGCCCCAGTCTCATAATTCAAATTTTTTTCAAAGTCTCACGGTGGTAGCAACATGTGACATTGCTATCCCTTCAACAGATTAAGAAAAACTAAAATTTCAAACCCGTCCTCAAGGTAATAGAAAGATGTAGCAACACTTGTCACTATCAACCTGAGGCAAGAAGGAGAATCCCCTGGACCCCTTATTTCGCTTCTCTGCCATCCAAGTCAGAGATAGTATTAACACCTTCACAACTTGATGAATCCCATACTTTGGAAATTTGAGACTCGGGTTAGCATTTCTCATTGATTTTATACACGGTGCTGCCTCGGGGTCATGAATGCTCCTAGCATGCATACTATATTGTTAAGGGCTCAAGAGTACCAAATAGATCTACATCATTAGATCCATGTTTCAGCGGCATTGTTGGGTGCTTTTCCCATAGAAAACAGTCAATCAAATTCATAACCCTAACTCCAAAACTCATCTCAAAGAATCTCAATGATCAGGCTATCATTTTTCGTTGAAATTAAGGTTATCCCCTTCGATTCAAATTGGTTTGCCGTAAATTTGAATTTGAACCACTGAGCGGACACTGCACCTAAGTTCAGGCTTAGAAGCAAAATGGATTCCACAATGAAAATCCATTTGGGCATAAGAAAACTAAGAAGTCCTTGCCATAATGGGTCTATATATTGTTTGAAATTAGGCCCAACCCAGCCCATGGACTATATCAGAAAGAACTAGGCTTTTAAATGGTATTTTGGGCTTTGAGTCCAGAAGAATTACAACACGTCTTCGTCTTGCCTATTCGAAATCTTAAAATCGATTTCAGGCGTTCGTCCGATCGTCAAAATTTTAGGGTGGTGTCTCTCTCTTAGGCCGGGAAAACTTTTTCCGGCGAAACGCTAAATCGACGACTCCGGAGGGGAAATTCTCCTCCGCTTTTCATTCATGGAGAAACATCACGCATCTCTAGGTCGACGAACGGTACGGATCTCATCATCATCTTCATATAGTCCTTAATCTCTACAGTTTCTTGCCTGTCTCTGTAACCTGATCTTATTTCCAATTTATATTCGATTTTGGGCGTGGATTTTTGTCTTTTATATTCTTTGTTTGTTTTTTTTTATTTGTTTATTTTCAGTTGGAAGAAATTCGCCAAAAGAGAGCAGCAGAAAGAGTAATCAAAGCTTCTTCTGGATCAGATCTGCAAGCTTTGATTCCGAACGGTATGTTGATCATATCTCTATTAAAATATTTATATTTTTCTTTTATTTTTTAAGATTTTGTTTGTGAAATAATGTAGGAATGATTAAATCGGACAGCGGAAATCGACTCAATGAGGTAGAATTTACGCTCGCGTATTGACGTTTTTTTTTTCCTTTCCATTTCGGGGAACTTCAAATTGAACGGCTGGATTAGGAATATGGAGAATTTTCTTTTGTTCCATCGAATAATTTTTTTTTTTTTAATGTTTATTATTAAAGTCACAGATCGCTAATTCGATTTTTCTTTTTTCTGTTGCACCTGTTGCAGAATGATGTTAATGGCTTAGTATCTCAACTTAGGGACCTCGAGATGAAGAATGCAGAACTGGAAGAAGAAAACAAGAAATTAATTCCAAGGGTATTTTGAACAGATTAAACATGTTTTTTTAATAGTTAATACCAAAGGAAGGAAGGGTGATGGTTAATTTCTTCTGAGAATTTTCTGTTCTTTCACTTTCAGCTTCAGCTGAAGGAAGCCGAGAATGACACACTGCAGAAGCGTTTGGATGATCTGGTAAATGCTATGGCTTTAATTATCACCACATTTTTTAACAAATAAATCTAAGGTTATCGAGGATCAGAAAAAGGTGGACTTCTAGTAGACATTAAGGTCAACTAACATCTCTTATGTCATAATTGATGCAATGAGATGATTGTAAAATCATCAGTTTTATCCATTGTTTAAAACTCAGACTGACCTTGCCAACCGGTTGACCTGGTACTCGTACCCCTCACCGGTCTGGTTCAAAACCTTCATGGGTTAAACATCTAACCCCCGGGATGAACCAGTTCAGATCACTTACCTGGCACAACCCATATGACCCGCACGGGTTTTTTGAATCATTTGGATCATTGCGAAAGCTAAATATGAACCTTCCAAGATCTATAGCATAGTTGCAAGGAAGCTATGTACAAGGTTGGGAAGCTCGTTTCCTAGACTTGCTTTCTCGGACAAACTTGCTTCTGCGGATAGACTAGCTTCCATCTCGTACCATTTAGTAGTCAAAGGAAGTTGTATGTGTAAAGTGATAGGGTATACTAGAGTCTATAACATAGGGTACAAGCTCTAAGCAAGTATCGTTGGTTTGGAATCTAAAACACCTACTTTTCCACAAAAATCTCATGTAAGATAAAATCAAAGGTATAGCTACCCATAATAACATAATGGGAATGAATAGTCTATATCTTATTTCTTACTTTCCATTTCTTAAGGTTTTTTTTGAGTCTTGCTTCTTGTTTCTCGCTTTCACTTTGCTTCCCCCATTCCTAAGGGGTTAAGGCAAGGGGACCCCCTCTCTTATTTCCTATTCATTATTGTAGCAGATGCCTTGAGCAGGATGTATCCCGCGCTAATGGTCCGGTCTTCGAAGGGTTCCCCCTAAGTAGAGACAGGGTGTGCATTTCTCACCTACAATTTGCATATGATACCCTTATTTTTTGCAGAGCATCCCACCAAGATCTCGTCCTCCTTAGGAGCCTTCTTCAATGCTTTGAAGTTATGTTCGGGTTGCGTGTTAATATGTCCAAGTCCGAAATCATAGGGGTCGGGGAGATTTCAGATGTGGCCCATATGGCGTCATGTATCGGATGTCCGGTAGGGACCCTTCCATCAATGTATTTGGGCATGCCCCTAGGGACTAGTTTTAAATCTAAGGCAGTATGGGAGCCGGTACCGGAATAGTTTGCAAAGCGGTTGTCAGGGTGACAATCGTCGTTTTTGTCAAAAGGGGGGAAGTTAACTCTGATCCAGAGCACGTTGTGTAGTCTGCTTACCTACTTCATGTCCACACTTGTCATCCCTCACTCGATAGCATTATCCCTAGAACGTATGCAGAGAGAGTTCCTTTGGCATGAGAAAGGCGGGGAGTCAAGTGTCATCTAGTTCATTGGGCTCGCATTTGTCGCCCTAGGACCAAGGGTGGTCTCAATTTGAAGCCCTTGTCGTTAGTTAATAAAGCCTTGCTGGGGAAATGGATCTAGAGGTCTGGGTAGGAGAGTGAGAATCTTTGGCGATCGGTGATTGTTGCCAAATATAGGGCACAATCGTGTTGGGACCCAAAGGAAGTTAAGAGGGTCCATTGAGTGGGGATGTGGAAGGGCATCATGTCAATTGCATGGTTAGTTGTCCCATTTTTCGAGTTCAGGATTGGTCGGAGTCCTGAGGTCAGGTTCTGGAAAGATGTGTGGTGTGGCGCCACGAAGTTGCAAGACGACTTTGACACCTTATTCCGTATTTCCGTCGATTAGGATGCATCGGTTGGGGCTTACATCGATATGGGAAATGGGGGGTCTGCGTGGTGTTGTAAGCTGAAGGAAGGTTAAATGATTGGGAAATCATCGAGTTCAGTAGGCTGTTAGAGAGATTGGGGTCACCCCTTTTCGTCTCTCAGGGCCGGGATTCAAGATTATGGTTTAGAGGCAACAAGGGTTGGTTTTCAGTTAGATCTCTAGTACAGATGCTCAAGTCTAGTCCATTTGCCCCATTTCCTGATAGACAAGCTCACATATGATACCCATAAACTTTAATATTTATTATATGTAAAAAGACATAAATTTAGCATAAATTTCAATAAATTCTTTTTAACTCTCATCATTAGAAAAGACTAAAGAGAAGCCAGTAGGGAAAGAGTGGAAGAATCACAATCCATTGTTTTTAATAGGAAGAAGAACAAAGAAAGAATACGAGGAATTATCGATCCCGGTAACAGAAAACATGTGAGGAGAGAGAGAGTAGTGTTTTTGAAGTTTGAACGAGCTGGATTCAGGTCACAAAAATCTCTTTTAAATTGACACCTATCAGCTCTAACATTTAACATTTATATATGTTCATTAGATCATTAGTCTATTTGCTTTAACTCATATCGTATTTATATTGTTTGATGATTGTAGTTTGTAATACATTACTTATTGGTTGTTTGCAATAATTTTGCTTTCATATTTAATTTATTTTTCTTTAAATCTTAATGGTATTATTTATATAAATTTAAAGTATAATTATTTTTTAAAATAAAAATAAAATATCCTCTCATGTCCCCGATTTTTTTTAATGGTTCTCCATGTCCCACATTTGTGTCCTTACCTTTAAATTTCTATTTGTTTTATACAAAGAAGTTCAAACTTTGTGTAAATATGGTGCTTCATTTGCTTTCTTTTTCCCCCTTTTTTGTGGTAAATTGTAGGAACAAAATAGTATACCATCGCTAAGAAAAGCTCTCAGGGACGTGGCAATGGAAAAAGATGCAGCAGTTGTTGCACGGGTACACACTATCTAATTGTATACATTGTAGTTTAAGACTTGTTACATTTGTGTGCTTCTATGCTTCAGCTACACTCTTGTTTTTTTAGGAGGATCTTTCAACCCAGCTCCGAACACTCAAGAAACGTGTAAAGGAAGCAGAAGAAGAACAATACAGAGTATGCAAGTGATTTTTTATTTGAGTTTCTAAAAGCTTTCAAAAGATGTCATTTTCCTTATTAGTTGTTGCAATAGGCTGAGGAAGATGCGGCAGCCTTGAGAGCTGAATTAAATTCGATACAGCAACAAGGAATGGTGAATCCACTTGGTAGCATCCCGTCTATGGTTAACTCACCAGATCACATACAAGCTGTGGAAAAGGAGTTGGCGAATCTGAAATCTGAGTTACAGGTTAGAATTGGCATTTTTTAAATTCATCTTTGAGATGCTTTATCTGTTTCTCATGGTTGGTTCAAACAATAGCAAGAGTCGTTATTAAGGCAGCAAGAGCGGCACAGATTAGCAGAGGAGCAAGCTCGAACTTCTGCGCTGATGCATGAAAAGCAAGAGCTGGAAGAGAGAATTGGAGCTTTATCGAAAAGGGCCTCAGGTACCATCCACAAGTGCAAGATTAAGTTTTGAATCTTAGGAGTAAATTATTGTATAAACTAAGCGCAAGTAAATGATTTCTATGAGGTCCGTCTTTCAGTGAACTGTTTTTCATTGATATAAACGTGTCAGATTTATCAAGCTTACTTTCAATCAGTGGCCTGCTTCTTGGATGTGTTATAGCCTAAATTGTCCTAGTTTAAGCTCCACACCAATCAAGGTATATATATATATATATATATAAGGGGAGGTACTAATGAGCCATGCTCATTGAAGCTTGTAATGAGCGGTCCCTCTAGAAAAAACACACATGGCATGTGTTTTTTGAATCTGACCGTTGGATGTTAAGTTGGGTCCATTGGAGACGTGTCAAAAAACTCAGTCCATTCGGACATGTTTAGACCGTCCAATTAGACCCTAGTTTGCAGCATTAATCCCTTAGGGTTCACTAGATCCTACATAGGATATAGAAATGCTTGATCTTCCCTTCTTCGATTGGACAATCTATAAATGTACAATTGAGCTAATTTTTTGCCACGTATCTCTCGAGCAATTCGTCTTGGCAACCAACGGTCGGATTCCAAAACAACTTGCCACGTGTCACATTATCAGGGACCGCTCATTACAAGCTTTAATGAGCATGGCTCATTAGAATGCTACTCTTATGTATATAATCAACAAATGGGTTGAGCTAAATAGTGGGTCCTAATACTTAATACAAATCTATTAAATAGTGATCCCAGTACTTCATAATGTAAATAAAGGCATTCTTATTATATTATACTCTAGTTATTCAAAATATTATAGATTAACATATTTGTTTTTGATAACAAATAATTTCTAGTTTTAATAAATATAAAATAAGAAACCTTTATACATTTTGTTATTGTGATAATCAACTATATCAGAATATATAATCATTAAATATTTTCAATTTAATCTGAAAACACACACACACACACACACACACACACACACACACATATATATATATATATATATATATATATCCATTATGTTAGCATGGAACATGATTCAATTTGTTTGTTTACAAATCGAGATCAGATTCATGATTCATTTGCTTAAAGGTTTACTTTGTTATAGTCATCGTTGTGAGTTGTGCTGAAGGCTGTTTGTTATAAGTTCTTTTGATAACCAAGTAACTAACCAGTATCAATTAATGAAGAAAAGAACATTCAAGGCTAGCAAAATTTGATTGTGACAGGCATGGAAGTGCAGTGATGTATGCAGCTGATGCATCCTTACAAACTGGTAGACTTGAACCTCGTTCCTACATCAAACAGACATGTCTGAATGAAAGTAGTGCAAATTGAGATAGTCTCCAATATGGAATTGAAATAAGTCAAAGTTTTTCCACATATGGCACCACCAATGTTTTGAGGTTGTTTTGCGGATGGTGACGTGGTGCAAATTACAGGGCATAAAATAGTCCTATACAAGCATGCACATACCCAAAACACAGTTGGTGCAATTTAAAGGTAGCACCAACTGCAATTTTTCTGTACATCTGAATGCATCCTTAGTTCCCCAATTTGAACAAATCCTACTGAAGATGTTGCTCAAATCTTAATTTACCAAATTAGGGACACATACAAACAGACTGTTATTTGGTTAGGAAGTGCTGACTTTCCACCCAGCTCCTGTGTGTTCAAAGACATTCGATTCTATGTGGGATTGTGTTGGTAATCTAAATTTTGGTTTGTAGGTCTAACTGTAGTTTTGATTTAGACGCTTCAGTAGATATGTTGGAACTGGTTAAATGTTGTTCACTCTTTGGCAAGATCTAGTCGTAGCTAGAATTCTGTTACTTCTTTCTGGTGCTAAACAACACTAGTATTGATGTCTATGTGCACAATTTAAGTTCTCTTATTAATAAAATATTTCATTAAGCAGTCCTATGGATAGATCCAGTAGAGTATTTTATAAATCATTTTGGTGATTGGTTTCATGAGTTCTGGCTCCTTTTGTTGTGATGCAGAAGCCTCAGAAGAAGCTGTCCACAAGGCATTTTCATTGGTAAGAGTTAGAAATGTTGCAATAGCTACTGTGTCAGTATATTATAGTGATTAACGACACCATAGTTACCAAAGTCTGAGTTCGGGAGTTATTCAGCTAGGGAAAATTTGGTGGAAAATGGGCACAATTCGGATGATTCAGAAAGAAATGGGAAAGATGTCAACCAATATAAAAAATAAATAATAAGATTACTAATTATGATAAATTATAAACAAATATATTTCATATACTAAATATTTATTCTGGATTTTTTTTCAAAAAGTCATGAATAATTTTCCTTTATTTCGTGAAAGTGAATTATTCGGAATTTTTAAAAAAAATCTAAGAACTTCGTGATGTGGACGCTCTTTAATCTGGACTTTCCATTCAACGACCACCCTTAGATTCCACATGCCCACGTGTCCAATTAATCACTGGCTTGATATTTTTATCTTTCCAGTCCAGTTACTACCTTTGAACTGTCAATAAAGTATGTCAGTTTGAGCCAAAGAGATTTTGTAGATCTGATAATTAGGACCATCCAAATGAATTAATATTTGGCCCTCATGCTATACTTTTACCATAACCATAGTGACCCAGTATCACCTCACTTTCTCCCTACATCATTGATCCTTGCCAAATTTATTTATGTGTGATTCTTGAACACGGGGTAAGGCACTGGTCTAAGGAATGCAATGATGTGACTTGAAGTGCTGATATACCCATACTTCCTTATCCTGATATCTTTTGCAGGAAGACAAGGAGAAACTTGAGAAGCAATTGCATGATATGGCAGTGATGGTTGAAAGATTAGAAAGTAGCCGACAGAAACTTCTGATGGAGGTACTACTGTGCTCACTTTGGTATCTTGAGCAACTTGAATAGAATATATTGGTTGCATTAGCTATTTGAAGGCCAAATTAGTTCATTTTTTTTTTGTGGCAGATCGATTCACAATCTTCAGAGATAGAGAGGCTTTTTGAGGAAAATTCTAATCTTTCAGTCTCATATCAAGATGCGATGGGGGTAGTGGTGCAGTGGGAGAACCAGGTATGTATCAAGACTTGAGGTTGGAGACAAAATGTTGGTTTGCAGATTAACAGACTCTTTGATGCCTTGACAAATATAACTGATAAGGCATGGATTTGCCTATATGACATGCTTTAGTTATGAAGAAATCTAGGTTGTCCATTGTGAAGACTATAAGGTGGTAAAGACTTACCCAGTGTGTGCACACATGAGAGGCTTGCACCAACCATTCAAGGGGACCACCTACAAGATTTCCTATTTTTGACCTGATCAGATGATCGTGACCATCTGACGATTATATGATGCATTGAAGTGCTTCTAGACTGGCCAAAATATGACAAATGGCAATGATCAATGCTTGACCGGAACAACTAAGAGGAACGTGGAAGAGATGGGTTCCTACTAATATACATAAAAACTTTTGTTTAAAACTATAGCAGATTTATGTTTGCACTCCTACATGCCTATAAACCACAATAGATATTCAAATAAATACTACTTTGCGAAGGGGGAAATGTTCAACTACCAAGGATTTGAGGGGGCTGATTATGTCGCATCTCCATATCTTTCGTGAGTTTGAAAATCAGACACAGCTACGCTTGTCAAAGTACGGTTAGTGCACTGAACTGTACTTTGAACAAAGCAAGTGGCTTTTAACTCGGATCCCACATCATCTTTCCTCATCCTCTTCGTCTAATGGATAAGCTGGGATAGATCCCATAGTGCAATATGTTGACCAATTTAGCGAAGGGCTTGGGGGATAACTTAGTTCTATTGATCTTCCATGCTGGATGAGCAAATTTGCTTGTATTGTAATGTTTACTACAATTTTCAGGAGTTGATATCGTTCTGGTTCTTGAATTGGGTATATATTCTTGGAATCATGATCTTCCTGACAAATGTCACTGGTAGGTGAAAGACTGCCTTAAGCAGAATGAAGAGCTTCGTGGCATGCTAGATAAGTTGAGAACAGAACAGGCTATTGCACATCATTTAAATGATAAGGAGGTCCAGTTAGGTTTGTTGGAAGCTGAGAAAGATGGTGGAAACATGTCCGTTGCCCAGGCATATACAGCTGAACATCTCTCTCTGAAGGTTAGTTCTTAGATCAAGTACAGAAGTAGCTGCTGTCCTTTTTTTCGTGTGTTTGTGTAGCTGTTGTCCTTTTTTTTTTTCCGTGTGTTTGTGCCTTCTAATAAAGGAAGAGAAAAGGGAAGGGAAACCGCAGAATATACCATTTAAGAGACCTGTGAGTGAGACTGTCAGAATAATCCTATCAAGTTGATGCTTTTCATAGAAGTCGAGCAGAATGGTTGGGATAATCCAGTCAAGTTGATATTGATGGTTGGGGTAGTCCATTTTTTTTCCAGAGACCTATGTAAGACCTAACAGGACATGGCACGGCACGGAGTTCCCTATCCCGACGTGATCATATCCATTTCAATAAACCTAACTACTTTTATTTCTCGTTTAATAACTTCTACTAATCTTTCGAGGGAGGCTTTTCTATGTAGGGGCAACTTGCAAAAGAACAGAGCAGAGCAGAGGCATTGTCTGCAGAGGTCATGCAGCTTTCTGCTCAACTCCAGCACACCATTCAAGCATATAATGGTCTCACACGCCTGTAATATTTTCTCTTTGCTGCTCTTCTTTTTCTTGTGTTTTGTTGGTTTATATGTTTCTTGGCAGTAAGAGAGCTTGTTGAAAGTTTTCTTATTCTCTTTCCCCTATGAATGCATGGATATTGCAGCTATAAACCGGTACTAAGGAACATTGAGAGCAGTCTCATCAAAATGAAGCAAGATGGCTCCGTGATAGTCCAGTGAATCCAAAGATAGTTGTTCACATGTACTTCATGACCTCCTTGGAAGATCTTTATATGGAAGCTTATGTGGAACTAGCTCCCCAATGTTTATTGATGAAAGTAAAATTTGTAAGAGAATTAGATTTACAAAAAAAAAAAAAATGATCACTTGGCTTGAGCGAACACATTCATTTTTTTTTAATCGGTTGAGTGCATACTTTCATTACAGTATGTGCTTTCATTTGTTCTACTTTTCATAAATACTGTTGTTTAATTTGTTTTTTGGTTTGTGCACGAATTGATATATGTCTTTGTGTGTTGATAGATGTACCTAGTTGTGTACCTATATTAGTTCCCCCATTTGCGAGTTGATGCTGCCTTTACCTAACACTCTTTTAATAGAAGGTGGGCTGTGGATCAACATATTAAGTCAGACTCGCAGAATCAACACAGTAGAAGTTCAGACTTCAACTCCAACCAGTCTCTGGCTCTATGCAATCATGAGAAACCTGAGTCTTAATTCTCCTAGTCCTTCTCATCTCCTTAGAGTCTTCTTTTGCATCAATACCCCAGAATTGCTGTACAGAGGCTCTTCTCTAACCATTGAGCTTCTTACTTCGGCAGACAAATGCACCTGTGGATTTTATGGGTGCATACAAATAATTATTGTTCCCCAATCTGTTTCAAAGATTCAATGAACAAAGCCATTGTTTAATTGACAAACTGAGACAGACTTGTCAACAGCCAATGCTCGAGAATTTAGCTGCAATGACTCGGCAGTCAGCACCCAAGTTTTACTGATGCCAATGGTTTGGCCTTCACTAACACCGTTGCCTCCACTTACTTGAAACAGAGGAGCTTCCAAACACTGCAAGCCTTGTCCTAAAGGACTCACATGGTACCTATGGCAAAGCATGGATTCTCCTATTGATAATGATTTTCCCAAAGCCCATCACCAAGAACAAGAAAAGGATGTCCGCTGTCAGAAAAGGAACATAATTTCGGGATATTTTAGTTTCTATTTCAGCAATGATAATTTATCAGTCAAATGTATTATAGTACAGAAATTTCTAGTCCATATAGGCTAAGTACTCATTTACTTTGTTTTCAAAATGGTAGAACAAATCTGAACAGTAGCAGAATTGATGTTCTTGATGAAATGAGTAGGCTTTTATCCAGTAACAGCACAGAATCTGACTCTTACAAACATGGTTTTAGGGGTTACGATTCTAGCTTGAACAAGTACCGGTTTATGGATGATATCAGAGGAAGTTCTTTCACAGCAGTGCAATATGCATGGGATGCCATAGATGGGATTTGTGTTTATAAATGCTAAAACCCCGAGTATTCATTCGCTCCTGTTTACGAGATGAGTGACTCAAATAACTGGAACAAAGGTTGCAAGCCCAAGTGTAACCGAAGCTGCTCCCACCCTCAGTAGGGAAGGTTCAAGGAGCTTTCCCAGACGGATGTGTAGGGGTTGATCCCAATTATAGCCCCATCCATATAACTAGAAATTAAAATCTTGCATGAAACACTTCCTGGAGGATTGCTCGTCAGACCTTTGTCCACAAGCTCTGTTTCATGAAAAGTACACAGATAAAGAGTGCTAAGGGTGGAATCATCAGAATCCTCAGTTCCTAAAGGATCCGCGTCTGAAGATCTCTTGATGCTTTTTGTATGGACCACATGGACAGCAGAAGGATGAAACGGGTCTATCTCTATTAGTTTGCTCGGCCATTGATGCAAGTGCACTTTTCTTTATTGCATCAGGCTGTTGGTTTTTTTTAAAGGAGCCTAACATTGGTGTAGGATGGACACCATGCAATATTCAGCCAGTTAAGGAAGCTAAATTATGCAGAGCTGAAGACGGCAACCGAGAAGTTCAAGGAACAGTTGGGAAGGGAAGGCTCTGGGACTGTTTATTAGGGATTTTTTTTTGGGGGTGGGAGGGGCATTAAAGTGGCAGAGGTGAAGAGGGAGACCGTGATTCAAGGAGAAGAGAGTTGGGGCTGAGAGCGAGCACAATAGAGAATCAACCAGACGAACCGAGTGGGAACGTTGGGGTTCTGTTCAGAAAGGACACTCTTGGTTTTATGATTACATGGAAAATTGGTCGCTGGACAAGCACCTGTTCTCCAGTGTCAGCAGCAGCAGCAGTAGAGCTAGTTTGCCCAAATGGGAACAGAGGTTTAAAATTGCACCAGGGACAGAAAGGGTTCAACCTACCTTACGACGAATGTCCTGAGTGTGCCATATACTGCAATGTGAATTCCAAAAACATACTATCGGAAAGCGGTTTAAAACCCAAGATCACTGATTTTGGACTGCTGCAGCTGTCTCATTGAGCTGGCTCCGGTTTAGAGTTCTCTAGGATACAGGGGACCAAAGGGGTACATGGCTCCAGGGTGGGCCCTCAACCTTCCTATCATCACAAAGGTTGATGTTTATAGCTGCAGAGTTGTCCATCTATAGATTGTGAAAGGCATTCGAATTTGAACTGGGTGATTGGGGATTTTGAACAAGCACATCTGAAGAGGATGGTTAGGGTGATGAAGAAGAAAACCGTAGCTGGAGAAAATTCATGGAGTGAGGATATAGTGGGGGCAGTTCAGCAGGAACTCGAGATAGGCCTCTCCTGCATGGATATGCCTAAGTAGAGCTACGGCATCATATATGTGCCAGTTTCTCTTTTGTGTTTCCATTACTATGTATGGTGTATTTAAATATCTTGCTTTTTTCATGAATATATATATATATATATATATATATATATATATATATATATATAATTGCAACTTGTTACAGTAAGGAAAATAATCACCTCCTCGGTCACTCCCATTTTCTTGCCATGTGTCCCCCTTCTAACCCCATTTAATTGTGGTTAAGATTCATCCACCCTTAGGGTTCACCCATCTACCATTGGTTTTAGAAAAATAAAATAAATTAAATTAACTAAAAGGTTAAAAAAAAATAACCCGAGTTAATGGGAGTTGAAGGGTCGGCTATGTGAGAGCGAGGAGGAATAGTCCCCTCCTCGGCCGACGAGGGGACTATTGCTCTTACAGTAATACCAACCAAAATTTTACGACGACCAAAAATGATAAGAAAGGATAGGACAGCACAGGGATATAACATCATTTCAAAGAGGGAAAAAGAAAAAGAAAAAAGAGATTTATAGAGTAAACTTTATCTTCTGTTTGAACTCAAAATGGAACTATACATCTTCAAAATCTCTCTCCGGCTCCAATAAGAACTTTACAGGGCAGAAGCCTTTTTAAGCTTAGAAACAGGGACCAAACTTAAAGTGAGCTTACCAGTAATCCTGACATGAACAAGTCCCATTCTTGAAATGGTGAAAACGATTCACATCTCGAACAAGAATCTCTTTATTTGCGAACTTGGAAATGAATTTTGTGACAGAATGACAATCTTTGCATAACCTCAAGTTCTTGGTAATCCGGATGGTTTCACCCTTACTAGTATTGATGAGACCAAAGGCAACTGCCAGTTTTTCACTGTGGCCTAATACAATTTGTTCCTTCTCCTCACGATCAAGATCATAGAGCACGACCTCGGTGTCTGGAACATAACCCTTCTCCTTCATCTCCATTGCCAGCCGAACCAACAAAGCGTGGAGCTGCTCAATCTGCGGGTTCAACTCATCAATGGATAGGAATGAGTAAATCTTCTTTTTAACTTCAATCCAACTGCAACCGGAGACCTTTTGCAGCCCCCGAGCTTCCAGAAGCTTCTTCACTCTATTCACTTCCCCCCACATCTCAGCTTCTGCATATATATCTGCCAAAAGTACGTAATTCCCAGCATTTGTGGGCTCGAGCTCGAAAAGCCGAGTGCTTGCTCTCTCCGCAAGCTCAACATTGCAATGAATCCTACAAGCACCAAGAAGAGAACCCCAAACTTTGGGGCCTGGTTCAATCCGCATCTCTTCTATGATCTTGGCTGCTTCATCTAACCGATTGGCACGGCCTAGAAGATCCACCATACAGGCGTAGTGCTCCACAATAGGAAAAATCTTGTATTCACGAACCATAGACTCAAACAAATTTTTCCCCATCTCAACAAGCCCAACATGGCTGCAAGCCCCCAAAACACTCACAAATGTAATGTTATTTGGAGATATTCCATCATCAATCATTTCATTGAAAATCTGAATTGCTTCTGCTCCAAACCCGTGAATCCCATACGCCGAGATCATGGAATTCCAAGACACAACATCCCTCTTATCCATCCCATCAAAGACCCGACGTGCAATTTCTAGAGTACCACATTTTGCATACATTGTCACAAGGGCACTGAACACTGGCAATATTGAATCAAGACCCCTTCTAAGAATATAACAGTGTATCAACTTCCCTTGTCCCAAAACAGCCAGAGCCGCACAAGCTTGAAGGACACTAACCATCGTTACGGAATTCGGAAGAGAATCATGGGCCTCAACCATCATTTCACGAAATAGTTCCAATGCGTCAAAGGGTCTCCCGTTCTTTGCATAACATGCAATCATGGCACTCCAAGAAACCACATTTTTTGCAGGTATCTCATCAAACACGCAACTCGCATACCAAGCACAGCCAAATCTCGCATACATGTCTACCAAAGTGGTAACAATATGAACATTAGTTTCAAACCCATGTCGCAAAATATGCCCGTGAATTTCTTTTCCATAGTGGAGAAGCGAAATGGAAAACTCAGAAGAAACACAAGCCTTAAGCACATAAGTGTAGGTAAACCTATCAGAGGGAATCCCAATTCGATTCATCTGACGGTAGAGATAGAGGGCCTTTTCGCCATGACCCGCTAAGGCGAGAGCTCTAAAAAGTGCATTCCAAACAAATATTGTTCTGTTACGAGTTTTATCAAACACCTTACGGGCATTACCAATGGCTTTGAATTCAGAATACATGTTAATGAGTTTGGTAGCGAGAAAAGGATCTTGTTCGAATCCATCATCGACGAGGTGACGGTGAACGATTACGCCGGCCGGGAGGGAATTTTTGTGGATGCAAGAGAGGATTAAGAGCTCGTAGGTGTGTTGGGAGGGATTGGATTCTTGAGAAAGGATTTGAAGGGCTTGTTTGAGATTGCCTTGCTTGCAGAGAGATTGAATCAATTGATTGTTGTTGCTGGAAATTTGTAAGGTGGTTGAGGTTTGGTTTGAAGAGAGACGAGTTCGGTATGAGCGGTTTGGCGGGTAATTCAGTTGGAGAGTCGGGGGAGTTTGAAACGCCCTCATGAGAATTTCGGTTCTGCAAATCCCAATGTGGGTCTTTGGGTTGAGTGCTGATAATTATTGGAGAGGATTGGTAATAATTGAATAATTTCTGACCTAATCCGTAATCCGCTCACTGGTCAGGATTTATGTTTTAACCAATTGATCCGGTGCCGAAGTATTGGATCTAAGTGGCCAAAAGAATCAAAGTTAGGAGGAAAACTAGCGTCACTCTTATAATCTAAAAATATAGCATACAAGTGTTTTTTTTTAAAATTACTTTTACACTTGGCTAAAGTAATAATTTTTATAAAGTATATAAAATTATTATTTTAATTGATTAAGAAAAGAAACAACACCTGCTGAGAGTGGAACTAGCGTTCTTAGATATTGAAAATTTTAATTTTAAAAATTTGAGAATAGAGTAGCATTTTTAAATTTAGAAATACCTATTTTGGATTAACTTAAGTTATATGATTATTGCAAAAATCCTAAATATATAAGTATTATTTTTATTTAACTTATTTATTAATTTTGTATACAATCTTCCTTTTTTTATAAAAAAAATTTGGACAATAACTCCATATTAAAAAAATTTCATATTTGCGGCAATTTTATGATACTAAGGTTTGGAGAAGGATTAGTGCCCCAAACCGTGTTAGATAAAACTGCCCCTGAAACCTGACTTGTTTACTAATTGAATAAGTTTTCTTTTCTTTTTTTTGGCAAAGTGCATACGGTTAGTAGTTAGGTTGGTACATATGGTCAGTTTCTCAACCGTCACACCGAGACTCGAAATTGAGATCTCAACCCTAGGCTTGTCTATGCTCTTTAGGGCAGGGTTAGGGCAAGTTTAAGGTCCAACCCTTATAAGTAAGGGCATGGTTAAGGCTAACTCCTACTTTGCCCTTCGACGGCCTTACCTTAAGTCTAACTCCGTATAATCCTAATCCTAGTCCATGAAATCCTAACCCAAGCCCCTCATTGTCTTATTCTCTAACCTTAACATTGTTTTTCTTTTTGAAGGGCCCCACAGGAACCATATATCGTTTAGCTACGTCAGTAGAGCCAGCCGGTGAGAAGTTAGCTGGGGCAGTGGAGCTCTTGCAACTCTTAGCCCTTGGGGGAATTAGATCCCTAGACCTCCACCCTTGGAAGGCCACACCCCTATCACTCATGCAAGAGGTGGGGATGTAACCTTAACATTGTTATTATCCCTAATACTTTGATTAGAGCGTTATTTTGTTGCCAACATATGTTTTATTTTATGTAGATTTATTTTATTTTACTTTACTTTTATGTTTATTTTATTTTTTATAATTATTTGTTGGGTTACCATTAAGTTTTTTTTTTAAAAATCATTATTTTAAATAAGAAAACAAATTGTAGTTTTTTTTTTTTCCGTCCTAGACCTTGTCCTGGCTCTTGGGGACAAGATTAGGCCTAGTCAATCCAAGCCTTGAAGGGGCAGTGCAAGATTATGCTCTTTTTCTTATGGAAAATAATCACCTCCTTGGTCCGTGATGTGAGGAGGGGTATCTCGGCTCCCATTTTCTTGCCATGTGTCCCCCTTCTAACCTCATTTAATTGTGGTTAAGATTCATCCACCTTAGGGTTCACCCATCTATTCTTGGTTTTCAGAAAAATAAAATAATAAAAATTTAACTAAAGGGTTAAAACAAACTAACCCGGGTTAATGGGAGTTGAAGGGTCGGCTATGTGAGAGCAAGGAGCAATAGTTTGCTCCTGGCCACTAACTATTGCTCTTTTCCTATAAGTAAGGGTAAGGGCACTGGCCTACTTAGCCCCCAAAGGGGAAACATCCAACCACTGGACCAATCCAGGTGGAAGTTGAATATGGAAACCCAAATCCAATACAATGAGGGACCCGTCAACCCGCCATTAACCTTTGCCACTGAAATTTAAGGAATATATATGTTGGGATTTCAACTACACATTTAATCCCTAAACCGTTTAGATCTTGAAAACTATAAATCACAAAAATCACATAGCAAATAGAAAAAGTTGTAGATGATAAAATAGAGACCAAATGTAGAGATATACGACGTTTGATAACGCACATATGTTCTCAGGAGTCACACTAATTCACTATCTTGAAGATACAGAGTACACATTAAGAATGACGGTCACTTCTCACACACACCTAAAACAATACGTAAACTGCTATAAGTTTAGGGTTAAAACTGTAAGACTGAAAATACCCCTATAAAAACGTTAAATATCGTTTTCGCCACAATCTGGGCCTGTGTCGCAGGGGGCTCCGCCGCCCCTACCTCCCCCGGGCAATCTGAAGGTTGTTTACATTCCCAACAACATATTCAGTAGAAGGCCCACTAATTCATACCATTCAATTGATGAGTCCCCTGTACCAGGGTCTCAAGTAGTATTAAATCCATAGGGTATTCAAGATTTCAGACATTATATCTATCATAAAAGGCATGTTCCTGACTTTACAAAATCATTTGTCTGGCCCTTTCTATTGGTGGGGAATATACAAAATAAGATCTTGTTTAATTACCTTTCTTCCAACCATTCATCTAATCCTTTTTGCAGAAGACCAAGATACTCTGACCAGTCCAATTGAAGGGCTGCACATTCCTTGTTACCATGTTTACATGTCATGTACATGTACATGTACAATGTCAAGAGGGATAGTGTTTTTTTTTTTTGTTTAAGAAAATAGGATCTTGTATCAAATCATTCAAAGGAAAATGGAACAAACAGCCAGGAGTAAACAAGATAACTCCACATCGGCTGAATACTAGACTTCACAAAGGTGTACGAGTTCACAACTCCTCCATTAGACAGGCCCTTTTAGAGTGTGTGCGTCGGTTTACTCTTATGGCACCTTGGCTATTACCTTAGGTCTGATCATGTGTGTGTGTTCTTTTAGCATTACCTATTAACCTAAAAAAGCAAGATAGCTGAACTCAAAATAAACAAAAGCTACAACAAGAAAAACCATACTAGAACAGATGCTAAAAGGGCTATGATTCTACAACAGTGGCTCGTAGATAGCCAAAAAGATAGGAGGCTCCTCGATTTGAAGCATATGTGAGTGGGGTGCACCTTTTTTTTTTTTTTTGGTAAACTCAATCATACCACAAGCCCAGGGAGGATAAACCCCGCCTCCTCCAAACTACCATCCACCTTAACCGACAACCAACAAGAAAAAAACTCCGAAAGGTATGGTGAGAGACCCAACAAATTCCCAATCAGATAGAGAATGACCCCAAATCCAAAATGCAAAAGGGCAATGCAGGAAGAGGTGATCCACTGATTCTTCTGCCTAGAGACACATAAAACAATCATTAGTCATCCTCCACCATCTACTCATCAGATGGTCATAGGTGAGAATCTTGTCCAACGTCATAATCCTGATTCCACCAACGCCATAGATAAAAAGTATACTTTAGAAGGCTACTTCTGATTCCACACAAGCTTAAATGGAGGGGTAGTAGCTCTTCCTTAGGGAAAAACATATATTATCATCATTTGGGAAAAACGCATGTAAAGCTGAGGCATTTTCATTATTTTTGGATGAGATGTTAACAGTTGACATCAGGCAACAAGTCAACAACTAGCAGTAGATTCTATTTGACAAGTACTCAATAATGTAAGCAATTGAATGAGATTAGTTTTAAATACAACATTCCTTTGTCTTATTGCAATGACATTGGGTTCTCATAAATATAAAAATAAAAATAAAATAAAAATCCTGGTTAGTTGGTCAATCCATTCTGAGTTTCAGTGCAAAAGTAGTCAGATTCATTCTTCTTCACTGTCTCTATCCTTACAACCTGCATTTAGAAACCTAGTTGCTGCTCATGATTCTAGAGCAACAAAGGATCAGATAACACTCATCACCATTTCAACCCTTCCAACCTGCATTTTGAAAACCTAGTTACCGATCATGATTGGAGGATGGCAGCTGACTTCAGAATATATTACTAAACAACAATTTCTAACCTAAGATGACAATCTTGAGTCAAAGATTGTCACGAAGAACATAGAACATAAAAAAACTAAGGATTTTCTAGGGTGCGTGGCAATAGAGAGTATTTGGCCTCTGTGTATGAAGAACCTAGAAATTAATCAAAAGGAGACTTCTAAAGCTATAGGATCATCTAGTAGAAATTTCCAAACAGAAAGAACACAACAGGCTTCCGATTGGCCAAATCCAAGGAGAATGAGTGCAACCACTTGGTTCAATGGGTGAGGGAGAAGATAAATGAGAAGGGATAACGGAAGTAATTGTTCCTAGACTGTACAATGAATACAATATTGAGAAGCTCGAAAGATAGTTAAGATTTGCACTGCTGTGTGTGGAAGATTGTGATACAAGACCTGCTATGAGTAAGGCCGTGATACTTGTGGAACATTTCATGGGAGACAAAGACAGACGAGGAAAATACACGATGGGATTATAAGAGGTCAATTGTCTAAATTTGGGGTTTTCTAATGCCTTGACAACAATTATGTAATTGCAACATCCTGTAACATTCATAATGACAAGGAAAGGTGTATAGTCTAAAAAATATAGACTGTGACTGCCATCAATTGCTTTCCTTTTTCCTTTTTTTTTTTATTGAACCATCAATTGCTTTCATAGAATACACATTGCTGCATGTAGAGGCCAGGGGACCTGTGCGAAACAATGAGACTAGAAACATAAAACAAAACTTTCTTCATTTAAACCAGCTGATCTCCATACCTAATTTCTAGACTGTTCAAAACAAAAGGATGGGATGGAAGATGGTTACAATTGCCCGACAGAGCCTAGTTTCAGCATGGAAGATCTCCCAGGTAAGACCCATCAATTGGTGGATCCTGGTGCATGCCACATGTACAGAGAAGCATTTACAGATAATATGTATGGTTTATGACTCTATGTGACTCAGACCTTAGATTTTCTCTCTTGATAGTTCATAATTTTGGGCCATCTCATACGGATGTTTTTAAGCAATTTAAAAGTTCGCACGGCCAAGTCAAATAATTTCCAAATCATTCCCAATTTCACTAAAATTTGAAACTGCATCTGTTTACGGTCATCACATAAATTAATGCTGAGTACAGAAATCTCTCACAAAGCATCCACAAACTTATAAAAAAAGTGCAAAATCACAAACTATAGTTATAAGGAACATATATGGAAATGGTAGCTCACTAATGTTTCCATTACGAAGCTGCACCCGGATCATTGATCACACCCAAGAAATCATCTTTAATGGTACCAATGCAAAACTGCAAAAATTGGCCAAAATTCAAGATTAGAAACATAAAACAAAACTTTCTTAATTTAAATTGAGAATGTGAAAGTTTTACGCCAACAAAGACCATTGCACCACACATGCATGTCAATAGTATTAAAAAATAAAAATAAATAAATAAATCATTACATTATAATGATGGCAGATCTCTACTATATGTGTGGCCTTACACTCCTTGATCACGACCACCCAGTTGTTGGGCTACCCCTATGAGTGGATGTAGTTAAGATGCCACACTGAGAAGATATTACTATTTACTAAGCTCCCACAATCCAGTGCAACAGTCCATTATTCAAAAGCCAATGCAGCCATAGGTAGTTAAACAGAAAATAATGCCACCAAGGGATGGTTAAGGTCATTGAATTGACATAATATTTGGGGCACCTGTAATATTATTAGTCGCAAACAATTAAAAGTACAAATCATCGAATGTGCACACCACATGTATGACAAGAAACATTGGTCAACGTAATAGAAGGGGAACATGGGCTATGAGATCATTTCTCTTTATGAAAACGCAGAATATGCATTAGTAATATGCAATAAGCAGCAGACGTTCTGAAAAGGACCGGGAAAGATTATGCTTCAATATTGCATATGTAAAATGTATAATGGAACATCAACCACACCTAAATCCCAGAAACAACACATGGACGCACATCATAAACACAAAAGTAGGTTTATGCACATCAATCCCACCACATCATTCAGTAGCTGAGATCAGTTCCCAGATCAGATGCCTTATAAACCAAATTGAATGGGTAATAGAAGAAGAGCTTTATTCCCATGAATTAGGGATGAGATTATCCCATTCATTCCATGTTGAAGGTGACATTTTCCCTCCAATATTCAATGTAGAAAGAATAGATTTGCTACCCAATCTAGAGACGAAAAGATATGGTGATTTGAAAAAATCATAGTTGAAGTATTTCAGATACTCTATTAGTACATTATCATGTATGCATGAATAGTCAGTATTGCAAAGAATTAAAGAAAACACTTTGTTTTTAATAATTAGTTTAAAGGTGAATTTTTTAATGATTATTACAATAAGCTTCAATTAAGGACCACTACAAATAAGCTACTGGTTAGGACTTTGAAATTGAAAGACAATATAAAATTAAAGGTCGTACAATTTCTGTAGCATCTACCCGAGTCCCAATTATCTTTAATCTCACTTCACTGTCCTTTTGAATCTTAACCTGCAAACAGCCCAATTAATCAGTTTTAAGTCAACCTTTGTAAATTAAGTTGAAAATTGAGACTTACTGATCCATCTGAAGTTGTATAATTTGGCATATCTCCAGATTGGAACTCCATATCATCCGGTATCAGCTAAAAACATAATGACAATATAAGAGTGTCCACAAACAACTGGATCAGAGACATTCATAATGAAGATATTTATATATCACAGCAACAGGGGAAATGAAATAAAAGGCAACGTCTAAGAAATGGGACGGGAGAGAGAGAGAGAGAGAGAGAGTTGTAATAATTCAGAATTTCACTTCTGTATAGTATTAACGTCAGATTTTCACTTACAAGATGTGGGTCACTTAGGTTTTATGCAAAAAAGTTCTTATACTTGATAAAATTTTGGGAAGCAACTGTGGCTATATGGTTCACATTTTGAATATCTTCATGACCAATATCCAAGGTCTCTCTATTTGCAGGAGAAAATCCATTCTCCAAATGAGGAGGTAGCCCTATCTCATACACCACACATAGAACGGAGAAGTTGGTGTGAAACTGTGAATGACCAATATACCTCCAAGGTTTGCCCCTCTTTTCTTGTTATGAGAATGGAGGGATCACTGACATAGATGGATGCGGCAGCAAGGAACCACCACCCACAGCCTCAAATTCTGCCCACTCAGGTAAAAATGTTTGTCGTTAATTATACCTAAATGAAGCTCATCGCTTCACCTTCCTTTAATACCATATAGACTGCTGTGGATGTCCTCCATGCATCGAGCATATCCCAGAGCAAATCGTCTATTGAAAGAATAACCATCTCAGAGCAACCTTTTTTTTAAAAAAAATGTAAAAGTCCATGACAATTCCAAGTTTCTTTGACTCAAAGTATATATAGAAATGCATCTATGAGTTTAAGCTTATGGTTTGGTTTTTACGGTGATATGAGGCTCTTTCAATCAACTAAATATCATGTCAAAGTATCCAAATTTCACCAGCTTTCAGGTTGAGTTAACTGACCGTCTTTTTTTGGGATAGGCAATAATGAGTGAGTTAGCATGTAAGGACGGGTTTTGAACCCAGATAGTGGTTTCGAGAGGCAACACCTTTACCAACATAGCAAACTAGCATTTTGAAGTTACATGACTTAAGCTTTCCAGATGAGTGATGTATAGGGGTCTAGAATTTAGAAGGATATAGCTAGGACTCAGTATTCTTCATGATGAGATAGTTCATATGTTATAGAACTTCCTTAGTTTCGTAAGATTTCCACTTAATACCAAACTATGATCTATGTGGAGATTTTAGTGAGTATCCCAAATTAAATCTTTGCACGATTTCCTTCTTTTACTTTGACATAAAAAGATAGACTATAATTATAAAAAAAATGTAAACCCAAATATAAAACAAAATCTACACTCACATGATTCGATACAAAAATCTGAACAGGCCCAGCTTCAGCGAAAAAACCCATCTGCAGGAATTCCACATATAATCAAGAAATTGCCAAAATTACAAAAGACAGAACTGTAATTGATTGGAAAAAAAGGAAGTAATTTAAAATAAAAACCAGACCTTATTAACCATGGTAACGACAGCTTCTAAAATCTCTCCCTTAAAGGGTCGAAATACAACACATTGGTACTTCACAGGAAACGTAACAAACCCTGTTCCATCTCGAATTAAACCTTTGCCGATATTATCAACACCCGTTATTGCCACCACGAACCCATGTCGACCACTGTAACATAGACAACGAAATCTTCAATTGGGGGTCTCTAATTAATGAAAATTTTACTGAGAGAGAAGTGAAGAAGAGGGTATTTTCGTAATTGGGGGAAACCTGCAAGTGCCCTCAACGTCTTTCATGAGCTTGGCGACAAGCTTGTCACGGAGGTGAGGGCCGAAGTGGCGAGGGTGAAGTTGCATGTTTCGCTCCAACACTATGTGGAAGAACATCTTCGCTCGCTATCCTTGCTACCCTGCGCATTTTAGAATTTGCTGGATTTATTTATTTGTTTATTGGAGTGATGATTGATCAGATGAATATAGCAAAATGGAGAAGACGTACCTGAATATCGAACGCTCGATGCCCTAGAATTTATTACTCGACAGTTCTTCTAGGATCGTTTCTCTTTCTCTTTCCCAGTTTCCCTGCTCAATGTCCTCCCGTTGGTTTGGTGAATCCTAAAATCGATGGCACAGGATTCTCTCGAGTTCAACTCGAGAGAATCTCTCCGGTTTGAACCCCTAGAGGTCGCCACGTGTCTCCTTTGACACCCCTTAACCATGGGTAAGGTTCACCCACCCATCCTTGGTTTTTTTTTCTTTATATATTAATTCTTATTTTTTAAATTAAAAAGTTTTTTTAATATTAAAAAAACTCTAAAAACAGTTTTTTTAATTTAAAAAATAATAAAGATAGGTAGGTGAACCTTACCATGGTTAAGAGGTATCGAATGAGACACGTGGCAACCTCTAGAGGTTCAAACCGGAGAGATTCTCTCGAGTTGAACTCGAGAGAATCCCGAGCCAAAATCTATTTCGCTCTCACAAAGTGAAACCACGTGGTTATTTTATTTTATTTTTCCAAACATTATGGTTATAATTAGGGCTTTAGATTTTCTCTGCGGAAGCCCGAGGTGGGCGAACGTGGCACACATAATTAGACATGTGGCGATAAATAAGAGAGATATCAAGTGGAAAGAAGTCAAAATCATTGAGATAATGAAATGACCTATCTCCCATTTATCGCCACATGTCCAATGATTTGTGGACGCTCGACCGTGAGGCTGAAGCCTATATTTAGATGCTTTAACCCTCAACCTTACCATATAGTAAAAAAAGGGACACATGGCATTAATAAGGGGCAAGATGGTAAATCAGAGATGATTATTTTCCTTTGAGGCGTGCTAACCTACTTGCGGTCTCTACTCTCCACCAAGCCTAGTAAGCAACCGTGGATGCACGGAAAATGTTAGAAGCAAAATAAAATAAGGATAAATAATAATATGAGATTTGAAGAGTGCTAGCCCCAGTCGCATTTACTCTAAAGTTTTTCCATTGACGCAAGAGGAGCTAAACACTTAGAGATCTTTCATTATTTTAATGACTGAAAAAACAAAAGTCCAAACAAGGTTGACATTTGTATGGCCTAAGTTGCATCTTTAGAAGATTTGCGACTGGGGCTAGCAAAATCTATGAGATTTAATTTGATGTTTTGCAAAATTATCCCAAGTGGAGGTATTCCCTATGTTAGCCCGTGGGGACTAATATGAGCTTTCAAGGCTCAGGATATCCATGGTATCAAAAAAGGAAAGCTATTTTAATTAGGTTATTCTATATAATTAGAGTTGAAATACAAAGAGAAATGGAACCAGAATCTCCTACTTTTAAAACTCTTGCAAGAAATATAATTTCTCTTTTTATCTTGTATATATCGCAAGATTTAGTCGAAATTTTAAAAACATCATTAGAAATATACAATATTGTTGATTTTATGAATTTATAAATTGATAATATTTATTACTATTTTTTGTAAATTCAATATATTTTTTTAATCATTGTCGAGATATAGGCGAGAAATACCTGGTACAAAAAAATGAGATTTGAAAATCTCCTCAGAAAAACTTCACATTGGTGACTATTAATGTATGTTATTACTGCCCTGAAATGTTTTGAAAGATTCATCATGACAAATCATTTGGTTTTATTTACATATAACTGCTAAATCTAAATTGGACAGGATGGATGGATCTATATTTCAATTGCTTGAAAATTTGATTTGTAGATACATAAAAACATGGAAATATTGAGAAATATAGCTTTCCTATTCCGGTAAACATTGTTAATTTCTGTCCCCTTTATTAAAATTCTATCTTTGAATGACTATTTTTAACTTCTGTGATATTTTTACATTAGCTTCATATATGTTGTAATGATGTTATCAGGACGTCCAGTCCAAAACCAAGAACAGGGCATTGGAAGATTGAATTGCACTTCTTTTGGCTAAAGATTTGAAGAAACCAAATGGTAAGATTTAGATGTCTGATTTAAAGAGGTAGGGGTGTGTTCATCTTAAACTTGTAATGCTACAAGCTTAGATTGTTGTCCCATTTCTTTTTTCAGGGACCAAAAATTTCTATTGAGCGTTGGTCATGATTTTTGAAGGATACGAAAGGCACACAGACAATGATGAGAATCTTGCTAGAGAGCTTAAAGAAAGTTTAAATAATTCTCCATTTTCTCATGCCCCTGCTCAGTTTTACCCTGAAGGATGTAGGTTAGTTTCATCTGGTTTAATTTATTTGTGTTCCTTTATGTTTTGATCATAATTATAATTTTGTGAGTCAATGCATGACTTGTTTGTTTGAGCCAAGCCATTTTTCAGGCGTTCCAAGTGAAGGCGTAAGGTGCTTCAATCAACTGGTGACTAGTTGAGTCACTTTTCAAGCTTGTTGATTTAGAGTCAGCTAAGCTTGTGATTTGATTTGGCTTTCCCTTGTTATTTTCCAATTTTTGCATGATTTGGTGATTTACACAGCTGAGTATTCCCAGTTTTTTTTTTTTTTTTTCATGACTTTTCTGCATAGGAAACATGATGGAAGCGATTAGAAAACTACGTATATATTTTGGCAAAACCGCAGTAGAGTTCTTAGGTTTATTAAACATTTTAAATACATTTCATGTCTCACATCCGAGTTACAGAATTTACTCTCCCATATCATGAATTTTCTAACTTTGCTTTTGGATGATGATGTATGTATATGCATGCATGTACCTTGCAGATTTTGTGGTGGCAAGTATTTAAAATGCATGGGAGCTTTCTGGCACCCAGAGTGCTTTTGCTGTCATGCTTGTGGATCCAATCACCGAGCCTGAGGTACAGAGTTTTTCTTGGGTATTTGTAACTTTTCTTCTTGCTCTTCTTTTCATATTTTCAGAAAATTGGAATAATCCATGGAGCCTAGGATTCTTGATCACAACAAATCTGTTACAATAACATGGAAGTTCAGCTACTCGTAAAATAGCAGAAAGTTGCTGTCTTTTCTGATATCTAGCTCATACAGTTTGTTTTTTGTTGAATCAAGATTTCATTGTCAGAGACAGGAAGTGATCTATACCACAAGTCATATTACAAAGAGTTGCACCATCCCAAATGTGATGTCTGCCATCAATTTGTAAGAAAAATACTATCTTGGCAATGTTTGAACTCTATTGCTTACTGTAATTGGCTCTCTGCTAAACCAGTTTTTCCTATTTTTTAATTCATTTCCAAGTTCCTTTCATTACCTTCAGGCCTCTATAGCTTTAGACTTGGCTTGCCCACTTAAGCAGGACATACCAGAAGGTTTAAACCTTGGTTTCAGTGTCAATTTCAGTCCTGGTCAAAACCGAAACAAAATTCCGATAAGTTTCTTCCAAATTTGTCAAAATACTGGAGATTTTTTTAAGACCTAGCCTAAATTGGATGGAATTTCGATATGTCAATAATTTCAACATACCTCGAAGTCAATGAATCTTGAAATTGCGTAACCAATATCTTATCAATTGAAAGTTTAGATATAATGATCATATTCGATTATAGATAAATTATGCATCAAATTTGAATAACTAATTTGTGAATTATCTTATTTGTAAATTCATAGTTATTGTGATTTATTCCATCTTTTCAGATCCCACTCAACAGAGCTGGTTTAATCGATTATAGATCTCATCCATTTTGGTGCCAAAAATATTGTCCTTCACATGAGCATGATAGCACCGCTCTCTGTTGTAGTTGTGAACGTTTGGAGGTACAATGGCTTCCTATAAATGAATGCATTGCATTTTTTCATTCTCTCTAGTAGATTGCTCTTAAGTGTGTTTTTCTCCCAATATGTTTTAGCTTGAAGCAGTATAACTATCACATTAGGTCATTCTGCTTCCTTATAGTTTGTCTTTTGTGCTGAAGTCAAGGAACACAAGATACATTTATTTGGGAGATGGGCGAAATCTATGCTTAGATTGTCTGGACTCCACTATCATGGATACTAGTGCATGCCAACCCCTTTATCATGCCATAAGAGACTACTATGAAGGATTGAACATGAAACTTGAGCAACAAATTCCCCTGCTTCTAGTTGAAAGAAAAGCTCTTAATGAAGCTATTGAAGAGGATAAGAATGTAATTAACATCTCTTGATCTACTCTTCATGTTCTTAGTTTGTGGAAGTACTTTATAATTTGAAACTATTTCTTCTTTTCAGGGTGACCGTCACATGACTGATACACGGGGTTTATGTCTTTCTGAGGAACTGTTGGCAGTGTACACATTTATACCTTTTTTTTTTTTCTGCTTTCTTCATCGCGATTTGTTTCACTTTTATCGATTACAGTAGTAAACATTTATTTGGTGATCTCCTTGTGTGTGTGTGTGTGTTTTTTTTTTCATATCTAGATACTTACAAAGCCAGGAATTGGGGGAAACCAACTTACAGGCATGAGAACACATCCTCAGAAGCTGACTACTAGATGTGAAGTTACAGGCATTCTTGTTCTATATGGCCTCCCAAGGTAATACTCAAAATAATATTTTTGCAACTATTGAGTTCTTTAGTCATCATATATCTGAGGGTCAGGTTGCAAATTCTTCCCGCAATTAATCTGTGACATTATACAGTGCCTCAGGCATGTATTTTTGAAAATCAGGATACATATGACCCCTATATGAGCAATATATCTTAAGTATGAGAATAACAAAAATAAAGTAATTTGCATTATTCAAGAGATTGACCTTTTCTTGTGTATAATGAATGATGCAAATTGGCTGGACATGGTCATTGTTGTTAATTAGTTCTCAGGGAATTTGAAATCCCTCCCTATTCCTATATAAAACTACGACAAAATAAAATCTCGTTAGAATTTCTGAAAACAGGAGTTGTGGCCGTGCCATGTCCTTTCTAATTTATACAATGCTGGAAGTTGTTTGAGCTAAGTATTGCACTCTTGTTGGTAAACTTGATTTGTTTTTTATATCATCATTTCTCCAAGGCATTGTGGAAAATAGCAGAATGGATTTAACTTCTGTAAACTGGTCTCTGGATATTCACTTTGAATGTGTGCTTCATCTGTTATTATTTTAGCAAGTTGAAGCGCAAAAATTAGCACAGATATTATGGTTAGTGAAATAAAAGTTACAGAGAAAAGGTTTAAGCTTTTTTTTTGACAAAAACCCCTAAAGATTTGGTACACTGCTGGATGCAGATTACTAACAGGTTCTATTCTTGCTAAGTTGTTGATGCATGCCTTGTTATGCCTAAAAGGTATGATAGCCACTTCTCTCTACCTTCTGTTTAGAAATACATTTTCGTCGATTTTTTTTTCTCTTAATTTTTTGTTCTTAAACCCCATACAGGCTTCCAGAATTCAAGTCCTGGGGTAGAGGATGGTATATGTCAGGTGTTCTCTCACATGTGGCTTGAGACAGAGGTCATGCCTGGAATTGGAAACATGCCATCCTCATCAGGGGATTCGTCATTGTTGTCGTCCACCAAAAAAGGTCGAAAATCTGATTTTGAGAAGAGGCTAGGTGAGTTTTTCATGCATCAGATTGCTCATGACAAAACCTATAGGGAAGGATTCAGGGCTGCCAATGAAGCTGTTAATAGATATGGTTTAAGTTGTACCATGGCCCATATTCGCATGTTCGGAAAGTTTTTTGGGCACTAATTGCTATGGCTCATCTTTGTTGAAGGATCCTTGGATTGGAGATAACCGAATTGCTGCTTCTTGTAAGGATTGTGTTTGTGATTTAATAACAACAGTTTTAAAATTAAATTAATATGATCTTTTAAGAGTTTTAATGATTTGAAATAAAATCGTGTGTGTGATTTAATGGTGTTTTTGAGTGTTTTGAGTGAAACTCATGAATTTGAAAGGAAACTCTACTTGCATATAATCCACCTGATGCAGGGACCAACCAACCTTCGATCCCAAGAGCTGCGACTAATGGGAAGGGCCAATTAAATCTCTTTATCAAAATACCCCAGGTAAACGAATCAGTCGGAACCCTCAGTTGTGCCCCACCTACGTGGGCGCCACCAAGTGGTGGGGCGACTTCGTGCATATGCTGCTGCATCATTCACTCCCACTTAAGAAGGCTCGAACTCGAGACTTAAGCTCTGATACCAATTGTTAGAATTTTGTAGGATCGTCTATCCAAATCATCGAGAAGAAACAATCGTGGATGTAAACCAACAATTCCTGGTCGACCCCCTTAAGTTAGATTCGAGTGATCCAAGCCTTTGTTAACCATAGATTAACTTCCATGTTATGTCCTTATATAGCAATAATCACCCTTTAATGGTGAGGGGAGTTAATCTCCTGTAATTGATGCCTTTATGGCTACCATTACATACGATTTGGCCAAGGGTTTCGAAATCTTCTTAACGATCATATCAAATGACTATTACTGCCAATAAAATCTAATAAGTTCAACATAGGAAATTTATCAGACTTGAAGGCACTTAATAAAGTTTTTCCCTCTTGTAGAGTTTGTTCCCATTTGAGCACATACACACGAATATGTGTGCACAAGTGCGTGTAAGGGCATGTGCTTGGCATTTTAAGCAGCAAGCTGATCAGAAGTATTAAACAAACATGGCTGTTCTAACTGTAATAATATGCATATGGATATAGTTTTAAGAAAGAATCATGCTCTTTTCACACCAAAGTAAAACCAAAATAGGGATAGGCTCCGTTCTTTTGGTGGAACTTCAGAACTTTTAAAGTCTAAAACATTCATTGTTCCATGCCTAATTTTACTTAATGTCTAGAATTATATTATTCCGTAGAGTGCAAAAGTTCTACAAATATGGAACTTTCAAGTTCCATTGTATGGAACTTCTAATTAAATTGAACTCGATAAATCTGAGACCATCGAGTAAAAGGGTTAGAAATCCTCTTCTCTTCCCAAACTCTTGCCTCTTGTTCCTGTGAACACCCCATTTTTACACCCCTAAAATTCTTTTTCTAATTTAATTTAATTAATTATTTTTATATATTTCTTTAATTTATTTTTCATTTTGCCGTTTTGTATTTTGGTCTCCGAGAGAGAGAGAGAGCCTTCCATTTGCTCGTGCCCATGCTCGTGCCCATGAAATCCAGATCCATGTCATTAAAACTCTTTTTTATCAAGCCCAAGCCTGGGCCCAAAGGGTTGTAAAAAAATTTTTAAGTTTCACAAAAGCCCAAGCCCATTTAAAGAACCCTAATCCCCAACCCTATCTCACTCTATAAATACCCTTTTTTTGAGGTCAGATGACCTCATTTTTCTTCTTCACTCATTTTCGGCAGCAGAGGGTCTCGATTTCCCATTTCTCCCTTCCTCCATCTCCTCCGGCGAGCCGCTATTCCTCCATCTTCTCCGACGAGACACCGTTAGCAGCAGCCTATCTACGGAGGCTCTGTTAGCCTCATCATCGGCGCCAGCATCTCCCGGCCAACAGTCCTCTTCACCATTATAGTAATCCCTCCAATTCAGATCGGTCCAGATTTTCCCTCCACAGCGGCAACTCGAGCTCGAATTTCAGATCGGTTTTCCTTCACAAAATTTCAGAACGGCACCTTCATCTCCATCTCAGTTCGCCATCACCATCTCCGGCGATTTCACCTTTCCGGCGAATCACAGATATTCCGGCGAGGTTCCATCTCTTCATGATCCCCATTTCCGGAGTCGTTTCTTGTTCTCTTCCGGCGAGCTCCCTGTTTCTCATAGTTACCGTCATCTTCTTCGTTCGCCTATCCCAGATCTGTTGAGATCCAGCAGCATCATCTTCTTCGAGCCAATAGCTCTTCACGTTTCTCAGAAACAGGCTTTAAGCCAACCTCATCGCTTGGGTTTTTTTGTTTTTTTGGTTTATTTTATTTGATGGATCCCTTGTTCTGAGGATTGAGGGAGTGAGAGGAGTGAGTGTTATTTTTGGATATTTTTGGATCAACAGAACAACCACGCCAACTTTCTTCTTTCACATACCAGAGCATCCGCCAATATTGCACATTCCCCATCAACCGCACGTAGGTACGTGTCTTCCATGCTTATTTATTTATTTCATTTATTTTTTTCTCATGTATATGTGTGTGCAATAAGTTTAGGCCGTTATCTTTCCCTATTTTGCCTACATTGGGCACTTAGGTAGGTTCCTTTTAACCCTAAATATTTTGCTTACCCCCGTTTGTTGGCCATACAAAAAAATCAAAAAAATATAAATAAAAAAAAGATTAAAATAAATTAAAGGTACTGGTCTATCCTCCCTTGGGACCTAGAGCAGGGTCCGTATTTAAACCATAGCCTCTTTTGATTTAAGGCCGCTCGATCCGTCCTGCTCTTTGCCTTTAAGTTAATTAAGTCAGTTAGGCTTTATTTTCCTTTTTGCCTACCTTGGGCATTTAGTTTAGTTCTTGACTAGTTAAAACTTGCCAAAATTAAAAAATACAAAAAAATCAAAAAATACAAAATAACAAAAACATTCAAAAAATCTAAAAGAAATCTACCTTAATAAGTGAACGCCCCCACGAGCTCCCCCATGAGCACCTAGCTACGCAACTATCTCTCGGAATGAGATTCATAAATCTCAATTCCACATCCCCCCAACTCAAACACGAGTTGGAAGTGACCACACTCCGAAACGAGTATAAAAACAGTCACGGACCCCGAACTACTATGAGGGTCTGATTCCGACTAACCGGATAAGTAGGCAGCCCAAAACCAGGGTTCGACCCTAACCAAAAATAAAATTTTTACACTCCATATTGATTTGTGTTTGATTAGCAAAATTAATAATTATTTAGGAAATTTTAAGTGATTTTAAATGTTTGACTTGGACCTAATGAGTAGGTTACCATCATTGGATGGAGGTCCTGGGGTGCCTAACCCCTTCCCCAGGACCTAAAGGGATCTCTTACCTAGACTACTCTGGACCGTAGACCCCCTTATTTGGATTATCTCGGGATCCTACTTCCCCTAAGTAGGTGGCGACTCTTAGAATAAATTTAGCGTTATTCCTCTACTCTCGGACCTTATCTCGACACTTAGAGTTGAGATGGGAAGAAAGGCGGTAAATTTAGGTGTTTACAGTTCCAAAACATTAATGTTCCGGATTTTTAGAAGTTCTACCAAAAGAATGGAGTCTAATAACTTGATTTTTAGCTTCTAGGAAGGTGGCTTGTTGTGTGCTGCTTGTGCCATGTCTAGGTCTATTCTGTGATGGTTTTCTGTCATCTTGTAAGTGCAGTTATCAAAAGAAGATGAAGCTTGTTGAAGCTGCCTCTGACGGTGAAGCTGCTTCCAACTTCACTACTGTTTTGATCATGTTCCATCCCATCTAACGGACAACCCATGTTGATGAACCATGACAGTTGTAACAGAATTTTTAGCAAAGCTGAGGTTATTGCTCTACAGAAACGGAATACTGCCAGTCCCATGATGGAAATGATGGGGTAATTTAAACTCAGATCTCTGTTCAATTAAAGCTTAGTTGGGTAAGCTCAGAAATGTCATGGGTACAAATATATCACCAATCAGCATGAACAATTAAACGCATGCCAATTACAGAGATGCAGAATCTTTTTTTCTTTCTTTTTTTTTCGTAATTTCGTTATATAATGTCATTGGTGGCATATAATGCCCATTGGTGGAAGATCTGTGAAATGTCTCATATCACTTGATACTAAGTAAATAATAGTTTCATTGACCCAAATGGTTGATTTTGTTGGTCGAGTTGCACTCATTTTTGGTGTAATGTTCATGCTAGATTGAAGTAGGATAAGCTCATGGGATTTTGGACACAATGTTTTTTTGTTTTTGGAAGTGTCAATTACAGAATCTGGAGCTTGCAAGGCCGGCAATGAGAACAAATATTATACCCCACTGAGTTTGAAGAACGCCTGCCAGACATGACCTCTCTACTTGATTTAGGTCCGTAACTTAGATTTTCAAGAATCAATAGAGAGAGCTGAAAGTTTTCATGGTGTCGCCTTCAAACCTTTGTCAAATGGAATAATAGTATTCACTCTCTTCAACAAATTTTGCCACCTGAAAATCCTCAGGACCTGTTAAGCATTTCACATCATAGTATATCACCCTCCTATTGCCGTTCCTCAGTTATTAGTTATCCAGTAATGGAAAGGGAAACAGGCCTTCATAGTTTATGGTCCACATGTTCCTCAGTATTTAGAGCCACAACTTACCAGGAAAGAAAAAAAAAAGGAACAAGAGCATCTTCTCATCAACCCATCTGTCAGAAGAAAAAAAGTTTGAGCTCCAGCATCAAAGAGAGTAAGTAATAACAATTGGAGCCAAAAAAAAAATGTAATAACTAATAAACAAACTGCAACAAACAAAACTGAGATGATAAAAATGATCATCAATTAGTATTAATGTCTGAGAAAATTGTGAAGAACTGAATATGTTGACACACATGTTGGTATTTAATTGTGTTCTCTATCTGTACATCAGAATGTACAGTTCATCGCATCAATCTCAAAATTTACTACCAAGGGATTCCTCAGAGGACGCCACAAAACAAACTCTTCTACTACATGTCTTTAATAAACTCATCCTTTTCCCCACTGAATGGCAGAAAGGGTTACAGGCCTGATAGCTAGGGGTGATGGCGGAAAAGACTAGGAAGCGGCAGCAATTAGTCATTGGCAGGAGTGTCTGATAGAAGTATCTTCATTGTTTCGTAGGTCATGAAGGCAATGCCTACACTAGGCACGACCTTGTAGTATTCCGGCAGTATCCCTCTGTACAGACCGTGCAGACCTTCATTCCGGAATATGTGTCCAAATGTCCCAAACAGGCCCGTTTTATAGACATGAGCTCGGCCACCTGCACCTTCCAACTGCTTCCGTCGCCTCACAAGATCCAGAGGAAATGTTGCTGCAAAATATCAGAGAAAAAAATGTCAGGCAGTGGTGCTGAAAGACCAAATTGCAAGACATTATCAATTGTAAAGGGGTTATCCCATTACAGCAAGCCAAACATTTATTCACAATTTAATTATGTTTTTTATAATAAATAGTCCATACTCCATACTGGTAAAATCTGCACAGGCCAAAGTCTTTGAGTGAAACTGAACTTTCCAGGCCCTGCGATCCCATTAGACCTGGATGATATCTGTTCTGGTTCAGTAGCTCAGAGATTTTTAACCTGAGTGCAAACCCAAGATTTAATGAGACTCTAAATAAGATCGTTGCATCACATAAAGGAGTATTGCTACTACTATGTAAAAAAAAATCATTTTATTGATGCCATAATGTCCCACCACAACTTACCAAGTATGAAAATTCATGTTCATACTTGTAACACATGCATGATAACTGTGTGATAACTGAATGAGAGCAGTTAACAACAGATACACTGATACACATGGGCAAAAAAGGTAGGAAAAGAAAAAGAAAAATGAGAGCATGCCAGATCATTGATATTAATCAAGTCATCTCAGAGAAGCCAGCAGTAAGAATATTTTTTTATTTTTAATATTAATCAATTAGAGAAGGGGCAAAGGTTTCCCAACACATAAATATAACTTTTATCGTTAGCTTTCCGTAAAATGTGCACAGCAGTGATGTCCAAACTCTTGTATTTCAAACTCTCTCTCTCTCTCCACAAGAGAGAATCCTTCTGACAACACCAGGAATCACATCAAAAGAATCATATTACATTATAAGATAGGTACAGGGGGGAGGTGGAGAACATTCCTGCAACATAAGGTCCACGTCTAGGAGTAAGAAATTGACGATCAGGCAGTCATTTTAAGAAGCTTATATGATGAGTTCTAGTATGATCCAGGACATTGTTGCTCAGTAATCCAGTATGAACAACAGTAATAATATTGAATAACCGATTTAGATGATTATTGGTAAGTGAAGCAGTGACCAATCCAAAGAGAACCCACCACCAGGGTAAAGCTCGTATTCCCCAGTTTAGGACGTAGAAACGAAGTTCTACAATTTTTTCAAAAAGTTCTTAATAATTCGTGACTTTCTTGCAAATCAATTAATTAACGAAGTATTTGCAACTTTTTGAAAAAACAAAATTACAAATTTTGCAATTATTCATGACTTTCTTTAAAAAAATAATGAATAAATATCTAATATATGAAATGTATTTGTTTATGCTTTTTTTCATAATCGATGATCTAATTTTTATTGTTTTTTTTATAATTCCCGATTTTTCTGAACTTGTCGAATTTTACCGATTTTTAGGGTTTTTATTCCAATAATTCCCAAACACCGACTTCATGACTAGGATTTACAATAAGATAATACAGCCTCAAATCCCAACTTATCCACTAGAAAGAAAGGCAGGAAAGACAGATCTACAATAATCTGCAGCACCTAGCAATAGCATTTGGAAATGAACCATGTTATCCTGAGTACCCCAACAATTTTGGTACATAAGAAAGAGAGAATGAAGTTTATTTAGGTGCATCAAACATGTATATTAAATATTAAGGTTCTACAAGTATTTAGGTCTTTAATGAAACAAAAGTAAAAACCCTGCCCGAGATTTCCAAGGCGAAGGTGGCTTTCAATGCAGTCATGGCTGGCTATGAAAGCTCCGAGTAATTATATGTTTGCGAGTACGCAGCCCATACTTATTGTTAAATTACTTTGTAAAAATCAATCATGTACTCATCCAGAAGAGTGGATGAACAAACTAACTAGTTCATATGATAAGAACATGGTTTAAAATTTCCGTGAAATCGAAAAAACTTCAACTGAAATATTCACATTTCCCGCTTAGTGAAATAAAATCCCAACTTATAGCAACAGGAAAATGGAAAACAGACCACAGGATCCTCTTCCAAACTGACCACCCAATTGCAAATTGACATGTGGCAGTGAAAATGTTATTTTATTTTAACTTTATTTCTCTTTCCTAATGTTTTGAAATTTGATTGGTGTGGTCAGCTTGGAAGAGGACCTAGCAGTCCTCTCATCAGAACTCATAATAAAAATCTCTAATGAAATTTCAACCCATTTCTGTTAAAAGCTTATAGTACCACAAATTCCAATCAAAATATTGTGTAATTTGTACCCAACACCACTTTTGGTGATAATTCAGTAAAACAACTACATTAGATGAATCGTCACTCTAATCCTCAAAGTTTGTGAGAAATCAAAAAATATGTCTGTATCTACGATTTTCAATACAACAATTGTTTCCTTTTATTTTCTTCGCACTATCTTAACTTTTCATATAGTTAAGCCTATTTTAACTTGATAACGTGTAACTAAATCAGATAAATGGATCTTTAATTCATTTACATTAAATCCAAAGAAAAATTTTAAATTATTAGGCAACGGATACAAAAAAAAAGGGGGGGGGGGGGGGGGGGGGACTTCAATTTTTCTTCCGCTTTTCACCTTAAAAAATTATATTCAGACCCTAAATAATTATATGAAAAACATTGAAAGCTGATCTATAAATTGGACCCAAATTTTGGAAATAAAATAGTTCTATCATTTTTATTTCAAAGTATTAAGTTACGAATAGAAAACATTTTAAAAAGTACATGCATAAAACATAGATATATGACTAGGGGTGTATTCAAGTTGAGCTCAAGCTTGATTCAAGCTCAAACAATTAAGCACAAAGATCAGCACGCACGTAATGACTTTATTAGAGCTCGAATTGATTCAGGCCAAGCTTGGCTTAGCTCAAGCTTGATTAATTGAAAAACATATTATTATTATATTATTAATATATTATAAGATTCAAGCCAAACCCGAGCTTTGAGCCAAGCCGAATCAAACGGGGTCTGGCTTGAACACGATTTTAAGCTTGAATAATAGCTCGGCTCGATCGAGCCAAAACCTTGAGCTTGAATTCAGCTTGATCGAGCCAAGCCGACGAGCCAGCTTGGCTTGAATACACCCCTATATATTACCGAGATTTGTATTGAGCAAACCACAATATATTTCTGTTCCAAAATGTTGACTAATATGTTATATTATTCTTAAAATAATCACCTATAACCTATTATAGATCTATTAAATTTTGTTTAAAATATTTAGAATACAAAAGTATTTTGAAAACTATAAATAAAACTATGTATTAGGTAAACCACCACATATTCTAGTACTAAATATTGATTGCTCGAGTGTATTAACTTTTATAGTCAGGGAATTACAAGGAAAGGGAAAAAATAGACCAATTTAGGATATTTGTTTATTGTACTATTTGAGTTTTTTTTATTTTACCGACCCAAATATTTGGAATTAGAGCATTGATGATGATGATGATGATGATGATGATGATGATGATGATGATGATGATGATTTGAGTTTATTTATTTTTGTTGTATAACTATTGGATTTACAAACAATACATGAATGCAATTTTAAATGGCAGAGGATCGTATATGCCCAATAGCAAGAGAAGTTGCACCAGCGAAATTGGGACAGCACATCTGAAAAACACTTAAAAGAACTCAGGGATCTCACTTTCACGAGATTAGGGAAAGGGGCTTACTCTATTTAGTAGTTTTTTAAATCGCTCACCTGTTGATGATGCGACGCCTGAAATACTGCCACAAGCAAGGCTGACCAGGACAGCAGAATCATTGGGCCTAATGTGAATAATTCAAATTAAAGTATTAGACGGAGGTACACCATGAAGACAACTTAGAATCTCTAAATCCTGAATTAGTTTAATATAATTATAGAGTCATTACCTCTGTGTCCGCCAATAAGATCTCAAGGTCTCATAAACAGAAAAGCTGATTGCTAAACTGGGTCCAACCCCCTGCATCAGTATCAATGGAAATCAGGATACACAAAGGATCATGTGCATAAACCCGGGAAAAAAAAAAGGAGAAAAAAGAAGCATACCAACAAAGTCGCTCCTAGTCCTTTATACACGCCCAAAATACCTTCCGCTTTGTGAATGGTACAAAGAGTATGCCAAATACCTTTGTAGTAGATTACATTTGTCTGCAAAGTGTTAATCTATGAGTAAAGGGATAACTCCAAACAGAAAAAATACAGTACTTCTGAAATTCAGAAACCAAAAAGTAGGCTGATTCTATTAACTACTTTCATTAGTATGCAATTAAGAAGCAATTAGGCACTCATAAAAAAAACAAGTTAAAAGGCTTTGCAGAAACCAAACTAGAGAAGGGCAGACTACATGATGAGATGGAGAAAGCTTTAGGAACACATAATTACAATCCTTTCAGTATCGGTAACAAATAACTTCATTACTTCAGGACACACTCATGAAAACGTCTATAATTCACCCAACCTCAAAGCCTGTAGGCTGGAGTAGACAAAGGCCCAATGAAATGGCGTACATTTCCTCTGACATTCCCGCAAGTCACTAGGTGTTATAAGGTTGAGCTTAATCTGATCCGTTTGTATCCAAGCGGTCCTCTTAGAAGCAAAAAAATCATCTAATTATGCGTACATTCATGATTCTCTCCCTATAATCTCCCTCAACATCTACTAGACACTTTTTCATCAATACATAAACAACTCAATAACTTCTTCTGGGAATAACAACTAGAGGAAGGAAGATTATAAACTGACAAATAATATTTTTCACTTTCTTGTTCAATAGATGACCAAGCAAAACCTAACAATTTTTTTTAATCAATAATGCAAGCATATATATTAATCAAGGAGGAAAACGATTACAAGAAGATAAGAGTATAGTACAGAAAAAAGTTTACAATGTCGTAAACTAAACCCCGTATGATATCCTAACAGATCCTTAATGATGATAGCTGTCAACCCAGCACTCGACCCAGATCCACCCCTCCATCCCGAATGGAGACCCACTCCAAGATGAGTAATCGGATACCCTCTTGGACATGAGATGTGGAGGATGAGGATTTATCAAAAACCTTTGTATTCCTTTCTTTCCAAATGCCCCATGAAATGGCTCCCGGTAGCACCAACCAAATTGCCCTCTTGGCACCATCCATACTAGCCAAAGTCCAGCAGGATAAGAAGTTCTGAAAGGAATAAGGAAAGACTCTGTGACGCCCCGAACCCGCGCCTAGGGAATCAAGTTCCGAGACGCGTGTCCGTTCGTCAAATCATGCAAGCGGAAGACTTTACCCGCGAAAATACGGGAAATTTAAACATTTATCAAATGTTTCCAAAAAGCAAATAACACCTGTCATCACAATAATCATCATACAAACCATATACCTGTATTATTTACATCAAGTTTGTTTTACAAAAAGTAGGCGTCTCTATCACGCCAGGTACAACTTGTATAAGCTTCCAAAATATCCAGATAGACTTTTCACTTACTGGTCAGCAGCTCCAAGATCTGCTGACACAAAAAGTCAGTGAGCTATGAAGCCCAATAAAACCACAATCCTTCTAAACTATTTTCCACATAATAACACACATCAATAATGATATAATAAGCAGTTCAATTTGCATGTTACAGTAAAATAGAACAGTATATAATAAATTGTGACCCTAGGGTCACTTAGGGTTACGTCACCCTAACAGAGGTTCCCGACCTCACATTACTTTCCAATTATGAGGTTTAGTTATGAATGTATTATATTACCAAATTATCGTTTCTATCATCAATCATGTTTCATTTTGAGTCCTAAAACTCTATTAATTGGCCACAGCCCACAAATGTTTAGCTTAAAGTTTCTAAATCATAATCATAATACATTGAGTCATTTAGACTCACACACGTTGTTCCGGCTTTCACCCGAACATGACAAAACCTTAGGTATACCAACCCAACTCACCTGGAATCCGACGATTCCATACCGACTATAAGTCCACCAACTCAAACAAATACACCAACTCTGAGTATACCAACTCTGACCACTTCGTATCCGAAGCTTACACACACAACATGGGCATTCACCCAATAAGAACATTTTTCCATTCAATTGACTGGCCACATCTACCGTGTATTCGTCGCCATCGCCCTGGGTATCAGTTATAAAGGAACCCCGACCAACCTGCCTACCGTCATCTTCTGGCTAGTCTACGGAGAAACCCCGACATCTATACCAATGCCAACATCTCCTGACGTTCCACCAAGAAGGGACCCCGATAGACACGGTGCCGACATCTTCTAACCCACCCAGAGAGGAACCACGAACTATACACTATCTGATGTTTAGCCACTTTAAACTCCCTAGGACTCCGACATCTCCTGACTACCAGTCACGGAGGAACCACGGGCCATGCAGGACACCGCCACTCCTGACCTAGTCCAAGAGGAACCACGGACGACCTAGACAAACAGACCGACATCTCCCGACTATCAGTCACGGAGAAACCCCGGGCCATGCTGGACACCGTCTCTCCTGACCTAGCCAAAGAGGAACCACGGACAATACTTAACCCTGGTTAGATTTTCTAACCACAGGTTAACCCCAGTTAACCCAAGCCTCGCTTGATTAACTGAAATACTTGGGCCTTGCGCCCGTGAACTAACTCCGTTAACACACCGTCCCGTTAGGGAACGTTTTCAAGCTAATGGATGTCTCCATAGCCTTACAAGACATGCAAAACAACTTTTCGTCACCCTAGAGTGGCGATACAATTTACCCGGGACCCGATCTGGGCTCCCCGAGAGACCACATACAATCGCAACATCACATAGGGGTCTTCGCCCCTTTTTCATTCATGTCAAAAGACATGCATATACATAACATAGCAAAATAAGCGGAAAAAGAGAAGAAAAGAGGGGTTTTACTGTTTCACGCGTTTCGAGGGCTCGTAGGCAAAAACGGATGTCACCAACGCGTTCCCAACGACGATCAACCCCGGGGTAGAGCGCATGCAACTTTCTCTCTCCACTTTCTCTCTACCTTTTTCTCTCTCTCTCTACACGCAAAACGAGACGCCAGAGAGAAAATCGGACGCCGCCAACGCGTCGGGGATGTCGAAAAACCCCAAGGACCCGCTTCTCTCTTCTTTCTCTCTTCCTTTCTCTCTCCTCACTTTCTCTCTAAAATCTGTTGTGGCAGAAATCTCCCATTGTTGCAAAACCGTGAGATTAAAAGGGGCTACCCCTTATTTATAATGCAAGGGCATGGTATTCCTCCATCAAGGTTTGTCTTTGTAGGAAGATTGTTTGTCCAGTGGCTGGAAAGAGTCTCCTACTGTCTTCTTCTAAGCTATAATAATAAATAACGGCGTGAACATACTGCCGGACTTCGACAGTTGTGTCTATATACGGGTTTACTCGTATATAAGAGGGCCAATCCCAATGATAAGGATGAGTAGGTATATAGGTTCCTACGAATCTAAGGCTTTCCTCGTATTTGTAAAGGTGCGTAAGGTACCCCATAAGATCCATTTGATCACATGGGTCCTGGATAGGCGGATTTTCCGGCCTATTTGGTCCTCTAACGGGTCCAGTGTCTAGTGTCTGACCGTTTTGGTCGAGTCTATTATTCGAATCCATTACGGACTCGAGTCGAAATAAACCGGTAAAACCAGTTTCCGGGCACTGATACCAAAATTCATGAAAAGGAATTATACGCAGTCATAAAAGCCTTTGAAAAATATGAGTTTTTCCTTAGACAAGATGAATTCCTCCTTGAGACGGATTCAACATTTGTCAAAACCTTCCTTAAAAATAATCTAGGAAATATTAAGCAGTCAAGACTTCTTAATTGGCAAATGTATTTATCTGGTTTTAAGTATACTGTCAAACATATACCCGGCAAAAAAAATATACTTCCAGATATTCTATCTCGTGAAACTGTTTTTGCTAACAATTCTTATGTGCAGGCAAACATGTTCTCACAGAACCCTCGAGGCCGAGATAGAGGCCGTGGTCGCATGACTTCTCGAGGTTGTGGACGCCACACTGAAAAGCCACCCTGGTTTAATCCAAATCAGGATATTGCTTCAACTTCATCAGAAGCAACTAGACAACCATTTTCAGCAGAAGAAGCTGAAAAAATCAGACAACTTCTCAAAAATTTGAGAGAAGAAGACACTCTCCCAGACAAAGGATTAAAACCAGACACTTCGAAAGAAGAATCCTCGGAGAAAGCTATTAATTTAGCTAGTCCAACCATCATAGACGATGATGAAAATAATCACTCTTTCACTATTGTAGAAAGGAAAAAAGAGCCAACGAGCCAAGAATACATTGATGTATTCGATATGAAAAAGGACACTATGTTATGCCCTCCCGGCATAAACGCTCAGAATAAGATAAAATTCCAGAAATTTGGGATTGTTTATCTAAGGAGACACTTGAAAAGAGAACGCTTCCCTCTTCATAATTAACTCAGGCAGCTCTCACTAGCCGCAGTAGACACAGTTTGGAATGCAGCTCAGAATAATCTGCATGTTGAATTCAAACAAGGTCTCTATGCCCTTCTGGTAAAGATGAGACAGCAGCGAGCAGAAATTGCTCAACTCAAAGGAAGAATGCTACGGAGCAGCCCTTCTTCCTATGCCAGTATTACTAGCCCATCAAAGCTAGTGTTTGTCAAAATTCAGTATAATGTACGATACCTTGTACCTACTGAATTACAAACCAGACCAGTTGCTAGTATGGATTTTGCACTAGCACAACAGCTCAACGAAAGAATGTTACCCCTCATGGGTCTTCTCGTTGAAGGATTCGTAACAACAATCCCAAGACTGTTTATCGATACTCATGAGTATCCGATAACGACGTAGCTCGTACGTTGATCGACTACGGGTATCTTGCCAGCATCCTTGTATGGGGAGAAGAAGATTTGAGCATACTCCTTCCAGAGCATCGGAAAATTGTTACCCTCCTCCTCAAAGGCCAATATCCGAAGTATATTGCCTTCTGGACCAATCAACAAGAGGATCAGTAATTCAGCCTCATCCGGATATCAGAAAGCCGGATATTTAATTGACCCTCAGATCGAAAAAAGAAATCTGGACTACCAAGCTTTGCTAGGACATCAGACCGGCCTTACCAGTGATCTCGCCTTCAGTCTTAGCACAGACGGAGAAGATTGGTGGACCCTCTACCACAGTCACGGATGTATGATCCAGACCCAAGATATTTACGGCTCTAAGATTACTGTAAAACGACGCCCTCTTGACAGCCCACCAGAGGAAATCGTGATACATTGCACCATCCCGCAGATCGCAGCCATTTGCCTCAGCGACAAGCGAGCCACCAAAGAGACGCTCAGCCTGCTCACCAATGAGGAAGCCAAGCAACTGCAAGATCTCCTCTTAGATTATTGTTCCATAGACGATAAAAAATAGCCCTTCCGGCTAGACGAAGAGGAAGACCGAGTTGAACAGGAAAGTTCAGCTAGCCCAGACGTGCCGACTCACTGAGTCCCGCGCTACCGACACTGCTGACCGTCTGAAGACACAGTCTGCCAGAAAAGAGTCCACGCGTCAAAAGCCGCGTAAAGTTTCTTCGGCCCGTGCCTAAGAAAAGAAATCCCTAGAATTCGTAAACTGTAAAAAGAAAAAGCAAAAAGACAAAGGTGAATAGTAGAAGAGGAATCTACTTTTCATGAAAGTGGAGAAAAAACGAAGAGGTAAATAGTAATGTTACTCTTTAATAAAGCAAATGTCAGAGTGGAAACACCACTCATTCTGCAGAAGACCCGAGAACGCCTGATAAAACCAGAGTTCTCAGACCCCAGTCACGCATGCAGCCAAAGAAACTTTCGGGCGCAGAGAACCCGAGACTTTGAGGGATTGTATAAACTTTGAGGCCCGGACTCTTTTCTGGCAGACTGTGTCTTCAGACGGTCAGCAGTGTCGGTAGCGCGGGACTCAGTGAGTCGGCAAATCTGGGCTAGCTGAACTTTCCCGTTCAACTCGGTCTTCCTCTTCGTCTAGCCGGAAGGGCTGTTCTTTATCGTCCGAGGAACAATAATCTAAGAGGAGATCTTGCAGTTGCTTGGCTTCCTCATTGGTGAGCAGGCTGAGCATCTCTTTGGTGGCTCGCTTGTCGCTGAGGCAAATGGCTGCGATCTGCGGGATGGTGCAATGTATCACGATTTCCTCTGGTGGGCTGTCAAGAGGGCGTCGTTTTACAGTAATCTCAGAGCCGTAAATATCTTGGGTCTGGATCATACATCCGTGACTGTGGTAGAGGGTCCACCAATCTTCTCTGTCTATGCTAAGACTGAAGGCGAGATCACTGGTAAGGCCGGTCTGATGTCCTAGCAAAGCTTGGTAGTCCAGATCTCTTTTTTCGATCTGAGGGTCAAAATTAAATATCCGGCTTTCTGAAATCCGGATGAGGCTGAATTTCTGGTCCTCTTGTTGATTGGTCCAGAAGGCAATATACTTCGGATATTAGCCTTTGAGGAGGAGGGTAACAATCTTCCGATGCTCTGGAAGGAGTATGCTCAAATCTTCTTCTCCCCATACAAGGATGCTGGTAAGATACCCGTAGTCGATCAACATACGAGCTACGTCGTTATCGGATACTCATGAGTATCGATAAACAGTCTTGGAATTGTTGTCACGAATCCTTCAACGAGAAGACCCATGAGGGGTAACATTCCTTCGTTGAGCTGTTGTGCTAGTGCAAAATCCATACTAGCAACTGGTCTGGTTTGTAATTCAGTAGGTACAAGGTATCGTACATTATACTGAATTTTGACAAACACTAACTTTGATGGGCTAGTAATACTGGCATAGGAAGAAGGGCTGCTCCCTGACATTCTTCCTTTGAGTTGAGCAATTTCTGCTCGCTGCTGTCTCATCTTTACCAGAAGGGCATAGAGACCTTGTTTGAATTCAACATGCAGATTATTCTGAGCTGCATTCCAAACTGTGTCTACTGCGGCTAGTGAGAGCTGCCTGAGTTAATTATGAAAAGGGAAGCGTTCTCTCTTCAAGTGTCTCCTTAGATAAACATTCCCAAATTTCTGGAATTTTATCTTATTCTGAGCGTTCATGCCGGGAGGGCATAACACAGTGTCCTTTTTCATATCGAATACATCAATGTATTCTTGGCTCGTTGGCTCTTTTTTCCTTTCTACAATAATGAAAGAGTGATTATTTTCATCATCTTCTATGATGGTTGGACTAGCTAAATTAATAGCTTTCTCCGAGGATTCTTCTTTCGAAGTGTCTGGTTTTAATCCTTTGTCTGGGAGAGTGTCTTCTTCTCTCAAATTTTTGAGAAGTTGTCTGATTTTTTCAGCTTCTTCTGCTGAAAATGGTTGTCTAGTTGCTTCTGATGAAGTTGAAGCAATATCCTGATTTGGATTAAACCAGGGTGGCTTTTCAGTGTGGCGTACACGACCTCGAGAAGTCATGCGACCACGGCCTCTATCTCGGCCTCGAGGGTTCTGTGAGAACATGTTTGCCTGCACATAAGAATTGTTAGCAAAAACAGTTTCACGAGATAGAATATCTGGAAGTATATTTTTTTTTGCCGGGTATATGTTTGACAGTATACTTAAAACCAGATAAATACATTGCCAATTAAGAAGTCTTGACTGCTTAATATTTCCTAGATTATTTTTAAGGAAGGTTTTGACAAATGTTGAATCCGTTTCAAGGAGGAATTCATCTTGTCTAAGGAAAATCTCATATTTTTCAAAGGCTTTTATGACTGCGTATGATTCCTTTTCATGGATGTGGTATCGAGATACCGTATCTGGAAATGTACCTGACTTATAACAACAAATTTGTCTTTTCTTTTCTTTGTCGAATTTATTGATGGCTTGATAAACTGCTCCCCATTGTTTTTCGGAGGCATCAGTTTGGACTACAAATTCATCGTCTTTAGAGGGTAATGCTAAGGCTGGAAGGTTTTTTACCAGTTCCTTAATTTCTCTAACAATTTGTATGCCACGTGCATCCCATTTAAAAGGGTTAGTGACTTCTTTCTTAATTTAGTGGACAGACTTCCTCTATATTTGGCTATATTGTGGATATAATCAGAAGCACAATTAAACAACCCTAAAAATGATTGTAGGTGCTTTCGATTGGCTATTTGCTCAGGAAACTCTAAGATTTTCTTAGCAATGTGTTCTTGTAGGGTAATGGTTCCATTAGACATGGTTACACCTAAGAACTTGATTTTTTCTAAAGCTATTTCAACTTTAGTGGGTGAAATAACTATTCCATGTTTTTGGATTCATGGATCACATTTTTGCAATGTTCGTAGTGTTCTTCAAGGGTTTTTGAAGTCACTAGAATGTCATCAATATAGACTAAACAGTAGTCTCTATGGTCTCTGAAGATCTGATCCATTCTTCTTTGGAAGATCTGAGGGGCATTTTTGAGACCAAATGGCATTACTAACCATTCGTATTTTCCTTGTGGAATGGTGAAGGCTGTCCAGGGTACGGATTCTTCATGCATTGCAAATTGCCAGAAGCCTGATTTACAGTCAAACTTACTAAACCATTTTTTATCCATAATCAGCTGGATAAGGTTGTCTTTAGATGGTATCTGGTAGTTCTCGTCAACAGTGTTGTTGTTGAGAAGCCTGTAGTCAATAACCATCCTTGGTTCTCCTCTGACTTGCTCCGAGTGGTTATTTACCAAGAAGGCAGTCGAGGAATGTCTAGAGGTTGATTCTCTTATTAGCTTAGAGCTAAGAAGCTTTTCAACTTGTCTTGCTAATTTCTTCCTTTCGTCAGGATTAGCGGCAAAGGCCCTACCTTTTATGGTCTTCTCAGGGTCTTTAAGGACTAAGGTGCATGTAGGTTTTTCTACATTCCATTTGTCCGTAGGACTTGTGCTTAAATTGGTTTTAAGTCTAAGGTATCTTATTTTACCTTGTTGAGATCTTTCTTTCGATCTCTTCTTTCTTGAGCTTGCCTCAGATGATGAGTTTCAATCTGTGTCAAGCAAACCTCTAGGAGGCTTTCTACAGCTGTCTCCGTTGTCTGACTACACATGCTATTACATTTGTTGTCGGGACAATTACATTTTACCTTAGGGAATTCCCGAGGTATCTTCAACTTCTAATGCTTAAGGAGACTGCGTTTCTCTGGACGTTTACTGGGAAGTATTTGTCTATAAAATCCATTCCAAGTATGGCGTCGAAACGAGAGGTGAATTCCTCTATTACCCAAAACTTCTGTTCAAGGAGAATTGGGCTTTTCTCAACTTCAAGAAATAGAGTCTTTGTAATCCTTTGACTCTAGAATTTCCCTGCGTTGGCTATTCCACCAGATATTCCTTCGGGTGAGAAAGAAATAAGGTTTTCTGGAACAAGGTGTGGTCCGATTAATGACATTACTGCTCCAGTATCTATAAGGGCGATAAAGGATTTGTCATTGTAGTGGCTATCTTTAATCTGATAGCAGGACTAATCCCTAATTGTGGTCCAGAAAGATTTAGGTTTTGGATTTCCATTCGGTCCTCACCTTCATCTTCTTCGAGCTTCATCGTTTCAAGAGCTTCTGTTCTTTTCATAGAACTTTCTGGTATATATTCTTTGTAGCCAGGGTCTTGCTCATATCCTTCTTGATCCCATTGAGCATTATAACTTAGACTATCTTCGGGATCTTCGTCATAGTCAAAGTTTTTAATACTCCAATATTGGTATGCCTTTTCTTCAATATTGGACACGGGCTTTGAAATTAGATCCGGAAGAGGTAGAACATTTTCTTGGCCTTCTTCCCTATAGCCTTCCAATTTTCTGGCTATATTCAACCGATTCTCTTCTACTTCTTTCCAAAAGTCTGCATAGGTATTGAGAATACCAGTTTGCCTTTGCTTTATATGATCTGCCATAAGCAAAAAGCAATGTCTATGATAGATTAGTTTGAAGTTTGGCTCAATCATGAAACAATCTTCAATATGGCTTTGACCAGTGGTCATGCCTTTGCATCTATCACACTGGACTAATTGGTTTGACCATTTCAAGTCAAATTGCCAATATAATCCGGGCTTGACTTTGTCGAGGAACCCTTGTGTTCCTGCATACCAGCATTTCTGGTTTTCGAAGTCATGAAGGTCTAGTTCCATAGTTTCTTCTTCCCGAAGGGCTTTCCCTTTGAAGGGTTGTGCCTGTTTGAACATATTAACTTCGTTAGCCGAGTTTTCTGAATCCGTTTATGTTTCAGATTCATCTTGACTGTCTGTGGTTTCTGTCACAGAGTATATGCTTTCCGAATCATCAGAATCATCTTCCAAGAACGAATTAAGCTCAGACGGTAAGATAATATCTAAATTTTGTCTATCAGCTTCTGCTAGCATACATTCGACAATGTTTGCTTGCTTGTTCTTCTCGGGGCATTGTGGAGCAAAATGTCCTTCTTTTCCACATGTCCAGCATTCCTTTCCGGTAGTCTTTTTAGACTTGTCTTTCCGATAGTTAGGAACTCGTTTCTTCTTAGAATCGTTCTTCTTAAAGAATTTCTTTTTGAGAAACTTCTTGTCATTTTTCTTGCCTAGCTCTTTGAAGGTCATAGACTTTCAAAACTTGTATTTCTTTCGTTTTATAGGTCTAAAGTTCTTTTCTTTATGAGCTTTCTGCCTATACTTCTTCAGCTTTTTCTTGCTGAAAGGCTTTCCTGAGCTTTTGGATGTCCGGCATCCCCATTGGACAGGGATATGCTCATCTCTAAAGTCTATGCCTAAGCTAAGGTTTTTCAAAGCTTTGGAGGCTGTCTTCTGATCATCAAAGGCTTCTTTCATATACTTAAGCTGATCTGTTACATATTGGATCCTTTCACCAATAGTGTTGTGTCTGGCTTTATCAAATCCTTCACCAATAGTGTTGTCTCTGGCTTTATCAAATCCTTCATAAGATTGATAACCTTTCATTAGTGTATGACCGATATGAGGGATCTTTCTAAAATATTCATTTTTAAGATCATTTCCTCTATCCCCACAAAGATGGTAAAGGTCTCTAAAGGAATTGGAATATTCTTTGAGGAACCGAAGGTCACAAAGCTGTAAGTTGCATAACTTAATCCTAGCAACTTCTTGCTCCTTTTCACGGCTTAATTGTCGGGTCTGACCTATGTATTCTCTGTGGATAAGCCATACATATCCATCAACATTTCTCTGTTCTCCATATTTTTCCAAATATTGAGCTTTCAGAGCTTTAGACTCGTCATCTGTTGCCTTGAACAAGTCAGTGATGAATACCTTTACTCCTCCGACTAAGGAGAGTTCTGCATAAGCATGGCATTCTTCTACAGTCCAAACGTTGTGCAGGGCGAAGCACAATTCCATACTATGCTTCCAGGTTTCTAGAGCCTTTTTGATGTTGTCGACTCTATCAATGTCTAGTTTTATTCCTACGGAGTTCATAGGAACTTCTGCCATTTTAGCAGTGTTTGTGTATTCGTCTAGATACGTAGGGAGATTCTTATTTCGGGCATAAGTTTCGTCACCTTCGTATACAGGGATACTCTCAGTTCTTCATTTGGGTCTAAGGTTTTCTAATCTTCCTGTCATATGGACTTCGTGTCTTTGACGGAATCTAGGGATATAGGGTCCCTTTTCAGGAGGCTTGGAGGGGCTAGACTGTCTATGGAATCGAGGGGTATACGATTCTAAGATCGGGGGCGAGGATTCGGCTTGTGTGGATTGTTTGGTTTGGCTTTGTTCTACACGACTTTGCTGAACCATAAGCTCTTGGAGCATCCTCATCTCCGATAGATCTTTACAAGCGGTTAAACGCTGGGTAAAGTCTGTGTCTACTTGCTGACCGTTAGAGGTAAACATATTTGCCTCGGGGTCTGTGTCAAACCTTCTCAAACTACGAGAACCGGAACTAGGGTTTCGGTAGAGGTTTATGTGTTTTGAGGGTTTAGGTTTAGGTTTAGGGTTTAGGGTGTTAGGGTTCTCACTTGTCCCTTCTTCACCACGTTCGAGCTGCGAGGTACTTTGACGGCCAGGGGCGAAGTTTTGAAAAAACTGGGCGTGCTGGCAGGGGCCATAGGTTTCCCGGGGCCAAAAGCAAAGGTGGTCCCTTTCTTTTCGGTGAGCATATAAGCAAGCTGGGCTTTCTGCGAGGCCTGAGGGGTAAGGTCGGGAAAATGCCATTGTTTAATACGTTGGCAGTGCTAGACCTGCGTGACCGCAATATTGTAAGCGAAAATGTAGTCAGGAAGCCTGCTAGGATTTACACTTCGTACAATCAACTGCTGTCCGGGCTTTCCAGTAGGAATCTCATGTAACAAACCTGTTTGAGATTGCTCATGGAACATTACCAATGCCTAATATTGGATTGATAATTGATGTCTCAAGGGATAGATAGTGTCATCATATCCATCCGTGTCAATTACTAGTTTAAACTGATCTAAGCAGTGAATGCTAGTAACGAAACCAGGGATAACCTGGAAATAGGCGACATTATCTTGGAGCTGTAATTCTCCCATTCCAAGCACATTCTTTTGGAATTCTTGATAACGTTCGTCTATCAGGACGACACAAACTCGGAATCGAGAGTTTGGTAAATGGAGGCCTTGGATACGACATTGAAATAGTCCAAAGGACATATATTTGTATCCTCTAAGGTTATACTTAGTGATCCATTTGTCGTTAAAGACTGAAATAACCTGTTGATCAGGGGTAATGTCAAGCGTGTTATTCCATCTTGTAATTTCATAATTATCTCCTAAAGGAGTGGTTCCTTGGAGAAAAATGTCTTTGTATTTAGGTTCGGGTAACCTTTCCTTTTGAAGATTATACATAATGTAGTCTTTAAGAGTTTTATCATCACTATGCCAAGAGATATCGGGAAGATTCCGATTGTTGACAGTAGTGGATAATTGTCTCCCAATTTTTTTGAGGGCAAGCATATTGCACTCGTGGCTAGACAAAAGCGGTTTAGTAACTGTGAGCCTTGCCTGTTCTCTCCCATCATTTATAATTCTAGAAAAATTAGTCTGGAGAGGCGGGTTTTGTCTAATGCCTAACAGATTTATTTTAAGGTCATTTTGAAACTTCTTTAGATCTATCTTGGTTGGTAGATCGTCTAGTTTCCCTAAGATATCTGTAAATATAGCCTGAGTAGTGTTACTCTGGGCTGAGACTTGGTCTAATCTGTCTTTAAAGATTCCCAAATCATTTTTGAGATTCTCAAAAGTAGGATGTAACATATAGCTGATTGATTCAGTGTCAACTATTTGTCGGTCTATGATCATTTGATGAACATCACTAAGAATTTTAGTGGTGTCTCTTGCATTAGCAGTTTGGATGCTTTCGAGCTTTCGAGAGACATACTCGAAGTCTGTTTTTCCTTGATTGAAATAACGAAATATTTCTTCTGTCAAGGTGTCTTTGTGGTTATCCTGACTCTGTTCAACCCTGTGAACAAGTCTGTCCAAAGCATTCGAGAGTTTGCTGGTAAAGTCAACAAAGTTCTCGTGACTCTGCTTAATACCATTATAAATGGTATTGGCTATAGTTCGATTTTCTTCATCACTATTATGAATTTGTGTATGAAGTTGGACTAAGCCTGAACATGTAAAGTTTAGATTTTGTATTAACAAAGTTTCTAATTCTTTAATGGTCTTTACCTGAAGATTATCAGTTCTAACTAGATATGATCTTGCTAACTTCATATCTTGTTCGATTTGGGCTAGGTACCATTCTACAGAGTGTTCTGGTCTAGATGGTCGTCTAGGAACCGGTAAAGGTTCATAGGGCGAAATGTCCATAAGGTGTTCAGACATTATGAACAATTCAAGAGGGGTCTACTAGAGAAGGTTCTTCTTCTCTTGCGCCAATGGCTTCTTGAATAGAGAGGAGTTTCTTATTCAAGTGGTCTGAAAGCAAATCAATCCTTCTATCTAGTTTGTTTGCTCTAGAGTCAAGATTTTGATTTAAAAACTTAAACTCTAATTTTTGAGAGCTACACACGGCTCCTGTGTGGCTGTCTAGAAGCTTCCCTATTTTTGTTTCTAGGTTCTGCTCTAGAGTTTCTAATTTAGTATCGAGATTTGTCTCGTAGTACAGATCTATGATATGTTCAATGGCTTCCGATAAATTATCTGGAAGACGGGTCTCTATTTTAAAACTTAGGGCGTCAAGCCCTGTTTTAACCGTCTTGTTAAGGGTTTTAAAATCCATTTCTACAGAGATCTCTTGTCTACGAAACCAAGAGCTGCTATCTACACAAGTCCTTACAAGGATTTCCATAATCCATCGGAGATTACTAGCAATATAATTTCCTTGTTGGCTTAAAGTCTGAAGGGTGACCACCTCTTCAGTAGAGATATACTCTTGATGAGTATGGGTCTTTTCATCAAACCAAACTCCATTTGTAGGGAGGAGGTTAGGGTCTAGAGATTCTAGGTACTTTCTCCCGTATAACCAATCGTATAGTCTAGGGAAAAGTCCTTTTGATGAGTTTCGTCTAATCATCAAAACTTTCATCAGTGTCTGAGAAGCGATCTAATACTAAATCTACGTCAAGTAGTGGATCGTGTCCTTCTCGGCCTACCTGTTCTTGTCGATCTCGACGAACAGTACGGGCTCTATCCAATATATGTAAATATACTTGATTGGATTCTCTCAAAGCATTCAACTTAGCGTAGTATCGCCTACGAAGTTGGAAATGTGTCTCATTATATACTGGGCGAGCATATCTTACATGGTATTCCTCCATCAAGGTTTGTCTTTGTAGGAAGATTGCTTGTCCAGTGGCTGGAAAGAGTCTCCTACTGTCTTCTTCTAAGCTATAATAATAAATAGCGGCGTGAACATACTGCCGGACTTCGACAGTTGTGTCTATATACGGGTTTACTCGTATATAAGAGGGTCAATCCCTATTATAAGGATGATAGTCACCCTTTCACTATTGTAGAAAGGAAAAAAGAACCAACGAGCCAAGAATACATTGATGTATTCGATATGAAAAAGGACATTGTGTTATGCCCTCCCAGCATGAACGCTCAGAATAAGATAAAATTCCAGAAATTTGGGAATGTTTATCTAAGGAGACACTTGAAGAGAGAACGCTTCCCTCTTCATAATCAACTCAGGCAGCTCTCACTAGCAGGTGAACTAGCCGCAGTAGATACAGTTTGGAATGCAGCTCAGAATAATCTGCATGTTGAATTCAAACAAGGTCTCTATGCCCTTCTGGTAAAGATGAGACAGCAGCGAGCAGAAATTGCTCAACTCAAATGAAGAATGCCAGGGAGCAGCCCTTCTTCCTATGCCAGTATTACTAGCCCATCAAAGCTAGTGTTTGTCAAAATTCAGTATAATGTACGATACCTTGTACCTACTGAATTACAAACCAGACCAGTTGCTAGTATGGATTTTGCACTAGCACAACAGCTCAACGAAGGAATGTTACCCCTCATGGGTCTTCTCGTTGAAGGATTCGTGACAACAATCCCAACCATGCACATGACCACCATTAATGGTCCCCGTTGACCAAGTCAACGGGTTGACCATTTGACTATTATTCCGTATTTTCTCGCATATACGGCCTCCGTAATCCTACTTAATGACATCCGATTTTGACGAAACTTTAGGTGACCGAACTTGGAGCAGTCCGACACCTACTGTAAAAATTTCGGGGAAAAATACTGAGTTCTGACAGCTGCACTTTAGTCCGGAAGAAAATTGCAAAACCCACTAATTTTCTGATTTCGGACACAAAACACGCTGTCACTTCTTCGTTTGAGATAACTAACTGCCGAGACGACAGACATTAGTCCCCACGGCCGACCGACACGCATTAGTGCCAACCGCACGAATTTCTATTAGGATCTCTAACAGATATTGGGTCCCACTTAATTTCTGGAAGTATGAAAATTTCTCATTTTTCTCAATTTTATCACACATAATGGCCCCGCGGTCCCATGAAATGGTACATGATGGAACCAATACGGTAGGGGTGTGTCCCGGCAGTCGACCGACACACTGTGTGCGAGTTTCGCCAAACGATACTGAGATTTCCTCGGTGCACTTCAATCCCGAGCAAAGTTCACTTTTTATTAATTTAACAAATAATTAACTAATTAACCTCCATTAAGGACCCATAAACACATAATTTTATTATATTAAAATTCCGGGTCGTTACAGACTCAATCCACCCCTAATCTAAAGAGAAAAAAAAAACCCAAATGACACCCACAGTAGAACAGTGCAACAACAGGTGGTCCACCGTCTCTTCTGTTAGGAGGCATAAGAAATAACGATTAGCTAGACTCCAAATTGAAGTTCACTTTGTGAAAATTAGGAAATTATTTAAGAAATCCAAACAACATATTTGCAAATTATTAGGATATTTGCAAAGATAAACTGAGTTTGAACTAATCAACCAAAATTTATAAGGAAATTACAAAAACTTCAGGTTGCACAGGTCACCGAAAAATCAACAACCTGCATTATTTACAGACCAAAATTGTGCAATATATTTTGCATGAAATTTCACCATTTTACAAAATAATGGTTGACACAATTCAATTAAGCACTGTTTTGCGGGTATTCTTCAAGCTTCCACTTATCCGAAAATAATTCTAATCCAATGGTCAGATATTGAAATATTCGCTTCCAAACAGGCTGATGTTTTTTTTTAACAGAAAAACAGTAAAGCAGCCACCTTTTTATTCTCCTTCTTAGATTTAGGAGTAAACTTTTGAAATGTGTTTGCATCACCGATTGAAAAAAAAAAACAAGCATACAAAGAGGATAACTCTTCATAATATTTTCTTTTGCTCCAAAACCATGAGAACTCCAACCCACTATCAAATCCACAAGCTACCTTGGGGAAAAGACCACTTCGGATACAAAAACAAAAAGAATTGACACTATACCTATTTGGATAGATCAAAATGTATGAAAAGGTAATGGGAATTCTCCTCAATCTCACCGCCAGTGCAAAATTGTTGTGAATGCTATACTCTTTTATGATTCAAATGATTAATTTTCTATCTCTACCCTTCTTGCCACCGGGTATAAGTAATCCACCTTAAAGGGAACTCAGACTCCTCGAATCTTGGAAGAAGAACATCACATAAAATACATGCCACCAATTTGCAGTTGAAAGAGCAGATTGAGAAGAGGCACTTAGAATCATCATTTCGACATCCAAGACTAATTACAACCATTTAGGTTGGCTAAACGAATCCTCTTCCTCCTAAGGCCATATCTTTTGATAAAGCATGAATCTTCAATGATCAATCTTGCTAGGAGCAAATACTAGTTTAGCAAGATTGTGAAGAAAGATCAAACTAGTGAGGAATATGATATATTGTCTGCTAAAGCTGAAAAGGACTGAATTTTAGTAGTGGAAAAAGATTGAAGAGCACCTTGTTGCGCAAACATAAGTTCATTTATATGCAAAACTAGTAAAATATATGAAAAGTGACAATTAGATATAAAATGAAGCACAATCCTAATGTATAGTTTTATAATCAGGAAAAAACATACTTGTTATATATTTTATCTACAAGCACACAATAAATAAATATGGCCATACAGATAAATATGGACCGGGTTAGAGTTCTTACTCAATAGCGGAAGACCCGGATCCTTTGTCGATTCGTTACACTGTCACGATCCTCTTTAGCCCTCGTGTGCGTCTTGTTCTCGTAGGATGAAAGGTAGCTATGATAGAGTTTCCCCTTGCGATTCCACGGTTCAAATCCAAGAGAGAGAGCTTGGATATTCTCACAGAGAAAATTTCCTTTTTTTGAGAGAGAATAGAATTATGGAAGATCCATGTATTCTTTTAATAAGGAATTGTCCTACATAGAATAGTTTCCGACTAACTCACAACCTTTCCCCCCTTTTTTGGGGAGAGTGGGAAGTTATCCCTATTATTGTGCTAGTGGATAACATGAAGGTTATCTGAACTTATCAGATTACCTACATGGACTATCCATCTAGGCTCTCATGACCCGCAACCCATGTGGGCGAATCAAAAGCATGGGTCGAGCCCAACTCGACCCATAAATTCCTAACTCCTCCCACTAGCCCACATAAGGTGAGTTTTCTCATTTGTTCTCCCACAGGGTGAAGCAATTTCTCAGTCTTTCTCAATCTCACATTCTCACCTCCTCATACAGGAAAATGAATCGTGCGACCTTACGAGAAGAACGTACAGCCTCAGGAGCGAGATTATCAAATCATAAATTACCAACAAAAACACGTCACTCGAGGGCATCTCGGTTATACCCCAAAATGATCTGACTACACCTGATTAAGCACTCTTAATCCCTCATAATAAGCAATGCTTTATCCGAAATAAGTGATGTACGCATGTCCCATATCATAAACATGGTGTATCATCAATCAATTTTCCTCAAGCCCTCATGTCAATTCAACTAGACTCGACCGCTTTCCCGGTCATGCCCTGTCAGATCGAATCTCTCATGATCCTTGGTCTGCATGCTAAAGTAGCGACAGTGAGCATCTTCTTCATGACATAGTCTCAAGTCAACAAAGGGTACAATTAGGATCATTGATCCAAGTGGTTCACACAATGATGAAGCATGAATCATTCATCACTCTAACTATCAATCGGCTTAAAGCACATACAGTATGAAATGTATGCTATGGCGTTATCTCATAAAAATGAGCATGTCACTTCTAATAAATAGGAACGTCATACGAATCTGGGTCTAGTCACCATGCAAGCGCCTAACCTGAGTTTTCCACTGTAACCGCCTACCTGAAATCTCACATTCGGCTATGATGCAGGCTACATATAGTTGTGGTAGTACTCTATGATCGACCTACTAAAAAGGTCTCATCTTAACTCTATCTAAGGAGACATATCGGTAACATATATTTTGTTCGCCGATCAGGTGCCAAATATACAAATGTCTTAGTTCGCTATCTTGGCGCCTAAAGACATAAACGTCTCATCTTACTCGCTGTCTCGGCGCCAAGATGAATCACCCGTGTGAAGGTTGATTCGAGCTCGGTGACATATTATGAAGATGTGCTATCAACAATGAACTACATAAGAATAATGTTGATAAAAATGTGTACTCATATCATAAAACAATAATACTAATGTCAGTACAAAAACCAAGTAACTAAATACATCATGTCCTACGTAATCTCATACTCCTAGCATGAGATAAGAACACATCTCTAGCAATAGGCTTGGTCAAAGGATCAGCCACCATGCTTCCTGTAGATATATGCTGTAAAGTTACTTCCCCTTATGAAACCATATCTCGAATGTAATAGTACCGAAGCTCAATGTGTTTGGCTTTCCCATGGTACTTGGGATCTTTTGTATACGCTAGTACTGATGTACTATCAGAATAGAGCAACACAGCATCCTCGGAATGAGTTGTAATACTAAGCGTTGCAAAAATCTCTTAAGCCAAACAGCTTCCTGGACAGCTGCTGAACAAGCTACATACTCTGACTCCATGGTAGAGAGTGCAATGCATGACTGTTTCTTGCTACACCAAGAAATAACTCCACCTCCTAGTATGAATGCATAACCTAAAGTGGATTTGCGCTCATCTTTGTCACTGGCCCAATCAGCATCACTATAACCTCTCAGTCTCAGGTCTCCACCGTGATAACATAGAGCATGATCAATGGTTCCACGAGGGTACCAAAGAATCCTCTTGACCGCTCTCCAATGAGCAGATCCAGGATTGCTCTGATAGCGACTAACCATGTCAACCGCAAAACATACGTCCGGACGCGTACACAACATCGCGTACATCAGACTCCCAATTGCAGCTGCATAAGATACTTTGAACATTTGTTTCTTTCCTCATCATTCTTAGGACATTGGTCTAGACTTAAAACACATCCATTTTCCATAGATGTGTCAATAGGTTTGGAGTTATGCATCTGGAAACGTTCAAGAATCTTCTTGATGCAAGTCCATTTGGGATAAACTAAGAAATTTCCTTGAACGATCCCTCATTATCTTAACTCCCAACACAAAATTTGCTTCACCCATGTCCTTCATCTCAAAAACAGAGGACAACCACTTCTTAGTGGCGACAATAGAATCCAAGTCATTCCTGGACAACAGGACATCATCAATATATAATGACAAGATAATGATGCTTTTCTTGGATTGTTTAATATACACACAATGGTCCTCTTCAATCATCTCAAAACCAACTAAGGTAATGGAATCATGAAATCTTAAATACCATTGCCTAGACGGCTTTTTGAGACCATAGATGGAATGTTTAAGACGACACACTTTGCGCTCATGTCCTTGGACTTCAAAACCCACTGATCGAGCTATATAAATCTCCTCATCTAGGTCTCTATTGAGAAATGTTGTCTTAACATCCATCTAATAAAGCTCTAAATCATGTTGTGCTACAATGATGAGTATAAGGCTTAATTAGGCAATTCTCGCCACTGGGGAGAATGTGTCCTCATAGTCAACACCCTCTCGTTGGGTATAGTCTTTCGCCACTAAGTGCGCCTTGTACTTGTCAATTGAGCCATCTGCCTTGCGTTTTAACTTTAAAACTCATTTGTTTCCAATGGCCTTGCGCTCAGACGGAAGTTCAACTAACTTCCAAACACCATTCTTATCCATGGAGCTTATCTCATCCTACATAGCAGTCATCCACTCATCACTAACTGATGAAGAAAGTGTTTCACTGAAAGAAGCAGGCCCATCTTCATCCTTAGTAGCGCATAAGAGAACATTCCCCTCAATCTCAAAATAACGACGAGGAATATGCCCTCTACTACTAACTCTACGAGAACAAGACGCACACGAAGGTTAAAGACAATTGTGATAGTGTAACGAATCGACGAAGGATCCGTGCCTTCCGTGAGTAAGAACTCTAACCGGTCCATATTTATCTGCAGGGCCGTATTTATTAATTGTGTGCTTGTAGATAAAATATATAACATTAGTATCAGAACCAGGATAGGCTCGTTTCGATTCAATTCGCTGATAATATATTGTGTTGTTTACACGAAATTATTATTGAGTTTTTTTATAAAAAAAGGGATTAAACAACTCGGGTTTTTATGTAAAAATTTGAAAAGGTTTTTTCCAAAAAAAAATTATTGGGTTGTGTTCTACTCATCAAGAGGAACAAACCGATTTAATTTCATGTAGAAAGAATTTTGTGAGAGACAAAATTCAAATCCTATTTTTTAGGATTTGAGTTTTCCTCCATCTTTGTACAATTTTATGAAGGCCTTAATAAATTAATCCAGGTGTTTTAAGAACCTATTGTCATAGAGGGCCGCGAGATCTTCGAAACGGTATTTTATTTGTATTTTTTGGGTTAAAAACGAGAAAGATATAGTCTTCTAAAGTAGGCCTCGAGTAAATCAAATTTTTTTTTATTTTAGATGAGTCCACCCTTGCACGTGTCTTTTTTTTTAGGAGTGAACCCCACAGTGGGATGTGGACTGTCACGTCAGTCGCCACATGGACAGCCATGTTATCTTCTATGAGGACTGACACGTCACCGACCATGTGGGTTGGTATGCCACGTCATCATGCCACATCAGCTTGGGGTTCCAATCATCATGCCATGTCAGCTTAGAGTGCACAGTCAGCTGCCACATGGGCAAGCTAACCCCTAAACTTTAAAAGACCTGTGTGGGCTCGTTTTAACTCCGATTTTGACGCCGTTTTCACCGTTGGGTCACAAATTTTATGCTCTATCTAACTATGTGTTAAAAAAAATAATAATAATCTTCTGTAATTTTTATTTTCTAATTTATAAGCATATTTTTCTTATTAAAAAATGCTCAAATTATTTTTAAATGAAATTTAAAAATTACAGAGGCTAATTTTAAAATTCCAATATATTATTGGACATTTTTTATGACTATTGGTTGGACACCTAGGGGTTTAATTTATTAATGGATTCATTAAATTGCATAATTAAAGCCTTTGTAAGTTTATTTTGTTACGTATTATACATGTGCATTGAAGATTTTGTATGTTCAATGATGTTTGAGTTTATGTGACTTGCTCGCTCCCTTAGTGGTTGAGTGTTGTTTCCGATGATGCTTCTTATATATATATATATGTTAATATAAATGCACGTGGAAATATTAGGCAAGGTATCTATACCCCTAATATATACATTTGATCAAAAATAAATAAGTAAATATATTCTTGTTCAACACAATTTGGGAGATGATTCCGAGCTTAGCAGAGTTTCGATCTTAAATATGTTGAGAAAATAATATTTATTAATTGGATTTTTGAACAAAAAAGGAGATGTGCACAATAACTAATAATGTCACCCTTATATTCTGAATGTACAGAAATGGCAGCAAACAATGTAGTAGCTGATCTTGTTAGGGGCGAAAAACTGACATGAAGTAACTATGACATCTGGCACAAGAAGATTCAGTATCTTTTGAACAAGAGCTCCTAGAAGTTTTGTCCAGTAAGATGTCCAAACCTGAGGAAGGGCAAACAGCCCAACACCGTCGTGATCTGGAGGCCTACCAGTCTTGGTACAAAGAGGGATCGGCATGCGCTTTACCATGTTAAGCAGCATGCATGATGACCTCATTGGAGAGTATGAGGCTTTCCAAACGGCCAAAGACATTTTGGACCAGTTCAAGTTTGATTTTGGAGGTACATCCACAACAAGGCTAAAGAGCCTAGTACTTAGATTTGAGGTGTACCATAAGGATCCCAAGCAAACGATGACTGAACATCTTAGGGTAATGTCCGGGATGATTCTAGACTTGAAAGCTGCTAAGAATGTCGTTACAGATGAGCAACCGGTTCAGTCTGTGATCCGATCTCTGCCAGATTCATGGGTAAACATGAAACAAATCATGACCCATAACGAGAATATCAAGAATTTCTCTGATATTTCTCGTCATGTGGAACTGGAAGCGGAACGCCAAGAGGCGACCAAATCTACAGCTCTAATCGCCTATGGAGGCCAACGCAAACCACATGGGTTTAGCCGCAAAGATAAGAATAAGGCAACATGGCAGGATGGGGCAAGCTCAAGTGCTCCCAAAAGAGCTACAAAGTTCAAACAGGAAAATCTCAAACACAAGAGGGGTAAGCACAGTGGCAAGAGAAGTGTATCCAAGGTGAAGTGCTATAATTGTGGGCAACTGGGTCATTTCGCTCGTGATTGCACTGAGTCGAAAAAGGTAACCCCTTCACTCAAATCCTTTAACATTTATGTATGCTCTCATGTATTTGTTGCTGAATCTATGTGTGATTACATTATAGATACGGAAGCAACAAGACATATAACTCGAGAGCGAGCGGGGTTTGTGGATTATAGGAGAGTTCCAACTAAGACCCATGTTGTTTACATTGGCAACGGAAGTCATGAAGAAGCTCATGGAGTCAGTTCGTACCAGCTTCACTTGTGTACTGGATGCAAATTACTTCTACATGACGTTCTATATGTGCCAGGAATTCACCATAATCTTTTATCTGTATTGACTTTATTACAGTTTGGATAAAATTTTCAGTTTTCTTTAGTTGGTTTGGATATTATGTTGGATGACATGGTTTTTGGACATGGTTCTATTTATGGTAGTTTATTTAAAATAGATTTGTTTGATTCTTTTCCCTCATCTACATATTGTAATATGACTATAAGTTCGTCTACATGGCATGCTAGACTAGGGCATATAAGAAGAGATAGGATGATCAGGCTAGCTCAAGAAGGCCTTTTAGGCTCACTCGCTAAAGTCGACCTACCTAAATGTATGAGTCATGTTTAACAAGCAAGGCATGTAAAAAGCCTTTTGGCAAGGCTAAAAGAGCTACTCAACCGCTAGAGTTAGTACACTCTGATATATGTAGACCTATGAGTATCAAGGCACATCAGCGCCTCTTACTTCCTCACTTTTATTGATGACTATACGCGACATGGTTATATTCAGGTGATCACTCACCGCCATGAAGCTTTGGACTGTTTCAAACGCTTTGTGACAAAGTTCGAGAATCAACAAGAGAAAAGCCTAAAAACTTTTCGGACTGACCAAGGACATGAGTACTTTTCAGATCTGTTAGGAATTTATAGGTCAGCGTGCCCATGTGGGAGCTGACTGTGCACTCTAAGCTGATGTGCCACGATGACTTGACCCCCCAAGCTAACGTGGCATGATGACATGGCATGCCAACCCACATGGTTGATGTCGTGTCAACCCACGTGGCAGATGACATGGTTGTCCACGTGGCAGCTGTCTTGGTAGTCCACGTGATGGTTGACGTGGCAGTCCACGTCCCACCGTGGGGTCCACTCCTAAAAAAAAAAAACACGAGCAAGGGTGAGCTCATCCAAAATCAAAACAAATTTGATTTACTCGATGCCTACTTTAGAAGACCATATCTTGCTCGTTTTTAACCCAAAAAATACAAATAAAATACCGTTTCGAAGATCTCGCGGTCCTCTATGACAATGAGTCCTTGAAACACCTTGATTAATTTATTAAGACCTTCATAAAATCGCACAAAGATGGAGGAAAACTCAAATACTAAAAAATAGGATTTGAATTTTCTCTCACAAAATTCTTTTTACACGAAATTAAATCGGTTTGTTCCTCTTGATGAGTAAAACACAACCCAGTTAAAAAAAATTGGAAAAAACCTTTTTGAACTTTTGCATAAAAAAAAAGTTGTTTAATATATATTTTTTTTTAACTCAATAATAATTTCGCGTAAACCACACAATATATTATCAGCGAACTGAATCGAAACGAGCCTAACCTGGCTATGATACCAATATTATATATTTTATCTACAAGTACACAGCAAATAAATATGGCCCTGTAGATAAATATGGACCGCGTAAGAGTTCTTACTCAATAGCAGAAGACCCGGATCCTTCGTCGATTCGTTACATTGTCATGATCCTCTTTAGCCCCCGTATGCGTCATGTTCTCGTAGGATGAAGAATAGCTACAATCGAGTTTCCCCTTATGATTCCACGGTTCAAATCCAAGAGAGAGAGCTTGTATATTCTCACAAAGAGAATTTCATTTTTCTGAGAGATAATAGAATTATGGAAGATACGTGCATTCTTCTGATAAGGAATTATCCTTGATAGAATAGTTTCTCACTAACAACCTCTTCCCCCTTTTTTGGGGAGAGTGGAAAATTATCCCTATTATTGTGCTAGTGGATAACATGAAGATTATCTAAACTTATCAGATTACCTACATGGACTATCCATCTTGGGCTCTCATGACCCGCAACCCATGTGGGCGAATCAAAAGCCCGGGTCAGGCCCAGCCCAATCCATAAATTCCTAACAATACTCAAGCGCTAAATAAAGAAAAAGTGTACTCAAATGCATAGTACAAAATGGAAAATATACAACAAACTCTAATGGTACCATGCCCAAATCCATGCTAACAAATGCTTCGACAATGTAATAAATGAGGATACTAGAAACTGACAAAAATTAAAATTAACAATTCACACATAACTAACTCAACAAAGGTATGTCGATATTACCTGAGCAGCAAGGCGTGTCCTCACAAGATCCAATGGATATGTAATAGATGCAGCTGTTATTCCGGCCAAACCACCACCAAGAAGTGATATGCAAATGTCTGCACTTAGATTTTTACTATGACTTTCCAGTCCTGGGATCGACTGTAGTAACTGTAAGAAACATTTTTTTTTTATCGGTAAACAGGGCCAATATATATAAAGAAAGTAACTGCAGAAAACCAATCAAAGATCAAGCATGCTATAATTAGAAGTGCACAGAAAGTTTGTACTGACATTCTTGTAGCGTTCATAAGCATAGAAGTTGACTGAAGAATAAGGAAGACGATGAGCTATCGTAACCATATTTCCTTTCCAGAATGCTCTATACCCTTCCTCGCTAACAATACGTGAAGCCTCGCGCCATATGCTAGCCTTGCTCAATGTCGCAACATCAGAGTGCATACCTTGCACCTAAATAGATAAGATGATGTCAAACAGGTAGCAGAGCAAAGGAAAGTACGTTCCGCACACAAATCACAATTGTTAACAAATTAACTAAGGGGGTACATGCATTAAGCTTAAAACAATATAATTCGTCTTAGAAATCCTATAGTAAGGATTAAGGCCCGATCATCATCAATGCCATTCTCAATCTCATCATTGCTACCATCAAAAATCAAGAGCTGAACAACCATGTCCAGCCGCTTCCTCCAACAAATGTTGAGGCTAAACACAAACTCTCTGGTAATTCAAGAATCAATCTTTCCTTCTGTGATAATTATCTAGATGAAAACACCTCAAACCCCCAAACCCTACACAACTTATATTCATACCAGCAAAACTGAGACAATCACCTCCCTTAAAAATGGGTTTTTTTTAACCTTTTGACAGAAGCAACAGCAGCCAATACCCTATGAAAAATATCAACATACATTTTCACGGTCTTGCAGAATCACAACTCAACTCACAGAAATCTTAATCATGAATTCCGATAATATCACCCAAAAAATTTCAACCCATTGAACCAAAACAAAGAGAGGAACCCAACCTGAAAGAGAATGGTAAGGCGAGAAAGAGGCGCCGTACAGGTCTTACTAACGGCACCTGCAATACCCCCAGCCAGAAGCTGGGATAACGTTCCGATTTGCGCCTGCTGAGGCTGAGGCCGAGGCTGAGGCTGAGGCTGAGACTGAGGCTGAGACTGCTGTGGCTTCGCGAACTTCCGCGAACAGCCATCAACGATACCTCCATGGACAGAATTGAGAGCTCTGTGCCCTGCTTCAACAACGACCCCAGCTCGAGCTTCTGTTTGCATAGCCGCTCTTTTTTCTCTCGTTCTTCGACCTTCAAATCAGACAGAAACCCTAGAAACGAAAAAGCGCTTAATGTTGCATAAGTTTCTGTCCTAAATGGAAATTTCAGAAACCCTGGAATCCGCAATCACACAATAAAGCCCTAGAAACAAAATGCAAATTCTTCGAATGATAGTTTCTGGTTCAAATGAACATCCAGAAACCCTAGAAAATCCGAAACTAGGAGCATTTGCTTGAGCTCGGTACGTCTTCTTCTTCGTACGGTTTGGAGAAAAAAAGGGGAAAACGCTACGCTTATAAGCATGTAAGTAAAACAAAGAGTTTTCTTCTCTGCGTGGTTTGAACGAATGGAGAAAGTTGAGGAACTTGCAAAGCGTCCTTTTCAATTTATTTTCAACTTTCTTTCATGTGTTTAGATATTATAGCTAGCATTGCGTGATTCATCATGCGGATCCGACTTATGATATTGCCACGTATATCATATCATTCATGTGTGCGGCCAAAAATGGCACTCCACGTACCTGAGGCCCACATCATAATGAAACCTCAATACTTTGATGAGAAAGAAAAGTCAACTTTTCAAACCGTGGAATATGGATTATTTCGAATCCGATCAAAATAACCCGACTTCTCACAGAATCGGGTTAATGCTTTGGATTACCTATGAATGGTTCTGGAATTGTTTTCTTGCCCGTTCATGACAGTCCCGTTTGGGTTGGACTCCCCTAGGGGGCCGGAGCCCGACGGCCCCGACTGCCACTAAGTGGCTCTTTAAAAATAAAATAAAAATTATTTGTCCAATTACTATTTATTTAATTTAAACGGGTCAGATGGGTTGGAATATATGGGTTCCTTATTAGTAGGTTTGCATTCCCAATCGGTTCGGACTTCGGAATTCGGATGGATGGTTTTCTTAGGGATCCAAAACTGCCCCAACCTGAATCCAACTCCTTGCCCGTTGCCACCCCAAAAGGCATAGAAGGGAATATCCTTTGGCATCTGACCTACTTACAAATGAGAGAATAATATTTGTATTATACTTTAATCAAACGCTTTTATGTCATTTTTTTTCCTTTTGTAGTGCTCTAAAGATGATTTTTTTTTTTAGGTAAGAGGATGTCCCGGCCTCTTAGAGCACCCGCCTAAATCCCTCGAGCACGTGTAAAACCCCTCAATCCACACACATAAGGAAAGAAGGGAACTTTGGACCTTTGCTTCTTAAGTCGCGGTCCTGGCCAGTAGGAGTGTATGACCAACCCATATTGGTTGTGCACGAATTATGAACCATATATCATCTGTGTTTTTATCTGTGACCTATTCAAGGCCTTGGATTGTCTCTGGTGAAGCCAAAAACTCTTCTTGGGGTTTCATACATTATGTGACACTTGGCAAAACAATGGGAGGAAATCATTTCATTTTCTCTCCAAGATTTTGACTTCTCCCTATTTGATATCTCTCTCCCTTATTTTTACACACTTATCGTCATATGTCTTAATATATGTGCGGAGAAGTCAAAATCATGGATCCCATGATTTTGACTTCTCCACCACTTGTCACCTATTCTATGGGACCCAAGAGAAACCCACCCTTTTTGGCGAAGCCAGAGACAATCTGAGGCTCCTTTTCAATGATCAGGGGTGGCTCTTGTACAAATTTAATATTTGTACTAAGTGATTTTAGCCTTTAAACACCTCAGCCACAAAGAAGAACACCACAACATAGTTCCACGAAAGTTGATATTAAGAGGGAGGCGAATTAGCCCCATTATTGCAAGGAAGTGATAATCCCTTTACATGGAATAGTTTGAATTGTCGACCCTTTAGATGGAATAGTTGGATTATCGACCCGATTTATGTGCAGAACAATCCGAGGCCACCATGTGTCCCCTTTGTCATTCATTATCAGCTTCTTAAAGGTTTCTGAAAGAGACCCCAAATTTGGAGAATTATGTGAAAACACTCTTCTACTCTTCTAATGCCACTTGGCATGTTAGTTTGACCCCCACTACCCTCCTAAATAACAGGTGAGGTTTTAGTCAGAGAATTCATTACTGTTGCCTCTGCACACGTTTTTTCTAAGAAAAATGAGAGGACAGTATCCCATATCCCTTCAATAAAGATTTTTAAATAAAAAAATGTGATTGAATGGGCTCAAGAGTAGCGGTCTGATCAAGAATTTAACAACGCCAAGGGGCCCGATGAGGCCCATCATTTTTAATGCATGTCTAACGGCGTCAAGCGAACCCCGGGTCTCCAAAAATAAAAACAAAAGGGCGAAGCCAAGATTTCCTTGCTAGGAGGCTAACAATTGGGGTGTTGGGGTTCAAGAGCGTAGCACTTATATATATATATATATATATATATTTTATTTTTTTTTATTTTTTATTTTAATTTTTTGGCCAAGTTTGTAGATCATCTTTGAATGTTTAAATCAACAAAATTTGTATTTTTTTGGGCTCAACCATGTTCCTAGGTTTCACCCCTAAAAAAAAAGAGAAATGCTTTTGAGACTGCATTAGGGCCGAGACCACTAAGACCGTGCTGTGCAACACGGGATTTTAAGTGAGGGCCCACTGTGTGAAAATGGGCCACACTTGAAATCTCATGCGTACAACACGGTCTCGATGGTCTCGACCCTAACGTTGTCTCAATAGAAAGTCCTAAAAAAAGGCAACGGATAACCTCTAGTGCACGCCTGAGGCCCAATTTCGGGCATCTATTCATTGTGTCACATAAGGATAAAAAGGGGAAGAGATATTAATCGGAGAGAAGTCAAAAAACAGGGGAGAAAATAAAATGACTTATCCCCTCTTTAGCGCCAAATGGTACACAATGAATGGATGCCAGAGGTAGTCTGATGCCCTAAAAAAATATTGTTTATGGGAGAAGATGTCATCTTTAAAAGAGAAAAGTTACACAACATGGGTTTGTCCCAGTGGTAGTGTATCTCCCTTTGGGGAGGTGTGACTCGTGTTCGAGTCTTGGTATGTTGTTGACGCCATAAGCGCTAAGCACTAACCTAGGGTAGACAAATGATTAGGCCTAGCCAAAAAAAAAGAAAAGAGAAAAGCAAGGTAGAGGTCATTTCAAAAGAGAAAGTCCATCATATCAAACTGTCCTCCCTCTTTTCTTCAAAATACAAACAGAGGTAGTCCTCACATTTTTTTTCTTTTTTATGTTAAGAGGTAGTCCTCACATGGAGTGTACCGTGTACGTAATACGTTCATGCATCAAATCAAGGAAGAAAAAATAAGAGCGTATCATTACGTGTGAGAAGACTAAGTTCAATAAAGATGGAAAATGCAAAGCACGAGGTGGGCTTTCCAATACCTATTACCTACCCCTCTCTTCCTTCTTTCCTCCATAAGAACATGGGGATTTAAGAGTACCCTCCTTTTATCAAAGATATTTTTCTTTTCATTATTACTCTATTTTCTTCTTCTTAATCACATGTAGCTCTCCAAATTAGCATAATTAACTGTCTATATTCATTTAGACCAAAAGGGAAGTCCTGGTTAAAACGTGCTCGGCAGTTACATTTAGGGGTGTCAATGGGCAAAGCCGGCCCGCTTGTAGATTTGGGCTTAGTGGAAATTCCATAGCCCATTTTGGTAGGCTTCTAACTAAGCTGCTTGGCTCGACTAACCCAGCCCAATTAGGCTAGATTAGTTCATAGACAATATTTTACACATGATTTTTTAAGCGGGCTAGCCCATCTCAATCCGATTAAATGGGCTGGCCAGGCCCAGCCTGGCCTATTTATTAATCGGCCAAGTAAGGCCCGGGCCAGCCTGAACCCAGCCCATTTACACCCCTAGTTATTACATACATTCATCAAAAGGTCTCCTTGGTCGGTAGTTACGTCCATAAAAAAAGTCTCTTATACTCATCATGCCATAAGGCAACAGATACTTTTATTACAAGTTAGGAATAACTCAACAAACAAAAGGAGACACTACAATCACAGTGTTTCTTTCACCCATCACTTCCCAATACTGAGATTACCACCACTAAGAAGAGACATGGAGTAGAAAGAGATGGAACATTTTGCTACACTACACTGTCATTTTTCATTTCACAAACTTTCTTGTGATGGATATGTATCTGCTCTGCTTTTCAGTCTCCAGAGGAAATATCTCTCAAAGTAGAAAATATTCTACACTAATAAAAAAGAAAATCGAATGCCTCCCCCTAAGTAGAACAGCAATTTTTCCTGTTCGAATTTCCAGTTGCATCAGCAACATTGATGGTGGTCCCTTGACCGGGAAGCTCGGTCATGGAGGCTGCCTCCTGGGCTGCCAATGCCTTCTTGCTTATTATGTGGTAGATCTCCGTCAAAATAGTTTGGAATGCCTTTTCGATGTTTAATGCTTCCAATGCCGATGTCTCAAGAAATGAGAGACCTTCTTTCTCAGCCAAGGCCTGAGCGTCCTCCTCTGCGACAGCTCTCAGATGATTCAGGTCAGACTTGTTCCCGGCCATCATGATGACAATGTTGGAGTCTGCATGGTCCCTCAATTCACGGAGCCACCTCTGGACATTGTCAAAGGTTTGTCTCTTAGTTATGTCGTAGACCAAGAGTGCACCAACAGCACCTCTGTAGTAAGCACTGGTGATTGCTCGGTACCTCTCTTGACCAGCCGTGTCCCATATTTGTGCCTTAACCGTCTTTCCATCTACCTGTATAGAAAAAATTTAACAAAATACTGCATTAGTGTTAAATTGCAAACCAATAATTCATAAGAACCTTTTTTTTTAATCAATAATAAGAACTGGTATGTAGAATGGGGGAAGATGCACTTTACAACAAGAAACCCCTTTTAATTTCCTATCCTCTCCAACTCTGGTGTACGTGACCTATGCAACAGTAGTGAGAAACTGCCATTCCATGGCACCATAACTAGGAGGTATCCATGGCTAGAAACCGGCCCAATCACATTTTTTTCTAGGGCAAGTAAGCCCTTTTACATGATTGTAAGAATCTAATCTATATCGGTAGACTTTCAAATGGACTATTATTTCTTACCCATCACAATGCCAATTACTTAACTGTTTAATATTTGAACAAGGAGACCCACTACGTGGACACATCCAATCATTGTTTTAAAAAGCGTGTGAGGCTTACACCTCGAGGCTCGCCTCAGGGCGAGGCTTAAGGAAAACGCCTTGAGACTCAACCATGAGGGTTAAACCTCATGAGGCACACGTCTCATGCCCTAAAGCTAACTTTATGTCTATGACGTATATCTCATACATTAACTAAAATTAGTTTTCTAACCACAAGGCCCACAACTGAGACTAAAATGCTATTTTTTTAATTTGTTATTTATTTCAACTAATTTATATAGTATTTCTTATGTGTACATGTGAGCCCACACGAACACACAGTGTAATTATATATATATATATATATATATGTTAATCTGTCATTAATTTTTTGAATCTTTTTGCATTTTTTCTTATATTTTATTTATTTGTTAAAATAAGAGAGCATGAATCTTTCTTGTGAGGCTTACACCTCACGTATCATGAGATCCTAACACCTCGCCTCACACTTTCACGTTTTAAAATATTGCATCTAATTACGTAAAGGTTTCGGTTGTAGGACTGGGTTCCGAAAATTCCTAAACTCATTCTTAAACCTCATCTTTGCTTCCTCTCTTCTTCTCTACCTATTCTTAGTACATTTTTTTCCTAAAATACTGTTGTTTTTTTGTTGATTAACGAACTTGATTTGGGGTTTAATTCATAGATTTGAAGGTTCTTTATTTCGAGTATGTTTCAACCCTCGAACCATCTAATTTCCTTATTTCTAAATTTTGAGCTTCATATTGGCTTTAAAAGTATCTTGTTAGTAATTTATTATATGTTTTTTTATTTTTTTTCTATTTATTGAAACTTTTTGGATTTTTTAAAGCAAAAAAGGAAAAAAATAAGTAAAGGCCGAAACCGTTACATAATGGTGTTACGTAAAGGTTTCGGCCGTGCCCGAAACCATTTTTTTAAACCTTAGTCTAAGCCATGTGCGAGGATTAATGTGCATCAACTGATATACATGCCACAATAACATCATATATACAACTCTTTTTAAAGGAAACCAAAGTGTAGAAGAAAACAAATAAACATCTAATACTCTACAGGAAGGCAAGTTAAATCCATTCAATACAAATACATCTTACTTATCGAGAAAAACTAATGCCGAGTTAATTGTTGCTTTCTTTTTTATATTTTACACCCTTTAGCATCTGTTGTTTCCCAATCATATTTCATCTTTTCAACTAATATAATGGGGGACTTAACAGAGCAGAAGTGGAAATATCCAGGAAGACAGTTTGCAACGACAGCATGGGCCAGATAAAAAGTAATAGTGTTTAGTCTACAAGAGCAGAAATGGAAGGATCCAAGAAGACAGTTTGCAACGACAGCACGTGCCAGTTAAAAAGTAATAGTGTTTAGTATACCACTTGCAATTGCATAAGACAATCTCTAGGTTTTCCCTCATTGAAAAAAAGAAACCACTAGGACAACTCCCAACACAATACTCAAAACACATGTGCTAGTATTTTCAAATTTCAAATAATACAGCATGCTGCAGTTAAAAAAGCTAAACTGTAGTATAACACTTAATATTTATAATTGCATAAAACTATTTCTCGGTCTTATCCTTCATTGCCAAAAAAACATATAAATTAATAGCACGGCAACCAACAGCATACCCATGGGGCCAATACACATGCTGCTTATTTTAAATAATCATAATTCTATCAACAGAAAGAACAGGTAAAAGAATTCCATCCTCTCTTTTGAAGTATTGCAGATTACAGGCTATACACTGGTACTATTAATCACACAGAGCATTGAATAAGAAAAGCAACTCATTCAACAAATGAATCAGGTTAAACTTCAGCATCATTTAAATATTGAAAAAAATAATCTAGTGAAGAACAATGGCAGTGGATAATCAATGATTTCATTGCCATATCACCAAAGGACCTTCTCTCTTTTAACCATTACAAGCTGGCTCCAATGTTGTGCTAGAGTGCTAGACTCAAAGCACTGGGCTCTATTTCATTATCGTAACATGAGATGACGTTATCCCTCTCAACTATTAAATGGTGTCTGGTCATTCAATCCACACGCCTCACCCATCACTATGGCAATCAGAAAATCCCATCCTCGATCCAATCAATAGGCCATCTCACTAACATGGACTGCCCAGTCAATGGCCACCTCTGAGATTGACCGTCCAGAAATCACACAGGTTAACTGATCCTAACCATCCATACTGCATGTTTTTAGATATTGATATCCAGAAAAAGTTGCCCAGATTTGGTTTTGAGAAAGGGAGATAATTCAGCTAATTTGGCAGATATTTCATCCAAGACAACTTGATTATCATCAACAAAAGAAAGTTTTGGTTTTTCATCAAAGGGTTTAAAAAATGATTCATTAATTTTAGTATCAATTATTTTCTCTTTTTGGATAATATTCTCAATTCATTCTAACTGTGTTCCTATAGTTTGTACATATTGATTTTGTATAATTATTCTGTTCAATAATCATTCTAATAGCATGATTATGTGCAAAAAAAGAAAAAGGAAACAATTTATTTGGCGTTTAAAAAACCAAATCCAGGCTAACAATTTATTTGGCGTTTAAAAAATCAAATCCGTTCAGAATGTTACCCAAATTCACTTTCAAAAGCTAGATTCTGATTTGTGCGTGTCATTCAATTCAAATCCGTCTCAGAAATTTTCTGATTATTTTCATTGCCTTCAAGTGCATGCCATCAATAAAGGAGATGAACAATTGCACATGAAGAAGTCCTAAACTAAGGAGTAAAATCTTTAACCCCACGTCAAAGGAAAAATAAATTACTAACAAATCTTTACAATGACCAAAAAAGGCACATATTCAACCTAAAAACTGACTCTAATCTTTGCACAATCTCAAACACTTTATCTCTTGACCCACTCCCCCTTGTCCATAAAATTATATAAGAAATGTTTCACATTTTGGGATAATTTGTTGTGTGATCAATCGTCTGACAGGCAAATTTCGACCACCTCACCTTGGTGTGAGGCGATTGAACTCCGTTGTCCAAACAACCTCCATTAATGGAGTTTAGTATTTTATGTGGGGGAACTCATTTCCGGCATAGGTGAACCTATGTAACGACCCGGAATTTTAATATAATAAAATTATGTGTTTATGGGTCCTTAATGAAGGTTAATTAGTTAATTAATTGTTAAATTAATAAGAAGGGGATTTTGCTCAGGGTTGAAGTACATCGAGGAAATCTCAGTATCATTTGGCAAAAATTCGCACACAGTGTGCCGGTCGACTGCCGGGACACACCCCTACCATATCGGTTCCGTCAAGTATCATGTCGCGGGACCGCGGGGCCATTATGTGTGATAAAATTGAGAAAAACGGGAATTTTTCATACTTCCAGAAATTAAGTGGGACCCAATATTTGTTAGAGATCCTAATAGAAATCCGTGCGGTTGGCACTAATGTGTGTCAGTCGGCCGTGAGGACTAATGTCTGTCGTCTCGGCAGTTAGTTATCTCAAACGAAAAAGCGACAGCGTGTTTTGTGTCCGAAATCAGAAAATTAGTGAGTTTTGCAATTTTCTTCCGGACTAAAGTGCAGCTGTCAAAACTCAGTATTTTTTCCCGAAATTTTTACAGTAGGTGTCGGACTGCCCCAAGTTCGGTCACCTAAAGTTTCGTCAAAATCGGATGTCATTAAGTAAGATTACGGAGGCCGTATATGCGAGAAAATACGAAATAATAGTCAAATGGTCAACCCGTTGACTTGGTCAACGGGGACCATTAATGGAGGTCATGTGCATGGCACATGACCCTTGTATTATAAATAGGGGACAGCCCCTTTCAATCTCACGTTTTGCAACAGTAGAAAAGAAAAAAAAAAAATCTGCCACAACAGATTTTAGAGAGAGAAAGGAAGAGAGAGAAAGAGGAGAGAGAAAGAAGAGAGAGAAAGAAGAGAGAAGTGGGTCCTTGAGGTTTTTCGACGTCCCCGACGCGTTGGCGGCGTCTGATTTTCTCTCCGGCGTCTCGTTTTGCGTGTAGAGAGAGAAAGAGAAAAAGGTAGAGAGAGAAAGTTGCATGCGCTCTACCTTGGGGTTGATCATCCTTCCGAACGCGTTGGTGACATCCGTTTTTGCCTACGAGGCCTTGAAACGCGTGAAACAGTAAAACCCCTCTCTTTTCTTCACTTTTTCCGCTTATTTTGCTATATTATTTCATGTGATGTATATGCATGTCTTTTGACGTGAATGAAAAAGGGTCGAAGACCCCTATATGATGTTGTGATTTTATGTGGTCCCTCGGGGAGCCCAGATCGGGTCCCGGGTAAATTATATCGCCACTCTAGGGTGACGAAAAGTTGTTTTGCATGTCTTGTAAGGCTATGGAGACATCCATTAGTCTGGAAACGCTCCCTAACGGGACGGTGTGTTACCGGAGTTGGTTCACGGGCGCGAGGCCCAAGTATTTCAGTTAATCAAGCGAGGCTTGGGTTAACTGGGGTTAACCTGTGGTTAGAAAATCTAACCAGGGTTAAGTATAGTCCGTGGTTCCTCTTTGGCTAGGTCAGGAGAGACGGTGCCCAGTAAGGCCCGGGGTTCCTCCGTGACTGATAGTCGGGAGATGTCGGTCTGTTTGTCTAGGTCGTCCGTGGTGCCTCTTGGACTAGGTCAGGAGTGGCGGTGTCCTGCATGGCCCGTGGTTCCTCCGTGACTGGTAGTCAGGAGATGTCGGAGTCCTAGGGAGTTTAAAGTGGCTAAACATCAGATAGTGTATAGTCCGGGGTTCCTCTCTGGGTGGGTTAGAAGATGTCGGCACCGTGTCTATCGTGGTCCCTTCTTGGTGGAACGTCAGGAGATGTCGGCATTGGTATAGATGTCGGGGTTCCTCCGTAGACTAGCCAGAAGATGACGGTAGGCAGGTTGGTCGGGGTTCCTTCATAACTGATACCCAGGGCGATGGCGGCGAATACACGGTAGATGTGGTCAGTCAATTGAATGGGAAAAATGTTCTTATTGGGTGAATGCCCATGTTGTGTGTGTAAGCTTCGGATACGAAGTGGTCTGAGTTGGTATACTCAGAGTTGGTGTATTTGTTTGAGTTGGTGGACTCAGTTCGGTATGGAATCATCGGATTCCAGGTGAGTTGGGTTGGTATACCCAAGGTTTTGTCATGTTCGGGTGAAAGCCGGAACAGCGTGTGTGAGTCTAAATGACTCAATGTATTATGGCTATGATTTAGAGACTTTAAGCTAAACATTTATGGGCTGTGACCAATTAATAGAGTCTTAGGACTCGAAATGAAACATGATTGATGATTGAAACGATAATTTGGTAATATAATACATTCATAACTGAACCTCATAATTGGAAAGTAATGTGAGGTCGGGAACCTCTGTTAGGGTGATGTAACCCTAAGTGACCTTGGGTCACAATTTATTATTAACTGTTCTATTTTACTGTAACATGCAAATTGAACTGCTTATTATATCATTATTGATGCGTGTTATTATGTGGAAAATAGTTTAGAAGGATTGTGGTTTTATTGAGCTTCATAGCTCACTGACTTTTTGTGTCAGCAGATCTCAGAGCTGCTGACCAGTAAGTGGAAAGTCCAATTGGACATTTTGGAAGCTTGTACAAGTTGTACCTGGCGTGATAGAGACGCCTACTTTTGTAAAACAAACTTGATGTAAATAATACAGGAATATGGTTTGTATGATGGCTATTGTGATGACAGGTATTATTTGCTTTTTGGGAGCATCTGATAAATGTTTAAATTTCCTGCATTTTTGCGGGTAAAGTCTTCCGCTTGCATGATTTGACGAACGGACACGCGTCTCGGAACTTGATTCCCTAGGCGCGGGTTCGGGGCGTCACAACCTATGCCGTTAATTACACTCTCTTTTGAGAGAGATACCTCTGATTAAGAAGAAGAGAGAAAAAGAGTGAAAGCGTAGCATTTTTGATTTGATAAAAGGGGTGCCGAACGCCCCATTTCGGCATTTACAGCTACCTCCAATGGAGGTCTTTTGAAATGAGAGAACAAGAGGGAGAGAAAGAAGAAGGGTAGGCAAAATGTAGGCATTTTGCCTACCTCATTTCTTCCATTGGAGCTCCAGCTTCTTTTCTGCTGGAGTTCTTCTCTGGTGTTTCTTCTCTTTTTGGATCTTCCGGATGTCCCTTCTTTCCGATTAACTCTCACCTTTTATATCGTGGGAGTTAATGGGAGGTGGTTTCGTAACCACCTCCCTCTAACTGCCTTTCTTCCTTTGTGAAGAGGACAGATGTCCTCTTCTTGAGAGAGTGGGGACTGTCCCTCACCCTCAATTTATGGATCGTGGGTAGGTAGTAGATATTATACCCACTACTGGACTGCCAGATGGCAGTGGACCACAGTAGGAACACAAATACGATAAGACATAGACAGGCCCCATTTTAGATAGTGGACAACAGTAGGAAAAATGTCTGGGGACATCGTTTAACGTGTGTTAACTTGAAGAAAAGCAGCCCGACTGCCTAAAGGACATCCGTTTTTTGTTCCTCTAGTCCCGAGATAGGACCTTTGAAGTGTGAAGGGGAAGTCAGTCATTCCTTCCCAGCGGTAAGTTACTAACTCCTTCCTTCCCCTCATTCCGTTTCCCCATTTGTCTTCCCAAGAATCGTATTGTAATTCTATACTATAAGAATCTCACTCCGCCTCCCATTTCTATTTCTTCCTATCCCCGGGCGAGTTCATTGCTGCCAAGGTGGGGTGTATTAAAAGACCCCTTTTAATTTGGGGCAGCAAGGGAACTCCTTGCTGCCAAGGTGGGGTCTATTAAAAGACCTCTTTTAATTCAGGGCAGCAAAGGAGTTCCTTGCTGCCAATGTGGGGTCTATTAAAAGACCCTCTTTTAATTTGGGGCAGCAAGGGAGCTCCTTGCTGAAAAGATGGGATCTATTAAAAGACTCCCTTTTAATTTGGGGGGAGCTCCTTGCTGCCAAGGTGGGGTCCATTAAAAGACCCCTTTTTAATTTGAGGCAGCAAGGGAGCATCATTGCTGCCATGGTGGGGTCTATTAAGGACCCCATCTTATTTGGTTTCAATTTGAGGCAACAAGGGTGCTTCCTTGCTACCATGTCGAGTTTTATTAAGACCCCTTTGACTTGGGGCAGTACCTGGAGTCTATTAAAGACCCCATTTCTTTAATTTTAATTTGGGGTAGCAAGGGTACTTCCTTGCTGCCATGTTGGGGTTTATTAAGACTCCTTTGATTTGGGACAGCAAGGGTGCTTCCTTGCTGCCATGGTGGGGTCCATTAATGATCCTATTTCTTTAATTTTAATTTGGGGCAGCAATGATGCTTCCTTACTGCCATGGTGGGGTCTATTAAAGATCGCATTTCTTTAATTTTAATTTAGGGCAGTAAGGATGCTTCCTTGCTGCCATGGTGGGGTCTATGAAAGACCTCATTTCTTTAATTTTAATTTGGGGCAGCAAGGGTGCTTCCTTACTGCCATGGTGGGGTCTATTAATGACTCTTCTTATTTAATTTCAATTTGGGCAGCAAGGGTGCTTCGTTGCTGCCAAGTTGGGGTCTATTAAGACCCCTTTGATTTGGATCTGATTTGGGGCAGTAAGGGGACACCTTGCTGCTAGAGTGGGGTCTATTAAAGGCCCCTTTTATTTAATTTTAATTTAGGGCAGCAAGGTGGCTCCTTGCTGCCAGAGTGGGGTCTATTAAAGACCCATTCAATTTAATTTTAATTTGGGCAGTAAGGGAGCTCCTTGCTGCCCATTTATTTTAATTTAGATTTGGGTAGCAAGGGGGTTCCTTGCTGCCAGAGTGGGGTATGTTAAAGGACTCCTTTTTGTTTCAATTTTAATGTGGGGCAGCAAGGGTACACTTGTTGCCCCCTCCTTAGATTATTTTCAATCTTAGGCGGTAAGGTGTGAAGTGATCACAACCCTCCTTAGGGTTGTGATTCGATGCTTACAGTGCACACCCCCTTTTCATGTGGGGTGTGAAATAAGTGGTGAGATTTCACCATCTTAAGGAGTTTGGATCTTGTATTTTCCACCTAGGGAAAAAGATGTTTCAGTGGCATCCACTTTTAAACAGGTGATGATATAGAGGTGTGTGGCCTTAGGCTTATACGTAACCTCAATGTTTGGGAGTTGAAGGACCTTTCTCATCTTATGGGTAGACTTAAGAAGGTCGTCATCCGTCCCCACCTTAAGGATATGCGAGTTTGGTCTCTAGACAGCAATGGACAGTTCTCAGGGATAACGATGTAGCCTCTTCCTCTCAGTGTATCTATGTGGGGATCCGCTGTCTAATTCTGTATTGGTATTTTGTAAGAAGGGACTTTGAGGATTTGAATCTAATTGCTTTGTTGTGATCCAATAAGGGGGCCTTTAGTGAATTTCTTGGCTTTGGGTTACTGGATCTACTTTCGGATATGTCTTTTTTCTTATCTTGTTTCACTACACTTATTTTTTTCGCTTTAGCCACTGGGTTCATGTTCTTGTGATCCCATGTGCTATATTGCTTGTTTGTACCCTTGTTATCTTTCCCATATATATATAATCTCTTTACCGATAAAAAAAAATATCAATCAAAGAGCAAGTAACATAAACTGCAGTGTATACAAGAACTAACAACAGAAAAGTCTACAACCAAACAAGGAAAAAAAATTAGGCTGATTAGTGGAATTGTTAAAATGACCTCTGGCGGAATAGAAAATAGACAGCCTCAACCACACAAGCCATTAATATAGCAGGAGTCAAAACCAAAAAGATAAGCAGATTGCAAATCACGGCGTTCAAAATTCACCTGCAGAGTCCTTGTCGCGAATTCAACACCAATCGTTGACTTAGACTCCAAGCAAAACTCATTTCGCGTAAACCTTGAAAGGATGTTTGATTTCCCGACACCAGAATCGCCGATCAAGACGATCTTGAAGAGATAATCGTACTCGTGATCGACCTTATGAGCCATAACTTCTTCTCTCTAATCTCCAACCTAACCCCAAATTCAAACCAAAACATGTATCAGGAGATCTCGCATAAAATAACAATAATAATTTGAATAAACAACAACGAACCCGTAGAGAATTCTACTCTGCAAGGACAGATCTGATCATAAAAGAAACGGCAGAAACCCTAACAAATGATTACCCTAAAACAAGGACAAAACGATAGAGAACAACCAGAAGAGATCGGGATGAAAAATGTTAATTAAATCTTCGTTAAATCTTTGAAACGAAAAAAGGAAATTTTCAATTGGATTATGGAAAGCAGAGACTCGAATGAGTTCATAGATTTCTAGGGCAGAAAAAGGAGCAGAAACATGGAGGAACGAAGCCCTCTTTGCTTTCCCTAGCCAATGAGGCAAAAAAAAAAAAACAGAAAAACCGACTAAATGGCAATTGAAACGGCCACTCAGGAGATTATATGAGCTAAAATGGGATATTTTGAAAAGAGAAGTGATTAAGCTGACCCGCATTCCTCTTAGTCGATCCCCGTGTCTTCGTGTCCGTTTTAACCCTTTTAATTATGGTTAAATTAAATTAAATTAAAATTAATATAAATAAATTTTAAAACTTTTTTTCTATAAAAAATAGGGGTAAACTTAATGAATCTTAACCACTATTAATGGATGTTAATCCAAATAGAAGTATCTGAAAACCCTCATAGTAGGAAGATCTTTAGTAGAGGATACTCCTAACATCGGGGGGGAGTAGGGGTGTATTCCAATTGCGCCAAGTCGAGCTTGGCTTGAACATGCGTGAGCTCAGCTTAGCTCTTAACTTGATTTGAGCTCAAATGTTTAGGTTTAAACTTGGCTGGAAAAAGTTTGATTAAGCTCGAACTCTACTCAATGTGAGTCAAGCTCGAGTTGACTTAGTCTAGATTCGTGCAATTATTTTATTTAATAAATTATAATACAAAAAACTACAGAAAATTAACATTAGTATACAAAACTAAGATTTGGGGAGTAGTCCTTTGATTCAAAGGGTAGAGAGGTAGATTAGAATTTCTCCTTTTAACTTCTTTTTATTTATTTGTTATTATTATTTTCTAAACATATTTATTAAAAATTAAAAATAATTGCAATTTATGATAAAGAAATTTTAAAATACTATTTTATATTAATATAAATAATATTATGAAAAAAAATTATGTATGTATGTATATATACATATTTTAAGTCGAGTCAAGCTCAAACCAAACCAAACCCTAAACGAGCGAAGCCTCAAGTCAAACCAAATCAAATAGGGACTGGCTTGAGCTTTGCTTGTTTAAACATTCGATCTCAAATAAAAATTTGGCTTGATTCGTTCCAACCTGAATGTCAGCTTAAGTTGGGCTTAAATTATCTGAGCTAAGTCGAGTTGTCGAGCTACCTTGGCTTGAGTGCAATCCTAATAGGGGGATCTTGGGATTGCAATTGAATTCAATTGTGGTTCAGAGATTACATCAATTGCTAGCCCGACACAACATTCCCCATTTATTTGGACTTGAAATGGTTAATGCGTATATCTTTTTTTTTATTCTTTTTTTTTTGTAGGACTCATTTCGAGTTTGTAATGTGACAATTAAAGACTAACTTCTAACCTAAGATAAATGATAATGAGTACCAAAAACAGAAAAAGAACTCATAAGAGTCTGGAATATAATGTAGTAGTGACTCACACACAAGCTAAGACTATCAATATAAGAGAAATCAAATCAACAATCCACTTCTAACCATTATAAAATGTGCACCTCGGGTGGTTAGGTTTTTTTCTTGGGGGTAATCATGGGTTGGTGGACCTCTCGATGATATTGATATCCAAAGCAACGATATCCCCATCTGAGCACCCACCCAAAATAAATAATAAAAAAATTTACCATTGACTATATTTACAGGGTGAGGCTTAGGACACGTAGGCACACAGACTTGTCTCATGTATGAAAAGACGTAAAAATAACATTTTTTTTAGATCGCACCTAAGAATCTTTACACACACTGGGTAAGCCCAAGCCCAGCTCATTGACCTTTTTTATTTTAATTTTTTTAGTCCTAAATGATTTAACTATTTATGTAAGAGTTTAGGGGGTTAGAACTCAAGGGTGGGCACTCAACGACCACATCAGGACTCGAACACGAGTCTCTCCTCCTCAAAGGGAGATACACTACCACGGGACAAACCCTAGCACTCCCCATGTATCACGTAAACTTCGTTCCCTCCTCAAAGTCGGTATCCTTTTGGAGGTGAGTCGTGGGGGTGAATCCTCATGTGTTGAGTCGTGTGTGTTTGGTCGTATGTTTGCCTCTCTAACCCAAAAAAAAACAACCTAAACTATTTGTTTGCCAAGTTAGATAAGTAGTTGTGGGCCCTGCCCAAAATTGTCATTTAGATTGATAATTAACTAATAAGAAATGCTAGTCCTAGTAGTAGTCTTCTATATAAGTAAGGTGGTGACAAGAAGTGTCAAACCATCTCCTTGTTATTGGATAGCAACAGCATGTATTTGCATCCACTTTGCAATTTTTAAAAAATTTGACTCATTACATATGGGGCTAACACTTCTCTTAACTAATTATAATAACATTTGGGATATTTAGTTTCAAGTGAATGTACAAATGATCTATTGTGCAGTATACAAGAGTTTTTTCTAGAGTGTAATTTTGGGGTAAAGCTAATGCAGAGCACCCCCTTTTAGTGTAGAGACAGGATCATAGCCAATTGTAATTCAATTGCATATGTGGCAGATCATGATTGGAAAAGAAAAAAAAATCAAAATTTAAATTTCCGCTCCTTTTCCCTCTTCCAATCATGATCTGCCACATATGCAATTGAATTCTCTTGAATTCAATTGCAATTGGCTGTGATCCTATCTCTTTAGTGCAAGGTAGTGACACTTTTATAGGTGCATACCCTTTAGGTGAATCCGTATTTACCATTAATAATATAGTGTCATGTGTCCCATTATCACTAAGTAATCTAGGGTTAAAATTATATAGCCTTAGCATTTTTTTAGAAATTATTTAAATACCACAAAAAGTTATGGTCCAGTAGATAACAGGAGCTCTCAAAATATTCGTGTAATAGATGTATTTAGGAGCTATATAAAATATTAATAAACATAAATACTACACATCTCTACTATTATAATGCAAGAAGGGTGGATAGCGTTACCTAAAAATATATCCTTAAATTATATTTCTAGATCAGATAAGTATTTTAGGGTATCATATTAATTTAAAAATAACTAACCACATCTCTACTAATTAGGAGCTATTTTAGGAGATTGGGATAAGAGGACATGAGAGTGTTTTAAATGTGTAGGGTAACTCTCCTAGATCTTATCCTAATAAGGATTCCGTTCCAAAGGAAACGGTTTTACCATTATTCTCTCCTAAATTTTTTCTAGGTATTATATTAATTTAAAAATAACTAACCACATCTCTATTAATTAGGAGCTATTTTAGGAGATTGGGATAAGAGGACATGAGAGTGTTTTAAATGTGTAGGGTAACTCTCCTAGATCTTATCCTAATAAGGATTCCGTTCCAAAGGAAATAGTTTTACCATTATTCTCTCCTAATTTTTTTCTTACAATAATAATCTATTAAATCTTACAATAGTTAAATTCATTGTTTCCGGTTACTTCCCGTTCACATAAAAATTTATTTATCATTTAATTTAATGTCTTATAATTGTTTGGACTGTACACTCACGTGCATCGCGCGTGCCTTCCACTAGTTCTTTACATAATTGGAAAGCCCCGCTTATGTGAATTAGAGCTCATCTATCAATACTATATTACTAAAAAAATAGAATGTTTAGGTAGCATTCTTCTTTAGTCTTTATTTTCCTTTAGTTTTGCCATGTCATTCAAATCATTTATTATACTCTATTTGCCCTCTAAAATTCTTCTGTTTTCTACCTCTTCATTTATGAGTTCACCAGGCGAAAGTTGATCTCCATTTCTCTTTGCATGATGCCACATTAAAACAAACGTGGCAAAAGAAAAAGTTAAGGTAGTATTTAAAGAGTCTCTTCACAATATGGTAGCATTTAAAGAGTCTCTTCTCAATGTGTGGCTTCTTTCTTTCTTAAATATTCTTTTAATCCGAATCAGAACTCTTCAATTTTCAAGACTCATACTCTATTCAGTATAATGAAGAGTTTTAAATGAGAAGAATGGACTGAGGCCTATCCCATTTGGTATGATCTTAACCATTCTTTTGGACCATTTAAATATCCATAGAAAAGGTTCATAGTTCAAGGAGACAATTCACTCTCTTACATTTGTCTCTCTCGAATAGAGTTTTGCAATTACTTTCTTCTCAAGTCTTCATCTCCCACCAACTCTTCTATATTTCCAACAAGGTATAGATTTTTCTGAGAGTTTCAATTTATGATCCTTTCCGGAATGGAAAATTTTTAAACCCCATTGCAGATGTAACCTCTCTTTACATGTTGTAAGTGCTCCCCCAATACCAATGTCTCAACTTTCAACCTTCTTCTTTCTAAAAAATGATTCGCGTTTTAACAAAGTCGACCCTCTATATACGTGAAAGATGCCGCTCGAAGAAGGTAATAAAGAGTGAGATTGGTTTTCTTCTGTGTAGTCTGGTTCGTTAAGAACGTTTTTGAAATCGTTGTCATGTTTTTTCCTATTCTAAAGTTTTTTTGTTTTGGTTACTCTGTAACAGCTTTGGGAGGAGAGGAGAAACTTTTTAGGTACGGGTTTCATTTACTTTCTTTTTATGGGTTTTGTATGATTTTTCTCTATCCCACTGACATGGTCTATTTACAGATGACTTTTGACCAACAGGATTTCCACTGCAATGATTTGTGAACAAGGATTTTGGGTCCCCGCACACAAGGGAGGGAGTGCTGTCTTGACGATGGTCGATTGATTTTAAGTTTAGAGTCGTCATTTATTTATTCGTTAGAGATAAGTCTCATGCAATAGATAAGGTCTTGGTCTGTTTAGAAGTCTAGGTAAACGGTTCAGTTAAGCTCAGGGAAGGTGTTAGGCACGTCGGTACTTCCGTTTTACAACGGTTCCCTACTTATTAGGTTTAAGCCAATTAAGATTAATTTGTAGTCAAATGCCGTTTGATTTAGTTTATACTAACTTAAGAATGGAAAAGCTAAACTAGGGTCAGGCCCGAGTTGGGCTGCCTACGTACTCATATTGGGGTGAGATTAGATCGAGCGTAGTTCTGACACTTGAGCCTGTGTCGAGACTAAGGGGAGTGTTGTGTGTGCACCGGGGGTGGCTTAGGGTCTAGTCTAGTAGACTAGGGTTGAGTTGACCGAGTTGGTCAAGTGCTTAGTTTGATTGATTGAGCCCGGTAGGCCAAGTTTGAAGCCCGATAGGCCTAGAGGAAGTCCGGTAGATTAGGGATTGGCCCGGTAGGCCTAGGGTTAAGCCCGATAGGCTTGGTTCGGCTCGGTAAGCCTAAGGTTAAACCCGGTAGGCTTGGATCGGCCCAGTAGGCTTAGGGTTAAGCCCGATAGGCTTGGATTGGCCCAGTAAGCCTAGGGTTAAGGCCCAAACAGTTTTATGGTCCTTATTGATTTTAGGAGCTTTTTCCTAATTTTTCCTAAGTTAAGGGGACTAATCGTGGTTTAGACATGAGTTTAATTATAGTTAGTCACATTAACAAAGGTGGGGCATTCTACAAGTTCAAGTTTGGTATTAAAATGTCATTTGAGATTTTTCTTAATTTTTAAGGATTTTTCCAAGGTGGTTAGGCCAACTAATCGTAGTTAAGTTTTAACCAGGGTTAGTTTAACCCATGGTTAAGCCAAGGAAGGCATGGGCAAACCTGGGCTGGGTCCCAAGGGTCAAGGCAAGTCACATGGTGGGCCCCTATGGGGGTGAGCCCACTGTATAGGCCGGAAAATCCCAAAAACCAAACTGTCGGCAGTCCAATTGCCGACAGAAAAGCTGGTTTTTTGCCAACTTTGAAGGATTGTAACTTGGGTTATACCAAGAGTTAGGGGGCCCATAGTATATGGATTTGAAGCCTGTGATGAGGGGAATCCAATGAGTCTGGTTTGGGCCTCTGGGGTAGTCTAAAGTGGGCCCCATAGTGTGCCAAAATGGCACTGTTGATGCTTTAAATAAAATGATAAATGTCGACAGTTTGATTGCCGACATTCTGGACCCTTTTAGTTTTTTGCATTTTTACCCTAGTTAACCTCAATTACGGGGCTGGGTGTCTTCATGAAAAATGTGGGGAAGTCCAAGGGGAACAAAACCCTACTTTTGGTTTGGCCTAAAAAAGCTTTGGATGGGTCTCACAGCCCTCGAAACACCACTGTATCAGGGTGTCGGCACTGAGATTGCCGACACCAAACTGTTTTCTTTTTGTTTTGAAACCACCTTGATGGCAGCTACAGGGAGTGCACCAGGGGTTCCCTCATGCTGAGAGGGACCCCCAGAAACCCTTTGAGGCCACTGGTTATGGTGATTTTCCCTTAGGGGGGCTCCCTACACTCATGGTGAAGGTGGGGGAATCCCCCTTTGTGGGTTTTCCTGCAAAACGGAGAAACACAATCCCCTGGAAGGACCAGAGGCTCACAATTTGGTCAGAATGAAATAAAAGGTGGGGTAGGGAGGAGCCCTACCCTGTTGAGTCACGTCGGAGGAGCTGGAGGCTTGTGGTGGCACTGCTGCAAGCGGTGGGAGAGGCTGGTGGAGCTGCTACAGGCGATGGGGAGTGGCTGGGGCCTCAAGAGGACCTACTGGAGATGGCCTAAGGTTTGAGGTGAGGGCTTGGGGACTAGAACTCGAGCAGGGGTTCGGATTGGAGTTTTTTGGAATGGATTTTGAAGAGGGGAGAGGTTGCCATTTATAGGGGAGTCCCTTCCCCTTTGCATTAGGACTAGGGTAGGGGGAAGCTACAGTGGCTGGAGTGTTGGGCCCCTTGCAACCATAGGTGGGTGGTGCAGGGCATACCTGAACTGCAGGGGGGTGGCGTGCTGTAAATTGAGAAAAACCAGAGTGTTGGCAATGGGATTGCCGACACTCCAAATGCTCTGAAAACCATGAGAGTCGGTAATCCCATTACCGAACCAAATGGGTTTTGTCCAGCAGGCCCTGGCCCAGACTCGCATGCGCACTTGAGTGGATTTTTTTGAATTTTTCGGGCCCTTGCTTGGGCCCAAACCAAGATCCAAGGACTTTTGGGGACCTTAGGGCTTAAGCTCCAAGGGCCTAAGGCTTGTTAGGGTTTAAACTTGGCTAGGCTAGTGTTAGGGCTAGGCTAGGGCTAGGCTTGGGCTCCTCAGGTTAGGCTAGGGTTACACCTACGGTTTGTCTGGGTTCACCTAGGCTCAGCTAGGCTTGGCTAAGTTGGGCTAGGCTCGGGGTTTAACTGAGGAAAACCAGAGTTAAGGGACTTAACCCTAATTGACAAGGAGTGTAAAAATTGGGTGCTTACAAGAGAGGTGACTACCTCTATAGTTCTACCATTCAAATGTCGTTGAATATTCTATACCAAACACCACTTTGTCCAGCAAGTAGAGATAGCTAAAGTATTGGAAAAATATGTAGATATAGGTATATATAGTTCATCGGGTGGAACTCAAGCTGTCAAGCACGAGTATTTAGGATCAATTTAGCAATTCTGAAATCTAATAACTAATATCTTTTATCTACTCAAGTTTACCATTTGGTTGAGTATTCACAAGATTTATTATGATATTTTCCTATTCCCCAATTTATCAAAGTATAATGTCCCTTTTAACATGGACCACATTTTTTCTCTCCGTTATTGTGAATGCTTGTGTGTTTGTTCCCAGGTTAGCATGGGGCTTCAAATACACATGGGTAAGTGCTATATATGTTTAATCTTCTCTTAGCTCATGTAGACTTTTAGTCTTCTTTTCCTAATTGCATTGCCTTTAATTTGTGCGTCTTAATAAAAATTTTATTGCATCAGGACATGCGTGGTATAGAATTTGGTCGAGAATCTCAAAACCAGGTAGCAGATTTTGTTAATCATCTCGCCCCTTGGATTGGTCTCATCAAGGACCTAGCTTTTATCAAACTGATGTATGTTTTGGTCGTCAGCCTTAGATGTCAAGTAATAGGCTAAATTTAGATTCTTCCATGATGTTGATTCTTCTTTATTTTCCAATTATCCTTAAGTAATATTTGTAAATTTTATACATTTATCTTAAGATATAACTTTTACATTGAATTAGTTTTGTGAATTTATATTTACTTTAATCTTATGTTATTTATTGTTTGTCTGTGCATCGCAAGGTGTCTTTGCTAGTGTTAATTATAACTCTTTAAAAAAATCCTAACCAATAAAAAAGTGTCATGATGTAGACTCACATTTAAAAATAATTTAACCTTTAAGGGCTACATTTGTTCCTTGGGCAATGCTAGCATTATTTTCTTTCCCACTCTTTTATTTTTTGAACCAACCATGGGTAAATGTATTCCATTAAGATAAGGCAAGTGTTTTTCACTAACACAAAAGGAGAGTGAGCGTTAAAAAAGTGATGCTAGCATTATCCTTTTTTTTTTTTTTTTTTTTGGTATTTTACCATGATCAACACGCGGCGCCTTTTTACTGGAGTTGGAGGCTTTTCTCCACGAAAGTGTATGAGGAAATCCGGAGTCGAGGAAGCAACCAGTCCCTACTTGAAAGAACGAAACAAGTCTCATAAAGAAAATGAAACAGAAAACAGACTCAACAAGAAATCGGTTTAGAAAGAGAATTGAAGTACTTGAGTTTTCAAAATGAAGAAGGAAGACACAGTGAAGCTGATCAGCGAAGAGGGTTTCGAGTTCGTGATTCATAAGAATGCCGCCATGGTTTCTCAGACCATCCGAAACATGCTAACTTCTTCAGGTATCTCTCTCCGTATCCGTATGTGTCTCTAGATTAATGGCGCTTGTGTTTTTTCTTTTGAGTAATTTAGGGTTTCTGTCTAACTTAGGTTTCAATTTGGCAGGTAGCTTCGCTGAAACGCAGCATGGAGTAGTCACGTTCCCGGAGATCAGAACCGTCATTCTTGAGAAGGTCTGTCAGTATTTCTACTGGTCTCTGCAATCCGCCAGGTCCCGATCTTTCTCCTTTCAGTTTTTTTGAACATTATATTCTGTGTTCCGTTTTGTCATTTTGATGACTATATTTGCTCTTAGGGATTTTCTTGTATTTATTGGTTGAAGAAGAAACATCACCTGAAATCTGAATGTTGCTATTTGATTCTCTCTCTCTCTCTCTTTCTCTGTGCGTTTTTCTCTTGAATTTTTAATTTCCGTAATATGCAAGAAATGGATTGGACTTTGTTTCTTCATCTATAGACTGTTCGGATAGAATTGGGCACTGAAGAGTCACCCATCATATCCATTGGATAAGTTTCCAATTCGGAAAATGCATGAATCTTTATGTTAGATTTTAGGGTTTCATGCTGAGAACCGCCAGCGGGGTTTGCTGGCTGACACCATGATTCAGGAGTGGCCTAGTTTGGTCATTCATTTTGTTTGTAATTTGGTTCAAACCTTTTTTTTTTCGGTGGATCTGTCTGCACTATGCATTTTCAATTTGAAAGAAGTTTGTTTGGATGCTAAGAATAAGTTTTGCCAACTGGGTTGTGCTTTGATTGTTAAGGTAAAGCAATCCAATGTATTAGTGGCCAGAGTCGGTTTGGCTCTCAGGATATGTTGAGTTTGTGGACTCATTGTTACTTTAACTTTGCCACAGTGCCTTTTATTTCAAATTTAACTTTCTCAATTGTTCTTAGTGTTAAATGATTTGGTTCTGTGGCATTTCTAGTGTTTTGTTTAGGTTAGCCCGGGCTACTTATAAGGTCTAAGCTATCTAGGAGGTTGGATGTATCATTTTATTCAGCTTTAGAAATAACGGTTTCGGCTTTGCGTAACGGCATCACCCATAATCATAGTTAGCAAATTCAGGGGTGGGAAGAATATGCTACAAGATACATACAGGTATTATTCGGATTTGGCATTGGTATAAACTATAAACGATGAAAATTTGGCCATAAAAACGGAAATGGATGCAAATATGTTTGGAGATAATTCAATATCGGGACCAAAAATTCACTCACACACACACACACACATATATACTAAACAATTCCTTGTCAATTATGAACTTATTACAATCTTTTGCTTCGCTATTTAGTTGTGCCTTCTCTTTGTATATCAAATGACCAACGATGACCCTCAATGACAAATTTGCAATTACAAAAACAAATAAATTAAAGCTTTAGACACTAAATAAAAAATTCTAGGATCCTAATAAAACAAATTCTAAAATAATGAATGGAAATAGAAATTAGGACATGAGAACATGCATTTTACAGATAGTTTTTCTTTGGAGCGTTTGAGGAGATTTTAATGATATTAGGGGTAAAGCAATTTTTTTAGAGAATCTCGAGAGAAAATGTTTGGTTGTCGAATAATTTTGGGGGTTTTGCAGATGGACATGAGAATAGGATTTGTCTTTTTTTCCTCCTTTATTTTTCTCCTCTTGAAAATAAATGATGATGAGAAAGAAGCAAAACCTAAAATTTGACAGTGAGATAAAATTGAGCCCTTAAGAAGATAGAGAAGATGCTTACCCTCGACAAACTTGAACGACGGTAAAAGGCCGTAATTAGTCTAGCGGTAAGTGGAAAATATGAAGATGAGCTGACAAATATATGCATTATCCCAACTATTTGTGGTCATCAACAGGAATCTCGTTCCCCTTTCCGTGCTATTAAAAGTCTAACTTCGGTTTAAGTCGTGTGTCATAAAAAATTTCCTCACCAACTCCATTCATGTCATTTTTGGTCTTCCTCTGCCCCTTTTTAGAGCCTACAACTTGCACAAATTCACTTCTTTTTAATAGAGTCGTTAGTGATATTCGTTGAACGTGTTCGAATCCCTTATTTTTTTTCACCTATTGGGAGACTCTATGATCCTCGCGAATTATCTTTCCTTGTATTTCACTCGTCTGTCTAAACACTCTCATCTTAGTTCTACTAATTCTATTAATATGTTATTTCTTAATCGTCTAACATTCTGCTCCATAAAGCATTGATGGTATTAGTGATATCTTAAAAGGTGAAGAAAATAATAATTAAAAAATAAAATATTTGGAATTGATAAACAAACATTTTTTTTTGGGACATCAAATGCATATTATGCATGGAGATGATAATTTATCAAGTCTAATTAAAACATAGTGAAATAAAAATGAAAATTCATAACCCAAATCATTATAGATTCATGGATTTCACTTGAAATCCAAGAATCTAAGTTCTAAACTTGCTAATATTCAACGTTGAGAAATCTTACTCAATGAAAAAGCATCCAGCTAATTTTTCTCAAAAGTGGGTTTGGGGATTCAATATATCACTTCATAGCATAGTTCTAATTAAAAAAATATGGCATTATTGTTACCAGCTTTAGATTAAAACAAAACTGAAAGAAGTGAGTTAAAATAGGTTTATTAAAACCTACAGTATGTAATCATGTAACAACCATAATGTTAATAAGGACCATTATGTGACATTAGTTCTAATATGTAATGCTATAATGGGCATTACATTATAAAACCCTTAAAAACTTGTAACGTGACTCATATTGGTTTGGGTTTACTGAAACCATTATGTAATGGTTTTGGTGATATTTATTACCATGATTGGGTGTGCTAGATCTGTTGTTATTTTATTTAAATTATTTTGTGCTTAGAATCACCTTGCAATATAACGGATTTACTAATTATGCAGTGTATTCATTGGATTGTGGTGTATCATCAATTTGTAGATAATGTACATATCAGTTGTGGTTTTTGAGGTGCTCTATAGTTGGGATATGTGCGTGACAAAGGAAAATACACGTCTCTCAGCCCAGCAGCCAGCCTTTTAGTAATTTCCAAAACCATCTCGAGGTGATCTCTTCTCCTACTTGATTACACTAGGAAAAACGACCTTGAAGAATTAAAAAAATAATCTTGCATTTAATTTGAAAGTTGAAACTATAAATAATGTTGTGACTATCAAATTCTCTTACATATGACACTTTTCATGATGGAAATAGATTAAGCGAGTGTTGCAACGAGAGCAAGACCAAGATTGTTGGAGCATGTATGATGAAGTAATAGGAAATTCCAGATATCCAAATGAATCGAAGAGCGGATGACTCACATTGTCTCAATGAAAAACTGGCTTCAAGTCAGCAGAATGAGCCTACCCAGGCGTACAGTTGAGGAGTATCTTTGGTCTGGACAAGCACATACAATATCTGCTAGTTTCAAGGCTATTAATATTTTTACATTCTCGCTGCGTTTGATAATAGATCTTGCCACAGCGTCTCTAAAATTGGTAAGCTAATATCTCAGTCAATTCAAACCAATATGTGATCTACTGATGAGGGCACCCCTTAGGATTCCGTACTGCATGCACATAAACGGTTTTAAGCTAGAAAAGATATAATTGTTAGTTCTCAATTCATGAAGTTACAACCCATTTCCTTTAACTAGGTTCGAGCCTTGTTAATTCTCATGAGTCTCGTAATAAATGTTTTTTTTTTTTTTTTGCCTTTGTGGCTTACAGATGACAATTAATTTTTCCTTTTTCTTCTTTTTCTTCAACCATCTGATGATCCATATATGATGTCATGGTTGTTGCAACCAATGGTGTGGTAGCAGTAATGTGAAAAATACTAATTCTATTTTGTAGGGATTTTATTGTAATGTTTGGTATTCTAGTTCTAGTTGTAGTGATGTATTGAATTTCACAAAATAGTATAACAAACAACAAGAATGTACATGGATAGAAAACTTAGCTTATACATTTAACTTCCCCCAACAGTTCACATAAATTCTGGTCTTCTTGATTATGTGCCAACTCGGTTCAGTCATCTTAGTTGCGAAGACTCCCTTTAATACGGGCATTGAGTGAATCATGTGAATTAGATGGATACTCTTCTAGACCATCTGCTTATCAAGTTGAGAATTTTCTAAAGGTTTTCACAAGAGACTCCTACAGTCCTACCTCCTCTTCCTCATACCCTCCCTCATCCTGCATCTTCTTAATTTCATCTTGTAACCGGATCTATATTGAATCAAATTGCTTGGATTTTATTCATTCTTTCAATCTGTGGGTAGTTCCTCCATTAACGTTCTATAATTTGAAAATGTAAGGAGAAAAATCATTAGGGTCAAATATATTGCAAGGGAAAATATTTTTTTAGAAGCCAACATATGCTGGAGGTTGGGAAATACATGCAAGCAACTGGCCTCTGTCGAAATCCATTCAGTGGGTGGCTCTTCCAAAGGGGCTTGGGCAATGGAAATGCGTTCTAGATTCATGTGCTTTGTTTATCAATGCAATCAAGCTACCGGGGGTTGGTGCAGTTGGCTAGCGTCCCAGGTTTGCTCCCTGTGGTCGTGTGTTCAACTCCCACTCCTTGACTTACCCTGGTATCCGTAGGCCAAATTTCGAGTAGGCCTGTGGGGATACCTGAAGGGACTAGTCCTTGGCTCGAAGGCTTTGGGGCACCCTCCGTTACAAAAAAAAAAAAATGCAATCAAGCTACTTTTTTAATTAAGTGATATAATCCATCTTAAAGGCTCTTGTTTTAGCTGTATATATCTTATGATTCTCCTCAGTTCTGTTGCATGTTTATTCATCACGTACATTCATTGCCTTGGCTGAAATAAAAAAAATGATAAGCAATAACTAGATATATTATAAAGCATGTGATTCCAGTATATTAGTTAATAGTTTTGTTACACTCCCATATCCATCAATCATGTGAGAATTGTGGTAGTTATTAGATATAGGCAACAACAGTATGTACAAAAGAATATGATGGTGCCACTGATGAAATATGAAAGAAAAATAATGTAGATTTTTGACATGCAGTAAGTTACGCACTTAATTGAATATCATTCTTCTATCGAGAATACAGCTTTGTTAAGGTATGGAAATGCATTTGAATATAAAGACGAACACACAACGCTCGATAAAGGAAACCGGCTTTGGAAAAAAAGAATTCCTTTGCAGGGAAGCGCTAGTCAAAAAGACGCAATTTTCATTATTGGTTATGATTTGAAAATTGAACTGATGTCATGGCTAGCAAATCTAATGATGAAAATTTGATGATTGTTCTAGATAATTGCTATAATCACTTGTAGTGCATTCCACAAGTCAAATTGCAGAACTCAAAGATCCCAGTGTGGGATCTTTCCCACACTTATGCCCATTTTTACTTCCTTGAAAATAAAAGATGTGCATATGATATCTATGAACTTTGGGAAGCATGCTACAGAACCTTTAATTGGCTGACGAACATTTGTGGGGCATTATGTGCCTATTTCTAGTTACCTGATGCTGTCCCAGGCAAGAGACAGCAGGTGGACGGTGAACATTTTCTCTAATTTATATTTTTGTGAATAAGCATGGGGAATGGTAGAACCCTAATCTGACTGATAAAAAGAAAAAAACAACAATTACAATCTTTGATACCTACAACCACGAACACCATCCTCCAATGAATTCAATCGACTGCCATGTATTGGTGACTGCCATGTATTGGTGAAAGCTTAGATTTACTGCGGAACTTATCCACAGAAAGAACATAAACCTAGGAGACTTGAAACAGAAGCCTTAAATTGTATTTATCATGTCAAACCGAACATGCTAGTGTAGATTGAAAACATGATGCACTGGTGCATATGAGAATGTGTAACTTCTTTCTCCGTTTTCTAAGTTCTTTTCTTTTTTCCGGATAGTAATTTATTTGGAGCTATTTTCTATCTGACATGGAAATGCTGCTCTGTTGCCAGTGGAAACAAAACTGAGTTCCACATTGAACCACAACTGTCTATGGAATTGATGATGGCTGCTAATTACCTCCATACTTGAGCAAATTGCCACTCCACTTCTTGGGTAACCAATCCTGTTGAACATTGTAAGCCTTCTGCTTCTAATATCTTTACCACCAACTTTGTCAATTAATAATCTAGTTTAGTTTTACTTTTCTGTTCCTTTCATTTGGCATGCTTTAATATGTGATTGTTGCCTTGGAAACAATATAAAGAGTTTAACTATGAACCGGAGCTCTATATTAAAACATGGTAAATATAAAATTTGAGGGACAGAAATGTCTTTACATTATCTCAATATTTTCCAAAAACCACTGAAACAAACCGAAAATTCAGAGCCCCGGTTCATAGTATCCCCACTATTTCTCGTGGATGTAAACTATCTTTTCAAAAAAGCACTCATAAACCGCATTGCTGTTGCAGAGATCAGGTGAAAGATAGAGATTGTATTTGCTCGAAGATTGAAAAGAAAAAACATCAAATACTTGAAACACGACCCAGATCTGCTGCATAACTTGGATTTGAAATGGACATATATCTAACAGGTTGTGAAGGCACAATCAATTGGATTTTGTTGCATCTTTTAAAGACTGGAGTCAGCCCAATTTACTGAATTCAAAACTTATATCTGGAGAGCTGAAAGTGCACTTGATAATTGATTTTCTTAGAGTTAATTTGTGGATTATCCATCCCGTTGATCTCCCTTGCTTGCGACCTGATGATAGGCTTGGAGTCGCCTCCCTAAGATTGCACTCATGAGTGTGCCTTGCTGCCTCCTGAAAAGGAGTGAAACTCGAGAGACAAGCGCCATATTCCTTCAGCATTCCACTGATACATGTCTGAACAAGGCTTTCTTCAGACACGCCTTATATCTGAAACGCCTTACATGATCAGTAACTTATGGGGAATGAGAAATGCTGGCCCCAGTCCCCGACGGCCAAGCTCTCACTGCTTGTTATCTTGAGAACCGATATAAACAATAAATTCCTCCTTTGAGTAGTAATGCTAGGTGTTACGTTAAAGGAGATGTGTCGGGTTTGAGGGGTGGGACCCAACTCCTTACTCCTCCCACCGAGGAGCATCTCACTCTAGGTAAGAATGGTAGCTCTGCTTTTTTGCGTCAATCTCTGTAATTAATATAATAAAGGAAAACAATTCACTCCTCGCTTCTGACTAAGGTTTAAAATCCCGTTGGCGTCCGGCCCCACCGACATCGATATGATTAGGATTTGGGAAAACACGATTTTACCCCGGGGGAGGCCGGGGGGTGGTTCGGAAATCTCACCAACTATGGTTAAGATTCACTCACCCCTAGGATTAAGCATTCTAACTTCGGATTTTAGAAGGAAAAAAAAACCAAAATTTTAGGTCCCGTTTGGTTGCACTTCTGTTTTTAAAAACAAAATTTTAGAAATTTTTTAAGTAAAACATGTTTCTGTTTTTTATTTTTAAAAATTAATAACTTTTTTTTAAAACAGGAAATTTTTGTTTCAACTGTTTTTGGAAATTAAAAATAAAAACAGAAAATATGGAGTGTCACATGACCATCAAAACCACTCATTATTACTATCACCATGCCACCACAACCATCACACCACCATCACCAAAACCATGGATGAAATTGTTTTCTCATTATTATTTTCATCATATTTACCAAACATATTTTTTTGTTTTTTTTAAAAAACAAAAACCAGGTAGTAATACAAAACATGTTTTCTGTTTAAGTTTAAGAAAATTAAAGTTAATATTTTTTGTTTTTTTTTCTTTTTAAAAATTAAGCTTAGATAACCATAAGAGTGAGTGAATGTTAACTACAATTAATATGAGGTAAAAAAAATAGGGCGTTGACCAATGAGGACTATACATTAGACTACATAGTCTACAGTGGCAGCAAGTTAAGTATTTCCCATTTCTAATTTTTAAAAACAACAAATAAAAATGAAAAAATAGAAGTGTATCCAAACGGCCTCTTAACCTTAATTTCGTTAAGCTTAACCAGTGTTAAAAGGGACAAGAGGAGACAGGGTAATTGAAGCAAGGAGTCAAATCTTCTACGGTGATAACTGGATTTGGAATATCCGGTTATCACCCCTAGAGGTCGCCACGTGTCTCCTTTGACACCCCTTAACCGTGGGTAAGGTTCACCCACCTATTTTTGGTTTTTTTTTTAATTTAAAAAAATATTAAAAACAGTTATTTAATTTTGAAAAAAGAATTAATGTTTTTTTAAAAAAACCAAAAATAGTTGGGTGAACCCTAGGGGTGGGTTAACCTTACCCACGGTTAAGGGGTGTCAAAGGAGACACGTGGTGACCTCTAGGGGTGATAACCGGATTGGCCAAATCCGGTTATGACCGGAGATGATTTGGCTCCTTTAAGCAGACCCCGGGGTCCGCTAATCATTGCTCAATCCGGAATACCTCTTACATACTATGGCCCCACTTCAACAGTCGACTCGTTCGAAACTTCTTCACTCTTTAAACCCCCCTTTTTTGCTATCTCGCTACAGAAAAACCCTAGTTCTTTTTGGGTTCTCTACGATCGAAAATGGTAATACTCCATCTTCTCTTTCTCTCTGCAAGCTAGGGTTTTCTCTTGAGCATATTTATTACAAGCCCATCTACTCCATCTTGTTTGTTTGTTTTGAAGTCTGCGGAATCGGTAAATCCGAAAGCGTACCCACTCGCGGATGCTCAGCTCAGCATAACAATACTCGATCTCATTCAACAAGCTGCCAACTACAAACAGCTTAAGAAGGGTGCCAATGAAGGTTAAGATCATCAATGGCTTACTCTCAGCTCACCCCTGGTTTTATTTTTCTTTTTTATTCTAATGGATCTTTTTTTTTTGTTTAATTTTAGCTACAAAGACTCTGAATAGAGGCATATCAGAGTTTATCGTAATGGCTGCAGACACCGAACCGCTTGAAATCCTTCTTCATCTTCCACTACTAGCTGAAGATAAGGTAATGCAGTTTTTCCAATTATTATTATTATTTTTTGTGTGGGTGTTGTTGCATACTAGTGCTTGTTGACGTGATTGAACCTTTTGTTGCTTAAAGGCTAGCTAGAATGGTGGATGATGGAATCATACTTATTAAAGCTTCCTGTTTCAAAACTTTTTAAAGTATTTGGTACTTAGATTGCACTATAACTTTCTGGGATTTGGAAAGGATTCACATCTTATTGTTATTCATGGTTGTCAAATATAATGGGTATTTCGTTCTTCTGTCATTGTTGGGGAAAAGATAATATAAAATAAGAAGTGTTGGTACTCGTATGATAAGGATATTGGAATCATTCAATAAACTTAGCCATAATTGGGGTATTTTGTGAAATGTGTGGCGTAGAATGAGTTTGTAAGGTGTCGGAGTAATTATTTTTTCAATATACAGTTTTCTACTAACTAGGGACTATGTTTAAGGGAATGGTGACATATTGTCAGTTGTCACTCCTAATTTTTAATTTTTATAACGTACAGTTGTCTACTAACTAAGGATTATGCTTAAGGGTATGATGACATAAAGTCACTCCTCATCCCTTGTAATTTGAGTAATTTAATTGAACACATATCTTCTCATGTGCCTGTCAGTGGTCCTGTGGAAACTTTCATCATTGAAACTTAAGGATTGCTAGCCGTACTCTCAAGCAACCCCTACTCTCACCCTACACCAACCATCTGTCCATTCTACAAAAATTAAAGCACTCTCTCACCCAAAAAAAATGGACTGATGGTTGGTAGAGGGTGAGAGTATGGGTTGACTGAGACTGAGAGTAGGGCTAGTATTCCTCTTGAAACTTTTATGGATGTGGAAGATAGTTGTATGGCAACAATTACTTTACACAACTTGTAGATCAGTAATTGTGTATGGGAATTGCTATCAATTCGATTTGGAGCTACATGACCAAGAAGATATGATTTTGCTAATTAAGGTGTGGTTCTAATTTTCTATATCTGACGTAACATATATGGTCCTGTGCTTGGTTTGTTTTGTGCATCATACTTCATAATCATTATACTAGATGTTGCAATCTACAGGGTCTAAATTTTCAGCTTAATTAGGTGTCACTCAGCTGAGTCATCGTGGTTCTGGAGAAACTGAGCTGCTCCTAAGTGACACTGGAAATCATATCTATGTGGTAATGACTTGACTGGTTGGTACTGAGACATATTGATTTTCGGTGTCAACCAGAAATCATGCTAAAGCCAAAATTTGCCTATATATGATGCATACCAACTTGAGCAATATGTATGATACTATGATGTATGTTAAGGATATCTTTATATCTTCCCCTTTTTCTTTACAATAGCATGCTAGGAAAGAAACTATAGATGCTATTAGCTAGTCTTTCAAGACAAGCATATATATGGTTTTTTCGGTTATATTACGTAGATATGTCAAAGGACTTATTGCAATCTTATTATAGACAAGAGTCATAATGGAACTCTATATAATAAGTTTACAAGGTCACTCACAAGCACTTAGAGCATAAGGAGAAAGGAAGCCCTCAAAATCCCCAAGCCCATTAGCTGGTTGCGTAGCCTTTTCAAGTGGTATAAGGTTAAGCAGAAGCACCTTCAGCAAATACATCTTATTCTCATTGAATCAAAGCCCACGACAATCAAAGAAGGCTTGTAAATTGTGACATCATACACAAGCTGCTTGAAGAAACGTCTCAATGGAAAGTGATACGCAAGAAATCAGGCCATCCTATTCCAGCATGTACACATGCTTGCTGAAATGTCTCACAGACCCACATGTTCCCACAGCTTGTTACACCAGCCACAAGACCGAGTTGTGTTTGTTTGGGCCTTAATGGGAGTCAACTGGGACACCTAATCACTCTGTCCATGTGAATATCACATGTTTGCCATGATCATCACCATTCTTTTTGCCTTCTAATAAGTTGTCAAGACTGCAACTGAGATGTTAGTCATAATGTCCTAAGCGCATGTCACAGTGCTAGTTGCTTGGTCACTTGTAGCATGTTCTATGTTTAGGATGGCACCCAACCATGTGGCATGTGCCATGCCAGGAAAGGGTCATACAAGATATAACGCTCCATTTTCCCCAGAGCCAAATCAGACTCTCGTGCCTACGACATAGAACATAGACTGTGTGCTCAAGGAAGCATCTTGCATGACCAAGGTGGTAGATCTCACACACTCACCACGTGCTCAAGACAATGCCGTACTTACATAAGTACTGGGTAATAATCACCCCGACCATCTTTCTAAACTGGTTGATTGTTGTACGGGCAACGCCACATTTCACGAAGAGGGAAAAGGGGGAGGAATATGGAGAGGGGAAGAACACAGCTAGAGAAAATGAGTAGTGGCACAACAATGGGGTGTTTTATTACAAAAAGGTGGTTGATAGCTTTTATAGCCTTCCCTATAAGGACACCCATGTGCACACATTTCAGCTGATAATTGTCACAAATCAATAGGTAGTTACAAGGACAGGTGTCATCCAGAAAGTGCCTCATATGACTAACTGCTCACTAATACATGACTCACCAATTATATCTTATCGAAGTGTTAGGCTAGGAGCCTAGGATGCCTTAGTAATGGCAGTACTCCTTCCCGGTCTCAATCCTCTATATGGGCCAACAAAGGTGATGCCTTTAGTAAGTCAGGAACCAATATCTTAATGATCGTGTCCTCCTTAGTCAATGTCTTTCTTGTGGAGCCACCAAACCACAATTCCTTAAATCGCTCCAAAACATAGACGCCAAAACCAATGGCACTAGTGCCATGGAACTAAAAACTTTGGCAAATATGAACCTCCCAATAAAAGCCACATCAAAACATGTAATATGGCATCAGGTAGCCAACAAAGGCGAAAATAGTACGTGGTGCTTACTTGGCATTGAGGTAGGGTTTATGTGGCAACATCCAAAACCAGCCATTTGTAACCTATCTATATCTATACTAAGGCAAAGTTTTTCTTCTCCTAAATATGGCATCAGGTAGCCAACAAAGGCGAAAATAGTATGTGGTGCTTACTTGGTGTTGAGGTAGGGTTTATGTGGCAACATCCAAAACCAGCCATCTGAAACCTATCTATATCTATACTAAGGCAAAGTTTTTCTTCTCATAATGTCACGTTGGATTACTCCTTGAAGCCACATCCTCTCCCACACTTGCTCTTGAGTCATCCAATCTCTATACAATGAAAGCTTAGGCTTTAGGCAATGATGACTCAAGATCATCATTGTCAATACAAGTTTTCATGACTCAAGATCAGCATTGTCAATACAAAGTAAAAAAAAACTACTGAGATTTGATCGCCTCTGAAATATAGGGACACGTGTTGGCCTATAGGTGCGATTGAACTCTCGCCCAAATCAATCACAGTTGGCTATAATTCAATGCACCGGCCTTTTAATCCGTCTACCCCCCTTGCCTGAGAGAGCGAACCAAGAAAGCGAATAGGGATTTGATCGCCTACTGAAATGTTGGGCTGACGAAGGAAAGAGACAGGAGGAATGGAGTGAGATAGCTATCTGATAGAAGCCCCAAAGCGGAATTGACTAGTGATGGTTGGTTGAAGCTCTAGTAGGTAGCTACTCCCTTCTCAGGGAACTGTACATGAGACTTTTGCATTCTCAATAAAAATTTTGTATTGAGAATGATGATATTGAGTCATGATTACTTGTATTGGCAACGATGATCTTGAGTCATTATTACCTAAGGACTAAACTTTCATTGTATAGAGGTTGGATGACTCGAGAGCAAGTGTGGTAGATGCTTGGTTAAAAAACTCGCTGAAACCGTTACGTAACGGTTTCGGTTGCCTCCAATACCCGATACCGAACTTTTACCAATTTATTCCGAAAAGAATACGTTACGTCCGATTACGTAACGGTTTCGGTTGCCTCCAATACCCGATACCGAACTTTTACCCATTTATTCCGAAAAGAATACGTTACGTCCGATACGTAACGGTTTCGGGCATAGAACTCGTTCGCGATTTTGAGGTTTAAAGGGGTTTCGAAAACCCCTAAACTCATTTGTTCAACCAAATAGAAATAATGATGATGAAGATGATGAGCTAGCCCGTAATTCTATGTGGTTTTAGCACTTAACAGGTGTGAATGTATAGGGCTATAAACGGATGCGGATATTATCCGTATCCGATTCGTATCTGAATCCATTTAGTCGGATAATTATCCGGATAGGTATTCGGCGGAGCGGATTCAGATAGTAAAATACTATCCGTTTATAATCGGATACGAATTCGGATACTATTATATCCGATCCAATAAATATCCGTCCAATTATATAATATATTCAAATAATATATTTTAAATTTATAAAATTAATATAACCTTAAAAAAATATTTTTTAAATAAAAATTTATATATTTTTACATTTTTTAAATATTAATTTATATTTTTTAAAAAATTAATCTGATAATTCAGATATTAACCGAATCCGGATATTTTAATCGGAGTCGGATATCATATTTCACTATCCGTCGGATATTTATTCGGATTTGAATATCCGGATATATAATCAGATACGAATTTAGATATATCAATATCTACTTCGAATCCGCTCCGTTTACAGCCCTATGTATGCATCTACCTATCTAGAGTTTGAACTGGATTATGTGTATGTTTCAACCCTCGACCCATCTAATTTCATTATTTTTACATTTTGAACTTCATATTGGCTTTAGAAGAATCTTTTTACTCATTTATTGCATGTTTTTTAAAGTTTTTTTTAATAAAAAATTTATTGGGATTTTTTGTAGCAAAAAAAAAAAAAAACGATCGAAACCGTTACGTAACGGTTTCGGCCGTGTCCGAAACCGTTACGTAACAGTTTCAGCCGTGTCCGAAATCATTTTTTTAAACCCTGGGTAGATGACGTGGCTTCAAGGAGTAGTCCAACGTGACATTAGGAGAAGAAAAACTGTCTTAGTATAGTAACATCTGTAACAAAAAAACTCCGTTTCTTTCAAAAATTTATGAATTATTCTCGCATTTTTGCTTTGCCGAATTATTCTCCGAATTATTGGATTCCCGAATTATTCGTGAATTTTCCGGATTTTTCCCGAATTATTTACTTAAACTTGGTAAAAAACTACTTATTTTGTATATTTTTTTAATCAAATTGTTCGGTATATTTTTATATTTATTAGTTTATTTTATATTTGTTTTGAATATTTCCCGATTTTTTTTGAATTTTTCCGAACTTGGCCTCTGCCGAATTATTCCCGAACCCCGAATTTGTCACTATGAATTAGTAACCACAGTTAATAGGGGTTACCATACCATTAAGGTATGTTTTTTCCTTCCAAATTTCAATATCCTTCAACTTCCTCTCAAAACAGTTTTTATATTAGATGTCTACCAATGTTTTTCTTTGTTTTTTTCTTCTTTCTATCTTTGTCGTTTGTTTTGTCTTTTTCTTTTCTTTGTTGATTCGTCAATACTTTTACTTCTAAAAACACTCATCAACTCCATAAAGCAGGTTTTTTTCCTCAAATAAATTTTCTTTAAGTTCTAAATTCAGTTTCTATACCGTGTTCCTGGCTGGAATGGTCTTCCAGTCGCGTTCCATGTATAGCACTAACAATTTATACTAATCCATTTGAGGGTAGTTAATTTTCTATTTCTTTAGATATCTACTGATCACTTGATGAGTTTTGCATTTGATTTTGATATTCTTTTCAAATGTGGTTTGGTCCTTGAATCTGAAATGTATTTCCACCATCAGGTTTTCTCTAATCACTGGAAAGGCCTCTTTTATTGATCTCATTGCATTAGTGTGCAGAGATATCTCTTCATTTCAGTTTGATTGATGGAACATTTCAAACTTCGCATGGTCTTCAGGCTATCCCAAACACGGGTTGGCTGCTGAATTGTTTCATCAATTTTTTAAATATCTCTTATAACTTTAAATTTTGTTGAAATTTAATTATTATTATTATTATTTATCTTTTCCTTTGTCTATGTCTATGTTTTGGACACAGTTGAGCCTTATTGGATAATATTTCTTTACACTGTACAATTGTAGATGAATGGGTTCATATGTGTCCACTACTTCATTATTTGATGCTTATTTATGCAAATGATAGTATGTACTTTAAATTTTATGTAGATATAACTTTCAGTCTAGATTAAAAAACATTTTTAGAGTAGTCCCCACTATACCTTTTATAAATTTTCTAATTTCCACAATTTTCTTTATGCATATAGTAAACACTAAATTATTATAGAAATCAATTAGGGCATTGGTCTTCTCACGGACACTAGTGGTACAATCATGAAAATAAAAATCGTCGGAACCAACACGAAACAGACAATTCGTATAGGTTTTGATGCCCCCTTGTATGATATTTATACTGATATGAAACGGGCGATACGTATCGTTTATTACTTTATTAGTTATTTATGTTTCCATTCATTGTGTAATTGTAATTTGTTTTTGTTACTTTTTCTTTGAGTCGCTTCCTATGACTTTATATTTGGTAAATTTGGTTCCTTTAACTCATTTGATTTAAAAAAAAAATATAATTTGGTTTTTTACTATAAAAAACAATTTATATGTATCGTCTGAAACCGATACCGAAACCGTTATGTATAGGTTTCGGTTGGGGCCTATACCTCACCTGAAACCGGATTTTTAATCCTTGGGTACAATCGTATCAGTTTTTCTTTTCATCCCTTTCGGCCTTACCCATGCATCGCATGGGGTTTTGCTAGTAATGATATATATGGTAAAGAAGAAAGAATATGTACTGGATTTTGTTGTAATCTCTGCCTTTATACTTAATTTCTTTGCAATGTCTGATAATGCATTTATTCTTACTTAATTTCTTTGCAATGTCTGATAAACGTGCCTTTATTCTTACTTGATTTCTTCCGAATATGGGAATTTGAAAATGGTTGACCCTTGTACGGTTGTACCCATATTTTATATTAAAGTATGTATAGATTGTTTCTGTGATGAGTCTGATGATCATTTTGAGTCTCCTGACCTTCATGCGCGTGTTACACAATGTGTCTTGTGATTATCAACCCAGTCCAAACCATCTAGTTTGAACAATCTATTCCCTGCATGGGCGATAGCCAAAATCCAAAATGATCAAGCAATTGTAATTGTATGATTAAAGGCTTAAACATGGATAGCCAAGAAAAAGTAGGGATGAAGCTAGTTAGGCTGTTTGGAGAAAGTTTATATATTGGTTGGATAGGACTGTCTGGCTTGTGCAGGTAAGCTGTTTAGTTATCCTAAGGATGATCTTTTTGCTCTCCTTTTACAGGGTTGAAAATCTTTTATCTATTAAAGTACCCTGCTGTTGGAATACTTTCAAGGCTCTTTCATCTCAGTCTGACATCTCTACTTCATGTTCTATTTCTTACTTATTAGATGTTGGGCATGTAGATATGTTTATGCTGGAGTATCTCCAAGGCTGAAGCTAGGTTCCAAGAGTTGTAATTATATGCTGATGTAGTTTGAGGCCATAACTTTGAATTTTTATATTTAAAACTCTAGAGGGATAAACAACTAGTCTCAATTTCTGAGAACCAAATAACTTGTGTATTTTGATTGTCACAGAATGTGCCTTATGTATTTGTTCCTTCGAAGCAAGCCCTCGGTCGAGCATGTGGGGTCACGAGACCTGTAATTGCTTGTTCAGTGACGAGCAATGAGGGAAGTCAATTGAAATCCCAAATACAGCAACTCAAGGTACCTTCTCATCTGATTTCTTATTATCTGCACTGCATGACCCACTTTTTCCCTTTTAATCACCATGTTTAAACCTGAATTCTTTCTTGTGGAATGCAGGATGCGATCGAGAAGCTCTTAATCTAATAAAATACGCAAAATCTTTTTTCGGTGTGATGGTCATCTTGGAATTTGATTCTCTTGAGGCTTTGACTGATTGTTGTGCCGCTAGGGAAGTGAGTTTTTTTTTCTTCTGGTTTTCCATTGTAGCATTTCAACCCTTATTTCTAGTACGAATCTAAACGGTCCTAGGAATCAGGAAGAGGAATAAGAACTGCATCTCTGTAGTTCTTATTCCTCCTGAATAGGGAGAATGAAGCAATGTATCTCATAACTATGTTTAGTGGTTGAACACTTGAACTAAATTCAGCTTATAATAGTTGGGAGGACCCGTATTGGAGATGAAGACTAATGTTTGTTGATTAGTATTTTCTGCAAGGAAAAATAATCACCTACAAGGTGATTTACTGCCTCACCCCTCTTTTTGTGCCACGATCCCCTTTTACTTCCTTTAATTGTTGTTAAGATTCACCAACTCTAGGGTTAAAGCATCTAACCTTGTTTATTAGAAGAAAAAAAAATTAACCATAAGGGTTAAAACTTGTTAACTCGGCCAAGGCGACTATTGAAGGACTATTTCTCAATAAAGGTTTATGGTATATTACGTATTGTTAGACCAAGAAACTCGAAATTCTCTCAAGTTGTAACCAGACTCCTTGGAGTCCGGTTATGTCCTGAGGTCGCCATATGTCTCTATGGACACCCTTTAACTGTGGTTAAGATTCACTCACCCCTAAGGTTTACTCACCTATCGTTGTTTTTTAGAAAAAAATATTTAAATTTTTTATACCTAGGAGAGTGAATTTTAACCATGGTTAATTTTTTAAAATAATGGTTAAGATTCACCCACACCATTCTTGTTGGGCCAGAGCAGGTAGATGTACCGTCCATTCGAGCAAGAATGTTGAAGTGAATAGCAGAAGAATGATATCAGTTAGCAGAGGGAGAAGGCAAACTATAAGTCCAAACAAAATGAAGAAGAAATACCATAAAGCCTAACTCCCTGAAATCATCAAACTATTGGACAGCAGCTTCAAGGGGATCCTCATTTCTTGGCATATTTTGCTGGCTGATCACCCAATTGGTGACAATGAGATACTTTTCAACGTCTTCTGCCTTTTGCCAATTTGCCAATTTGCAATGATAGTTATAAAAATGGATTAAAAAACAAATAATAAGAGTATATGATTTTCTCTCTGTCATGTGGTCTTAAGCAGAAAGTTTGGTTCGGCGAAGCTAATCACTACTTCAAAAAAAAGGATGATGATATTAGAAAATACGTACTTTCAGTATATTTTCAAAAAAAAAAAAAAAACCCTGATGAGTTCCACTATAACTAGGGCTGTCAAAGACTCAAAGGGCAAGATTGGGGCAGAACGGGGTTTAGCGGCCCTAACCCTACCCTTACTTATAAGGGCAAGACTCTATCCTTATCCTAATGCTTCAAGAGCCTGGAGAAAGATGCGAAAAAGTAATTTATAGATATGTAAACTAAGAGAAAATACACAATAAGGCTAATAAAGATAGAAATAAAATAACTGCACTATGATCATAGGGCGGGAAAAAAAACGAGATTTATTTTTCATCCGAGATAACATATTAATCAATTGAAATTATTTAAAATAAAGCAAATATAAAAGTAGAGTAAAACAAGAATAAAAATAAAACTAGATAAAATAGAGTCAAGCAACAAACTAAAGTTGTAATAAAAAAATTAATCAAATTAGGTATACTCAGAGTGTTACAAAAAATTAATAATAAATTATTCAATCACAAAAAAATGTGTAATCACAAATTAACAATAAGTTCACAATTTGAGTTACTGTGTTAGAAATAATCAGAACAAAATTAATCGCAATAAAAAATAATTATAGTGTTACTCACTTAATGTGGTAAGAATAATCACAATTTAGAACAAATTTAATCACAATGTTAGAGGTAAGGAAATCAACCTATCGGGGGGCTTAGAGTCTCAAGGGATTAGAATTAAAGTTTTAAGGGATTGGATTTGGGGTTGGATTGTCAAAGGGTAAGGCTGGGGCAAGGTAGGATTAAACTCTAACCCTACCCTTACTTATAAGGGCAAGAGCAAGAGTCAATACCCTAACTTTGCCCTAGCTCTTCAAGGGTGAGAATCGACTAGGCCATAACTATGCCCGGGTCGGGCCATGCTAGACAAGGTACTCTTGTACAGTAACTGATAGGGGTGTTATTGAGCTCAGCCGAGTAGTAGGATGTTCAAGTTTGTTTATTAAGTAAACGAACTCAAAAATCAAGCTTGAGCTTAACTTGTTTATTAAATAAACGAGTTTGAGCAGTTCGCGAGCAACTTTATCAGTTAGATAAAGTCATTTATTAGGTTTAAATTTTAATTTATTATCCTCGTATAAGTAAAAACAATTACAATGTTACCTAAAATTTTAGGAAAAGTTCATAATTGCTAAAATGATATTCTTATTATGTAAAATAAATTATTTCCCTTTATTAGTATATAATAAATATACTTAATTTTAGAATTTGAATGAAATATATTTAAATATTTTAGTAGGTTAATTACATACATAATCGAGCCGAGCTTTTAATGAGCCGAGTATGAGTGTGTTCAAGCTTGGCTTGTTGAAATCTACCGGGACCGACGATCTCCATGACCTAGGGGGGGGGGGGGGGGGGGGGGGGGGGGGGCTGCATAGGTCTATCTAAGGATTACTACTGACTTTTAATTTATCAAGTTAATTAAGCAGAAATAAACAATCTATCTACACAATCCGATTCACGAGATTTTTGCATGGAAACCCTTCCGACTCACGAGATTTTTGCATGGAAACCCTTCTGGAAAAAAAATCACGGGACCTAATCCAACAAACAATTCACTATGAGAAAATTTCAAGTACAAGACAAGATCTTACCCAACACGGATACGACACTACATTCCTTAGTACATATTCTTGCTCTTGAAGTCCACGAACTAGTAGGTTCGATCTCCGCCGCAGCAACTCCGGTTCCACACCGGCCAACTCTTCTCAAACTTACTTCAATTTATGATCTCCGAAGATCAATCTCCTTCCACAAAGGCTCTGGATCACACACCGGCCGAACACACTCCTCTTGTGTTAAGGGTTGATAAATCAATTTAGTCTATCAAGTCTCTAAAGAGATCTTAAGAACATAAAGATCATTCAATGCAAGATCCAAGTATGGAAAAGTTAATCTTGCATTCTCTAGAGAAGTTGTGGAAGGAGGGATCAACAATGATCAATGAAGGACAATGAAAACCCTAGGAAAGAGTTCTCTAGCCTCCACTCTTACAAAAATATAAAAAGTACTTGAATTAGGTCATTAAAGTATGTATGTATAAGGTTAATAGACTTCTAGTCGAACTAGGAGACCAAAACAAGCTAAACGGGTCGACCCCTCAAGAGGAGCGATCGACCGGTCCACTAGGGGTCGACCGCTTGTCTGAGGGGTTGATCAGTCCTGTTTATTCTCTCTGGAAAAGATCACTTAACTAAAAAGTGCAATTCTCAGTCGATCGGTCAAAAGGAGCAGTCGACTGCTCGTCTTGACCAGTCGATTGGTGGACACTGAATTTGCATACCAGCTTGCCTCGCAGCCTAATTTCTCATCAAATATGAACATTAGGAATTTTCCTAAGCCTAAACTAATCACCTAAGTATTTTATAAATGATCTAAGTCAATTTCAACCTAGGTAATAGGTCTCTAAGTCTCTTACCTTCCTAAATCCGGAAGCGAAGCTTGAATGCTGAATTCTTCAATCTTCTTCGGCTTCACCAAGCTTCATAACCCATGACAAGTTGAACCAAGGTTAATACCAACAAATGACCTATGTTTTGATCACATAATTTGTCAAACAAAATTAGGATTTACACTTGTTAACTAAACGAGCTCGAAAATCAAGCTTGAGCTTGACTTGTTTACTAAATAAACGAACGAGCTCGAGCTTTTAACTAGCGGAGCTCTTGCTGGAGTTGTTCACGAGCACATTGTTAGATAACCACCCTTAGTAACAGGGTAGCGGCCGACCTGTGCAGCATGTAGCCAAGAGAAGCTATGGTTATAACTGGATTTGGGGGAGTCCGGTTACGTTGCTGAGGTTGCCATGTGTCTCTTTTAAAACCCTTAGTTGTGTCTAGGATTCATCTACCCCTAAGGTTAGGAGTGAATTTAACCGTAGTTAAAGGGAGTTTAAAGAGGGACACGTGGCAACAAAATGGGGCCGAGACGCCCCTCTTCGCGTCACCGACCGAGGAGGAGATTATTTTCGTTCTTTTGGGTCTACCGAGTGCCGAAAACGGGCAGGTTTTAGCCTAGGGTTTATGCATCGTAGTTTTTCTTACAGAGCTTCAATGGCAATACGAGCCTTTTCGAGATCAAAATTCCAATTTTTCGCTTCATTGCTCGTTCGAGACCTAGTAATACCCATTAAAGAATCACCAAAGCTTGTGAAATCGCCACACCCAATTTCTGAAATCGATTGGATCAAACCCATCTTCGATTTCAGGCGTTACCATGACGGTAGACCCAGAGGATCCCTCTGGAGAGGGAAGAAACTGCTTGGTAAAGAGGCCTTGTTCGTTATTTTAGGTCTAAAAAGATTCAAAGATGATGAAGAGAAGCTCGATAAGTTCATCAAATCGCATGTATTGAGGCTCTTGAAGATGGATTTGGTTTCTGTGCTCAACGAGCTCGAACGCCAGGAAGAGGTGGCATTGGCGATCAAGGTGGGGTTCCTTACGCAGTTGTTTATTCGAATGAATTGTTGGGTTTTTAGAATTTTAACGATGACGTTGAAGGAGGTCAAAATTTGGCTTTTTTTAGCTCACAATCTAGTTTCTCTTCTTTCTTTTTAAACTCACTTTTCTGAAAATTTTCGGATTGATTCGTGAGTTTTTTTGCCGGTTTGTTTCATATATTTTTTTAAATTTCTATATTGGATTTTAAAGATGACAAGAGAAGGGATTAATTTCGGAAATGTGAAGAAATGTGATTTGGTGGGGTTTATATTTAGATTATGGATTTTCAAATACCCCTCTCAGAGCTTAGTCTCTGGTTTGCTGCTCACTTTTCAAGTTCTTTGCTGTTTCTCACTTCGTTTTATTATTGAAAAGTTTCAATTTTGCAGTTAAGTTCTTCGTAGTGTATTACATTGGTGTTTGGTTTGTTAATAACGTCTAGTTTATTGTTCAAAGTTTAGTTGTCCTGCTAAATCTACCATTTGTCTATTATCCCAACTAGGACATGTGATGAAAATGTGGTTTTTTTTTTCTCTATCAATTTTTGCCAAAAGTTTGAGAATTGGTGTTGGTTTTATTATTAAATATTGAAAATTTTGGAGATAAATTCATTTATTAAGTTCTGGTGTACTTGTCATTTGCTTGGGGCTTATAAACATGTCACTGGGTTCCAGATATTTAGGGTAATTCAGAAGCAGGACTGGTATAAACCTGATGTCTATCTGTATAAAGACTTGATTATTGAATTAGCGAAAAATAAAAAGATGGATGATGCAATGCAATTGTGGGAAAGTATGAGGAAGGAGGATTTATTCCCTGATTCTCAGACGTACACCGAGGTTATCAGGGGTTTCTTGAGGTGTGGGTCTCCTGCAGATGCCATGAACATTTATGAGGACATGAAGAAGTCTCCCGATCCTCCCGAGGAGTTGCCCTTCAGGATTCTGTTGAAGGGTCTCCTGCCGCATCCCCTATTAAGAAGCAGAGTCAAGCAAGATTTTGAGGAGATGTTTCCTGAGCGGCATGTTTATGATCCTCCTGAGGAGATATTTGGAGTACGTTAAGGTATGCATTTATTAGTTCAGTTTCTCGTATTCCTTTTTTTTTACTTTTCCCTATTTGTATTGAAAATTGCATCTGGCATGAGTTTGTATGAAGAGGCTGGAGAGATTCACAGGATTGGATTCCTGTTGCAACAGTTTTTTACAGGTGGCCGCTGAGGTGGTAGGACCGAAGGGTTCTACATGTTCCGCCACCCAAGCCACTCTTGACAGAGGGAACTCTTTTTCCGTGGCAAAAGAAAAGCCCCTTTTCTCTACTATATTTCCTTGATAAAAAAGTATTTTTTATTAAAAGAAAACTAAAAGATTCAATGGCTTTCATTCACTTGGGAAAAGTCCATTACGCACAGTTAAGCATGGGGCTAAAGTGGATGAGAGAACTGTTCACATGGACAGTCTAAATTGGAACGTCAGCCGGTAATGGCAGAGAAACCCCCCGAAAGCCTGAACTAATGAGGAAATAAGTCTATTGCCTCTTAACTGAAAACATATTTATTTTTAATGAGTCTCTTATCTTTGAAATTTCAGCATTTGCCGGTTCTTTTAAATGGGCATGTGTTAACATATTATATGGCATGTGGATATTCTTTTTTTTAGTTTGAAAAGAATTTAGTTCACACATTATGGATCCCATTGTATCCCTGTTGTTGTACAACATGTTTCTCTTTTCTTAATTAATTATAATCCAAATATATTGGCAACTATATGAATCCTATTTCTTGTATTTGCAGCATTAATATTGTGTATCACTGCCTGATCACATTCAGATCTTTTACTGAACCTAAGGAAATTATACTATCTCTGTGGTAAATGGCCATTGTAAGTTATTTCATAATTTTTGGAACCTCGAACACTTTCAAGAAATGTAGATTCTTTTGGAAAGCTGAAACTGCAACCCACCTTCTTCTTTTCTATATATGAGTATTGCAATAGATTCATTTATATAAGCATTTTCATCTCATAAAAGGTAATGTACATGGTCAAGTAGACACTATACATGTTTATGGGCATGCTTAATCTCTAAATGCTGGATATAAGACAGTGCTGGAACAGAATATACTGACAGTAATGTGAATCTTGAGTAGTGACATGTTCTGAAATAACAGATAGAACTTGCTTGATGTAATTAAAAGGGTAAAGAAAACATGGCACCCAGGAAGTCATAGTTGAAATTATGCATGGATTTAGGTTGGACCATTTCTGTATGATGCATACATGTTGGAAAACCCTGAAATGCTGTACTAGTTGGGTGTGACTGTGTGAGAAACACACAAAGATGTATTGAGTAAATATAACATGTTCCAATTAGGTTTTTATTTTTATTTTTTGTAGAACTCAACACCTATTGTGTCAAGCAACAACACACCTATACTCACACACGGTACTCACAAACACGCACACCCACACATGGCACTTGAGGAATCACCCCATGACTCTTCTCCAAAAAGGGGACCAACCGTTGGAGAGAGTATGTCACCTTATGTACCCTTGCCCACACCCTTGCCCAACTGATGTGGGACTATTTCTTTTGATAGAACTCAACACCTGTTGTGTCAAGCAACAACACACCTATACTCACGCACACGGTACACACGCACACCCACACTCACGCACGTGCTCCAATTAGATTAAGACTGTAGTTTAGTAGACCAATCACTCTAGTATCTTGGTGGTAGTTTTCTCTGAGTTGAATCTTTATATTCTTGAGCATCTGCTTCCGGTTCTGTCACAAATTTGAAGATACATAATGGTCCTTTTTCAGGTCTTCTATGAGACTATCTGATACAAATTTTTGCTGGCTTTAAATCACAAGTGAATTGATGTGGGCTAAGTGAACAGAGTCAGTGCTTGATTTTCTATTAATTAGTGTTTATTATGTCCCCAACAGATCAAACACTAATAAATAAGAGGGATCCACTGAATCTGGCCATCCTCTTATTATTGTTATAATTTTTTTTTCTTAACCTATTATTTCCTTACTGAGAACTGTAGTGTTCAATATCTTTCCCCATATGTTATTCTGTTGGATTTACATCCTTCATTATTTGTTTCTGCTATACTCTGTTTTTTGTTGAGAGCTGGGGACCATCGTAATTGATAATTGGGCTTTGAACTTCCCATGTCACAGCTCTCAGTCTGGGCCATACATTTTAAAAGGCGATAGGGTGTAACCTCGAGGATCAGATAGAGTTGGGTCTGATTTACCTGATAAAAATGGCCATGCCAAGAAGTATTGCTTTCTTTGCTCTTAATATTAACTTCAGTTGCACTTAATTTGGTCTCAGGTCCTTCAAAGTACTACTGTGTATGAGAGTTCAATTTCATCTCAGCCCATCAACCATGGAAGCAGGAGGAAGGACAAAGCTGTTTGAGGAGATGGCCATTTCTCAAATGTTTTTACTGTGGAATAACTTTCAATCACATATTTTTTGTTGTGGTTCCTAAAGAAAAGAAAAATTAATACGAGAAGGAAGAGTTGCTCCACATTAATACAGAAGACTGTCATATGAATTTTTTTCCATTTTAAATCTCAGTGCATTTCCTGTGTATATAACCTGGCAATTGTCATGGCATGGGAGGGTCCTAAAAGTGTGGTGATTTGAGTTTTTGTATGACAATGAGTAGGATAATCCGGATCATAGTCAATTGCGATTGAATTCGGGGAGAGTTCAACTGCACCCATAGGTCAACAAGTGTTCCTTTTTTAACCCATATTAACCATGGTTAAGATTCACTAATCCTTAGGGTTCAACAAACCAGCTTGTTCTCAAAATTTGTTTAAAAAAAAAAAAAAAGAATTAATCCTAAGGTTAAATTTTTTTTTTTTTGAAAAAAAAAAAAACGAAAGTTAAATTATTGAACCCTAAGGGTTAGTGAATCTTAACCAGAGACCTATGGGTTGGATTAAATTCTCCCAAAATTCAATTGCGATAGTCATCATCTCATTATCAGGTCCAATTCATTTGTCATTTTTTGTAGCATCAGCACATATAGCACGTATCTTATCTGAGGATTTTTGTTCCACATTTGGTTTGGATTATTGAAGTCATAATTAATTACATAATAAACTCTGGAAGTCACAATTAATTACATAATAAACTCTCGAATAATCTTGTTCAATAAGTGATTATTTGATCAATTTGGAAAATGTTATTTTGGTTTGATAAGAGCAATTGTCCCTTCCTCGCTGGGGAGAAGACTATTCCTCTTCGCTGTTGGGGGAGAGGACTTTTCCTCCTCGCTCTCATAAATTCGAACTATGGGTTAATAAGTTTTAACCCATATGGTTACTTTTTTAAAAACCAAGATTAGATGCTTTAACTCTTAAGAGTTAGTGAATCTTAATCACAATTAAAGGGAGGGGAGTAGTTGCACTAAAAAAAGGGGCTAGATGGTAAATCATCTCCTCTGATCAAGGAGGTGATTATTTCTTTTTGATAAATCTTCCTGATGGAGGAGGTGATTATTTTCTTTTTGATAAATCTCCCTCTCTAGGCATGCAAGCCTCGCTGGAATGTAAAATTGAGTGGATAGTGCATACAATAATCTCTATGTAAGGTGCATAAGTGGATACACTCTCAAAATAACCCAAGCAAGAGATTAAGGAAAACTGGTTATTTACATAACCGAATTCATAATTTTAATGATGGAAAATGGATTGAACCAAATGCTATTATTTTCATTATAATTTTGACATAAGTCGTTATAAGTGATTAAATCGATTATGATAATCCAAACCAAAAGACCCTTTATAAGTTACAATTTTTTATTTTTTATTTTGTAACGGATGGTGTCCCAAAGCCTTCAAGCCAAGGACTAGTCCTTCGGGTATCTACACCGACCCACTCAGAATTTTTCCTATCGGATACTAAGGTAAGTTAAGGAGTGGAATTTGAACACACGACCACAGGTAGCAAACCCGGGACTGGTTACAAACTTACCCGAGTTTACAAAGGCTTCGTGAGCAGGAAACTATTGAAGAGTCTGATGTTTCCTGGTTATGATAGAGATACTATGGCTGTGTTTTTTTAGTAATGCTTCTGAGACTGTCTTAGGACCGAGACCACCAAGACCGTGCTCTAAGAGCACGGGATTTCAAGTGGGCGCACCCACAACATTGTAATACGCCTTAAATTTTTGAACGAAAGGGTAAGACGAGCTGAAAAGGTTGATTGAGAACCCGGGGTTCGAGTTCCATAGGAGTGAGATGGTGTCCTAATGGACGAGATCCCTATCCTTTATCCCAATCCTGAAATAATTTGATGTATCAATGTGAAATGGGCTCATCTGATATCAAGTGCTCTTAGAACACGGTCTTGAGGGTCTCGACCCTAAGATAGTCTCAGTAAAGTCTTTTTCATTAACGGTATAGTAGTGTTTATCTTGGAATATTATTATATAATTTAGTTATGGATTATTGTGTCAGACTGTCATCATATTACAGTTATGAAGGATCTTCAAAGTATCAATGGGTCCACAAAAATTTATATAGATTTTAAAGATCGTTCTCTAGATATATATTCAACTCGGCTGAATTTTTAGTATTGACTTTATTTTATTCTTTTTTTTTTTTTTGGTAAACTCAATAACACCACAAGGTGATTACTGAAGGCAATTGAAGGAAACACTCACACCATCCATGCAAACACACACACACAACATGCAAACACATACCACACATGCCACCCGAATAAGCTTCACCCTGGAGCTCCTCAAGACTTTATTTTATTCATTTACTTAATTTGGACGTATGTTATGGGCATTGTTGAATTTTTAGTATAGACTTTTGATTTTTTCCCCCTCAATTACGGCAAACACCGGAAATAGTTAAGACTGGTTATTATTATTATTTGCTATAATAGTACATGTTTGTTATAATTTGAATTATGCAATGGAACTCCTTTCATTTATTGTTTGGTCATTTGACTAATTTTTTTCTTTTTAAAAACAACAATATCCCTGAAATTAAGGTCTTCAACGAGTTTCTATAGCCAACCATATTCTTACCTAAAAATTATATTTAATTGTTCTCTTCTTTTTCTGCCTGAAAATCAAACTCTATATATTGTTTTTTAGTTTAGGCTGTGTTGGTGTTTGGAGGGAAAATTAGGGCACTTTTGATAAAAAGCTAATTTTTGTTTTAGTTTTTTTGTTGCAAATAATTCTCCATATCATTTTATGTTTGAGAAAAAAATCCTAAAAAATGAAGAGTATTTATTTTTGAGAAAAAAAAAATCTTTTCCACCCCAATTTCCGCATGGATCAATGAGATCCAACTTCGGATTTTAAAATCCATTTCCCAGGTATGCCTATCACTGCTCATAACAAAACAAGGTCAAGCTGAGCAACCTGACCACCAATATTTTTATGCAGTTAGAATCACTAACTCTCCGGATTAAATAATCTAATTTTAGTTTATAGATTTTTTTTAAAAATTGTGACTATGATTCACTAATTCGTAAAGATAAGGAGTCTAACCTTAGTTTTTGTTATTATATATATAAAAAAATCTTTTAACTGCTTTTAATTGTGGCTAAGATTCATTAACACTTAGGATTAAAATATTTAATATTGGTTTGTTAAGATTCACTAACCCATAAGATTAAATTTTAAGAAAATGCCAGTATTTACTTTTTAGAGGCAACCGGGATCATAAGTACCCCATTTTTTATTGGACATGTGGTGCAATCAACATGTGCATTCAGCTAGCTAGCAGATTAATCAATACTCTTATAAATAATTACCTGTTTTGAGGGATAAGTTTTTTTTTGGTAAGAGGGAATATAACACCTAATACACTCTCAGACCTAAGGTGACTGTTAAGGTGTCATGAGGGTGAGTTCATGCAACAAATCCAAAAGGCTTGACTAATGGAAGGTTGACTAATGGAAGGTTGATGACCCCTTATACACCCCTTGCAAAGTCAGTATCTAGCTAATGTGAGACTAAAGAGGGATAGTAACTTGAGATCACCTAGGTTTACTATCCCTAGCAATCGCGATTGGCTGTGATTCGATCTCATGGAGCTCTAGCAAGTTGAATTATGAAACCAAATCTGAAAGAAAGAATATACAAGACCTGGGTTTAAGGAAAAGAATTGACAAAACTAAGAAGTTGAAATATGAAACCAAATTTGAAAAGAAAGTATAGACAAGACCTGGGTTTAAGGAGAAAGATTGACACAACCTTAATACCATGGAAAAACAAAAGAAAACGTGAGTTCATATAACAAATTCAAAAGGTCTGACTAATGGAAGGTTGATGACCCCTTATACACCCCATGCAAAGTCAGTATCCAGCAAATGTGAGACTAAAGAGGGATACTAACCCGAGATCACCTAGGGTTACTATCCCTAGCAATCGCGATTGGCTGTGATTCGATCTCATGGAGCTCTAGCAAGTTGAAATATGAAACCAAATTTGAAAAGAAAGTATAGACAAGACCTGGGCTTAAGGTAAAAGATTGACAAAACCTTAATACGATGGAAAACAAAAGAAAACGTGAGCGGCAGGATTCGAACCTGCGCGGGCAGAGCCCACATGATTTCTAGTCATGCCCGATAACCACTCCGGCACGCTCACTTCTTGTTGTATTTTTAATTATTAATCAGAATTATTCTTAATTATAATAAACAAATGTTGTTTTGGGTAATAATAATATTGAAGTTAATAATTAACAGTATTATGCAACTGCACTGCCACACAGCTCGACCTTGACATCTACACCCGATACCTCATGCAGTGTCGATTCCTAACTCAGCCTCTACATAAGTTTGGGTTTATGTTACAAACCTGCTTCAATTCAATGAACTTTGTTATTGAGACCGTCTAGGGCCGAGACTACCTTGAGACTGTATGTCTCAGCTTCGGTGTGTAAACAAAAAAAAGCATGGGATTTAAAAAACATTCGAATCCCAAGCTGAGAGACAGGTCCCGAGGTGGTCTCGTGGTCCTAGAAGCATTATCTTTTAGAAATAATAATAGCGCAAAAAATTAAAATTTTTTCAAACTTTCACTGTAATGTAATGCAACATATGGCGTTGCTACCCTTGTTTACCCATATTCTCAAATCTCATGATAATATGAAATTAAAATGGAAATAGTAAACGTACTAGCTTGGAATCGGGGCTAGCATTTCTCTCCTAAATATACATGTAAGGTGGTGTTTGAAAATTCTAAAGATTAGATCTTATTTGAAAATAATAACGCCACTAGTTTGGGTACAATACAGAGACTCGTCGGGAAGTAGCAAGGCCTATTTTTCCAATATTAGAACAAGAAGATAGAAAGCAAACCAATTTTAGGCCTGCATAATTTCAGACTAGGTATGCCGCTGAGAGAGAGGGAGAGATTATTAGTATGTTTTACCACAAGCTTATATCCTACATTGGCTATTAGATTTAAAAAAAAATTGTCTTTGCCCATCAGACAAGTGATTATGTATGTTTTACCAAACAATCTACTAAGAAATAAGAGATTTTTTTTTTACCAAACATAGTATGTAAAATAAGCTCTAAACTAAACAACCCCTATTTTTTTAGACTAATCTAATTAGTTCATATTAGCTTAGATTAGAGTTTCTGAAAAAATCCTAATAAGTTAATTTGATAAAAAGTAAAAATGGTTTGAGCCCTAAAAAGTACCTACTTATTTACAAAAAATACTTATTAAGCTTATGGTAGTGTTGCCAAACGCCCTCTACAATTGCCCAAATAAGCTGAGAAGAATCCCTCCTCTCATCCTTTTTGTTTGGTCCTTGTTGGCCCACCACAAAATTACTGTCTATTTCTCAATAAAAGGTGCATGCGTGTTGTAGGGGAGAGTAAGGTTAGCAAAATCCGTAAGCAGAGAAATTTTTTTTTTTTTTCAGAGATTACATGATAACATTTTCACCAAAATAAAAAAAATCAAAGATGCGAGATGCAATGCATGTAGGACAACCGACCAGTGGGGCCCAACAAATAAGTTTTCCACCCCAACTTCTACGATTGGATTATTGGAGTGATGCTCATGAGCCTATCCCAATCAGGACTAACAAAATTGGGTACAAGTGTCTTATTTCTGTAATTGGGTGATCTTAAATCCGTCTGAATATGAAACTGTTCATATGTGCATGGTAGTATTCTCCCACGTCTCCATACATAAACGAGTCAAAATTCATTCTTTCTACGAGGGTGGGCCCTCCCTCAATTTGGATCGAAGCTTCGGCACGAGTAGCCCCATGAAATACGTAATCCCTGGGACGTTCATCTCATATCCTTCAATTCAAATAGAAAGATCCAGTACTCTTACATTTATATAAACCCAAGTAGCTAGCCATATAATCCAACCTCTCTCTCTCTCTCTTTCTCTATAATCTATAAAGCTTTTGTTTAGAACAAAGAGATATGGGTTTGTCTAAGCGTTTTGTGCTCTTGGTTCTGCTCTTGATGATCATGATTGTTGCCCCATCTCACAACCCAATAGGTGTAGAGTCCAGGACACTTCATCTCCTTGATCACCAAAGTAAGATTTTGAAACAAACCCATCTCTCTCTCTCTCTCTCTCTCTCTCTCTCTCTAGATCTCTCTAAGGTAACTTGTCATTTGCTTTGTAGGGTACAAGAAGACGTTTGCAACACTGGGACTCGAGTGCAAGTGTTGTGATGGAGTGGGAGGTGAATGCACAAGTACATGGGACGCATCTTGCTCTAATCTCCAATGCCTTCCATGGAAATTACATTGATTTTATGAATTCTATAATTTGTAGCCGAACACATGCAAGCTTTTGGTATTTTTCGCTTTGTTATGATTTGTACTACTTCGGGTATGGACTAAGAAGATTATATATGGATTATAATTTATAAGGAAACATCTTGGAATAAGAAGTTAACAGCACGGTTTCCGGGTCTACATACGCTAGTTTTCGGGTGAGGAAGATGATAGTTTAGGAGTTAGGAAGATGAGTTTTCATTTTCTTTTATTAAAATAAGAAGTTAACAGCTTTATGGGAAAAGACATAAAATCTTTTCACCTGGTTTATGTACCATCACGTGTCAGTGAGACTTAAATGAAGTTCAAAGCCCAGAATTGAACTAATTGAACTTGATTGAGTTCAATCACACCAACATGCCATTGAATTATTCCGATTTGGCTCTCTTTTAAATCTTTTCAACTTTATTTTTTCATATACACAAAAAAAAAAAAAACTCTATTTTTTCATTTATTTATTTTTAATAATTTTTACATTAATTTCTTTTTTCTTAATTTACTTTCTTTTACATTTTAATATTCATTAGACAATGGTAAAATTTATGAGAGTTTGGTGGTTTATATATATATATATATATATATATATATACTTACTAACGCTCCAGAGACGCTCTCGACCCTATTCTAAATTAAAATTTGACGCTTTCGCGCTCTCGCTCCCGCTTGGCGCTCTGATTACTTAGGTTTGTAGGACCAATTCCCAGATAGGGAGGCTAATTATCCCTTGGTGATGTGGCACTTGATGCAAAGCTTCCCTCTTGAGACTTGATCCCCAAACCATCATTCTCATGATGGGGGCACATATCCCCAAAGACTTGAGATCTTCTCCAGTTGGTACTAGCATCGAGACCGCCAGCACCCACTTGAAACTCACCACATAATCTTGATACACCTATTTGCAAGCAAAACAACACTTTGGTATGTGTGCACCACACATGTGGCGAGTTTTGAGTGAGTGTTGGTTGTCTCCTCACCAACACCAACTGGAGAAGAACATGTGTCATCGGCAAAATATAGATGAGGAAGAGATTTTTTTTTTGGAGAGTAAGCTGAGTTGAGGAAGAGATTGAAAGTACGTAGATGAGAATCTTGTTGTCATGTAACAATGAGAAGACTTTATTCCCTTTAGCTAGGAATTTACTTAGAGACAAAATCTTTTCTAGAAGAGAAATACTAGCCTCTTTTTTCTATGTATGTACTTAAAGACAAAATATTTTCTAAAAGAGAAATTCTAGCCGCAAAACACAAACTTTCAACGTGGTGGTTATAGTTGTCGTATTTTTCTTGTTATCTTTAGAAATGGTTATTGGTGTCGTACTTTTTCTTGTTATCTTTAGAAACGGTTGAATTCATACGAGAGTTTGGAAGTGTGCACATGGGGATTGCATTCCTCTTCCTAAAATAGCTTTTATATCCCTAACCCTTATAACTTAGTTCCTAACAAGCAAAACATTTTGTAAGTTGAGCTCTTGTACTAAACTAAAAAAGAGCTAGTCTTCGTAGCAACAAAAAAAAACCACCATTTTAGAATTCATTAAACTATTGACAGACAAACACCATGTAAGGGAAGCACACTACAATTAGTGTCTATATATGTAATCCATCAAAGGGAGGGTAGAATGGTAACCTAAGTAAGAAACTTAATATATATAGATATATTTATGAAGGCCGGGCCTAGCTATAGAGGGTGTTGTCCAAGCCTAACCCTCATGTCAACGGTGTAAATTTTTGGGCTCAATTTTGGAGGCTTTATGGTGAAAAAAGACCTCAATAATGGGCCTAAGAACATCAAGTCGGGCCAATATACCCTTATGGAGGGTCAGATTGAAAACTTTTGGCAAGTTGTGCCCTCTCATGAGGGTTGCCCTAGGACCAAGTCGGAGAGGGAGGCTTTTCCTCAATGATGTGACACACAAGGGAAATTTTCTCTCTTGGGACTTGATCTCAGAACCATCATCCTTATGACATGAGATCGGATCATAGCTAATCGTGATTGAATTCGAGGAGAGTTCAATCGCACCCACAAGTCAATATGTATCCCTTTTAACTCCTATTAATCGTGGTTAAGATTTCCTAATCCTTAGGGTTCAACAATCTAACCTTGGTTTTTAGAAGAAAAAAAAATTAAAAATATTTAATCATAGGGTTAAGAAATTTTAACCCTAAGATTAATTTTTTTAAAGAAAATTCTAAAAACCGAGGTTAGATTGTTGCACCGTAAGGGTTAGTAACCATGGTTAAAAGGGGTTAAAATGGACACGTGTTGACATGTGGGTGCAATTGAACTCAAGTAGTAAATCTTAAACATGGAAAACAAAGGTTAAAAATGACACATGTTGACATGTGGGTGCGATTGGACTCTCCCTGAATTGAATTCAATCACGATTGGTTGTGATTAATTCGACCTCTTATGACATGGGCACACTTTGTCATTTGAGCTAGGGTTATCAAAGGGCGGGGCCGAACCTATTCACAGGGGTGGTGCCTTAGCCCTCAAAGGGCTTGCCACGACGAGTAGCTTTTAGCATTTCCTACATTGAAGCTGACAGAGAACTCTCTGAGCTGGTGCTCACTGTTGCGGAGCTGTCGAACTAGTAAAGCATAAGCATGAGGAGTATGCTTCAAAATCCAGACTAAATAGCCAGACAACTCTCGTTCGAGCTATTGGGGTTCAACTCCTCATTAACCTCGGCAGACAACAAGGAATTCTGTTGCAGCATTTTCCATACTTAGGAGTAGTGAGATGCGACTGGCTAGGCACAAGCTCTACCTTCAAGGGCTAAGGTCGAGCTAGGTCCAAAAGAACAAAAATAAATATATAAGGTGTTAGCAATTTTTTCTACATTGATTGTCAATCTAACTTGTAACCCTCATCTTTTATTCGAGCTTAGCACCGACAATGAAAGATGACGATTGCTAGCCTCATACACACTTTTATTACAGTGTGGGATTATGTTCAATTTATAGTGAAAGAGTTGGTAAAACTACCACCACACACCCCAATCGTTACCATTAGATTTTTAGATTAGTACAATTATATTAAGAAAATGAAAAGTGTTATAACTTACAAGAAGATTCAAAATGATACTTACACTTCTAATACACATACACACAATAGTGTTTCTTAGATTTTAAAATAAATAAATAAGTGACTACATTGCAATGGTAGTCTGTTACACATATAAGTCTTAGCCATAGGTTATTATAAGTCTTAATTTATTATATTATACATGCAATATTTAATATATATGGTATGACATATAAAATGGAGGGTTAGGCCAGGCTGGGATATGTGCTTACGAAGCTTGACTCTCAAGTAAGAAGGCCTTTCAAAATTAGGCTCAGTTCGGCCTTTTGTAAGAGGAAAAAAAAAGACCTCTATTCTGCGGACTTTAAAGGACCCATCCCCCTTATCAAAGTGTCGGATTGACAACCCTAATTTCAGCTAGTGGGACAGATAATGCAAAAGGTCAATAGTATTACTTAAGTAATACTTTCTAAGGTAATTGTAAAGGGTAAAATTCGTAAAACTAATTAATGTTGGGGAACGAGCTAGCTTTTGTTGTTTTGTGCACGAAAGTGACACGTGGACATGTGTTTAAGTCACGTGCTTAAAATAGAAGGATAAACATTGTCTGATGCATAGCGTTCACGTTGTATAAATTACGACGTATGCGTGGTCTTGCGAACAACTTTCTCGTTGTGGTTTTGACAACGTGTTCGTTGTCTTGTGCACAACGTAGACGTTGTATTCTCGCCAACGTTTTCGGTGTTAATTGAACAACGAGTCCGTTGTAACTCAAATATGGATGTCCTGGTCATATTTTAAGACATATACAACGTACCCGAGCTCGAGTTAACACGAGACCGACTTGCAGGAGGGAGTAATCAGGAGGCGATCGATTGTTCTGATAAGTGGACCGAAAGCACTGCCTTGGCATTTAATGCAGGTCACTTCTGTGTGCTGTCAGACCCAACCGACTGAACTAATGGTAGGCTTTCACGTGTGATGCAACAGGTGGCAGATTTTACTGACATATTTGGTAATGAGTGCAGGGCACGTGGTATGGGCATCTATGGTCATCTATGGCCATACCAAGGTTAACCTATAAATACCCCGAGAATTTCAGTGTTAAAGGGATCGAAGAACGCATATATTTTTGAGTGATATTGTGTGTTTTACTGTTCATCATCTTCTCCATCTACTTACTTTATCATCGGAGTGCAGGTCAGGGTATCACACCCTTCAACTCCTACCTTCTACCAGTAAACCAGAGTGTGAACAGTTGCAACTGGCACTTGTCATTTTTGGTAAATTTTCCCTTCAAAATTGGCGCCGTCTGTGGGAAATTATAAACGAACCTCCCTTCGCTCTTTGTGATCATGACTGATCAACCTTCTGTACCCGAGCGTGAGAATCAAACCCCTCAGGCCACCCCTTTCGCTCATTCTGTTGTGCAGACTTTCATTCCTGGGATCAGTCCATCGTCTGACCAGCCAGAGAGGACTATGCTCCCTCCCATTGAGCCTTCTGTCTCTGATCGTATTTTGATGATGTTGCAAAGACAGCAGTCTGCTCTGGATCAGATCACCAGACACCAGCAGATGATGTAAGAAAGACTTGATGCAATCGAGCATAGTAGGCTCGAATTAGATGATGGGCCATCTCAGATATCATCAGTGAGACATCAGCTTGACTTCTCTTCTGCTCCATTAGTACCGGAGAACCGTGACACCAGGTTCGTGCTTCCTCCTACTGAGAGCGAGGCAAGACAACCTCCGGTTCCTACGGAGCAGAGAGTCCCTTCTGATCGTATTGATTTGCAAGAAGAAGCAGGACGAGAAGATTCGAGAGGTGCTGCCGAGGGAGCGGTTGCTCAGAAGACTTGGATAACTTCCAAGGAGGTGGAGGGTATGATCAGCGCTCGTGTCAAGAGCATGAAAGGAGGAGTCCCAGATCACTTTGCTCAGTCAGCAAAGGACAACGTCGAGAACTCTTCTTTCACAGATGTCATCAATCAGTCATACACTTCTTCCAAGTTTATGACTCCAATCTTCCCCATGTACAGCGGAAAAACGGATCCGGAGGAACACTTGTTTGACTTCAAGCATGCGATGGCTGTTCGTAATCCAGATGATAATCTGTATTGCAAAGCTTTCCCCAATAGCCTGGCAGGAGCAGCATCACGATGGTTTCGTAATCTGCCTCCTGGTTCAATCAACAACTTCTTCGAGCTCAGATCGGCTTTTATTGATCAGTTCATTATCAATAAAAAGAAGAAAACAGGTGCAGATACTCTCTTCTCTTTAAGGATGAAACCGGCAGAATCCTTGAGAGACTTCATTTCGCGCTTCACTGATGAAGTCCATAGCATCGATAAGGTCGATGAAGGGAGTTGTATTGCTGCTTTTAAGAATGCTATCCCCAGGCATTCCGAGCTCTATAAGTCCCTGGCTCTTGACTATCCTGTCAAGATGGACGAGATGATGGTTCGTACAACCAAGTATGGAAGATATAAAGATGATGTTTCCATTGTACCGAAGCCAAGGATGAGAGGGGTGGATGTGATAGAGAAAGTACGCCGATCGTCTAAAAGGAAGGAGAAGAGGTAGAGGTATGAGTCTTCATCATTAGAAGACTCATCACCTAGGAAGTATAAGGAGAAAATAGTGTATGTGACTCAGCGGGATCAGCTAGTTCGGCGCCCGTATGAAGGTAATTATAATCAATCCCAGTAGCAGGGTAGGACGGAGAGACATCCTAACCCGAACTTTCAGCAGCAAGCGAGGCAGCATTATCAGCCTCGCCAGGAACATCCACAAGTGCAGCGAGAGAGAGGTGTTCAGCCTAGTGAGAGGTGACCTTTTTTAGCTCGGACGGATCCCATCCATTTTACTGCTAGCCCAACGACCATCATGAAGTCAATGGAGGGCCAAGCGTATTTCGAATGGCCTGCTAGAGCTGTACAAGATGTTACGTCGGGACCACAGGCACATGAGTATTGCCATTATCATAAATGTCGTGGTCATCTTACAAACCGATTTCGCATCTTGAGGGAGTATTTGGAGAGACTGGTCCAGGAAGGATACTTAGGGGAGTATCTCAGTTCTGATAACAGTAGCACGATGCGCACCAGAGAACCGTTATCTCAACTTCGTACAGGATAGTCTGCCAGTAATCCAAGTACCAGTGGAGGAGGACGAGGGAGAGCCCCTTTAGGCACTATCAACGTCATTTGCCGAGTGCGAGAACCAGAGGAGGACGTGGAGAGAGACTTCAGAGCAAAGACGAGGAAGATGTCTCACGAAGCTGAGGTTTGTCAGGTGCAGATGTCTGCAAGAAGCGTGGGGCAGGCGCTTACTTTCACTGATCATGATTTGGCAACGGTAATCCGGCCTCATTATGATGCTCTTGTTCTCACCATGAGAATAGGAGATTTCGACATCAAAAGGGTGCTCGTGGATTCCGGGAGTGGGGCAGACATTTTGTATCTTCATGCTTTCACTCAAACGAAGTTGGATCCATCCGTTCTCATCTCTGCTCAGACCCCGTTGTTTGGGTTTGATGGCAGTTCGATGAAACCGTTAGGCGACGTCGTCTTACCCGTTGTGGCGGGACCCGTTGTCCTACAAACCAGATTTTCCATTCTGGATGCTCCATCGCTTTACAACGCGATTTTGGGTCGATGGTGGACTCACGAGATGAAGTCTGTTCCCTCCTCGTACTATCAGGTGTTAAAATATCCGACGCAGGATGGAACCCAGGAGATCAGAGGGGATCAATTGGCGTCGCAGAAATGTGATTTCCCTCCTTCCGTTGTGCCCAAATAGCAATTACAGGTCGACTCCGTTGTGAAAGAGAGCTCGGAGGCCACGTTGTGCAGACCTTCCGTTGAGCCCACGAAGGCAGTCAATTTGGGAACGGAAGAAGAGCCAAAGGTGTTGTAGATCGGGACGAGCTTGACAACGGATGAAGAGGGCGAGCTGCTGGAATTCTTGAAGAGGAACCTTGATGTCTTTGCATGGTCACACAAAGATATGACAGGCATAAATCCGAACATTATCTGCCATCACCTCAACGTTGATCCTGCTGTCCCTCCGGTGAAGCAGAAACCTCGGAGACTTGCCCCAACCTATCATGATGCAGTGAATGAAGAGATAGACAAGCTGATCCAGTTTGGGTTCATCCAAGAAGTGCAGTATCCTGACTGGATAGCTAATATAGTAGCTGTATCCAAGAAGAATGGGAAGGTGAGAGTTTGCATTGACTTCACTGGTGTCAATAGAGCATGTCCCAAGGACTTTTTCCCTATGCCAAGGATTGACAGGCTTATTAATGCCACTACTGGCCATGAAATGTTACATTTATGGATGGTTATTCGGGCTATAATCAAATCCTCCTGGCGGAAGAAGATCAAGAGAAGACCACTTTCATTACGGAGCGTGGCTTGTTCTGTTATCGTGTTATGTCTTTTGGTCTAAAGAATGCCGGTGCCACGTATCAACGTTTGATGAATCTCATGTTTGGGCCACTCCTCGGCAAATCGATTGAAGTTTACATCGATGACATCGTTGTGAAGATTCGACTTCGGAATACCCTTGTGATGGATCTTGTTGAGCCCTTCTCTATTCTGAGAACTTTCAATTTGAAGATAAATCCAGAGAAGTGTACTTTCGGAGTTACCTCTGGTAAATTCTTGGGATATCTTGTGAGTCAACGGGGTATAGAAGCTAATCCAGCTCAGATTCAAGCTCTGCTGGACATGCCGGAGCCCAAGTCGAAGAAGGAGATCTAGAAGTTGACAGGGCGTATCGCTGCACTCAATCGGTTTATCTCAAAATCATCTGATCGTTGTAAACCCCTCTTTGAGCTCCTGAGGAAGGATTCTATTTTTGCGTGGACGTCAGAATGTTCTCGAGCTTTCATTGCTTTGAAAGAGTATTTAGGCTCAGCCCCTATTCTCTCCGTCCCTGAGCCAGGTGAAGTCTTGTATCTTTATCTTTCTATCTCAGAGCAGGCCATTAGCTCCGTCCTGATCAGGTGTTGTGGCGGCGTCGAAAAGCCTGTTTATTTCATCAGTAAAACTTTTCTTAAAGCAGAATGTAATTACAGCAAGCTCGAGAAGGTGTGTCTTGCTCTTATCTTTTATGCTGAAAAGCTTCGTCCTTACTATCATACTCATACTATCGTTGTCATCACAACGTATCCTTTGAAAGTTGTGTTGGGACGACCCGAGTTGGCGGAGAGAATGTTGAAATGGGCTGTGGCTCTGAATGAGTTCGACATCCAGTATAGAGCGAGAAGTTCAGAGAAGGGGCAAACAATGGCAGGATTCCTTTCTGACTTCCCTGTGGAAGAAACAGAGGAGGTGATTGCTGATCTTCGTGAGCTCCCTGATGAGGTTGACAACGAGGATATCGTTGTGGATGAAGGTAAATCATCAGAATGGGTTGATTGGTTGGTGTACGTAGATGGATCTTCTAACTCGAGTGATTCAGGACTCGGGGCTGTGCTCATTAGTCGGAGAACATAAAAGTACAAAAGAGTTCATGTCTTGGGTTTACTGCCTCCAACAACGAAGCTGAGTACGAAGCATTGCTGCTTGGCTTGCAGAGTGTGCACGAGCTGCAAGTCTCTAGATTGAGAGTTTTTTGTGATTCGCAGCTTGTAGTGAATCAGGTGAATGAAGACTATGAATGCAAGAATGATCGAATGAAACAGTATACTGCACTCATTCGTTTACAGTGTGAAGCATTCACTGTTGTGGAGATCAAGCATACCCGAAGAGATGAGAATAGACATGCTGATGCTCTGACTTATTTTGCTTCCATGATGCAGTCTGATGAACCCAAGGCCATTCTCATAGAATACAAGGAATATCCTTCGATAGCGTTCCAGTCGCAGCGGGAGGTATGTTTTGTTAATCCAGTACCAAGTTGGATGACAGGGTTGACGGCCTACTTGAAAGATGGAGTTCTTCCTATCATTGCAAAAGATTCAAGACGTATCCAGTTCAAGGCACCTCGATATGTCCTAGTGCAGAGAGAGTTATATAAAAAGTCTTTCGGGGGACCTTTGTTGAAATGTGTTAATCCTGTAGATGTGGAGAGGATTCTTGCTGAGCTTCATGAAGGGATTTGTGGCATACATTCAGGGGGAAGAACGATAGCTCATCGAGGTCTGAGGCAAGGATACTTCTGGCCTTACATGCAAGCTGATGCTCAAAAGTATGTGAGGAAGTGCAACCAGTGTTAACGATATGCTCGTTTAATTCATGCTCCAGCTCAAGAGCTTAATACTGTCTCTCAACCTTGACCATTTGCATGTTGGGGCCTTGATATTATGAGACCTTTCCCTAAAGCCCCAGGGAATCTAATCTTTCTCCTCGTGGCAACTGATTACTTCTCTTGTTGGATTGAAGCCATTCCCCTTGCTCGTATCAGAGAACAAGAAGTGAAGAAGTTCATGTGGGAGCATATCGTCTGTAGGTTTGGCATACCTCAGTCCATTATCACTGACAACGGGAAACAGTTCTCAGGACGTATCATTACAGACTTTTACAGCGAATTGAAGATCAAACATATTTTCTCTTTTCCATATTATCCTTAGGGGAACGGATTGGCTGAAGCAGCTAATAAAAATATATTGAACGCCTTGAAGAGAAGATTGGAAAACTCGAAGGGGAAGTGGACTACCGAGCTGCACAACGTGTTGTGGGGATATAGGACAACACCGAGGAGTCCTACAAACGAAACGCCTTTCTCTTTGGCTTATGGCATGGAAGTTGTCATTCCTACTGAGATTAGTTTACCCACAATACGCTCTTGGCATAGCAAGAAGAAGAGTGGAGAGAAAGACAAGAACGTTGAGCTCATGGCCATTCACCTCGATTTGTTAGACGAAAAGTGGGAAGATGCCAACATTCAGATGAGGAGATACCAGCAACAGCTAAGGAAGGCATACAACTGAAAGGTACAGCGAAGGGTCCTTCAGGTCGGAGATCTCGTTCTCCGAAAAGTATTTCAGAATACCAGGGAGATTAACAGTGGCAAGTTGGGGCCTAATTGGGAAGGACCCTATATCGTAGAACGATTGGGGAGTCCTGGAGTTTGCTACTTGAAAGATATACAAGGTAATCTCATCCAAAAATCTTGGAATATTATGAACCTAAGGCAATTCTTTCAATAGAATCTGTAGTGAATAAATGAGGTGTTACAATAAAGAGTTTTCCAGTATTATTACATGAGCATTTAAATTATACTGCTATGAAGTTTTGCGTCAATACGTTGTCTGGAACATCAGTGTAATATTGTGAATGTTTTACAAATTCGAATAAAATTTCGCTTGAACAACATACTCACAACGAGACACTAGTGGCTTATCCTAAGGATGTCATCTGAGCAAATCCAGTGGCTTATTCTAATGACATCCTCTGAGCAAGCGTCTTTGAACTGAGTTACATTATGTTCATCTTATGAAATTTTATTTGTCAGATTACATTCACAGTGAACTACATAATGATGTATCTAGACATATTTCTATTTTCCGTTGTGTGTATGATTCAGAGTGCTTTGTTCGATGTGTGCATCAATCATTACGAAGAAGCTTTATATACATATACTCAAGTACCTACGTTGTGAGCTATTATATTCATGTCTGATTCTATGATTCGTAAAACATGTCCATACACTTATGCTATATTCTTTCTTGTATGCATACGTTGTGCGAGCTCCGCAAATTCCAGTTACACTACAAAGAGTAAAGAAAGGTGCAAAGAAAAGAAAGAGAAATTGATCATTCATTTAGAGAAACCCATTGCTGGGTAAAGTACAGATAACACCCCATCACATGGGGAGAAAGAGAATGTATTACAAAAGTTTCAGTAAAAATGAGAGAAGAAATCAAGTTTCAGCAGTAGCAGCAGGAGGGGAGACAGTAGGATCAGCAGCATCAGTAGCTTCAGCGGCAACGGGAGGATCTTCGGCAACAGGAGGAGCTTCAGGAGCAGCTGGCTCAAAGTATGGTTCAGCTGGAAGAGGTGCAGGACCTTCGAGGGGGTGTGGCTTCTCAACTCCTTCAACTTCGGTCTCGTTGTCGAGGTCGATGACATCCTTGCTCTGGAGCTCGGAGAAGGTAGTCACGTCCTCCTCATTGTCCTCCTTTAGACGACCTTGTTGGCGGAGCATGTTGATCACCTCCTTCTCGGTCTCTGCCCTGTCCTCGTCGAGAAGAGTATCAAGCTGAGACTGATAGTGTTGTTGCAGTCTCATGGTCACCGCCTGCTCGATGGCCCCTTCAGCTTTTTTGGCTTCCTCGAGCTCCTCCATCAACGTCGCTCTCGCTGCCTCAGCTTCCTCTAGTTGCCTGCTTAGAGCCTGGGAGACGAGCTCTAACTCGCTGATTCGGAGAACGGCGTTCTCCACTTCTTGTTTGGCTTTCTTTTCTCCCTCCTTGGCTGCTTGAGCTTCGCCTTCTGCCTTCTCTTGCCCCTTGAAGGCAGCAATGAACTTCTCCTCCACCCGCACCACTTCAGCTTGGGCTTGAGACAGGTCGAACTCAATCTTGAGTCGATCCTCGGCCAGAGTTCTCTCCAGTGCCTCAGTCATTCCTTGCCAGTAGCTGATGGAGTCTTTGAGGTGATTGTAGTGGTAGGTACTACGATCGTATAACTCGTGGAGGAGGACGTTCAGTTATAAATACGAAAGATCAGGAATATCAGTATATTACAACAAGAATTGAACAAGTAAATAGGGAAGAAAGAATAGAAGTCATACCGAGGCCATGGACTGGCAGGCTGCATAAGAGACCTGGGGCAAGGACATCTTGCCAGCATCAGCAATGTCCTAGGGAAGCCTCATGGAGTGGGTCAAGGCCCTAGCAACCTTCTCCGAGGTCTGCACCGAGTCGTTAACGGTGGGCCTCCCAAAACGCGTGAAGTCGGGTGACCAGTCTATGTCCTCTGAAGGTGGTGCTCCAATGGGCAGACATGATGTGGTCTTCTCTGTTGTGGCAACGGTGACCAGAGCGGAGCTCGAAGCAATTGGGGCAGCCACAGCTTGAGTAGCAGCAGGTATTGTGCTGGCTACTGGCGTTCCCGTTGCAGCCTTAGCTCCTTGGTGTGTTGTGGGAGCAGAAGGAGAAGGAGTGGCAGCAGGCGCATTGTCCTTCTCACGGCGCTTCTCTTCCTTTCTTTTCTTTCTGGCCTCGAACTTGGCCTGGGTAAGAATCTTCCGTTTCAGCTCGGAAGGTGCCGCTCCCGTTGTGGAGGGAACTGTCTTTGGAGGAGGTGGAAGAGGAGGCAGCGCAGTTGCAGGACGAGCTGTCCTTGGCTTTCGGATCAGCGCAGGAGGGTTGGTGCTGGCTATTTCTTCTTCCGAGTTCGGCTCAACTGCGGGTGAGGAGGAGGAGGTGCCTTGTTGCCTTTGTGCAGACGGGTTCGAGCTACCGAAGAAACTCCAAGTATCAGGCGGTAGTGGTGTCCACCGGATGTACTCTCCACCTCGCACTCGCTTGATGTTTGTAAGAAGACTTTCCTCTTCGGGCGCAAGTTTTTTGAACGGGAGTTTCTTCCCTTCAACTGCAAAGAGCTAAAACAAAAAAGTGTGAGACAGCGGAAGTAAGTAGGACGAATAAAAGTAATAGACAACAGACCCTGGGATAGAAAGACAGAAGAATTAATGTACAATGGACAACGGACAACGGTATTGTGTTACCTGGTTTATCTTGGAAAACATTGGGCACAGTGGAAGTCTCTGCCTTCCAGTCCCCAGAGACAACGAATGGAGTTACCTTCCACCCTCTTTCTCTGTCCAAGATGCCGGAAATGAGGTCTGGGTACAACGGCTTCTTGTTCCAGGAATAATAATTGTAAGGGCCATCGTCAGTTCCTCGGCATCTGACGGCGTGACAGAAGTGGAAGAGGTGTCTAGCTTCTATAGGGTATCCGTCCTTGATGAATTTAATCATCATGGATATATATTTGTAGAAGCTAGGGTGCATTTGCCCCGGGGCAAGGTGTAGAGTGGAAAGGACTTCGTCCAGGACGGGATGAAGAGGAAATCGAAGACCAGCTTCGAGTTGGGAGAGGTAGACAACGATACAGGCTGATCGTTTGTCAATATGGGCGTCTTCTCTTTTGAAATGAAGATTGACGTGAGAAGGAAACTCGAAACGGTCCCTAAAATGGTTAAGGTATGCTAACTGTTGTTGGCATAGGGCGGAAGACTTTTCTATGTAGGCACCATACGGTGCACTACCAGTGCAACTAGCCTCATCTTCAATTTGACCTCTAACTTCATCTACCCTAATGGATTCTATGGGGGTCTCGGCAGCCATGGATTGAGGGGAACGGAACAAAGAACAGTGGGTAAGAAAAGGATGGACAGACTGGGCAGACTGACGACAGAGAAGGAGAAAAAGAAGCAGAGAAAAAGAGAAAAGAAGAATCAATAAAGACAGTAAGAAAAGGAATAAGAGCGTACCACAAAGAGAAAAACGAGAGAGCCTGAAGAGAGCTTGAACTTTTGTTTGAGACGCAAATGAGGCAGAGTAACAATACTTCAATGGCGAGATAAGTGAAATGAAGCAACCCAGAGGGATTTTTATAGATACCTCAGAGAAATGAAAAGACAAGAATACCCTCCATCAGAGCCGTACACCTGTGTCAAAGCCGGAAAGAGTGGTGGCAGGATCGACGTTTTACGTGAAGAGCGTAACCGTCAGAGATATAAAGTGTTTTGAATTCCGAAACGGTAATGATGATAGCCTGTCTTGCATTAATGAGGCGTGACGGTTCGCACGCGTAAACCAGCTGGCTTGAGCGTTTTATCTTCTCAGCGTAAATCACGCAACGATTCAGATTCTGAAAGCAGAGTCAAGTATGGTCTGTCGCTCTTTTATCCGTTTATGACACTTCGAACTACGTTCTAAGCCTCATAAAGGGGCAAATTGTAAATGGTAAAATTCGTAAAACTAATTAACGTTGGGGAACGAGCTAGCTTTTGTTGTTTTGTGCGCGAAAGTGACACGTGGACATGTGTTTAACTTACGTGCTTAAAATAGAAGGATAAACATTGTCTGATGCATAGCGTTCACGTTGTATAAATTACGACGTATCCGTGGTCTTGCGAACAACGTTCTCGTTGTGGTTTTGACAACGTGTTCGTTGTCTTATGCACAATGTAGACGTTGTATTCTCGCCAACGTTTTCGGTGTTAATTGAACAACGAGTCCGTTGTAACTCAGATAAGGATGTCCAGGTCATATTTTAAGACATATACAACGTACCCGATCTCGAGTCAACAACGAGACCGACTCGCAGGAGGGAGTAATCAGGAGGCGATCGATTGTTCTGACAAGTGGGCCGAAAGCACTGCCTTGGCATTTAATGTAGGTCACTTTTGTGTGCTGTCAGACCCAACCGACTGAACTAATGGTAGGCTTTCACGTGTGATGCAACAGGTGGCAGATTTTACTGACATATTTGGTAATGAGTGCAGGGCACGTGGTATGGGCATCTATGGTCATCTATGGCCATACCAAGGTTAACCTATAAATACCCCGAGAATTTCAGTGTTAAAGGGATCGAAGAACGCATATATTTTTGAGTGATATTGTGTGTCTTACTGTTCATCATCTTCTCCATCTACTTACTTTATCATCGGAGTGCAGGTCAGGGTATCACACCCTTCAACTCCTACCTTCTACCAGTAAACCAGAGTGTGAACAGTTGCAGCTGACACTTGTCCTTTCCGGTAAATTTCCCCTTCAGTAATATTTGGAATTCTTTTTTTTTTAGCTGTGGTAATTATTTAACTATGGTTAGTGGTTAGATCAATGGTTAGTGGTTAGCTTGGGAGAGTGGAGCTCTTGCGGACTCGTCACCCAATAGGGATTGGATCCCCAGACCTCCCTCAACAAAGAAGCCACACACACCCCACCACTGGCACTATAGGCGGGGTATTTTTTTTGGTTAACATAGAATTACCATAAGGCGTTACTATAGGCAAAGGGGTGTTGGAATGCTTAACTATTGAGGATTGTTTTCTTAATACTATTTGATAACATATACCTGGATCTAAAACAAGATCTAAAAACTTATATAACTAGTTACTGGAGAATGTGCAATTTTAAAAGATAGAATAATTATTTATAAATTTATTATTTTTTGTAAGAATAAATTTGTCAAGCTTTTAAGTGAATTTTAAAGATTATTAGAGTTGCTTGATGCAAAAGCTCATCCAGATATCTTAATTAAGCACGAACCTAGGAGTAAGCATATCTCCTGATTTATTAAGACATGCAAATAATATGTTTAAAAAGTGTAACACCCCAAAATCCTATATTAGTCAAAGAGAATTTGGACCGTTATTAGCATATCCAACTCATCCTAATAGCATATAAGGCATATAAAAATACAAGTCTCAAAATTTCTTAAACATTAAACCAATTTCAAATGATAATCCCTAAAAATTAATAATCCAAAATAACTGCCCAATCATAACTATAAATAAATCCGATCATCCCATGTGAGCACAAAAATTTAAAACTAAATCCAACATAAGCAACATCATTAAAATGGTCTGAGTATAATTCTTTTCAAATTGAAATAACTAACTACTGAATCATCAGTGGGCCATATATCTAAATTTTATTCTCTTTCAGGATAATCACATTCGGGCTCCTCTTCGTATTCCTTAATTCACGGTCTTGGAGCACAGATATCAAACATTGAACCTACCAAACAATAAAAGTTTAATTGAATATTGAAATTACTCAGCTAATGTACGACATAATTAACAATATAATTAATAGTCATTTACAGTCAGGAAATAATTCATAATATCAAAGTGCGGAAACATAAAGTAGTTCGTATAATCGTTCAGTGATAAATTCATACTCACGGCTCATGGAGACTTATGATGCATATGTAGATTTATGTCCATGGATAATAGGTCCATACCATTTTCTATATTAACCATTCACGTTTCTATTATCATACTAGGATTCTAAGGTCCATATAAATTCTAGATATGTATTATATTTTCATGTCATCATTTTTGGACTGAGTACTATGTCTAGAACATTCTGCAGAATTAATGCACATTTGAATTTAGTGTGTGCATCAAACATCTATGACATTTAAGTATTACCAATTTCGTATCAGGGTCCTAAGTTCATATCAATTCTAGGATCCTTATCATCCACATGTAAATTACATGCTCATATCTGTAAAATTTGCATGAATTATCCATGCTCATATCCGTACCATCTGTATGTAGAGTCATGTTCATATTCGTATCACTAGGTCCATATCATTCGTATCAGGGTTTCTATCAGTCACGGTTACATATGTAGACTCGAATGCATGAACTCAAATAGACTTATCATCATATCATATTGTGTGACTTGTACTGATTGTGATAAAAGATGAATAATTAAGTATAATTTAACAAATGAAATTACACTAAAATATTAATATAATTCATTTTATGAAGATAATCAATATAGTCTAAAATTGCGAAATCAAACATCCTTAATCATTTTTATAATCATAACTCAAATATATGTGTATATTTCATCCTCCATAAAATATTCAATTATTTTCATTCATCTTCTTTCTTCATATTTAATTCAGATCTATTATATATTACCTCTTATCAACAAAACAATTAAAAACATTATCAATGATTTTTTTAATCTATATCTTTTCAATTATTCCATACCAATATTTAGATCTAAACCTTAAAACTAAGTGATATAAAAATTGAAAGTTTTTATTTACCCGTTCATGAGCTACAAATTTAGGGTTTATCTATACTCGTTCTAGATCTAAAAGTTCAAGAGTTTATCTACACCCATCTTGATCTCAAAATTAACAATTTTATTAATTAACTTATTAATTATACAAAACGTCTTACCTCACACGATTGCTTCCCTACGATCAATTGCTTGCGAATGGTCTTGGGCTGTAATCTCCAAATCCTTCTTTATCTCCGATTAGATCTTCTTGCAAAACTCAAGGTTTCCCTCTCTTAGATCTCAAAACTCGTAGAATTCCTCACTCTATCTCCCTCTTAGGTTTTGGAGCCTTGAAAATTCTAACTCATGAATCTATATGGTTATTTATAGGATTGGGGGACCTAAGGAAGCTTCAAAGTCGAAAAATCATGAAAACTCGATAAAATCACCGCGTCGGGCGATTGATCGGCCAGTGCGCCGATCTCCACTCTTTTTTATTTTTAAGTTTTTTGCTACTTTTTGATTATCTTTTATTTCATGAAATTTATTTCTAAAAAAGCTTAATAATGAACAAATTATTTGGGTTTTAACTTCGAGATATCAAACATAATTTTTCAAATGAATAATGAATTAAAAATTACACACATTTATCTAAAAATTTATAGAATTGGCATGAGTGCAGATGAATAAAAATTCAGGTCACTACAAACATAAAATTGGCTATTAAAATCTAAAGTTATTAAGATTGAAGTAAAGTGTTCTTAAACGCTACTTAATATAAGCATTTATGGAGGATCTTAGTTCTACAAAGAAAAATACTTAACGTACCCATGGTTTTCATTATGTAACGGAATTACTAGTCCTCATTGTTTCACGCCCCATTTTTAAACAATCACCAACTGTGGTTAAGATTCACTCACCCTTAGGGTTAAGCTATCCAACCTTAGTTTTTAGAAAATAAAAAACAAAATCTTAGGGGCTGTTTGGATACACTTCTATTTTTATATTTAGTTTTTAAAAAGCTGGAAAGGGCTTTTTGCTTTCAAATTTTGTAAACAGGAAACACGTTTGACATTACTAATTGTTACTTATTTAAAAAAAAAAAAGGAAAACAAAAAAATATGTAATATGATAAAATAATTTCAATTTATGGTGATTGTAGTGGTGGGTGGTTGTGGTGTAGTGTGGTGGTGATGGGTGGTGTAGTTTGGTGGTTGTGGGTGGTGGTGGGTGATGGATGATGCTTGGTGGTAGTGTGGTGTGGTGGTGGATGGTGGGTGGTGGTGGTTGTAGGTAATGGTAGTGGGTTCGTGTTTTTATTTTTGGTTTTTTGTTTTTAAAAATAGAGGTAATAGAATTTTTCTATTACTTGATTTTTAAAAATTTTGTTAATAATTTATATAAATAGAAAACATAAAAACTGTTTGGTTGTAAAAAATCTTAAATTTTCGTTTAAAAAAATGGAAAACAGAAAACACAGAAGTGCAACTAAACATGGCCTTAATTTTTAATTTAATTAAACTTAATTAAAATGGGGTTAAAAGGGACACGGTAACTTAAGTAGCAGACCCACCATTCACCGAGGAGTATGGGACCCATGAGTGATCTTAGGGTTGATTCTTCAAGGACTGCAACACACTACGTGTCCAAGACTTAGACACTGTTACAGCACGCGGCGACCCTCAGTGGCTACTCACCAGGTGGACCTATCATTATCTTACTTAGGTTCCCTTGTCTTGCTCCTTTCACTTTTTTTGTTTTTTTTTTTATGTACAAGGCAATGGCATGATATTTTCATATATGGTAGAGCAATTGAATGTTACACCAACAGAAGGTGTTAGATCCGTTCGATCACAATCTGATGGTGTACCCCCAATGGAATTGGAGGACCCCACATTAGATCAACCCAATAGGATTATTGAGATGTTTGTTTCTCCACTTAAACTGCTAGTCCTTCAATGCATGATATCAACTTTGATCATAGGAGGGAAAGTGGGTGGAGTGAAGAAGGCCCATCTCGTTAGATCCGACAAGAAGATAACGAGATAAGGGTCATTTCTTCCACTCAAGCCTTGACGGATATGCTCTCTCACACCTACAACTGTTGACTCCACTCACCCTCTTTCTCTCTCAAGATTTATATTTGAAGAAGACAACACGCGCACCACTTGCTGTCAAAACAAATATAAAGTATGAGATTTCTCCAACTTTCATGCAACAAGATGCCAATCTCCCCTCGTAGAGATAAAATTTTCTTGTACGGAGAAGTAATGACTAACCAAAAATGTTAGTAATTATTGATTAATTTTGTATAAAATAAATAGATAAAATATTTTTGATTTTTGAGAAGATTTCGCCTATGGTACTCCCAATTATACTCCTAAATATATTCCCTAATCCTAACTGTTCATAACCTACCACTAAGGGCCAAGATTTCAATTGACTTATTTTAATGACCAAGTTACAAAGCCATTTTATCTCTACTAATGGAATGCAACTGAATGTACATTCCTAACGGGTATTATTTCTGTTTGTTTACAAGAATGATGTCCCCTCACTTATTTAAATAAGTTATTTTTCAAAAATTCCTGAATAGTTGCCTCATTTGTTTTATGACTATGTTTTAGTACATAATTAAAAAATATATTCTTTTAAATAATTAAACTACATAGTAAAGTAAGATTTTTTTTTTTCAAAAGTTTTATCCTTATGCCCTGCCATATTAAACTATAATGTTTTTTTCAAAACTTAGTGGAGGCAACTGCCGTGATGAGAACAATAATTAGTTGTAAGTCGTCATTTACAACCAAGGGCATCAAATAGCCTCTCATGATGCCACATAGGAAAAAAATTAGGGTTTAGCAAAAAAACCTTGACAATAATTAATGCACTGTGATAATAATATTAAGGGAAATAGTTAACGGACCCATGGATTGCAAATGGAATCCATGGGTCCACCTATCACTACTCTAATATTAATGTTAAGCTAATAAGAACCTAACAATACTCCAAAAGTCCTAAGATAATTAAGGAGTGAAAAACTAGGTCCTTATATTTAGGGTCGCAACATACCATCATGATTCTGCAACCCACATTCATGACGACCTTTATTCTGAAGTGGGACTCTTCTCAAGAATTTTTTTTTTTTTTTATTATAGTTGAGACACTTCTCAAGATTTTTCCGTAATCATGACACTTCTCAAGATTTTTTTGTGTCTATAACCCTCCCAAATAGTCATTTCTATGACTCGAAACTGAGACGTTATGTGAGGCCAAATGATAGAATCTTAATCATTACTCCAAAAGTCCTAAACTGATAAAGGAGTGAAAATCTACTCCATATACATTTAGGGGGTCGTAACTTAAACCCTGACTTTTTTCCTACATGGCGCCGTGATGAGCCTTTTGCAGCTGATTACTGCTACCCATGGTCAATTTTTTTTTTTTAATAATATATGGTCATCTGTTTTTTACACGCACAAAAGTGCGTGCTGCTAACATTCCTCATCACCCCAGGAATGGCCAGGAAGCAGGAAAGGCCAGAGATGGGTTCGGTGTAAGGTAGGAGAGGCGGTTATTATCCATTAAGGACATGTGGCAGTAAGAGGTTGGGAGGTGGCAATAGTCCACTTGTACGGTGATAACGCATCCACGTGTCGGTATTATGAAGTTTCCGTTACAGAGGAGGAGATTTGCAAAGAATAGTAAGAGAGAAATATCGGATTAATACTTGATATCATCGGCCAGAGGCAGAGGAAATGAAAGAGAGAGAAAATTGCCGTCTTTTCTGGCTTATAAATTGCTGAGAGATGGTTTCGTTTTCTCATCATAAGCAATCGTCTTCACGTGCTCTGTTCTTCTTCTTTCCTCTGTTTGTTTCTCTGCAAATCTTCTCTCTTTCTCTCTCTTGGGGTTTCTGAAATCAATCCGTTTTGGGTAGTTTTTGTTTGTTGTTTGAGAAAGAAAGAGAGATATGGAAGGTAGGAAGCAAGTGGGTTCGTCTTCGTCGATCTCTTCTGATCTTTTTGGTGCCAAGGACTCGACTTTATCGTCGTCGTCGATGGGAATTTTCGGGTCTGTTTTTCCACCTCCATCAACGGTACTGTTCTTTACTTTCAATCGTACTGCTATTTGTTGTTTTGGTATCTTTCTTTTGCTGATCGTTCTTCTGGGTTATGTATTTTGATGTATTCGTTTGTAATTTGGATCGGTTATCGATAGTTCGTTGCATTTGTTTTGTTTTGGGTTCTCTTTCATCTTCTTCTTCTTTTTCTTCTTCTTCTTCTAATTCATGTTAGTGGGGTTTGTGGGTTTTATAGTTATTGTTGTGAAAACAATATTATTTGATTTCTCTTGAAGATTAGTAGGGAGGTTCATGTTGTTTTGATGATTTTTGCTCAACTTTGGATGATATAGTGCATATTGTTTGATGGGTTTTGCTTTGATTTGGGTTGGTCGGGAAGTTCTTTGATAGACTGCTTACTATGCTTGTTTAATTGGGTGATTTCGATCAATAAAGGAAAAGAAAAGAAAATAGAGAATTATATTGGCAATAAGAGCTGATTTAGATCCGATTAAGCAGTGGTTTTACAATTTGAGAGAGTGGATATTAGGATTGGTTTAGGGATTCTTTTGGGATTTTTTCTTTTGTAGATCTTACTCTTGGTTTTGTATTCCCGGATGTATTTCATTTCAAACTAACATCTTGACTACTTATTCAGTTTGTACCAGAAATGTGTGGAATTCCCCTTTTTTTCATGGGTTTTTGTAGCAGGTTTTGAAATTTCTCTTCCTTTTCTGATTTGATTTCAGGTGGGAGGGAGGGAATCTTTACACTCCGAGATTATAGGGTCATTGAGAAAGCAGAATTCAGGGAATCAGGTTTGGAACAGCAAAACCGACACTCCAGGTTTGTTAAGAGACTCATTACTTCTTCAGTAGTAGCTAACTCGTAACATAGTTATGCAACCTTAATGGGGGGTTTTAACTAATCTTTTTTCTAGGACATAACATGCTTCAGTTTTGTCTGTATTTTGCTTTACATGCTTCAGTAATCAGTTAAAATGAAGCTAACTCGCTGCTTTTGATTAAGTGTTTGTAACTCTCTCTATTTCATCCCACTTATGCGATGGTTTGACAAGATAGACTAAATTAATGTGCTTAGTACCTCTGATAGCTCACTCTTTTATTGGAGGCGCAACAATAACGGTTCCACGAACCCTTCTCTATAAAGTAGTTTTAAAATTTACCTCTTGATTATACTCTAAACCATTGGTCGTTTCTTGTGAAACTTTTGAGCTCCTTTAGCTTGGTAAATAAATGAACTGTGTCAGGAGAATATCTTCCTGACTTCAAAAGTCTTTGTTCTTTCAGGCAATATCCTTCAAAGCAGTGAAGGTGAGAGCCGTAGCATACCCACCAAAGACACGAGTTCCATATATCAGCATGAAACAGTGGAACCATGCTATCTCAGCTCGTCTCTCTACTACGGTGGCCAGGACATCTATACTCATACCCCAAATACCGGAATCTCTGGATCACATACTAATGTGAGTATAACGATATCATCCACCAAATGACATATTTTGTGTATGCGACCGGAATTAACTCATCAAACTGGACCATCTCATCTTTTTGGCACCTCTTGGGACCATAGCCCAAAAAACAAAGGAGTCCAAGTACCTGAACCACTAGAGCAGAAATTCGGATTCACACAAAGAAAAATTTTATTGTCTGGAAAAGAGTCCATATATTATGTTGATAGAGGTGTCTGGTTGGATATTTGGGCTATCTCCCCTTAAAGAATTGAAAAATCATATCGACGTGCAGGTGAGCCGTAGAGATAGGGTCTTATTGCGAGGGGGCTCTATCTCAAAGTGCCCTCTCTTGACCAAAGGGGTCTTGTCCCACTAGGCTGAGTGGGGGATTGCATAGGGAACATCATCTTTAATGCTTCCAAGCATAGTAACAAAGTTCTCCGACTTTTTCAGTAAGTCCTAGTTAACACGTGACCTTTTCGTCAAACGATTCAAAAATGAAGTATTCACGACTTTTGGAAGGAAAAAATATATTTTTTCTGATTTATTTTTGTATATTCCAAATTTTGCCAAAATTTTCTGAAATTTTCACTGGACAAATATTTGCCGAATTCTGTCTTGGTGACTATACTTCCAAGGAGCATCATATATCTCTTTTGGTTAATAGGTTTCTCCAAAGTAAAGGATCTGGTGTTCTAATATGTTTTGTGACATCATTAGTTCAAGAAAGATGGGGGGGAAGATGATCCAAATGGAAACAATTTAAACAGTGCTTCGAGAGGAAATTGGTGGCAAGGTATGGTAAAGGTAGATAAAAGGGTAGTATCTTAAACAGGCTAAGTTTGGACCATAATAACATCTTAAATTTCTATTCTGTTCCACAGGGTCACTCTATTACTAAGACCTTACCTCCAACCATGGCATGTGAATTCTCCATCTACACGCTATGGTATTTATCTTTAAAACCATTCATGGAAATGGTGGATTGATCCTTCTTATTGTTTTTACTCCCTTTTTACTTTCACGGTATATGCATCTGAAGTACGTGTTCCCCTCCAGCTTATGCGTTATATATATTGAAAGTTTTGCCTCTTTAGATATCCTTATATTTTGTATTACGATCCATATGTTTGAACAAAATCTTAATGAATCCATTCTTGTTTTTTTTTTCTGTTATCTTGATGCCTGTCTAAACACATAAGTTGAATTGGAGTGGGCCTTTGATTCTAGATTTCTTTCATTGCAATTTGTCGAACTTTGCATTTTGGTTGAAACATTATGGCATATTATGGCGAATTACTGATTTAGGAGGAGTCAATGTGTTATTTAAGTGTACCGCCTTTTGTTCCTTTCTGCAACCTTCCCATAATTAGTCTGTCCGAAGACTAGCAGTTTATATACTTAAAACACCCTTTTCCCATTTACTCTAAAGAAAGAGAAAACTGATCAATCTTTGCTTTGCGATAATTGAAACCAAAATTACGGGGTCCAACTGGAGCAGTTTTTTGTTGAAGCCGTAAAAATTATAGAAACCATGAATGATTCAAATGCATATTTACGAGCATCTGTTTAGTTGTTATAATAGATTAATCAGTTATATGATTTGAGGCATATTTGAAGTGGCTTCAACATATCCATACTTATCTCTTCTGTTACATACATTTGCTTTTGTTTTGAATTCAGTTGATTGATTATTGGGTATTTTGACTACAAATTGCAGGACCTCACGAAGTCTGGGTAAGGCACTTGATGTGCCTTGTGCATATATGGTATTAACGCCTAGGACTTGCAACGGGTTTGGTGTTGCTTTTCCCAGTCAAGCAGAACAAAACCTTTATTTGATCTGATTTCGTTCTGTAGGAGTTTATATTAAAAGTGATGGTTGTTTGTGAGATTTCATGTAATATCTGCAACAGCTCCCTGGTCGGAGATTTGAATAAAAAATTATAGTAGCTTATTGCGGACAGATGTTTTGAGTTTGTATTTTTTACTTCCAATGTCTTTAAATTATCCAAAATACTAATTTGGGTTTAAAATTCCCTTGTTCTCCAGCAAGGGGATGCAAATGGGCCGGATTAGAAACTTCAGCTTTCTTCTCTTGTGCTGCTAATGCATAAGGAGCCACCTTCCGTCTTCCAAGTGTGGTGACTATAACATGCAACACGAATCAGAAAACATACAAGAACACAGGATTTACGTGATTCACTCCCGATGCGGGCTTCGTCCATGGAGCGATTGCATTCTTTACTAAAAATTTCAAGAAAATACAGCGTTCAGTCGCTCACAGCCTCTCAAACAACTGTGTTCTTTGCGGAACAGAAAATTCTAGACCGAATATTATATTATATACCTGATAGAAATCTGACTTGAAACAGACTCCGAATCTAATTAGGAATAGGAAAATCCTGAAAACAAAAAAAAGTCAATTATTTTTATGCAGCACCAACTCCAAAAATGGGTTGAGGATTGTCTAGCTATCTTAATCCAATGGAAGTTGGTAGCTGCAATAATCATTTATATCATCCCCTTCTTTTCTATCCATTGAGATGCCAGAGGAAGAGCCTTTCATAGGTAGCTGTCATCATAGTGGCAGTGAACAACTTCAACTTCTCCAGAACTCATCTTCAACTCCCCCAAACCCTGTAAAGGACTTCCTTCAATGAAGCAAACAATGGTGAAAATGTGTAACTCGTCTCTGAGCCAACAATCACAGACCCCATGATTCTGGCAAAAACCTCTTGTCAGTACTGGTTTACCAGAAAACATTGCTTCTAACCAAGTATGATCCAACCCCTGAGCTTGAGAGTTGGGTTTCTGAATATATCAAGTGCACCATAGAAATGGCCCCAAAACCAATATATTGGGCCCAAGATCTTCTGTATCTACCACCTGAAGGTCCACCTCCAGCAACCAGAACAAAAACACTTTTCTGAAAGGTATCATCTCCCATGAGCATCTGCTTCAGAGCTTCAAACTTTTATCAGGTGTCCTTTATCTACCACTAACCTCCCTAACACCAATGCCCTGGATTCAGGAATCCCAAACTTCTCCCTGAAATCCTTCCTATGTGTGAAGTCTGAATTGAATATCTCCTCATCTGCACAGTTAAGAATCACATGAACTCTTCTGAGATCATATAAATCATCTGCAGGACATCTCCAGCATGATCACTCGTAGCAATGTGGCGGGCATGACTTGGAAAAAACACTTCACCTCTTCAACAACCTTAATAGCTCGTTCAGTTAATGCCTACGTCTGGGGTTCTACAGGAGTCTGCACAAGTTCCTCAATGATGTAATAATGAATGGTTTCATATGAAATTGCGTGCCAAGAAACAGCAAGGTTAGTAAGAGTCCCTGATCAAAAATGCAAGAGCCCAAGCTTTCCAAATGGATCATGGTTTGAAATATTGAGTGTATTGATAAATATCAGTGATTTAGGTTAATACATGGGTTTCTACCGTTTTGGACCTAAAATACGAAATTAAGGGAAGCAAATCTTTACTTCATATGTATTGAATTATTTGTTAGGACCTAAGTAACCAGAGCGCAAAGCAGGAGTGAGAATGGGAGTGCAAAGCAGGAGTGAGAATGGGAGCGGGAGCGGGAGCGGGAGCAAGAGCGTCAAATTTCAATTTAAGATAGAGCCGAGAGTGCCTTTAGAGTGCCGATATTTATATAGTTCTTGAAAATTACTTGTAGATGCAAATATATCATTTTCAATTTCTAAACAATAAGAAAGAATTGATAAAATCATTCATCATTCAATTTTGTATTCACATCAAACAAGATGACTATTGATATATTAAATGTATCCTTCCAAATTTAAGGTTCACCAATAATTAACAATCCTTACAAGAATCTTTTATCCTTATAAAGGAAAATGACATTTGTAGGATGTTGGGCGTTTGGGAGCGAGAGAGAGGGACCGAGTAGCAAGTTGGGAAGTTTGGGTTACTTAAAAGGTCAGGACTAACAAACTTTGCTTGAACTGCACAACACCTTGTCGTGAAGCTCAGTTAGTCAGTTCACTTCATGTATTTACTTACTCCACTTAGGTTTAATACCTCATCCTCCTATTACAACAACAAAACATAAGCTTCTAGCAAGCCATCACCAACAACTCCCAAAAATTAAATATTAAAAAAATTAACAGCAAACAAAATCAACACTCCTTGTATTCATCATTATATACTACACAGCCTACTATAACCCAAACCACTCTTAGCAAAAAAAAACCTAAACCACTCATTCATATTTGATAGTTACAAAGTTATTGGAACTTCTCAAGTTCTGATCTGATATCTAGAAAAGAGCAAACCCCCTAAAGTCCCATATTATCAATCACTAAGACCTAATTTAAAATAAATAAATAAAGATTTACCCTATAATTTTTCTTACCTATCACAATCAATCCAACCTGCTTAAATAAATAAAATGATTGATGGACTTGCAGCACTTTTACAGGCATCTATGATTTATCCCTAACAACAAATTTAATGGTCTCCTATCTTTAATTCCTTTCAAGATCATATACAGAAATCTTGCCTAAAAGAGCATAATCAACTAAAATAACATTAACCAAAAAACTAAAATAACACCCTAATCAAATTTCTCAATCCTTAATTCAAGCCACCAATAGACTTTTACCAGATTAATCAAAACCAGTTTCATGAATTTATAGACAAAGCCTCAAGGCCCCAAACCAGGGCACATTTTAATCTGTAAATAAAATATTAAAAATCTTTTAAAAAAATCAAAAACAAAAACTAATCTTCATATAAAAACAATACCCTTTTATTTTAAATTTTATCACAGTGATTTTCGTGTAGCATACAAATATCCTGAAAACAAACCCTAACTATAGTGATGGAATCATTTAAAAAAAAGACGAAAAACCCTAGCGAGTGAAGGCGTACAAGACGATGGAGACATAGATGAGAAGGGCAATGGGGACAAAGATCACAAGAGGAACAATAGCTCCAAAGCTATAAGCACTCCGGCAAGCCAAAGTCCCAAGCTTGATCTGAACCACATTCACCAGTGCCAGCATCAAGAACCCGCACCCGCAAACCGACCCGACAGCCGAAACCAGAATCCCGACCCGTAGCACGGTCTTGTTAACGTGCGCCCTCATGGGACTCTGCACCTCGTCGGTGCTCCTGGCTATCCTGATCGCCTGTTTGAGTCCCAGCGCGACGAGGCTCGAGAATAGGAATGAGCTGAAGGAGTACACATGGAATGCAATCAGGTCCTCGGCGATTTTCGATCCGGCGACGCAGTTGGGGTCGTCGACGAGGCTGTTGGTTGGATCGTTGGGGTTCCAGGCCAGGCCTATGAAGACTGCGAAAGTGAATAGGGAGTTCACGTTAACGATGCCGTCAAGGGCCGTTATGTGAATGCTCGTGGAGAACTTCCGGCGAGACACGTCGTCCATTTTCCGTCCAGCGAGTTGCGGTACTGGTCGGAAAACTATAATGTAAGGAGTTTCAGCTTAGCTTAGACAGTTAAGAAAAAAAACGCGTTTTTCGGAAAGGCATTTTCTTCTTTGGCACGCACCAAAAAAGAATCAGCCACTGTTGGCTTTTCAGTGCGTCTCAACTGCTTCACCACATTGTGCGGAGCTCCCCTTTTTACACTATCCGATGGCAATGTTGTAATCAAATGCCCTAACCTCCTTCAATAATTACAAACATGCCGCACCTATAGTGTAAAAAGATGAGCTCTGCTTCAATGCCGTGAAGCAGAGCTCCGGCTCAAAACTAATCTCTTTTTCTTTTCTTTCTTTTACGTAAACGATGCGTGCCTAATACGTGTACGTTTTTTCTTATTTAAATGATGCGTGTACGTTTTTACTGTAAGAATACCAATTAAACAAAATACTACCCCAAAAAAAAAAGGAATAAACCAGAGGAAATTTTTTTTTAAAAGAACGCCGTTGCCGGGGATCGAACCCGGGTCACCCGCGTGACAGGCGGGAATACTTACCACTATACTACAACGACTTGGCGATGGATTTGTCAAAATATTGAAAATACTTAGTTTATATCAATTCAAAAGATGACTTATGGTTAGCAAATTTTTTTTTCCCTTTTATTGGTACGTGTGTGTGGACATCATTTGCATAATGTTAGTAAGCATTGGTGAGTGGTTAGAACCAGTGTAAAAAAATACATTTTTTTAAAAAATACGTATTTTATTCGCGAATTTTGGAATTGTCGGACCATTCGGCGTTAAATCCCGACTTAAAAAAAAAAAAAAAAAACGGCGTTTTCTGAATTATTCGCGTTTTTTTACGAATAATTCCCAATTTTTCAAAAAATTTACTTTTTGTATATGTTTTAATTAAATTGTTCCGTATATTTTTATAATTATTAATTTATTTTTTATTTTTTTTCTGAATTTTTTGAACTTCAGTCTTACCGAATTATTCTCGAACCCCAACTTTGTCACTATGGTTTGAACTTGGGGACAGTGAGCTTGGATCTTAGATCTCTCTTATAAGAGAAGGCCAAACCCTACCACTGGAGCAAGAGGCGGGGTGTGAGGTTGAAGAGAACCAAAATGTCTTGATGGCAATGGTAGTTTGGAAAATATAAATATAAATATAAAAGAAAAGTAATCATGATAACTAAAGTTTTTCTTTAATTTCCCCTAAGAAGAGATATTTGAGTTGCTACGGTTATCTCTTTTTCATTGTTAATATCCAAACATAAACTAGTGGTCTGTCCCAGTGGTTGTCTCCCTATAGATAAATGATTAGAGCCTACCACAAAAAAAAATAAAAAAAAAAATGAAAAAAAGAAAACCTGTTTAGATCACTGTACAAGCTCTTTGCTCAAGACGAGAAGACATTCGAAAACTATTGATCAAAACAAGAGAGAATTCAATTCTCCGAGCAGAGGAAAAGCACCATCTTTGTAAAGGCCCAACTGGATAGTAGGAAAAAGCTAGGACGTTTTGAACTTGGGGGAGAAAGAATAAAAGTGGAGTTTACCGAGCTTGTTATAGCTCTCCAAAATAGGTCTAATTAGAGCATCTCCAACCCAAAAGTTAAAAGTTCTTTATTTTTACTCCAAAATGGAGTGTTAAATTTTTTAGGAATTCTCTTTTTGTACTTGCAACTCTAACCCAAACTCTCTATTTATTCTCTATTTCTATTAAATAATACTTTTTTTTTTGGTTGGATTTCCCACTTAACAATCTTAACAGCTTTTAAGAAAAGTAAAAAAAAAATATTAAAATATTAAATGGCGGAAGAGAAATGCTCGGTATCTTTGCCGAGCAAAATCCCTTCCGCCTAAATAGAGTTATGATTTAGGGAATGCGTTGGAGCTGGTGTTTTTGAAAAAGTTAAACAAAATGCCGATATTTTTATCTTTAGGGAGTGCGTTGGAGGTGCTCTTACAAGTAGGGGTGGCAATGGGCTGGGTTTGAGCTTGAATTTGAATAGGCCTGACATGAAGCCCAGCTATCTACAAAGGCTTTGAAGCCTAAAGTTGGCCCGATTGCCATCCCTAATTGCAATTATTTTTTGGGAATTAGCATTCCTCGTTTTTGAAACGGGGCCTAGAAAGAACAGAGGTCCTTTCCCAGTGAGTATGGTGAAAAAAGCGGTACTCTCAATTCCATGTGCTTGCCGATAAAGAATTCCATGTGATTGGCCTCTGACCTAAGAGTTGAGCCCCCAGAACTTTGGCACCCGAAATATGTACACTAGAGGCAATTGCATATACTGCTCTGTTTGTTTCAATGTAAAATAGGGGAAAACAAATGAATCTCACATAAAATGTCAATGGTCCGAAAGAAAATACACACGGAAAAAGACATTTTCCATGGAATTCATTTGTTTTCCCCTATTTTACACTGAAACAAACAGAGCATACATTTTTTTTTATAGGTACAGGGCATCATTATTTATAGACTTACGTCTAGTAATGGTAGTGATTTCCTACTTGCCGAGGGATATTATCCATCTCGAGGAGGCCATGACTCAATCCCAGCTTGGAATTCATTTGTTTTCCCCTATTTTACACTGAAACAAACAGAGCATACATTTTTTTTTTATAGGTACAGGGCATCATTATTTAGACTTCCGTCTAGTAATGGGAGTGATTTCCTACTTGCCAAGGGATATTATCCATCTCGAGGAGGCCATGACTCAATCCCAGGTCACTCTCATTAGAGGCAAACCATGACATTTGAGCTACAAGCAACAGTCATTGCACCTACATTGGCACGGTAAATGTCTTGTAATGAATTTCTCCAAGGCAATATAGAATCTAAAAACTAAACCTCATTTAGCTCGTATGGTGGGCATGTGCATCAGCAACGACTAACTTTCAAATCAGACATTAGACAGACAAGCGTGCCAGCTTTGAACGCTTCTAACCAACAGCCGGTAAGTTAGACTTATAAAGTCCGGCACTTTGCAAGTTTTGTCATTTGACAATATGCATTTTCTTTTGAGAATTAGATGTAACGTGCTTTTGATCTCTTGGGTTGCAATTCCCATAAGACTTTAATTGCAGCAAAATGAAACGATTTAAAGATTCATAAAAATGATAAGACTTGATATCTCATCATGGTAAAATTTATTTTGTTAGAAACCTTAACAAAGTGACCCAAATTTCCTTACAACTAGCAAGATAAAGTGCCAAGCTTTATAAGTCTAAGCAGAAAAAGGGACCTTAAACTGAAAACTTGATCAAGCTCAGGAATAGGCCTTTTTAATTTGAAAAAGAGAGTAGTTTTTTTCTGGATCACAACATTTCAGGATTAGCCCTCTGCACATACATGTAATTTTCTAACAAATGATACAGATCACCATCAATCCAGACCTTGTGAGTGTTGGACCAACCTGAGGGTTAGTAAGAAACCATAACTTAGAGCTGCTAGATAACCAGTTGTGTGGGCCATAGGCGCCATACCAAATCATAGAACTGTTGCGGTTTATGGAATTCTTGATACCTTGTTACTGGTCTGATAGAAGACATTTTCTTTCCTCTTACTGCCTTAATGGGTACTCTTGCATTACCCAGCAATGACATTAACCACAAGAATTGAATGAAGCTGAGGATGTTGGGTCACCCTGTGAGCTCCTCCATCAAGCCCTGATCAATGGCAAAAATTACGATATTAGAAGAAATGAGACAAACAATGCAGTAGGAGGCTGACTCAACAGGGTAATGGGTAACCCACCTGCGAGATGAACTGCTCAGCATCCGTCCGCTTTAGGAAGTGCATTGAGTGGCGAGCAAGGTTTGGTGACTGATCGCTGAGTAACACATCACCAATATCATCAAGGACCCTGACTTGGATGTAGGGATCCTTCGGTGGCACCATATCCTGGCAAACATGCCATAAAATTTTTTTAGTCAAGACAATCCAGGTATATGGTCATGGTCCTCATGGATCCTGGATCATCATCACAAACACACACGTTCCTTCAAAAGAGATGGAGAACCTTGGATGGCTCCCTCTTCATAATCTAATCCATACTTTCCAGTTTCCATCCCTATTACAGCAAAATCTCTATCCTTGAATGCATATAACAATGATTGTTGCTTTATCTAACTTCCAGCAGAGTTGAATCATTGCTTCAGCAATAAAACTATTTTAAAGATCAAAGAAAGATTTAGAAGCCAGCAACTTCAATACAAGAGGTCTGGAATATCTTCTAAGGCAATTTATCTACAAATTGGCTCCCCAACATCAGCCACCTATACGTTTCTGTATCCACTTCTACTAAGTCATTTCCCAGTTTGAAGTTAGAAAAACTTGTACTTAAGAAGCTAATTATATTTCTAATATAGCTTTTGTTAGTTCAGTTGAACCTGTTATGCATGGAACCTGATTACACAAAGCCCAGCAAGTTTGCACTATAGCAGGTAGTCGCGGGTCGAGCTACACGGTTAGCTAGTTAGGGGCCAGCGCGCCCGCTGCCCAGGGGCGGAGCCCCTGGACCAAATTTTTTGGTTTGCTCGAGCAAGATAGTTGGCTCGAGCAAGAATGACTTCACTCAAGTGAATGTGTGACTAGAATTATGTCTGAGCAATTGAGGCAATAGCCGTAGCTAACTCGCTCAAACGAGAATGGGTTGGCTTGAGCGAGTGCCGTGTGATCAGAATAGTAACTCGGAATTTTATGTTTCTTCTGAACCATTTGGGTTTAGGGTTTCTGATCACTCCTATCACTCAAAGTTTCTGGAGATAGAGAAATTCGTAATTACTCTGTTTGGTTTCGCCATTGAGTATAGTGAAACTGGTGTGGATCCGTGGACATAAGCATCATTGGTCGAACCATGTAAATCTTGTGTTCCTGTTTTTGTATCTTGTTTCCGTTTTTCTTTCATTTATCCTTGTAGGTTGTTGCGCATGTTCCCAACAGGACCTCCCTCCTAGTTTTTCTGCCTATGAAAGGCTTGCATGGGGGATATAACCCACCGTGCAATTCCCTATTACTCATATGAGAGAGAGAGAGAGAGAGAGAGGAGTTACCACAGTCAAATCAAGCTCCAGTTCTGACATGTATGACTCTAAGGCTGCAGAGTAATTCTTGAAATACTCTTCCTCTGAGTAGTTGAGTTTTTCTTGAATTTCTTGGGGGAGTACAGGCCCCACTTTCCATCTCAAACTCTGGATAGTTCCAGTGCGATTGTACCTGCTTAGTTACAAAACTGTGAGCTGTAAGTTGAGTAAGACATGTAAAATGATGGATCTCAAGCACAATAAATTAGCAGTTCTCTCAAAGAAAACAACATGATATCATATGATAGCACATTACACATAAGCCATGAGGCAACGCTTATTGCGAATTAAAGCAAGGTGGTGAATGGCTGCACCAAAGTGGTCAGCATTTCTAGTTGTTTGGATGTCCAATCCTCCTTCCTGGATAATCCTGTTGTAACATTATGTCACATCACACATGGAGTCAGATATGATAAAAATTATTATAACTTCAAATAATATATGCAATAAATTTTTTTTCTTGCAGCGAATCAACTGCATGCAAAAAATCTCCAAAATTGGACAATTGATAGAGCAGATAGAGTTAAACTCATGAAGCTTGGTACCAGATTCTTTGAAAGGATCTATATACATGTATGATTCAATCTCGAGTATAAATGCCGAAGACATGCTGTATCATTGGCTTATCTAGGCAACATAGCTGATAAGTGAGATTGCAAAACCCAATATAAAAATCTCCAGAAGAAATGACTCCTCATTTAGACAAGTTTAATGGGTAGCGCAGAGCCGCAGAGGGGTCCCTGGGCTTATTATGCAAATCCCCCCGCCCCCCAAAAAAGAGGCATGTTTCTAAGTCCAACAAATGAGAAAGAATTAATAGTTGGCCGCAACAGTATCCATGGGGAAATAACTACAAGGTGAAGAGAGGTACATACCAAGAGCAAAGAGGGTTACCTCATCAAGGACTGAAGCTCAAGGTGGTGTGCACTACATTCTTTGATTACTTGATCAAACAAATCCCTCTACATGTCCACAAAAACAAATGCTAGAAGTCAAAGTCAATGTTTGATCAACAAAGCCTCTGAACAGGCAAGAAAATTGGAATTGAACAATCACAATAACCAAGAATGGGTCCATGTCATTTTAGTAAGAAACCATAAAAGGAAAACAAGAAAAAAGTATAAATGAGGTTTTGGCACCAACAAATAGCAATTGAGGGACTTGGAGAAATGGGAAATGGCCAAGAGAAAAGGCAACCATGAAAGGATTCATTCCACATCCTATACTTTAAGACATTCATTTCAAAGAAATGGTACAAATACTGAAAGAGTAGTTGGCATTCAATATTAGGTATCAACTTTACAGCCATGCAGTTCACGTGCCATATACATCATTTTCCATTTATGAACAGCTCTGTTTGAACAATGTTGTTATTGAACAAATGTTTCTAATGGTACAATCAATCTAATTTCCCAGACATATATAGTGAGATGAATTAGAGAGAGATACAATTACAATATATAAAGGCGATGTATGTAAGAAAAGGTAGGGAATCAACAACTACAAACAGAGAAAAAAATAACCGAGATGGGTAAGGAATCAGTATCCCAAGATGTACAAATGAGGTGCATACTATTAAAGTATAAAGCCATGTTAGCATCATATGAGCAAAGTTCTCCATTTTTTCCAAAAAGTTGAAAATAATTCACGACCTTGGCCCAGCTCGGCTCGAGAACACCCCTACTAGCAACATAAAAAAATTGTGCTACCAATAAGAAATATCACTGACATAGTTGAAAAGTACAAGCAAGAGATATCAACCGCCCACATTGAGTGGATTGTCATTCCCCATGGAAGGATTAATTGAAAGATATAATAATTATATACAGACCAAAAATTTTAAGCATATTTGATGCTAGCAAGTCAGAAAGGTCTATAGGAGAATGAAGAAAACATGGTTTGAGAACCCATTACATCATTTTCCAATTCAGTGGAAGCGCAACTTCAAGAGTATGGTCATTGGAAAACTGTATCGCGATGCATAGAGATGAATCATCAATCCCCTTAAAATGTGCTTAACTGATTAATTTAGCCGTCCAAAAGTTATACGGAATTGGATATACAAAGATTAACCAAACTGAAATGTAAACAGGCACAAAAGATGTTTCAAAAAGGACTAGCAGTTAGTTGTGATATATGTGCCATGGGCCTGGCCACAATGGGGACAAAGTATGACAGCAATATTAGGCATCAATCACGTTGAGTGGAGAATCTTCCAATATTGGTATGATTTCAATCTTCCAATATTGGTAATGATTTGAAAATTATATTTAATTAGTAATCTGATTTGGCATGTGTATGTATATGGAAGATTACAGTAACAAGATTGCTATGTGTATATGGAAGATTACAGTAAGAAGATTGCTAGTGGCAATCCCCATTTGTAACTTAATTATACAATGAGAAAATCCAAGAGAGAAAGGTATTAGAGACTCTAAACTTTTCTAAGTTGGTATCAGAGCAATCCAACTCTTGTGATTTTCTCATCTACCTCCCTCCTGTATTCATTATGTCTTCCATTCTCTCCACTACCTCTTCTACTTCTTTCTCACTTCCGAATGTGATCAATCTTGTCTCTATTCGTCTTGATCACACAAATTACTTATTGTGGAAATCACAATTTATGCCAATTCTAGTCAGTCAAGAGCTTACTGGTTATACTGATGGCTCTCTTTCTGCTCCCCCCAAAACTACTACAAATGAGGATGGAGAAGCCAGTCCTAATCTAGCCTATCTCAGTTGGTTGAAGAATGACCAACTTCTAATGAGTTGGATAATGGCCACTCTTACACCAGAGGTTCTTGCCCAAGTAGTTGTCTCTCCACATCGGGTGAGGTTTGGAACTCCCTCGCAAGTTCTTTCGCACAACAATCCCAAGCACATGCTCTTCAACTCAAGCTTCAACTTCAGACCCTTAAAAAGGGAACTTCTTCTATTACCGAGTATCTCCAAAAATTGAAGTCTTTTGCTGATTCTCTTGCCGTCATTAACCAACCAATCTCAGACTCTGATCTGGTTCTAAATGCCCTTGGTGGTTTGGGTGGGGACTTTGAGTCCTTTGTTACAGCCATTTCTACTAGATCTTCACCCCCCAACTTCAATGAATTGTGTGCTCTTCTTCTGAATCAGGAAATCCGAATGGAGCAATTTCATAGCTCACTCCCTGATCACACAACCACCGCCTTTCTATCTACTCGTGGTGGTCGTCACAATGGACGTGGTGGTCGTGGTAATCACAGAGGCGGTCGTACCCATAACCGTCATTCAGATACTATCTGTGGACGTGGTCATCATGGTAGTCGGTTTCACCACCAGCATAATGGCATTCTTGAACCAACGGGGGTTGGGCTGATGGCCAGGACCACGCCTCACGAAGCGGAGGTCCTGAGTTCGATTCCCTGCCCTCATTGGCCACCCTCCGGATTTATCCCGACTTTCCTGGTGTGTGTGGAGAGAGGGCTCTGCACGTGCCCGGGGGAACTAGTCGGGTGCTCTAAGAGGCCCGGATACCCCCGTCACCCAAAAAAAAAATGGCATTCTTGGTGCATCCCCTGGCATTGATTCTACTGGGAATCGTCCCCTTTGTCAAATCTGCAATTGTTGGGGACACATTGCTGTTGCATGTTATTCTCGATATGACCATGCTTACCAGATTGAACTAATGCCACAATCCTTTGCTGGCATGACTCTCCGGCAACCGTATGATCCAAATTGGTATCCAGATTCAGGGGCCACAAATCACATGACGTCAGACGCTAATATTTTGTCTCAATCATCCGAATACCGTGAAAATGATCATGTCATTGTAGGAAACAGAAATGGTATACCAATAGCTCACGTGGGTAATACCTCCCTTCACACACCTTCCTCCTCTTTTATGCTGAAAAATGTTCTTCATGTGCCTGACATACAAAAGAATCTCTTATCAATTGCTCGCTTTACTCGGGACAATAATTGTGTTTTTGAATTTTTTTCATGGGGATATCATGTCAAGGACCTAGCAATGGGGAAAGTGCTTCTCACAGGCCAGCGAAAAGGTGATCTATACCCTATTACTCCAGATAAATATGGCAGCATCTACGGATTCTTAGGACAGCGAGCAAGCTCTACCACTTGGCACAATCGTCTCGGTCACATAGATTTTAGAACTGTTAATCAACTATAGTTAAATAAGTGTATTTCTTTTCCTGGTTCAACTAAACCTGCTATGTTATGTTCTAGTTGTCAACTTAGCAAATGCAGAAGGCTTTCATTTATGGATTCAGTTTCTAAATCTCCTTCCCCTTTGTTTTGGTGCATTCGGATACATGGGGTCCTTGCCCAGTTACATCAGTCTCTGGTTTCGCTACTATGCCTTATTTATAGATGAAATTCTCGTCTAGTGTGGTTATATCCTATGCATCACAAGTCAGATATGTTTTCTAAATTCTGTGAATTCAAAGCTCATGCAAAAAATATTTTCGGAGCTCGGATTAAATATTTTCAGTCCGATGGAGGGGAGGAGTACATTAAGAAGACAAAATTTTATAATTTTTTTCGTCTTCACGGCATACATCATCGCTTCTCTTGCCCACGAACCCCCGAACAGAATGGCAAAGCTGAAAGGAAACACAAACATATAGTGGAGACAACTTTGGCCATGATGTTCCATAGCAAGGTACCAACTACTCTTTGGGTTGAAGCATTTCAAACTGCTGTCTATATCATTAATAGACTGCCATCAGAGACCTTATCCAATTTTTCTCCTTATGAAATTGTTTTTGGTCACCCACCAGATTATTCCTTTATGAAGACTTTTGGGTGTGTGCGCTTTCCTTACATTAGGACATCATTATCCAAAACGTTTGATCCAAAATCGATTCGGTGTGTATTTGTTGGCTATAGTTTGCATCACAAGGGCTACCGGTGTCTTCATCCACCCTCTTGACGCATCTTTATATCAAGACATGTAAGATTTGATGAGGGTAATTTCTATTTTGCATATCCTCAAGATAGCCCAGCATCACCTCCAAGAAAGTCCTCTGACTCACAACCAGTACTCTTACCCAATCTGTCATTCCATTTTTATACCTCGACACCTCCAAACCCATTACCTTCACCCAATTCACCTTTGAACCTAACTGTCTCACCCTCCTCTGTTACCACAATTCCACCCGCATCCACTCCATCCTCTTCAAATCCTCCCATCTCCAACCCTCCCTCTATCACTAAGCCATCAACCAATATCATCAACCCCACCTCTAATCACCCCATGATCACCCGCTCCCGAGATGGTACACGGCGTCCCAAATCTTATCTAGCCACTCGTCACCCCATACCCCATGCTACTCCTATGCACTCATCCTCAACCATTCCTCCCGAACCTACATGCTTCACCCAAGCTTCCAAAGATCCACATTGGCCGACTGCCATGAATGAGGAATTCAATGCACTGTTAAAGAATGCACATGGTCTCTCATACCATATGACCCATCTATGAATGTTGTTGGCTCAAAGTGGGTTTTCAAAGTGAAACAACGTTCTGATGGATCTGTTGAACGTTTTAAGGCACGCCTTGTTGCACAAGACTATACACAACAAGCTGGTCTCGACTTTGATGAGACATTTAGTCCGGTTGTCAAACCTACAACAATTCGAACCGTGCTTTCTATTGCAATTGGTAAGGGATGGTCCATCCACCAACTTGATGTAAAAAATGTGTTTCTCCATGGACGCCTTTTGGAAACTGTGTACATGAAGCAACCACCAGGATTCGTTGATTTCACTCACCCCCATCATGTATGTCACCTTCAAAAAGCAATATATGGCCTCAAGCAAGCTCCGCGTGCCTGGTTTACTCGATTTAGCTCCTTCTTATTTGAGGTTGGCTTCACTTGTTGTAGTGCGGATGCATCTATGTTCATTTGCCATACTCATCACAGTTGCTTGATCTTGCTTTTGTATGTGGACGACATCATTTTCACGGGTACAAACTCACATTCTGTATCAGATTTTATTCAAACTCTTGGCCACCAGTTTGACATGAAGGACTTGGGTCCATTACACTACTTCCTTGGCATAAGAGCTACACCCATCTCAACTGGTCTTCGCCTTATTCAAACTAAATATGCTCTTGAATTATAAGCTCGTACTAAAATGGAGGGTGCCAAGCCGTGCTCCACACCTGTGGCTCCTGGTTCAAAGTTGTCAACAAGAGATGGTGATCCTCTTGATAATGCTACTGAGTATCGTAGTATTGTAGGTGCCTTGCAGTATCTCACAATGACACGACCCGATTTAACTTATGTTGTTAATCAGGTGTGTCAATTCATGCATGCACCAACAAACACACACATGGCAGCTGTTAAACGCATTCTACGATATGTCAAGGGTACCTTGAGTGATGGACTACATTTCTCCAACAAATTGCATATTCAGCTAGAGGGTTATTGTGATGCAGACTGGACTGGTTGTCAAGACAATCGTCGGATGTCGATCAATTTCCGGGTATTGTTTGTTTCTTGGTACAAATATAATATCATGGGGTTCCAAAAATCAACCAACAGTTGTTCGATCAAGTGCAGAAGCAGAATTCCGCTCTCTTGCATCTGCAACCGCTGAAATCACATGGGTTCATTTTATTCTTCGAGTTATTGGTATTCAGTTATCAAATCCTCCAACATTATATTGTGACAATGTGAGTGCAATCTACATGGCCACGAACCCCGTGTTTCATGCTCGCACCAAACATGTTGAGATTGATTTTCACTTTGTTCGTGAAAAAATTCTACAAGGCACTCTTCGTGTTCTCTTTGTCTCCAGCAAAGATCAGCTAGCCGACGTGTTCACAAAGGGTCTCTCTAGCTCCCACTTCAAAACTCTATATGACAAGCTCATGACATCTATATCAGATACCATTTGCTTGAAGGGGAGTATTAGGCATCAATCACGTTGAGTGGAGAATCTTCCAATATTGGTATGATTGGAAACCAATCTTCCAATATTGGTAATGATTTGAAAATTATATTTAATTAGTAATCTGATTTGGCATGTGTATGTATATGGAAGATTACAGTAACAAGATTGCTATGTATATATGGAAGATTACAGTAAGAAGATTGCTAGTGGCAATCCTCATTCGTAACTTATTTATACAATGAGAAAATCCAAGAGAGAAAGGTATTAGGGACTCTAAACTTTTCTAAGTAGCAGAAGGTGGGATTTCAGTAACAATTAAGATCAGTGAGGTCCATTTTTCCAGTCTCCCTCAACCCACAAGACATGTCGAACATGTTTTCTTTTTTGGCCATTCAACTTTTGATTCTAGTGATATCTAACAAGGAAAATGTGTAGATCTCCTTATTTGGAGTAAAAGCCTCCATAAAGAAATCAAAACTTGCTCCATTGCTCTCAAAAGAAATCTCCGTAATAATCATTTTTCCATTTCTCATCCCATGTCAAAAACACTCTGTGCCAATGGTTAGCACGTAGTGCGTTGATTCAAAGCGGAGAAATTCTATATCTGCTATAAGAAAGAAATTCTCAGAATTCAAGAAAAGCCCTTCCAAATTTTTAACCTTAAACAATTCTACAAGCCTAACGCCGAATTGTCAAATTTTAATTGAAATAAAACATACCCACTAAAATTGAATTTCCAAATGTTGTTCCTCAAAGGAAGGAACATATAACATGACTTACTCATTGTCATCATAGACAAGCAAACAATATTCCAACAAGATACAGGAGCACCAGATTAACCAAAACAAGTAGTAGCACACTTACGTTGAAAGCCGTGAGCTGCCCGGCATCCCTATCGGAGAGTTCTTTTACAAGTTGGCATGCCCTTCTCCCATACATTTTTGGTTCAAAAGATTACCCTTACGCTTGAGTTCTAGTCTCCCTTCCTTAAGCAACTACAGATCGTATAAGCATTTTCACAAACAGGTAAATACATAAGATTAGATTAAACAATAACTTGTTATTAATTCAAGGAAAAAAAAACCTGAACATTTGCAAATGAAAATACATGCAATTATACCTTCCAAAAAAATACATGCAATTAAACGATTTAGAAATGATTAAATTTAGAGATTGTGACGAAAAATAGTTTACCTATTAGATCGTGATGGAAGAAACTGAGTGGGAGACGAAGTTGTAGCAAAACTGAGAAAACTGTTTTTGGGTCTCTAGTCGTTTGGGGGGTTTTGGCGGGACTGCTTTTTACCATTTCAAATTAAGCCGCGAACAAGGGCTTATAAGAAGATCCTGGATTTCCTCAAGGTTTTCCTCAGGTCGACATTAAGTTTACCACTGTAAACTAACCCAGTAGGGTTAATGGTTCAAATGGCAGATGTGGATCAACTCTGTATCAGTTGGAGAAAATCCCTCCGTATCAAATGAAAAACCCTCATATTTTAACTCTTGTTGCTAAATCAAATCACATACATGAATAAAAAGGGGTGAATCAATCACTCTCCTCTCATAGGAGCTCTCTCTCGTTTGCGAGTTTTCCTCTCTGGTGGGTTTTCATCCGAGGATTTATCTTTCCTTAATCACTTGGGTGCTATCGAGTTATGGAAGCCGAGGAAATTGTAGATGGATTGTTGAACTTGAGGCTCACAAATGAGGAAGAAGATGATATTGTTGTGGCCAAAGTGGACCGGAAAGAGACTATTGAAGCTTGTTCTCTTAGTCTCTTAGGTCGTTTTTTGACGAAGAAAATGATTAATATGAGAGCAGCGAATAACACATTGCGAATGGCGTGGCGTATGGGAGAAGATCTATTGATTTCTGAAGTGGGATATGGTGTTCTACAGTTTAAATTTTCGACAGAGTTTCAATTGAAATGGGTGGAGGATCATGGCCCGTGGATCTTTGATAACCACCTGCTCCTATTATGGCAGTGGGAACATGGATTAGCGGCAACCACGACAAGGTTTCTGAAAGCCTCTTTCTGGCTTCAGGTATGGGGTGTGTCATCTAATGATGGAAGATGTGGGAGAAGATGTTGGGAGAAAAATAGGAAGGCTTATTAAGGTGGATGATCGATCTCAGTCGATGGAAAATGTTAGTTTCCTAGGCATTAGGATGGAAATACCAATTGATAGACCTCTCCAGCGAGGTGGATTTTTAAAGAATTCCGATGGAACTCGGATGGGGGTTGATTATTGTTATGAGAGGTTACCTATTATTTGTTATAGGTGTGGGCATCTTGGCCACCAAGCCTTTCAATGCTCCATAAGGCCATCAGAGCAGGATGATGACAATGAGTTCCGATATGGAGATTGGCTTAGGGGTAGGGTGGGTAGCAGGGACATGGTGAGACGTCCCCGAAACGAACAGCCACGAGCGGAACCAGTGACCAATGGTGAAGCGGAACCACCTCAAAGAGAAGACGATGATTTCCGGCCACCGGAATCGGAACTGATGGTTTCCATGGATGTCGTTCATGGTGCAGCAGTTACGGACGTAGACTTTGTTATTCCAGCCGAGAATATTGGGATACAAGTTTTGTCAGCCCATCAACCCGTATCAATTTCTCATAGAGGGAGAGATAAGGGATCAAGTTCAAGTTCAAAAACCACTCATTTGGGTGATACGGTTGGTGATATGGATGTAGCAACTTCCCCAAAAATCAAGGTGAGACCTTTTGTGGATAAAGATAAAATCCATTATTCAAGGAAGGGGGGTCAAGAGATAGATCTATCGATCATTCATTTGGGGGATATGGTTGGTGATGAAGATGTAGCAACTTCCCCAAAAATCATGGTGAGGTCTTTTGTGGATAAAGACAAACTCCATTATTCAAGGAAGGTGGACCAAGAGAAAGATATACCGGATAATGATGGAGGGAGGGAACTAGGACGAATGTGTGCTACTGGTCAAGAATCGTGTGGGCTAGGTGAGACATTCTTGAGCCATAATCTTTTAATAGATCCATCTCCACAGCCTCATGCACCCTATGCCAATCAAATAGCAAAAATAAAGGCAAAAACCAAAGAGATGGGTTCGTGGAAGAAGATTGCTAGACCGGAATATATGCAATTGGATAAGGGATCGTATGATCTGGCTCAAGTTGGAACGAAAAGAGGAGTTCAAGTGAGTCTTCAAAAGAATTATGAAGAAGAAGGACCGAAATAGAAAAGGGAGAAATCGAATGGGGTCGAGCAGTGCGTGGTTGACAAAGTTGATAAGGCAGGAGTTGCAGAGCAACCCCGCCAATCCCTATGAAACTCTTAAGTTGGAATTATCGGGGGCTTGGGAACCCCTATGCAATTCGTGCCCTTCATCAATTGGTGAAGGAAAAAGATCCCTCCATTTTATTTCTCATGGAAACAAAAATGGATGTTCGGAGAATGACAACATTGAAGTTAAGATTGAGTTTTCAAAATGCATTGGTGGTTCCTAGTATTGGCAGAAGTGGTGGGCTATCGCTATTGTGGAAGGATACTGTGGACTTAATGATTCAAAACTATTCTCAATCCCATATTGACGCTCACATCAGGGAGGGGCTCGATCAGGAATGGAGACTAACAGGTTTTTTTGGTAATCCGGATTCAAGCAAAAGGAAGGAGTCATGGACTTTATTACAAACTTTGGGTAGTATGAGTAGAATCCCGTGGATTTGTTTGGGAGATTTCAACGAAATTTTATCTACTAACGAAAAGCAAGGAAGACATGTCAGGGCTCATCAGAGAATTCTTGATTTTTGTCAGAGTGCCAGCTTGTAGACATGGGTTATCAGGGAGTTGATTTCACATGGAATAACATGAGGGTAGACGAAGCTAATATTGAAGAAAGGTTAGACAAAGCAATGGTTTCTACGAGTTGGTTGGATTGGTTCAAGGGTTCTAGAGCTCAACATATCCCTTCCTCGACCTCTGACCATGTGTTTCTTCTTATAGAGGTGGTTGATCAGTCTAATCCCAAGCGGCAAAGAAAGGTGATTCATTGTTTTGAGGAGATATGGGCCTCTTGACCAGAGTGTGAAGAAATTATTCAGAGTGTATGGGAGAGTGAAGTTTCAAATGGCAGCCTTATGTACCAAGTAACTAAAAAAATTAAATTGTGCCGAAATAAACTTGTAGCGTGGAGTCGGTCAGTATTTGGGAAAGATAGGAAGATGCTTGAAACAAAAAGAAAAGAATTAAAAGAATGCATGAAATACAACAAGGAGGGTCAGAATCAGGCAAATATTCATAGGATCAATGAGGAAATTAATGGGCTCTTACTCAAAGAGGAAGTGTATTGGTGGCAAAGATCGAGAGCTATTTGGTTATCATCGGGGGATTAAAATACAAAATATTTTCACCAAAGAGCATCACAACGTAAGCGGAAAAACAATATAGTGAAGCTGATGGATAGAAATGAAAGGTGGATTGAGGATGAAGATGAGATTGGGTCTGTTGCTACAATGTATTTTCAAGATATTTTCACTACAAGCAATCCTCCTCTTATCAGCCGAACCATGGGGGTGATGGAAAGAGTGGTCGATCCGGATCAGAGTAGAAAGCTTCTCTGCCCATTCACAGCGGATGAGGTAAAAAAAGCAATCTTTCAAATGCATCCATCCAAGGCTCCTGGTCCGGACGGTATGTCTTACTTTTTTTACCAGCGCTATTGGCATATTGTGGGTGATCAAGTTTCCTCGGTAGTGCTATCTTTTTTAAATTCTGGTCATTTACTTTCGAAAATAAATTTTACCCGCATTGCACTGATTCCTATAATCAATAGCCCTCAGCGCATGTCAGAATATAGACCCATTAGTCTGTGTAATGTGCTCTATAAAATAGTGTCTAAAGTTCTTGCAAATCATATGCAAAGTGTTTTATCATCCATTATTTCAGATTACCGGAGTGTTTTTTTGCCGGGAAGGATTATATCTGATAATATTGCAGTTGCATATAAACTGATGCACACTATGAAGCAGAAGAGGAAAGGAAAAATGGGGTGGATGGGTATAAAGCTTGACATGAGCAAGGCTGATGACAGGGTGGAATGGAATTTTTTGAAAGCAGCCATGAATAAATTGGGCTTTAAAGACAGATGGGTTGATCTTATTATGAGTTGTGTCACTTCTGCAACATACTCGATTCTGGTTAATGGTACCCCCCAGGGATATATAAAACCTACTCGAGGTTTGCGTCAGGGAGATCCTCTATTACCATATTTATTCCTTATTTGTGCGGAAGGACTTACGACATTATTATGGGAGTCGGAAAGACAAGGACAACTTCATGGATTCTCAGCTAGTAGGTATGGCCCAAAAATTCTCATCTTTTATTTGCTGACGATAGTCTTCTCATAACTCAGGCTTTTTCAAATGAATGTTGCAATATTCTCAAAGTTCTTGAGATTTATGAGCAAGCTTCGGGACAAAAAATAAATCAAAAAAAGACCTCAATTTTTTTCAGTCCAAATACATCAAATATGGTGCAACAAGAGATAAAAGATCTAGTTGGGGTTACCAATTCAAATCCTAGCGAGCGATATCTTGGGCTACCGGTTATGGTTGGAAAATCAAAAATGTGTTCTTTCAGTGGCCTAAAGGAGAGGGTTTTTAAGAAGCTCAGTGGATGGAAAGAAAAAATGTTATCAAGAGGGGGTTGAGAGATTTTGATAAAGGCGGTGGTCCAAGCCATTCCTACTTACACAATGTCATGTTTCAAACTTCCTAAATCGTGATGCACGGAAATTCAATCGGGCATTTCAAAATTCTGGTGGGACAAAAGGGCTCAGAACACAAAATTCATTGGGTCAGCTGGGCTAAGATGTGCAAGGTTAAGAAGAATGGTGGTTTGGGGTTTCGTGATCTCCAAGTTTTTAACTTAACTCTTTTAGCAAAGCAAGGGTGGAGGCTCCTTCAGAATCTACAGTCTTTGTTCTATCGGGTTTTCAAAGCTAAATATTTCTCTAATGGATCTTTCTTGAATGCTAAGTCGGTTCCAATCCGAGTTATATTTTGAGAAGTTTTTTGGCGGCTCAAAAGCTTATCCATCAGGGTATGGTTTGGAAAGTTGGAAATGGGAGCTGCATTAAGCTTTGGAGCGACAAGTAGACTCCTCGGCCACTCAATTGTAATTCAGAGGCTGATTATCTAACATGGGTTGGCGAGATCATTGATCCAGTGACCAGAAGGTGGAACGCATCATTATTGATACGTTTTTGATGATCATGATGCAACTATGATTAAGGCGATTTTGCTTAGTGACATTTCTATTCCAAATAAGATCTTATGGCATCCTGGGAAATTTGGGAAATTTCAATTCGTTTGCCTTATCATTTTGCCATGCGAGAGGTAGAATCCAATAATAGAGATAATGATGCAAAGGGTTCAAATGCGGCAGATATTAGTGAATTTGGAGGCGGATTTGGGGTCTTAGAATACCGAGTAAATGTAAACATTTTATGTGGAGAGCTTGTACAGATTCCCTTCCAACAATGGTAAATCTAGTCAGAGGAGGTGTTCCAACGAAAAAATCATGCCACATTTGTTTATATCATTCGGAATTCGTGACCCATGCATTGTGGGCTTGTCCTTTGGCTCGAAATGTTTGGGCATTACTAAAGGGGAGAGCTCAGAAAATGTCAACAACTAAGGATTTGGATTTTCTTCATATCATGCTAGATTTTGAATCTCAGGCTTCAAAAAAGGACTTGGAATTGGGGACAATGATAGCTTGGGCTATTTGGGATTCGCGCAACAAGATACTTTTTGATGACTACCAACTCCATCCAACTCAGATTGTTCACGAAGCTAAAGCTCTATTAGAAGATTTCCAAGGGCTAGTAATGGTTCGACATCTCCCTTCTGGAAATTCCAGCACTATTACAACGAGGATTACGGCTAACAGATAAGACTAGATTCTCAATTGATAGTCTTTGATTTGTTTTTTCTATTTGAATGAAGTAGATTCATATCTGTCCACGAATATGGTTCTATGTAAATCTTTAGTTTCATTTATCAATAAAATTTCTATCTTTTATAAAAAAAAAAAATCACATACATGAATCAACTTGTCAAAGCAAAAATAAATATGGTAGATAAACTAATCGCACAAGCCAACACATGTCCCTTTTAACTCATATTTGATGTGGTTAAGATTCACTAACCCTTAGGTTCAATAATATAACTTGAATTTAAAAAAAAATATATTAATCTTAAGGGTTAATTTTTTTTAAACTAGAGTTAAATATTTTTCAATATCTTTTTCTAAAAACTAAGGTTATATTATTGAAGCAAAGGATTAATGAATCTTAACCATAGTTAATAGGAGTTTAAAAGGACACCTGTTGGCCTATGGGTGGGATTGAACTCTCCCCAAGTTCAATCGCAATTGACTGTGACTAGATCTCGTGAGGGTGTGTGTGCGCTATTAGGTGTTCTTCGTGAATAACCAAAAGCAATCCAAGGTAATGTGTTCTCTGTGAATAACAAAAAAAACCAAAGCAATCCAAGATGGTAGAGGCAGGCGTGTTTTGATGTGTTTTTTGTGAATAACAAAAAAAAAAGAAAAAAGCATCAAATATGTACCGAGTTGGGTGTGAATTGTGATTACCTTCCTCAAGTGTCTAGCTCTCAAAAGAAATCTGTAGTCCGGAGAGAAGAAGGAAGTCTGTAGAGTGGGAGAAGAAATGGCGGCAATATAAAGTGGGGGGTTTCCCCTATAAATTTTAGGGAAATAATGGGGTGTAGTCGTAAAAAGTGGGGGGTGCGCATAACACCACCCATGTTTTTTACCATTTTTTCTCTCATTCTAGGGTTTCATGGAAAGGAACCCTGCTATAGCCGTTGATCGCCGTTCAAGCAGCTATTTTAGGGTTTTGTTGATCGCGGTTCAACCCCCGTCGCCGTTCAAACCGCCGGCGCTACTCTCTACTCGCACCAGTAAGTCACCTCAGTTCTTTCTTCCTCCTTCTTCTTCCCTGTTTTTTGTGATTTAAATATACTTGTAATGGATGGAATGGAAATGGAGTTTAGTTTTCTATATTTTGTTTTTTCCTTTTTATTGAGTTGATTTTAGAGGATTTCTGTTGGTGGGTAGGTGAGATTTATACAAACTAAGCTGAATTTCGATTGGAATTTGAGGTTGGTTTAACGAGGTGAATTTGTTTTGTATGGTTCATTTTAATTTTGAAAATCATGAAGTTTGTTTGAGATTATTGTTTAATTTGATAATGAAGGAATTGATTTTTGACTTGGTTCTTCTATAATTAAAATGTGAAAAAGGATAGGATTTTATCTCAAGGGGCTCAAATTGGGACGTTTTGCTAGACCTCTCAAGTCTCATCTAGCAAGGGCCCATCTCTGCATAGTAGGATCTGACTTCTAATTTTACAAGAGTAGCTTTTTATGTGTGCAACCCAAACGTACATCGTTTTGTTTTCACAATGACTTTCATAGACTTCATGAGTTACTTTCTCCGATGTAACTCCTGAATATGTATTTTCTTCTCAGAGAAGTTTATCTAAACATGTCCTATATCATCAATGGCTATGAAATAGTGGCCATTTATTTTGCTTCTGAGCATAAAAGTTTCATCGGCAGACTTCTTTTTGTTTCTGGTAAATAATATAGTTCTTGAATTCAAACTAAGCTAAAATGCACTTAGGAATACACGGAGATATAGTGCTGCCGTGAATTTGAAGCTTATTACAGATTTACAATTCTTGTTTATTCACCTTTTATGCAATCATGCTTTCTAACCGTTTGAAAAATTCTTGAATGAGTGCATGGCTTGTTAGACCAACTCCATTTTTTGATAGAGGATACAAATAAACTCGGCCAAATGCGCAATAAAATTTACATATGTCTATCTAAGTTGACTCGATTAATTACCGTTTTGCCATGACATGCTTTTGAAACATTGTGTTAGTCGTCATCACCATGATCAACAGTTTATCAGAAAGAGCCATGAATTTTCTGTTAGATTAATTTTAAATCTCAAGTAATGAAAAATTATCTAATTTAATTGACCTTACAAAATGAATGACTGCATTTTGTGTCTACTTTGCTAACTTTTGTGCATAGTGTTGTTCTAATAAGACAGTAATATCGTGTTTGCCGGATTGTTGATAGGGGAGCATTATCGATAATTGGTGTAATGGAGGGTGAAGTTTGGGACAGTTTTTCCGATGGAACAATTGACTCAGAGGTTGATTTACAAGATACAAATGATGATGAACACCCTTATATATCTGGCTCCATTCCCAAGCTGCAGTTTAGGTAGAGTTTCTTAGGAAAACCGTTAGTATGCTTCCCAAGGTGTGATTTAAAATTTGATAGTATGTCCAATGTTTCCCTCAGGAAGGATATATCCAAGGCTCGTTGGGACACGGAGCTAGGGATGGCAGAGGTTATAGAAAAGAAGGGTGGAATGTGGACGAGTACAGGAATAGTACGAAGAAGCAAGCTCTATTGCTCAATTGAGGAGACCCTGTAAGTTACCCGGTGATTCTAATGTTTGTAAGTAGTACTTAATCTGAAAACAGTTCTAGCTTTAGATTCTAGTTATTTTAGAATATATTTAACGTCAGTGTGCTGTCTTAAATTGATACTTAACAGTTTTTAAACGGCCAATCTAGCTATTGGTAGCATTAGCACTATATTAGTTTTAATGTCATCATGCATTTTATTTCAATTAAGTTGTTTGGTATGTTTTGTATGTGTGTATATATGTCCAACAGTCCGATGTTCCATTGGCTTTCTTTTTTGCTAATCAATAAATTTTGTTTTACACTCTAGTTGACTTTTTGGAGTTATGTATGATCATTATCTTATTGGTTTTTTTTTAATAAAAGACAATGTTTAACTTTGGATCTATTTTAGAGTGAAGTAGGGCTGTCAATGGATCGGGTCCGATTAGACCGGATCTTGATCCTATTATAAATCCGTCGTATTGGATACAAATATGAGATCTTAAATCTGATTATAATCAGATTGGATTCAGATTTATACTGATCCGATTTGATTACATTATATATAATAACAATAATATCTATTAAACTTTTAATTTTTGTAAAGTACTATCCACACATTTTTTTTAAATGAAAACATTAATTTTTATAGATATTAATATTAACCGGTTCGAATTCGAATTTGAATAAATAATTGGATTCGGATTCAAATGTGGCAATTTAGAAGCTGACAAATCTCGGATCAGATTTGGATTTGTCAGATTTTTAATTGGATTTGGATATAATTATAGCCAGATCCAGTCCGAATCTGATCCATTTACAGCCCTAGAGTGAACTATGATCACCGTCTTATTGTTTATATTTTTTATTTTGTTAAATAATAAAATTTATCCAGTCAGTTTGGTTGACTTTGGGAATTATGTACTGTCGTGAATATAATACAAGAATCTGTGATAGAAGACAACTTCTCTGAAATCATGGGGTTTTGATTTGTCAACGGATGTCTTCAGTTCTCTATACAATTTCTAGTCATGGCGAGAACTTATAACATCATTAGCCCTGTTGTTATTTTTATTGAAATCTCAAACTATTTGTGTATATAAAGTCTATTGTTTGTATATATTTCGGCCAAAAAAAATCTCCCCCTTGAGCAAAGAAAATAGGTCTTGCGTCAGCCCCATGAATTGAATTAGCACCAAAAAAAATATGTGAGTGTAAGCATCCCATTTTTGCACCCCCCCAACCCTTATCTCATATCCCAGGCTTCAAGGAAACCCTAACCCTAAATCCTAGCCTAATCTGAATCCAAGCCCAAGACCAAAACCTAGACCTATCCTCCCTCTTACTCTAAACCAAAGGCCCAAGCCCATGTCCAAATCCCAAGCCAAACCTTAATACATTCCCTTAATTTTACCTTCTTTTTTTTTTAATCACCCATGACCCATGCACCCTAACCTACCCCGACACACCACACAACCGCACATGCATATACTTTTTGTTTTGAGAAGAGTTAACATGTAATGCACAAACACTAATTTGTACACCCATTGTTTTGTTAATATGTAGTGCACACACACACTAACCCTTACACATGCAAACCCCAATGCACACACACACTTTAAGAAAGAAATAAAAGAAATGATAGCATGCAACTCACACCCACCCAAACACACACACTTTTTTTTTTTAATGTTAACATGCAACTCACACACACTAAACTCATACACATGAGAAGGGTTAGTATGTGGCCAGCTCACATACTAAAAAACTCACACACACCCAAGACCTACTCTCCACTAACCTAATACCCCAAATCCAACCCCTAGTAGCCTAAAACCAAGCCAAGGAACACCAATCAAGGCATCAAGCCCAGAGCCCAGAATTTTCAAAAGTTTGAATTAACACCTAAAGGTCCTCACTGTCATTTCCATTTTGGTGTTAAAATTTAGCTGCGTAGGCTGCCCCTGCAACCCTTCTTTTGACCCTCCAATTGCTGCTCTCTAGGTCACCGAACACCCCCCCTATTTACCCTTATGCCACAACCATTCTCAACTATATAAAAACCACCCCTTCACCAAGCTTTAACCCATCCAAAAAATCTAAGCCCAAAGCTCGGTAATTCCAAAAATCCAGTAGCAAGCCTTTCTTTGAATTCCTGAAACTCCATAACTTCAGCCCAAAAAACCTCTACAACTCCAAAAGCCTACACCAAACCTCTTGCCATCTAAAAAACCAAGCACCCACCCTCTGTCCTTAGCATTTTTGGCCAAAAGAGTGGAGGGTGGACCTGAGAAATGGCCTAGGCTAATCTCCTTGTGTGGTCACCTCACTCTCCTAGCCATTAGATACACCTCACCTTGAAGCTTTGAAGGATTCATTTAAAGGGTTGGTTCACACCTCCCTCTTTTCATTTTATTCAGTTTTTTTGCACCTCCTAGTCCATTTCTAGGAGTTCATTTTCATTTTGCACCTCCTAGTCCATTCCTAGGAGTACATTAGCTTCCATCCCTTCACAAGGTAGTGGGAGGCCCCCTATCTCTTTCTCAAATGGATAGGGGATCCTCAAAAAGAAGGAAAACGATGATTTATTTTTCTAGTATGCATCTCTATCTGTTGTTCAAAGTGATTGAGTGTGGGTGCAAGTAAGAATGGTTCTTTTTCCAGTCCTTGTTATTCTAAAAGCTCATTGTGAGGATTGCTCTCTGAGGCCTCTGAAATATCCCAAAGCCCACACACACCCTCAACTCTCTAGAGCCTTTTTTTCATTTTCGTTTCAGCCCTTGGTTCCCTTTTTTTTTTTTACAAGAGCATCTGCGATGGCAATGATTGGTACACGGACCATAAAGAAGTTACTGTAAAACAGCACCTTTTATTTTGTTGCTAACTGACTCTTTGTGCCTTCTAGAGCCCCTTGGTAACCCGGCTTTTCCAGCTTTGGGGGCTGTTCTTTTTCTTTTTCATCTATTTGCTTTGAGGTGGTTTGACTAAAAAGAAAACAGAATTCGGTAGGCTTGCCTTAGGCCGTTTGGGTGCTACCCTTTGACCCCATACCAACCTTTGCCTCTAGGTTTATTTTGGACCTTGGTAAGTCCCCCGTGTCCCAGCCCATGCAACCCTCAGGGCCGTCTTGTTTACCTATACATGTGGACAGCAATCCCAGTTCGGGTACCACCCAGTAGTTTGGGACAAAACAGTGCACCCACTGTCTTTTGAGTTCCTCCCTTAGGCTCCGTTAAGGCCCAACACACTCCTCTATTCTCCAGGCCTTGCTCAACCCCAGTAGAGCTTTGCCGGCTCGCCTCTTTCAGTCCCAAGTGGCTGGTTTTGTTGAAGGGAATGAACTGTAATCTTAATCAAGCAATGCAGTTGCACTACACAACATTTGGATGATATCATGATTTCAATCCACCCCATTCAACGCCAGACCAGTGCTAGTTCAGGTCTCCCCTGGGCTCATTGAGCTTTGCTTAATAGCCCCTAGCTTAGCTCAGGTTAATGTCTAACTTTAGTTGAGCTTGCCAAGTCACCTAATCCAAACCAGTGTTTTAAAAAGCGTGTGAGGTTTACGCCTCGAGGCTCGCCTCGGGGCGAGGCTTAAGGAAAACGCCTTGAGGCTTAACCGTGAGGCTTAAAACCCCATGAGGCTCACATGAGGCACACGCCTCATGTCTTGAAGTTTGCTTTATGTCTGTGTACATCTTATACATTAACTAAAATTAGGAACTGAGACTTAAATGTCTTTTTTTTTTCTAAAATTTGTTAGTTGTTTCAACTAATTTATATAGTATTTTTTTTGTGTATGTGTGCGCCCACATGAACACACACAATGAATACAAATACAAATATATATATATATATATATATATATATATATATGTCTCTTTCTCTCTCTCTCTCTCTCTCTCTCTCTCTCTATATATATATATATATATATATATACTATAATTTTTCATCAACTTCTTGAATCTTTTTACCATTTTTCTTATATTATATTTATTTGTTAATATGAGAGAGCATGAAGCTTTCTTGTGAGGCTTACTCATCACGCCTTGAGGCTTACACCTCACGCATCTTGAGGTCCTAACGCCTCGCCTCACGCCTTAACGTTTTAAAACATTGATCCAAACAGTTAAGTGACACTCTGATTGAAACCTGCCCATTCTAATTTCGAGCCTCCCTTGGGCTCATTCAGTCTTGCTTGTTAGCCTCTAATCTAACTAGGGTTAATACTTAACCCTGGTTAAATTTTCCGAACCCTTTCCCGCATCTCCAAAATGAGCATTAATCATCTAAAGTGTTGAACTTTCCAAAGTTCAATTTCCATTTACCTCTAGTACCATCCAATAGGGATGCATAGAGTAGGGTGCTCTGTAAACCATGGTTGGGTAGTGTCGACCTTGTTCGACCTCTCGCACTCAATAGACCATTATTAGACCTTATTAATCTAGTCCTTTTGGCCCTAGGATTGCTTCTCTTGTTTAACATTAATGGTGGACCTAAATCCCATAGCCGACCAATGCATGGTGGCTTTCCATCCACTTTCCCAATTCTCCCTAGCTAGGTTAGTCTGACCCAAGTTAGCTCTTAGCTTAACCACGGTCAATGCTTACTTCTAATTATTCAAAAATCCCCAAAAAGATAGAAAAAAAAGCATTAAAGATTCAAAAAAAAAACATTATAAAACCCCAAAATCGCAAAAAATCACTAAAAAAATTCATTGTTTAGCATGCTTGCTTGAGTACTACTGTGGCTTGATCCCACCAATTCGGGTAAGTAGGCAGCCCTAATGGGTCCAGCTCTCCTAGGCTAGTTTCTTTTTTTTAGTTTATCTTACTTTGCTTGTTTAATTAGCATAGTTAAATAGCATCTTCATTTTCTTTTAGATTTCCATTTTAACTTGGCTTAGACATAGAGAGTAGGTTACCATCTTTGTATGGGGGTCCCGAGTGCCTAACATCTTCCCCGGGGCTTAAAAGAATCACTTACCTAGAATATCGACTGTAGACCTAAAGTCTTTATCCGTTATTCGGGATCCTATTTTCCCCTTTAATTAAATAGGTTGCAACTCTTATTTTAGGCGTTTAGCGTCGTTCCTCCGTAGGGCCTGGCCCGGAAGGAAAGACGGTAAATTCCCTCGCTCACAGTGAGCTGAAGACAGATCTTTTTTTTTTGGCTTCTTTTCGGGGTTTATCGAAAGATGTGAAAATTTGAAGTACTACACCATCTTATTTATATATTTCATATGTCGGCTTATTGTGTTCATTATTTTTATTAATAGGAACATAACTGCTCTGTTTTCAAATAGTCAATGCTTCTATACTCATCTTCCAAGCATGTGCTTTGAGTGTAAATTAGGGACCAATCATAACAGTGCGCCAAATGATATCTTCACATGCTGCAAGTTTTTCACATAGACAGGCCTAGTATTGCAAAAATTCCTCTATGTTGTTTCTGTTAGGCCTAAGAGCTAGGTCATAAGACAGACTCACGTTTGTCTTGATTCCTAAGTTTGCTTCAATTGAATCTTAATTAGGCAATTGGTTACTAAATACAATACTGAAGGGAATAATCCATTTTGTGAAAATATATTCTCAGCCATGTCTAGTGCATGTGGGAGTGGGACACATGTTGGCACTGCTATTCAGAACATTAATTCCTTAAAATACACTTTTAAGATATTATTATTAGACCCTTTGAATAGTATATCCACTTACCTAATACATTGTAGTTATTGACATACATGTACATGAACAAAAATTATTTTGAAAGTGTATTTTGTATACAGAATTAACTGTGTATGCCTAGATGTATCGGACGTCGAGACCACTGCCTGACACTCTAGATTTGTATCTGATGCCAAGATTATTGTCCAACAAATACTAGATGACAGATTACAAGAACCCAAGATTTCTGCATATGGTTATAATACGAATTTTCTGTTCCAGCAATATCCAAATTTTCTCAATGATATGGCATATACGTATAAGGCTCTTTAAGAGGATCAAAAATTAATGGAGACAGCATCAGGTTTCACTAGTTCTTTCACATTAGAAAGCCTCAAACTCAAATTGCTTTGTTGTGCCATACAGCAAATGATCACTTCAAATAATTTCTAGCTAACTCCTGGAAAGGCCAAATGTGCTTGAATGATCCTTCCAACAAACTTTTTTATTTAATAAGATCTACAAGATTATTCAGGAATCTGAAGAATAAATAACAATATTAGGTGATGAACAAATAATCTATTTCACAAGGTGTAATGAACAAGTGACATTTTGCCGCAGCATACACTCGTGTTGTTAAAAGGATGTCTTCAAATGAACTTATGAGTATTTTTATTTATTTTTAATTGGATAATCATCAAAGTCTTGTACCAATTAGCTGTTAACTGTTGCTCTTAAGTTCTGATTTTGGTTATGATTAATGGCTCATTCTAGTCTGCATACAACAGATTTTCAGATCATTCTCTTTCCTACTAAAGATTCTCAGGTAGATATGATATTGTTTGTTCCTTTGGTTGTAGGTTTCTTGCTGAAAGAGGGGCATTACTTCTTTTGGATTCTAGTGATACAACCCTTGCCTTAAAAGATATATATGAGAGGGTTGGTGAGCGACAAAGTGGATGTTCTTGGGAGTCCTTTGAGGCTTACAGACATTTAAAGACCCTTGGATACATTGTTGGGCGGCATGGTGTTCCTTGGACTATGAAGAATGACAAGAACTGCTGTAACTCTATTTCTCAAGCCACACCAGGAAGCAGCAGAGAATTGGAAAAAAATATTTCAGTTATCAACTTGCTCAAAGAACTACAGATTAATGAATTCAATACAGCTTTCAACGTTTATCTGCCAAACAGTAAATTTAGAAAGTCTTCTCCTGGTGATCCGAGTTTTGTGCTATGTTTAACGAGGTAATCCATTACTTTATTAGATCCTTTGTGGAGACAGTGCATTCTTTCTTTCACCATGGAGCTACCATTTATAGTTATTAAACACTATCTGCTCAACATCTGGTGGTGCTGCAATGGTCTGAGCACCACCACCCTAATGAGATCACAAGTGCTGCACTATATTTCTTTCATGATAAGACTTAGTTTTTTTTGTTTGGAAAATAATTTAGTGTACATTTCATGTAATACCTAATCTTCCTCCAATCTTTGGATGCTCATTTTGTTTCTGATATTACATGTGTAGGGGCCCTCCGCCATCAAGAACGGAGATTGATGACATTGAGGGAAAGTGCAATGGGATTCCCCTGAAGCTCTGTCATGTAGAACATGGACGGGTCAGTTTCTTTTCTTTCAGTAGAACAGAACTTCCAATGCTACCTTGATACTCCAAATGGGTGGATTTTGGCCCCATAGCACCAACAAATGGAGTACATGGTGCAGGACAGAAACTACATGAACAAATAGCTACTTGTTCTACGGTAAATTAACAAATGCTCCAGCTAACAACCCAATCTCTTTTAGTTTAGAGTTTCTGAACACTCTTAAAAGGCTGAAGGCCACCATCTGCAGCAGAAGCTTCATACAATTGTAAATTAAACACAATACCACTATTTTGGGAACAAATTTAGATTTTCGACATGTAGAAAGATGGGGTTTCTCATTGTGCTGCGCTCTAATTGTAGAAAAATTATGATATATACAAATATTATTGTTTCGGTATGATTTAACATTGTGTTTATTCCTATATTAACCAATGCTCCAACTAATGATGGTTAACAATTTATTCAGTGATGGGGGCTTTTTGGTTACTGCCCCATGTGAGTATGCGAGTACTCCTTAAGGGAAATGCTAGATCTTTTCTCCAGCAGCGGACTCACCCCCTGATATGGCAATAAAGCAGCTGGGTTCTACAAGAAAATTATCATTTTTAGCTGCTTTATTTCTGTACAAGGGTCGAGTCTACTCTCCAGAGAGTTTGAACATTTCAAGGGATTGAAGTTCATACTTCACAAAGAGGAACTATGTACCCTGTTGATAAAATGATATCAATTGGATGTACAAAATGAGTAAAGGTGCAGGTGAGACGTGCGTGTACATATTACTTGGTAGACCACGTGTATTGATTAGTGTTGATCCTCAATCATGTGCGCAAACTTTTTGTTAAAACTCTGATTTTTTGTAAATTTTTCGAGAAATTTGTATTAAAATATTCATTAATGTACAAAGGAGTGAGGAGTTTTGTGAGATGAGAAGAGTGAAGCTTCTCTAATCTCACGCACACAGACGTACGTAATTCCCTCTTTTCTCCAGCATACCATAAAAAAAAATTTATTTTCCTCTTCTTCTTTCAAAATTATTTTTTAAAGTGGTGATGATAGTGGAAGGGTGTCTTAGACTTTTCATAAAAGAAGAATTGTGGAAATAGTCATAAGCCTCTTGTGAAAAGGGATTTAATAAACCTTTTGTAGGAAGGGTTTTTAAAACGTGGGCAGTTTGAGAACAAACTCATTCTTGAAGAGTAATAAGGGAAAACCCTTTTTTATCTCTGTGGACATTCCGTTTAGTTAGATTAGCATTTGTATTTTGATTGATTGAATCTAATTTCTGGTAGCCGTAGGTCCATCGGTGCAGATTAATTGGCTTGGTTTCGAGTCTTCACTCTTATGAATTTGTGAGATTTGAGCGCGTTTTTAATAAATAATTTTGTTTACGAGATGGAAGATTGGTGTCAAAGTGGCTTTGCCTCTCTTAGTGGGAGGCATATGGTCAAACACGCCAAGAATCTTTCGGAACTCTCGTCTACGATCACCTCTCTCACCCTTGAGACACCTTGACTCTTTCTCGTTAACCAAGGCTGACATACATGTCTCTCTTAATTCACACACCTCCGTATTTATCGTTTTTTTCAGACTGTTTATAAAAATAGACGGTATCTATTATTGCAATGCTAGCATGTTGAGTCTCGTAACTATCCAACTAGAAAGTAACTAAAGCAAGGAAATGGGAGAAACGGTTAAATTAGACAGTTATAGGACACATGACATATTAGCATTTCAGTCATAGAGATCGGCTCTTGTTATAGCGAAAGACGATCCCAAGTCTTTTTTTTCCCACATACAAAAGAAAGTGATTAGAAACTCTGGATAGTACCTACCATACAAATTACAAACCCCATCTACCAATTCACAACCCCAGCAAAGAAAAGTGAGTCATTAAATGAAATTTGTTTTTACTATTCTGACCATATTTTGTTAAGAATAAATTTTGTATAATATATAGATTTTTTTTTTTTTTTTTTTTGAGAGAAAGTAATTTTTTTCTTTAAAATTTGAAAGAAAAATTGTGGTCCCAATAAAATAATTTTCTTCAAAAACCAGATTTTCATGTTAACCAAATGTAAGAATATACTTAAACCGAAAAAAAAAATGTAAGAATATTATTTATTTTTAATTTTCTTGCTAATCAAAGGGTGACAAAGAGTAATCCTTTATCTTTCTTTTGAAATCTTAAAGAGTAATGATCATGTGGATCGATTTTGACTGATATGTAGGCTGCATAAGCTCTCGTTATGATAATGCATCAACTGACTTGAATTTCTGTCTGAATTGTTTGATTGTTGGCCAACCTCTTTCCAAATACATTGTAGTAATCCAATCATTTTGCAGTTGTTCAACAAATTAGCCACTCTGTGTGCCATGTTGCCTAAGATTTCAGTTACCCTTCCCAAAAATAAACATTTTATCAAACGGTCAGGGCTAGTTGACCACATTATCAGTGCACTTAGTGATGGACCATGGTTCACCCACTCATGGTGATGGCTCGTGATCCAACTATGGGTGGTTAATAGGGGCGGAGACTCCAGGGGTGTAGGGCCCTGAACTTTGTGAGAAAAAAAAATCTATTGATGCTACATGGGCGTGGCCTGGGGGCAGGAGTGGAGCCAAAGGGCTCTAGCTCTCTTGAACTTTTAAGGAAAAAATAAATAAATTTATGCTGTGTTATTTGATTAAGAGTACATAGGCATGGGCAGTTTAAGTTGCCTCCTGAACTTTCGAAGAAAATAAAAGAAAACTTAGTCTTATATTATATTATTTAATTTAAAAGGGCATGGCCATGGGAAAAAGGAGCAGTTGATATATATATATATATATATATATATATATATATATGGTATCACCTAATCATTCTTCGTAAACTCATCAACTATAATTACTAACATTATCAATAAACTATTGTTAGCCCCTACAAAAAAATCATGTTTTCCCTAGTGGTTAATATCACTTATCAACCAACAAGTGGTTATTAGTGTGCTCGCCAGGACCACGCCTCGGGAATTGGAGGTCTTGAGTTCGATTCTCTTCCCTCTATTGGCCACTCTCAAGGATTTATTCATACTTATCGGGTCTGTGTGGTTGAGGGGTCAGCACATGCCCAGATGATTAGGCGAGTGCTCTAAGAGGCCTGAACACTCTCATCACCCAAAAAAAATCATTTATCTAGTATTGTTGTTGATGTTAGTGAGTGATATGGGTATATATGTGTAACAAAAATGCTACACCAGTCGCAGGCCTCTCCAAACGTAAGATGGTCAACAAGTGGTAGCACATCTCCTGTTACAGGGCAACAACATCACGTATTGTACCCACACTGTGTCTCTGAAAAAAAATCCACTTAAGTACGTCTAGCAATCCTCTATTTGTAATACTTATGCTCTAAGAATTATACACTCACATCACTCACAAACATTGTACGTGACTTACCGAAAATAAATCAACTCCCAGAGAAGATCTCGCGTTTTATCTAAAAAGGAAGCTGTAATTTGCCGTGTCTCTTAGGAATAGGGGCGTCTCCAAGGATTAAAGCCTTGGACCCCAATAAACATTAGTTGGATACCGTTTTTTCATTGGAATTGTTGCATCTTCTTTTCTTTTTTTTTTATGGTTGTAGTCAAACATAGTTAGGCTGCAATGACAATCAGTGTTGGTTTGTGGGTTAAAGTGCCCAACGCGCAGCTTAGAAGTGGGTTAAACATAATAAGTCTATTAAACACATATCGATACTACGAGCGAATGAAGTATAAACTTCCCATGAGACAACTGTCATTGGCTCAAAACAACTAATTTTTTTATTTTTTTTATAAACATGAGGTGTCCGGAGCTCAAGACTATGATTAATCCTCACGTGATGTCAAGGGATACCCTCTCCCTGACAACCGATAACGCGGGTGCTCTGAGACTCGATCTCGAGACATCGGGGGCTAGGTTCGTCTTCGGACCACTGGAATTTATTAGTTTTTTTGGTCAACACCACTAGATTCTTTTTAGCTCCAAGGCTTTAATACATAGACTATGGACCATATTATTATTTTAACGCCACATGCCCAATGATGTGTGGATACCTGAGGTCCCACCTGGGGCATCCACTAGAAGTAATCCAAAGCCTTTCGCACTATATCTTCTCACTCAATCAAGGCTCCCCTTTATAAGGGTTTGAAAGGTACACACTCCTCCATCACACAGCCTCACCGACTACTGCATCATCAAGGTAAGATCTAAAACACAACACCCAGTATTTATGGGGTTGTTGAACTTCAACCAAATTTGTGGGCACGGGACTGTGTCCTCGTTGCTGCAGTAAGATGAGGAATAGAGAAAAGAATAGGTTGGGACTTAAATAAGGATAGCCATTGTTGAATGCAGTAAGATAAGGAACAGAGGGTGATCTCCTCAGAAAGCTTTTATATTTTTTGCTCCGAGAAAAAAAATGAGATTAGAACTTAAATGAGGATAGCCATTGTTGAACATAAATATTTTCAAAACGCACAAATGATTGCCAAAATTAAAGATTTTTGAAACGCACATGGATATTGAATGAGATGGACACACACGTCCACCACTCTTCCCTTCTCCCCTCATTTAACACCCTTCTCATTTAATACATTAGAGAACCAAAACGTACCCATACAATATGTAACCATGAAAATCTGGTAATTAATGGACTAAACAAAATCGAAATTTAGTGGGTCGTGCATGAAAGAGAGAAATAAGTTTCTTATCTCAGAAGAAAATGAAACGTTTGAGAGTCTGTTTTATGAGAAATAAATAGAGGAATGAACGTGTCTAATGAGGGAGAAAGAAGAGATTTAACGAAAGAAGTAAGAAAGAAAGAAAATGAGCTAGCATTAACTTCTATTCTTATAGTTAACTAGCGGGTGACGTGAGAGAGGGGAAGGAGTTAATCACAGTTAATAGAAGTTAAAAGGGACACGTGTTAACCAGCGGGTGCAATTGAACTCTCTCCAAGTGCAATCACAATTGGCTATGATTCTATTCTTTAAATAGATAAGGGGTAATTTGGGAACTACAGTAAATCGTTAACACATTAAAGTAAAACATTGAATAAAGTTTTGTTTTATATAAGGGTATTTTGAGAATTTTAGAAAAATCAAGCTACGCCTCCCTCTTGCATTATAATAGTAAAGATAAATTTAAAGTTTGGTGTGTAGTTATAAATTTTATAAGTAATTTTTCTGAATTGTGTGTGCATTTTATATTTTAAGAAATTAATGGTGTGTAATCATAAATTTTTACAATGAGGTGTAGTCATCAAATATTATGGTGCACCTAACACCACCCTTTTTTTTTCCTAAAAGGACACTAGACTATTCAGTCCATTTCTCCTCGCGTCACAAGGCCCCTTTAACTTTCCACGAATTATGGTTAACAAGTTTTAACATTTGTAGTTATTTTTTTCTAAAAATCAAGGTTAAATGCTTTAATCCTAAAGATTAATGAATCTTAACCACAGTTCAAAGGAGTTACAAATGGGACACAGCGAAATAAAAGGGGGCAAGATGGATTTTCCCCTCCTGACCCTTGTAGGGGATTAGTTTCCAACTAAAAAATAGTGACAAGGAGTTCTATCCCCAATCGCATTTACTCCAAAAGTTTCCACAGACGCAAGATTAGCCATATCATGTGGAGATGTTTCATATTTTAACACATTAAAAAACAGAAAAAAATTGACATTTGTTGCTACCAAGTTGCATCTGTGGAAGACTTGTGACTGGTGCTAGCAAAATCCAAATAGTGATTTGTGAGTCTGTGTACTTATTTATTCATTCAGGAGGGTCATATAATTAAGTTGATTTAATTAATATTGGCCTTTAGTGAGAAGGGAAGTGATTTTAAACTCTCTATGGGACCTACTATTGAGAGTTGGACCGTTGGATTAAAAATCCAACTCTCTTAATTATTAAGTGAGGCACATCATTTAAAGCATGTGAGCTTGACACCATCGGATTTTAAATCCAAGGGTCCAGCCCTACTATCGAAGAGTTTTTAATCACTTTCCTATTAAGAATTAAGGAAATATTGATCAATTCAATTACAGTGGGGGTGATGAGAAATAACCGTTTTAGAGTGTTTGAGGAATCATTTCCATTTGTGAACTAGGGTTAGGTATTTCTAAAAAGATCTTACGGAAAGCTAAAAGAATCCTATAATCTAAGGCTATTTATACAACAAAACACATGGTGTAGCTGATTTGAGTAGTATCCACACCATTTATTGTGCCCCACTCATCTCACTGAAATTAGCACAATTAGATTAGCACCTTTTTTACCCAAAAAAAAAAAGATTAGCACCTTACACCCACCCTTCAGCTCAAGCTGTAAAGGAGGTCCTGAGACCAACTCTCTCTGGGGAGGACTCTCAATAGATTGATGATGGCAGTTATCCCAAGTAATGTTGCACTCGAGTCGTATCCTTGTTAACACTTACTAATTGTGGTTAAGGGTTACTATCCTCTGTTCAACAATCTACCCTTGTTTTTTAAAATAAAAATTAAAACACTTCTAACTTGGTGACATGTGTTGGCTTGTGGGTGTGAAACTTTCCCCGACTTCAATAGCAATTGATGTGATTAGATATCAAAATGAACTCCTTTTGACCCTGAAGAGGACAGGGCACCCTAGAAAGCATGCCAAACCAAAATGTCTAGCCTAGAAGCCCTTTACCTGTCCTTTTAATATTAGTTAAGAAATTTTAACTCATATAGTTAATTTTCTTTTAGAACATCTCCAATCGCAACTCCAAAATGACATTTTCTCCAAAATTGAAGATGCTAGGCCCTATTAAAAAGTTAACTCCAACCCATCCCCTTCAAAATACTGTTCAATCTTCAAATCATTACTTATTAATTTTTTTAAAAAAATGATTCACATTTTCCTTTTAAAAGGATAAAAATAGCATTTTAAAAAAGGTTGATATAATAGGGACGGAGATGGAATTGAATTTAGTATGAATGGATAGTGTAATAGAGGAGTCATTTCTATTTTCTCTCTCATCTCTATATTTGAAGATCTAACATAAAAATTTGGAGATAAGTCTCCAAATTTAGAAATGGGTGAATGAGATTTTGAAGATGGATCTTCAAATTTAGAGATTTAGAGATGCTCTTAATATTTTTAAGAATTAGTAATTCTTACTTACGGTTGAAAAAATATTTAAAAGGACGGGTGTTGACACGTGGATGAGGGCCAAAACAGTTTTGGCCTTGGCGAGGGCTTCACAGAATCCCAATCCTAGAAAACTAGAAAGCCGTCTAAGAAATTCTGACCGTTGTGTTCAAAACTTCAAATTCGAAAGGCAAGAGCCGTGGCATATTAGCATGCCTACATCCGAAAGTGACACGGTTGATGTCTGGTTTGGCCGGAAATTCAAAGTACTTTGAGTGAAGAAAGCAAACGTGCTGTCCCTTTCAACACGTAAAGGCACGTCCCTACCACGCCCCCCCTCTACTTTTGTCTTTTCAAATTATTTATTTACAGCTTTTCTGTATGCCGCCAGGATTTTTATTAGGGTGCAAATCCTCTCAAGTGATAACCGGATGTGGCACATCCGGTCATCACCCATAGAGGTCGCCACACGTGTCTCCTTTGACACCCCTTAACCGTGGGCAAGGTTCACCCACCCCTAGGGTTCACCCACCTATTTTTGGTTTTTTTTTTTTTAAATATTAATTCTATTTTTAAAATTAAGCCACATCCGGTCATCACCCATAGAGGTCGCCACACGTCTCCTTTGACACCCATTAACCGTGGGCAAGGTTCACCCACCCCTAGGGTTCACCCACCTATTTTTGGTTTTTTTTTTTTTAAATATTAATTCTATTTTTAAAATTAAAAAACTGTTTTAAAAGTTTTTTTAATATTAAAAACAATTTTTTAATTTTAAAAATAGAATTAATATTTTAAAAAAAAAACTAAAAATAGGTGGATGAACCCTAGGGGTGGGTGAACCTTACCCAAGGTTAAGGGGTGTCAAAGGAGACACGTGGCGACCTCTAGGGGTGATAACCGGATGTGCCACATCCGGTTATCACTGGAGATGATTTGGCACCTTTTTAATGTTATTTATATTTTTGGGGTAATTTAGGTATTTTAAAATATTTAAAGCATGACGTCATCAAAATTCATTCATGTTAACAGAAGGAGAAATCTGTTACTGACAGGTAAAACACAAGAGAGAGTAATGTAATTTTACCTCATGAGAGGGAAGTGTACTTTATCCTTAAATTTAAGATTTTTGAATTTTTGTCTTTTAGAAACCAATGTTGGATTATTTAACCCTAAGGATGAGAAAATATTAACCGCAGTTGGTTAGTGTTAAAAAAAGAGATGTGGACTAATAAGGATCGGTCATTTCGGTACATAATGACAACGGGTAAGCTAAAGCATTTTCATTTTCTAATCGGTGGTAATGTCTTGTAGGGTTTAGATTTAAGATAGGAAACCTGAAAAAGCAAGTCACAATCTGAAGAAATAATTGCAAATCCAACGGGTCCCTTACGTCCTGAAGAATGGATTATTGGAGTTGAATGAATCGAATTTGGGTTGTCTTGCTTTCATTATCGCCTTGTGTATAGTTGAGTTAACCACAAAAAAAAAAAATCGAATTTGGTAAGCGCCGTTTAAAGTCGGCAGCCTTTTTGCTGGAAAAAGGACACGCCATGAAGCTGCTAAGGTTAGAGATGCCGTTAAAACAAACAAACGGAGAAGGTATGAGTAGAGGTGACGGTTGAACTACCGAATCTGTATCACTGCCATGTCACCTAGATTCAGATTATGTGAGGGGCCCGGGTTAAATTTGGCAATTAAACAAAGATAAAACGTTGCACTCTTTTGTCACTTTTTCCTTCCCGCCTGCTTTACGTTGTTTGACCGTGTCATGTCACTCTAGCGATGGCAATAGGACGCCCCCCTAGGAGTCCCGACCCGCCCTGCCCCTGGGCTGGATGGGACGGTAAAAAAAATAAAGATCCAACTCGGTTTTGGAGCGGGGCGGTTTTAATATACCCCGTTTTGGTGCCTCATTTCGCCCTGGAACCACTTTAATAATTAATATATATATATATAAAAAGGCAGTATGGGCGGGGTGAGGATTTTATAAGCGGAACAGAACTGATTTCACCATATATAAGTCCCGGTCGGGGGCGGGGCAGGACGGCTTTATAATCACCCCACCCCACCCCACCCCACCCCACCCCACTGTCATTCCTAGTCACTCATCTCACTATAAATATTAAATCGGTTTATTGAAATATCCGATGATTCCGATTAAAAAGGCTTCTGATTCTCTTTGGGGAAAGCCAGAAAGACTCTTCTTTGGTGTCCACAAAATGGAGGACAAGTGGTGCAGAAGTCAAAATCATGGGTTCCACGAATTTGACTTCTTTACGCACTAAGAGCATCTCCAACCCAAAACTCTATATTTCTCCTCTATTTCGGCATCTCCTCTATATTTAGAGAAGATGGGCCCACTTTAAAGTTATTTGCTCCAATTGGAGGAATCTCTAAATCACTATTCCTACTCTTAAACTCAAGGGGTGGATACCTTTGAAGTCACCATGTGTCCCTTTTGAAACCCCTTAACCGTGGTTAAGATTCACCCACACATCCTTGGTTTTTTAAAAATATTACTTCATTTTTTAAAATTAAAAAACTGTTTTTAGAGTTTTTAAATATCAAAAATAATTTTTAATTTAAAAAAATAATTAATATTTAAAACAAACCAAGGATAGGTGGATGAATCTTAACCACGGTTAAGGGGGTGTCAAAAGGTAAAAGGACACAATCACCATTTTAACAAAGATTGAAAGACAAAAGAGGAGACAAATGACATTATAAGAACATAAATAGTGTTATAGAGGTCATCTCTATTTTCTCTCCCAACCTCTAAATATAGAGGCTCATTGTAGCAATATAGAGACCGACCTCTAAATATAGAGCTCGGTTGGAGTTGGAATTTTGAACCAAAACTCTATATTTAGAGTTATAGAGCACGATTGGAGATGCTCTAAAGGATATGTGGCGATAAATGGATGAAATAAATGGGAGAAATATCAAATGGGGAGAAGTCAAAATCATAGGGAGAAAATGAATAGATTTCTCCCCTTTTTCAGTTCACCTGTCACATGATGTATGGATGCCCGAGATCACTTTTCTGGCTTCGCCAGAGACAATCTTGAGCCAATTAAAAATCTTTGTAAGAATGTATTGGCCTTGGATTGTCTCTGGCGAAGCTAGAAAGGCCTAGTCACGGGCAACCACAAATCAGTGGACAAGTGGTGGAGAAGTCAAAATCATGAGTCCCATGATTTTGACTTCTCCATGTACAATGAGACATGTGGCGATAAGTGTGACAAAAATGGGAGAAGTCAAAATCATAGGGAGAAAATGAAATGACTTCTTCCCTTTTTATCCTCATATGTCGCTTATCGTGTGGTTGCCCGAGACCATTTTCTGGCTTTGCCAATGACAATCCGATGCTGAATGTATTTGTGAGTGGCTCAAGATTGTCCCTGGAGAAGCCTAAAAGGTGGTATTAGGCATCCATACATCATGCGATAGGTGGCGTGAAAAAGGGAAGTCAGTTCATTTTCTCCCCATGATTTTGACTTCTCCCCACTTCATATCTCTCACCCATTTATCGCCAAATGTCCTTTATAGGGGTGTCAAAGGGCCGGGTTGGGGTAAGGCCGGGGTCAACCCTACCCTCCCTTATAAGAGTAGAGCCCTAGCCCTTCAAGGGCCGGGGTTGATTGGGCTCTAGCCCGGCCCCTCAAGGGCCGGGGCCAAGCCGGGCCGGCCAAAGGGCCGGAAGAAAGAGCGGAATTTTTTTTTTTCATTTAAGATAATAAATTTTTTTTTACTACACCGACTGTCAACCTTACATGGAAATGGATACCCTCCTCTTTTATTCGGGTTTGGGATCAACATTGCAACAAAAAGAGCAATGACAGAGTTAAAAAAAAAATTTCCTTATCAGTGACAGTCATGCATAATAAACCAAAACATAGTATAGGTAAACAAGTAGAATAATAAAACTATATAGAACAAAATTGAAAATATGTTTAAATATAAAAGTGAAAGTAGAGAGTAAGATATGAGAGAGAGAGAGAGAGATGATCGATGAAGAGCCGAAGTGGTATGTGGCCTGTGCGATTGAAGTTGAAGAATGAAGAGGCAAAGTCTTAGAATGTGAATACAAGTTAGGGTTTGGTCTGTGTTAGGTTGGTTTTTATAAGGTCTTTAGTTGGCACAATTACAAACATAGCCCTACTTTCATAACGTTAATGAAAGGTTAAAGGGAGCATATTAGTAAAATTATTAAAAAATATTTATCTTAAGATAAAGTAGGGCCGGGCCTGGCCCGGAAGGGCCGGACAGGGGGAGCCCTAGCCCGGCCCTAGAGAACAAGGGCTTCCAATTTTTTGGCCCTGCCCGGCCCAAGGGCTGGGGTAGGCCCGGGCTTTGGAGGGCTTTGGAGGGCCGGGCCGGGTACCCTTCTATATGGGCTTTTTTGACAGCCTTAGTCCTTTAGTGTGTGGAGAAGTCAAAATGATGGGATCTATGATTTTGACTTTTCCACCACAAGTCCCCTAATTTGTGGACACCCGTGAGGAGCTTTTCAGTCTTCACCAAAGAGAATCCGAGGCCTTTGTGAGTATATTTTGTGGGAATGGATTTCTTCTTCTTACCAAAAACAAAGATTTCATCTGCCCTCGCCAGATAATATCCTTCTGGCTCCCACATTCGTTTTTTTTTTCACCCCTTAATTATAGTTTTTATTAAGTCTTAAGGTTCAACACTTCAACCATATAAATTTAGTTTTTTAAAAATTAAGTACAAGAGATAGCATTTTATAACATGGGTTAAAAGGATAGTTAATGGGGCTTTGTGAGTGAATCATGTGGTTTTAGTCTGGAGAGGGCCCCCGACCAAATCCAATCCCTATTTCGTGCATGCAATTCTGCGGACAGAATTTGTGTGCTCTCACCTCTTGCTAATTAGAACGCCACACACAAAATTCGAGGTGGCCGAATTGCACACACAAAACGGATTGTGTTTGTAGGAGTCTCGATTGTGTAGGGGTGTATTAGAGCGGAGTTGAGCTTCCCCAAGTTTGAGCTTAGCTTCAACATGCTCGAGTTTCAAGTTTGATTTTGGGCTTGGGCTTGGGCTTGGGCTTGGGCTGGGCTGAAACAAATTTGATCGAGCTCGAGCTCTGTTTGAGCTTTAATCAAACTAAGTTGAGCTTGGGTTGGCTCAAGCTTAAATCACAGAATTATTTTGTTTAATTCCACATAATTTTAATAAAATATTTATTAATAATTTATAATAAAAGAAATTAATAAAAAATTAATCCATTTAAACTTATTTATTAAAAAAAATTATTACAATCAATATTTTAAAAAATTGAAAATATTATTTTATATAACATTTCAAATAAATTCTAAATATATATATATATATATATATATATATATATATAATATTTCGAGTCGAGTCGAACACAAACCGAACCAAGCCCTGTACGAGCCAAATTTTGAGTCCAATTGAATCAGACAAGGTTTGTCATGAGTTTGACTTTTTAAACATCCAAGCTCAAATCAAAACTTGGCTTGATTTATTCAAGCCAAAAATGCCATTTTGAGTTTGACTTAGATGAGCTGAGCTAAGCTGAGTCGAGAAAAAAAATCATATATCTTTACTATATTAATGTGAGAGCAGGTGTAACCTAATTTTTCTTGAAATTCTCAAATTACCCTTATATAAAACAAAATTTTGATTTAATGTTTTTCTTTAATTCCTAAACTACCACTTGCTCACCTATCTATTTAAAGAATAAAATCACAGCCAATCACGAATGAACTCTTGGGGGGAGTTCAATCGCACCTACGGATTAACAAGTGTCACTTTTAACTGCTATTAACTGTGGTTAACTTCTTCCCCTCGCTCTCACGTGCATCGCACGTGCCACCCACTAGTTAACTAATAAGGGCATAGACTGAGAGAGTGGCTAAAGTCGGGGGATGGGAGCTCTAGTGCCCCTTAAACTTTTGAGGAAAAATAAATTCCTTACAAAATGATACAAACAGACGGGATGGTCAATGAACTTGGTCCTCAAAGAAAAAAAATTCAGGAACTACAACTGAACCCCATTGTTAGCCCCGACAAGAGAATCCTGACTCCACCCTTACTTAGGAGATTGTGTGTTGATGTTTAACAGTATTTTAGAATTCAATGTACTTGAAATGCTTGTAACTTTCCACTTGATCCGAGCTCATGCTTCCTCCAATGCGTCTGGAATTTCGACTCACCATATCATTTCCTATGGGAAAAAAAAAGGTTTCTTCAACTGGTTGTCTCTTCAACTGGTTGTTTCTCGTTGTTGGAACTTGGAACTTGGTACTGGGGGTAATGGACGGTTAGTCCTTAGGGTAGTAGGGTGAGTGAGCCGCCATCCAACTTAGTCGAAACTCCAAAGGATTTGCTGAATAAGATATTATTTTTAAATGAGAAAAAAAAAAAAAATTAGATGCGTGCCCCCTCCTCAAATACCTTCTCTTCCTGGTGCCATCGCTTGGGCTTAGGGAGTGCCCGTAGCATCATATACCACTTTTGTTTTGGGTCTCACGCATTTGGTAAAGAGAAAAATGGATTGAACACATTTCGTATTTTGTACTCAATAGAAGTTGCACTTTTTTTTTTATAGAAGAAATCCATTCATACAGAATACGAAACAGGTACAGATGAGCATATAGCATAGTTAGAAGCAAGGTCCTTACAACTCTGAGATTCCGCAACATGCCAATATGGGTGACCACGATCATAGAAGTTTCTCTTCCAAAAGTAACAGTTTTCTTTAAATAATTAATTTGTATTTTTTTGTTTCATAGAAATTAAGCAAAAAATAGTATATTTAAATTCGATTCAATCATACTATCCAAAAGTAATTAGTTGAATTCAAATAATATCCAAATATGTGATAAGGTATTTTTCTCTCTTAAGATTTCTATTTTTATATTAAGGGTTCGTAATAATTATATTTTTGTTTCTAATTTTAATATCCACAAAGGGAAAAAGGTTTTCGACATATTAATGTATGTCTATTATTTTTTTCTTTATCACAAAAAAAGAAATATTGGTAAAGAAAGAGAGAACCTCATCACCACCACCACCACCTCGAAAAGACCTCTCTCTCAGTGTTCTGTTGTCCGCGAGAGCAAATATATACCTCTAGCTATCTCCAATTGTTCTGTCGTTTGTAAGAGTGTCTAGGACTGCCTAAACTGAAGATGAAGAAAAAGATGCGACTTGCATGTCAGTTTTTTTTGTTTGGTTGAAATGAGAACTTCATTTCATCAAAAAGATTATTATATTAACGAATTAGTCTAGGGATACTCCCAAAGTGTATTCCCAAATATACTCCCACATCATGACCGTTTATCTCAATTATTAAATGGTTTGGATTAAAGCTGATGTGGCATTAGAAAAGATAAAATAAGCCAACTCAAATTCTCAAATTCTTGGCCCTCAATGATTGGTTATAATCGATTAGGATTAGGGAGTATATTTGGGAGTACAAATTTGTTAATGCTAGCATTTAGAGCCGCATTGGCAATCATATGGGTTGTCATATTAACAGAAGTCCATAGACAAACCCTGCCGGCTTAGGAGGTGAATGTCCGTAAGGATAGTTTGGATTTCCCAATGAATTTGAGGGGACTCAAGTTGGATAGAGTCGATAATTGCCTTTGCATCAGATTCAATGATCACCTTGGACCACCGGTGATCTATAGTAGTTTGAAGATCAATCCTTAAAGCTTCTGCCTCCCCCACTCTACTGCTCCCCCCCCCCCCCAATGAGAGGTTAGAATTGTTGTTCCAGTCGCATTTCTCGCAATGACACCCGCCTCGGCGGCTAAGTGGGATGGTAAGGCAGCCCCATCCTCGTTGATTTTGATCCAGTCATCAGTAGGAGCTTCCCATCTATCCCTGTGGTCACTGATGTTGGGCTGAGTCACTATAGCAGCCTGGATGTTTGGCTTTACTGACAGCTCTTGAATAAAAGCCTTTATATATTGTAAATAGTGGTTGGCAGGTGAGGGCGAGCTCCTTGGAACACCACTTCATTCCTAAGCTTCCAAATGAACCAGAAGGTGATACTAATGCGAACCGCGAGAGAGTAATGATCCTTCTTGAAATTTGGGTGCAGAGCCACCATGAGGCAAATGAGGTGACTGTAGTTGAAGGAAGATGAATGGAGAGCGGGGATCCAAACCAAATAGCACGGGAGCACTGACATTCAATGAAAAGATGTCTAATTGTTCTATCTTATCTTTGCATAGGGTGCACAAATCATGGACCGGGATATTTCTTCGTCTGAGATTCGAAGCTACAGCTAGAGAGTTGTGGCAGGCCCTCCACATGAAATTCTGGATTTTTGGGAGGAATCGGGAGCTTTCATATCTTGCTCCATACCGTAGAATCAGTATGTCCATGCACCCAACTTGGTGAAGGTTATCGAATTTGAATAAACTGCCAAGCAAGGTGAGAAGCTGATCTTATCGAGAAATGCCCAGATTTTCAAAGTGCCAAATGAGTTTATCAAACGAGTCTTGAGAGCTAATGGGGATCTTCCGGATCTCCTCAATACAGTTAGTCTGCATTAGGCTATGTAAGTATGGTCAATTCCAACTTCGGATTTCCCAATCAATGAGTTGAGATACCATAATGTTATGAAGCGATTCCCTGACACCGGAGATGGTTTGAATTGCAGCACATTAGGCAGCCAAGGGTCCACCCCTGCCAAATAATTGCCACCGAATTCCTTGCCTGAGGAGATCATTGCCAGCCATAATACTCCGCCAAGCCCACGATGGCCGCGACCCCATTCTTGCTTCCAAAAAAATTACATGGGAAAAATAGACTGCCTTCATGACCTGAGCCCATAAGGAAGAAGGTTGGGTTAGAAGCCTCCAACCATGTTTTGCCAGCATAGTAAGGTTAAAAGCCTTGAGATCTCTCATACCAAGTCCCCCTCCATTCTTCGGGAGGGCAGAGTTCTTTCCGCCTCAACCAATGAATCTTCCTCCCTGCGGCCTGACTCCATCTGAATTTAGCGGTAGCTGCATTAATTTCCATTATCTATTGGTTTAGTAATTTGAAGTAACTCATCACATAAACAGGAATAGCTTGGATGATGAATTTAATTAGAACTCCTCTTCTGGCCTGAGATAGAAGATTTTCTTTCCAACCATGCATTCTTTTGAGTATTCGGCTTTTCAGATCGGCAAAGAGAGCAACTTTGGATTGATTAAACTCCGCGGGTAAACCGAGATATCGTTGGGGAACCTCCAGGTGACGGATGTGTAGAATACTAGTGATCATTTTCCTGAAACACTTGGGACTATTAGCTCAAAAGATAACACTAGATTTAGAAAGGTTTACCTTTTGACCTGAAGGCTGCTCGTAGTGGTGGAGAATGTCCATGAGATGTAAAGGTTCAGCAGTGTCTGCTTGAGCAAATATCACACAGGCGTCGGTAAACAAAAGGTGCGATATAGTGGGAACTCCTCTTGTAATACGGATGTCACTCAGCTGGTGAAGTAGTGTTGCCTGGTGAAGAAGCTGAGAGAGAGCTTACCCATATTCATATTTTAGGCCCTAGCCCTAGGGCTTGGCCGTGTGGCTCAATTTCTTAAGTTCTTTGAAATGTCGAGATTACTCAAACGTCCCAATTGCACTTGGTAGTATAGTCATCGACTCATCGTGATCATGACCATAACCATATGAGTCATCTATTCAATCTTCTTATACACTTAGGAATCTCTATGCTTATTAATGGTTGTTCCAATTGTATGCCGAATCTCTATGCTTATTAACGGTTGTTCCAATTGTATGTCATTCTAACACTTGTCTCTTTTAGCTGTAGTTAATAGACATTAAATAAGCTAACCCCTTAGATTTTCATTACAAAAAAATTTAGAAGATATGGAGTCATTGTTAAACTATTTCCAAGGTTTGAAATCGCGTTTATGTAGGCAATTGTGGCCCTTCCAAAGGAATTGAAATTTCACTTTTTAAAATTTCTCAAAACTAAATATTCTGACGATATTTATAAAATTTCATGAATTTTTTTATTTTTTTGGCCGAAAAAGTATTTTTTAATTCAATATTTTTTTTAATAAATATTGTTATTTTACTTTTTAAAAACAAAATTTAAATTTCCAAAACTTCACGAAATTGTGATAAATTTTGTTTTGAAAGATTTGATTTATCTTGCTATTTTATTTTTAAAAAATTTAGCAAATAAATTTCAAAACTTTGAAATTCTATCCAAGAATTCGAAATTTCAACCGAAATATGTCAAAACGAAATATTAACCATTTTGGTTTCGCAAGGTGTAAACGAAACTAAAATTTCACGAAATGGGATTTCGAACCTTGTTGTTTTCTAGCTATAGATCTCCTTAAATTGGCGCGTGTAATGGTAAATCAACCATTCTTCTTCTACTAACGTTGTTCTTATAGGGGAGAGATCCAATGGGGAGAATACCTTCCTATATGTCTAAAAATTATTCTCATTTGTTTATTTAATATAATCATAATTTTTTTATTTCTATTTTCTAAAACATCTTTTAAAACTAAAAAAATGGGAGTGTTATCTGTACTCTGTATTAATGAACTCTCTTGTGGGGGAGGTTACAATGGGAAAGAGTACGTGAGACCACTGTTATTAAAACTGGACCCGTCGGTAAAACCGAGAACCGACTAGGTCGCCAGTTCTGAAATCCCCAAAAATTGGAGTGTATTAAAAACCAGTAGAACTGGCAGAATTGGCCAGATGCGACCGATTCAACTGAGAAATCGGGATTAAAAACCAGTTAAAATTGGTAGAGCCGGATAGAAAAAGTGGCAAAATGAAAAAAGAGACATTTTTTATTAATAAAAGAACACAGTCAAACCGGTCAAACCAAGAAACGGCCATCCAACTGGTTCGACAACTAGTCCGGTTTGAAAAACACAGTGTGAGACTAAAAAATTGAGTTTGTCTTGATAGCGGAAGTTGCCACAAATGTTTCATGTGCCCTTAAAACTACAAGATTAATCATTGTCAATTGTGTTTGAACTTGGGGCTCCAAGTTCAGTTCAATCGCAACACGTGCTCCTTTCAATCACTATTACTTGTGGTTAAGATTCACTCACCTTGGATTCAACAATATAATCTTGGTTTAAAAATATATATTAAAAAAATATTAATTATAAATGTTAAGAATTTGTAGCCACAATTAAATATCATTTTTTTCTAAAACTAATGTTATATCCTTGAATCATAAGAGTTAATTACATTTAATAAATATTAAAAAAGACACATGTTGACGTATAAGTGCAAATAAACCCGGGAAGAGTCAACTGCAATGGATGTAATCCAATCTTTAAAACTACATAGTAAAAATATAAGAAGTTTTGTTGAAGAATGGAAAATGGTTCATTTTTTATTTTGAGAAATGTTTGATGACCGCTCATTTTGAGAATGTATAGTCTTCATTGGTCCAAGCCTATTTTTTAAAATTTGGTTAAGATTCACTCACCATTAAGTCCATCCAGCTAATTTAAGTTTTTTTTGTGGTTCTCAAATAGGAATTTTAATTTAGTTAAGTTTAACTATAATTAAAAGTGTGTTAAAAGGGACATTGAATATGTCCGTCGGACCGCGCGGGCCACTAATCACTACGCTTTGATTTTTTATTTTAAAATTTTTGAGGAATGCGAAGTTTATTATTACAATTTGCAAATATTTCTATTCTCTCCCTTATTTTTCAGAATAAAAAATATATTTTTATTTGTCAAAATCAAAGCTCTTAGGGGCCGTTTGGATACACCTCGGTTTTTCTGTTTTTATTTTCTGTTTTTTAAAATTGAAAATAAGTTCCAGTTTTCAAAATTTTAAAGTAGAAAGTATATTTGGTATTATTAACTGTTACTTGTTTTAAAAAATAAAAAACAAAAAAACTCGATTGGGAAATATGATGAATATAATAATGAGTAAGCAATTCCAATCCATAGTGGTGGTGAGTGTGGTGGTGATGATGATGATGTTGGTGGTAGTTGAGTGGTGTTGGTGGCATTGGTGTTGGTGGTGGTGGTGGTGGTGGTGGTGGGTAGTGGATGATGGATTGGTTGTGATGGGTGGTGGTGGTGGTTGAGTGGTGTTGGTGGTGGTGGTGGTGAGTGGTGGATTGGTGGTGATGGGTGGTGATGGGTGGTGGTGGTGGTTGAGTGGTGATGGGTGGTGGTGGTGGTGAGTGGTGGAGTGGTGGTGATGGGCAGTGATGTTGGTGGTGGTTGAGTGGTGTTGGTGGCGTTGGTGGGGGGTGGAGTGGTTGTGGTGGTGGTGGTGAGTGGAGGTTGGGTGCTGGATGGTGGTGATGGGTGGTGGTGGTGGTGAGTGGAGGTTGGGTGCTGGATGGTGGTAGAGTGGTGCTGGTGTTAGAGTGGTGGTTCATAATGGTTCTATTTTTGTTTTTTGTTTCTAAAAGCAGGGGTAACAGAAATTTTCTGTTACCATTATTTTCAAAAATTTTAGTACTAATTTTTAAAAACCAAAAACAGAAACTTGTTTACCAAACATGTTTTGTGTAAAAATTTCCAAATTTTTGTTTTTAAAAATAGAAAACAGAAAAAGAAAGTACAACCAAATGAGGCCTTAATAAATTATTTATTTTATTATAAATAAATAAAAAAAGAGTAAGAGAGTAGGCTTAGCATTCCTCAAAATATAGCAACATTTATTTTTCAAACGTATAGTAAGATAGTCGACTTATTGTAACTTTTTTTTAAAAGAAGTAATATAACACCTAACACAAGCACATGCACACGCACACACACACGCAACCCGACCTAAGGCAACCACGAATTGTAATCGGAACTTTGTAACTAGAACTTACAAGCTGTGATACCTACGGGAGCTCCCAGCAAATTGCGATTGAACTTGGAGAGAGTTCAATCGCACCCACAGGGCAACATGTGTCCATTATAACCCTTATTAATTGTGGTTAAGATTTATTACTCTTGCAGTTCAACAATATAACCTTGTTTTTTTAAAAAAAATATTTAATTAGTTAACAAAATTTAACCCTTAGGGTTAATAATTTTTTAATTATTTTTTTATAAAAAAACTAAAGTTATTTTGTTGAACTTCAAAAGTTTTTGAATCTTAACCACAGTTAATAAGGGTTAAAAAGGACACGTGTTGGCCTATGGGTACGATCGAACTCTCCCCAAATTTAATCACAATTGGTTGTGATTCGATCTCGATACCTATGGATAGGGTTGTAAACGGAGCAAATTCGTAGCAGATACTTGTATATTCGAATATATCTGATTATATATTTGAATATCCAAATCTGAATAAATATCCGGCAGATAGTGAAATATGATATCCGTATCCGACTCCGATTGAAATATTCAAATTCTTATAGTATGAATACTTTTTTAAGAGTTCTAATAATGTAAAATGTATAATTTTTTATTAAAAAAATATTTAAAAGTTATATTAGGTGTATTAATTTAAAATATATAATTTACATATATTAGCCATCAATCCGAAAGTTATTAGATGAGATATATGTATCTGAATTTATATCGATTATAAACGAATACTAATTTACTATCATAAATTCGCTCCACGAGGTACCTAGATACCACACACCAGGGTTTTGTCCCAATGGTAGTATCCCCTGCTTTGGGGGTGGGGGGAGGTACGGGGTTCCATTCCGGGTGAGAGTTTGCATATACTCTCCACCTGCCCACTAACTGAACACTAACACCTAACCGGCGTTGAAGCCTAAACATATATCTTGAACCCAAAAAAAAAACCCTAGATACCGACTAAACGGATTTGCATACGAATCGGATCCGGATCCGTGTAAAGCCCCGGGATGGTCAGGGTGATTGTATTGAGAGGGACAATATCTGCTCCAACCATTAAAGTGAAAGAGGCTGAGTTCCAGCTCCTAAGCTCCAGTCTCATTTCCAGTGGTTGCCACAAGTTAGTTTTTTTTTTTTTAAACACAGACCTTACCCTACTTTTTTTTTTGGTTTGAAACTGATTACTGATCACAAATGACCCTGAAAACCTTAATAAAGCAACCTGTCTTCAACATTCCCCACTCATCCCTCTCTCTCTTTTTGCTTTCCTCTTTTTCTTTCCTTTTGGGACCCAGCACTGCAAATCCAGCATACCCCAACTGGGTATTATTAAACCTTCTCCAACCAGCAACCTCCATCACTCCTTCCATCATAACCTCCATCTAAAATATTCGCTTTTTCTTCAGTTGGTCTCTGTTATTTCTAGGGTTTCAGATGGCTGATGATTTGGACGACGGTGAGTTTTGGCTGCCTTCGCAGTTTCTCTCTGACGACGAAATACTCATGGAGAAGAAGACTATCACCAACAACGATGGGTTACGTACAGACACTGAAGGGGTTGGGTTGCATGGGTTCTCGTCGGATCTTAGCTCGCCGGTTGAGTCGGTGGTGGGTTCGACAACGGAGAGTGACGAGGAGGATTACATGGCTGGGTTGACCCTGCAGATGGCTCACTCTATGTTTCAAGATGATGACAAGAATCCCATTTCTTCTTTTGGTGCCGAGAACCCTAAGGTTTGATATGGTGTTCTTGTTGTGTTTCTTGATTAGTTTTTGAGGGGTTCTTCGTTTTTTTTTTTTTTTTCTATTCAAGTTCTGATTTGGGATTTTTGTTGATATAACAGACAAGGGTCTTAGCTGGTTCGCCTCAATCTACGCTGTGCGAAGTTGGAAGCTGGTCTGGTTGCAGTGCGGAATCGAGCTATGAAAGCCCAAATGGTCCTTCTGAGGTCTCGACGCCGATGAATGACAAGGAAGACGATGCCTGGTATCTGCTTTACGCTGCGGCAGGGCAGGTCGCATGGATGAAGATGAACAACGAACTGCCCAGGAACCACCATGGCAGAGGACTCCTGGAACACCCTTTAAAACCCGATACAGTTTTTGAGCCGTTGAAGAACCCTGGTGCTGGAGTTTACCCCAACCAAGCTCTTACTCATCATCAGCAGCTGCAGGTCAATCAAGTAAGCTTTATGGGTTCTGCTCCTATCGTTTTAGGAATCAGAAGCCCGAACTTTATGTTGAACTGAATGTCTCTGTTTTTTTAGTTCCAGCAATTGAAACAGCAACAGTTGATGAAGCAACAGAGGTTGGCCGATTGGGGAAGACAAGTGAAGGTAGCTGGGATTTCTCAGCAGCACCAAACTCGAGCCCTATTGCAGAACAGAGAAAGGACTTGTGGTTACGCTAGTAACAGATGTGGGAAGCCTCTTACTTCATCTACATCTACTTGGCCTACGCAACAGCAAGGTAGTTCGGGTATGAGAGCAGTTTTTCTCGGAGGATCTGGTTCCAGAAAGGAATCGTGTGGAACTGGTGTTTTCTTGCCTCGCAGAATCGGCAACCCTTCTGAGTCGCGCAAAAAGCCTGGTAACTTTTGTTCTCATGGGTATCAATTGCGTGTTGATGCACAATATTCCAAATTTTCCTGGTGGTTTTTGTTTTTTGTCGTTGTCTGATTTTTACCTTATCCTGCTCTTTTCATTTGGTAATGGCCAAAATTCATATGGGGCCATATTAGAAATTTTCTAAAGATTTATTATTATTATTACAGGGTTATGATCTAATTATTGATGATTGAAACTACTGTATCCCTTATCCTACTTTCAATACAATTTGATTAGGGGAATTTCCCAATTTCAGTTGTTAACAAGCCCTGTTCCTTTGTTTCAGCATGTTCGACTGTTCTGCTCCCAGCAAGAGTAGTTGAAGCCCTTAACATGAAGTTCGACGATTCGGGTCCCCAGCCACGCTTCAGTGGAGATTTCACCCTTGAACAGGGTAAGCAGTGTCGGTTTCAGTTTGTCGAAAAATCAAAACTAGATTTGAAATTCAGTGATTAATTTTACTACCCCCTTTGATTTGTAGATGCTATAATGGGAAGAAGCAACACTGGCATGTTGTATCAACAGAAGCGCAACAACCGTTGCCCACCAGCAATGAATCATGGGTTGCGACTCCCTCAGGAATGGACGTATTGATCACAACCCCATCTTTGTACTGCTACTACTACTACATGGAATCGTGTTTTGTTGGATAAAGAAAAAAAGAAAGGAATATTGAAGAAATGTGGTTTGGATTAGAAATAGAGAGGAAGGGCAAGTATAATAAGGAGAGTTGGTTTGGTTGTCTGTTAAAGAACTAGACAAGAAGGGGTGGTGGTGTTCTTCTTCTGTAATAAACCATTGTTAAAAGAAGTAGCTTGATTTTGGTCTTTGGGTTCCTCTGCTCTGTAGTTCATTTTTTTTTTCTCTATAAAACCAGAGCATGGGAGGTGGAAAAAGATATAATAAGACATTTAGATCTCTCTGTTTCACTATTCAAATCGAGATTCAAAAGCTTTCCATTGAAAGTGAGCTGGATGTTGCATTCTTCCGTCAGTGACTTCTTTCCCCGAGGGGGTGGGATTGTCGGGAAACGATCCGGTTTTCGCGCTTGGTCTTTTTTTGTCTCTCTGTATCTAGCGCAGTATCAATGTATCTAAAATCTATTGTATATCTTACCCCCGGTCCTCGTGTCTTTCTACACCCATTTAAGCTTAAACTAAATAAAATTTAAAATTTTGGTTTTTTTTTTTGAGAAACCATGGGTGGATTTGCTTAATCCTAGGGCTGGGTAATACTTACCACGGTAAGTATTTAAAATTGGGGATATGCCTTTCGGTTATAAAATGGAACCCGGGTACGTTTACTATTTTCCATATTAAAGAGGAAAAGCAGTTGGGAAGATCAAATGGGGCTTGGTGCTTGTGCGGTGGTAATCGTACTGGTGCTATTTTGATTTAGATTTGGGCTGCACTCAAGCCAAGCTTGTTTGACGGCTTGACTCAACTTGGGCTGTTTGAGCCAAGCTCAAGCTAGTATTTTAAACCAAGCTTTTATTTGAGCTCAATTATTTAAACAAGCCTAGCTCAAGCCAGACCTGATTGGGTTTGGTTTGTTTGTCTTGAAATATATATACAATATTTTTTAATTATATTATTTATACTAATAAAATAAATTAACGAACTTAAAGCAGAAAACTTGATCTAACTCTCTACTCTTTAGGACTGAAGGATTACTCCTGAATTTTATTTTCATATTTGAATATTTTAATTTCTTGAGTATAATTTATTAATAAATGTTTTTATTAAAATTATTTAAAATTAAACAAAATAATTATATGAGTCAAACTTTAATAAAGTTGGACCTCGAAAGAAGCACGAACTCGAACAAGGTTGTTCTAGTCAAGCTTAAGCCTAAACATTTGAGATTGAATCAATCTCATGTGGCATGTAGCTCAAACATGATCAAGCTCAGCTCGGCTCGAATGCATCCTTGGGGGGTTGAGTCGGTCAAGCGTTGGGCCATCTTCCATCCCTAACATCACCTACCTGTATTGGAAACCCCCCCTTGTAACGTGGTATCGTGTAGTGGTTGTGGAATACGAACGGAACTCCTAGGACAAAATATATTAGTAGATTTGTCGCGATGTTATAATTGGGGCTTAGTCAATTGCCCATAAAATCTGGGGAGGGGTTTGAGGGGATGATTGCAACACTTAACTAAACTTTCTTTACAGAGTATTTTGAAAGGTACGTTGGTGATAGTATGGAGTAGGGTCAAGGTTTAAGACCTTCGACTCTAAAGGGGGATCTGTTTGGAATTTGGATTCTCTTTCTTCTTGGGATTCCATCTAGTGATTAGGTTTAATGGAATTACTAATAATGAAAGCAAGTCATTAGCGATAATCCCAATGAAAAGGCGATCCGACATATGCTTATTGGGGTCCAAGGCCGTGGACTTTGGACCCTCATCTATACTCTATCATGACCCATTTTTGAAAATGGACGCACCATCAAATCTAGTCACGGACAGAGGGTGATTCGAATTGACTCTCATAAGAGCAAGGGCAACTTCTTGGGTTGGGCCATGGTGGTGATGCCCCATGGAGATATAGGATCACAGCCAACTGCAATTGACATTTGGATTGGAAGAGGAGAAAATTTTAAATTTGAATTTCCCGCTTCTTTTTCCCTCATCCAATCTATATCTAATTCAATTCTCTTGAATTGAGAATTCAATTGCAATTGGCTATGCTCCCATGAGGTGTATGGGCTGTGGATCACGCCATTGTTTCCACAGCCCATGCGCATCCTTCATCCACACACTCTCTCTCTCTCCATTAAACAAATTGAGTGACTGATTAATTTGCTAAAACTTTTAACCACGTCGGGGAGTTGTTAATTTTTCCTTCTGAATTTCCAGATGATATCAATGGTTTTCTAGTCAAAGATATAGTCGGGTGTAAATACCTTAAAATGTAATCTTTTGAGTTTTATTTTATTTAATATGGCTGGTTGGGGTCCACCTTAACCCAGCTTACTCTCCAAAAAATAAAAAAACATAGGAGAGGTTACATATTCAACGGTTGTTTAACTAACCAACTACCATTTCTTTTAATCTCTTTCTATAATTATCAATTGGAATATTTTGTAATATTAATAATGGTGTACGTGTTATATACTTGTTAATCATCTAATAATAAAAGCATACTTTAATTTAAAATAAAAATGATAGATTGTAAACCCTTCCTACTTATCTCCCTGATGTAGTTTAGGAATTAGGACAACAGCTACTCGCCGTGGACTACCTTCCCCACTTTAGACCCAAACAATCCCTTTCTCCATTAAAAAAAAGACAGTTACGTGGTGTTTGGATTAGATTTTTTTGACCAAAAATCAATTATGATAAAATTAATTGTGTAGAAATTCATGATCAAATAATCATTTTTTCAAATAATAGTGTGCGGAGAATACGAAGTTGAGAGACTAACCTACGTATTCTCCAAACACTATCATTTGAAAAAAATGATTATTTGACCATTAATTTCTACACAATCAATTTTACCACAATTAATTTTTGGCCAAAAAAATTCATTCGAAATGCCCCTTTAATATTTGGAATGAAATAAACCTTTTGGAAAAAAGGTTAATTGTAAAATATACCTTGTGAACACCCCATTTTTACACCCCTAAAATCCCACTATTTAATTTTTTATTTTATTTTATTTTATTTTTAATTAATTTATCTTAATTTAATTTATTTTGTTTTGTGAGCTTGAGAGAGAGAGAGAGAGAGTGTGTGTGTGTGAAGAAGGGGATAAAAATCCATATTCTATAACCTGTTTAAACCCTCAAATCATTGGCCCAAAACCCATTTCACATGACCCATATAATAAAACTCAAATCCATGTTTCCCCCAAACAGTATAAAAGCAAAGAGAAGGGTTTAAAAACCGTATTCATTCGGTGAAACCAGGGCAGCCGCCCCCCTCTCTTCTCTTCTTTTCTTCCCCAGATCTTTCACTCCATTACTTGCTCCGGCGACTTCCACACCAACCAAGGCAGAGTCATCTCCAACAGCATCAATTCATTTACCTTCACGCCAGTGGCCATAGTAGCACTTCTCCATCGACAGATCTCGATTTCCCCAGCAGAGTCGCCAAAGCTGTAAACACATAAATTTAGCGTTATTTCTCTACTCTCGGACCTTATCTCGACACTTAGAGATGAGAGGGGAGGAAATGCGGTAAATTTATGTGTTTACAGCTTTTGGTGTGGCTGCTGGGATATACTTAAAAAAGTTAGATCGAACCTGAAAATTAGGTAAAAGTCAAACATCTAATTATTTCCTAAAGCAATTATTCTTTTGCTAATTCTTTCTATGTTGTGGGTATATTCTTATTCTCTCTCTTGTGCATATCATATTTATTGCATTTTAGTGTAATCACCTCATAACTCATTAGTTGGATGTATGGGGCTTACGGCTGTTTGATACGTATCTTCAGTGTCAGAGGCTTTCTGATCTGTGGAGTTCAGCTGGATCACGCCTTATGGGTTATACCCGTAGAAACGGATTCAGTTTCTCCCACTTGCGCCAATCGTCCCATTTTGGGAGTCGCATATATAGTCAAGTGTCCCCCAACCACCTTAGGAACACCTTGCATTACCTCGGCATATGCATATAGTTTAGGTTGTGATATAGTCTATAAGCAGCAGTTTAGGAAGGTTTCCCCTAATCCTACTTTGCTTATAGTCTATACCCGCCCTACCTTTTGATTTAACATGAGGGTACCCATTTGTACTCATATGTTCATTCAGAAAAAGTGCCTGTGTGAGCCATTGTTGGTTTGAATAAATTCTCAACCCATCTTTAGACTTTGCATATAGGGTTCAAAAACCCAGATTTTACTAGATATCCATATCCATATTCTATCTTAAATCCAATGGGCCTTGGTTTCCAATAACCCAACTTAGTAGGTAGACTCCTATCTACCTACCCCATTGGTTTACATATGTCAAGAATCATCCCTTTCAACAAAATAATTGGTGGAAAAAAAATCAAAATCAAATTTCAATAAAAACAAAATTCAAAACTCAGAAAAAGAAAAAAGAAAGATAAAGTTAAAATTGACAACTTAAACAAAATCAGAAATTCAAAATCCAAAAAAAAAAAAAAAGTCAAAATTCTAAACTTCAAAAAAAAAATAAAATGGAAGTTCAAAATTCAAATAAGTCAAAAATTCAAAAAAAAAATAAAAAATCATCAATTCAAAATTCCAAAAAAATGAAAACTCAAAATCCAAAAAACAAAAAAAAATAATCTAAACTTCAAAAAAAAAAAAAGTCATTAATTCATAGTTCAAGAAAAATAAAACAAAATAAAGTTCAAAATCCAGAAGGAACAAAAATTCAAAATTTAATAAATTAGAAATTCAAATAATTAAAGAATTCAAAAAAATATTCAAAAAAAAAAAAAAAAAAGTTGAAAATCCAAAAGGATTTCATCATCATCATGGCGCTGCTCAATCACTACACTCCATATTCACATGCTAGCATAACATTTTCATTACACTACCATCTCACTTTCATTTCACTGTGATGCCACAACATGTCCTCTGTACATTATCCATCACCTATAGTTAGTATACTTGCACTGCACGCCATTTTGGTATTTCACTACACCTACACTGCATGTTGTGACACGCTCGCATTTCATCCTTGCATTGCACTACACTTCATCATTGCATTGTACCCACTTTGGCACTGCACTACACTCACTTCAACACTGCACTGGTTGGATTTAGTAAGAGCATTCCTAGCAGCCTCACCAAATTTCACTCACCAAAATAGCCAAAACCCACAAAAAGTGGTTTTGGTGAGCCACTTTTTTAAAACACTCCCAACAGCCTCACCATTTTAACCAAAAAAAAAGGAGAGAGAAGCAATATTTTATCATTTGTGTGGGAAAACGAAAAAGGAAGAAAGAGAAAAATATTATTTTATTATTTGTGTGGGACCACAAAAAAGAAAGGGAGAGAGAGAAACCTTATTTTATTATTTGTGTGGGCCCAAGGGTGAGAAGATTTAACTTTGGTGAGTCTACAGTACTCACCAAACTTGGTGAGTACTGTAGACTCACCAAAGGGATTTCTTCATTCTGTTGAGGCTGCTGGGAGTCATTTTAACACCTTTTTAGTCTTTTGGCTCACCAAAATAACCAAAAAGTTATTTTGGTGAGGCTGCTAGGAATGCTCTAAAGTCTCACTCATGCATCATCTAGTTGGTAGCACACTCAAAAGTAGCCTAGTCATGGAGTCATGTTTTCTAAACTTTATCATTTGAAATATACGTCAACCCTTCGACTTGGTTATCTCATTTAGGAAGCTGAGTCATTCATTTTGAGTCTCATAGCACTCACCTCATTCATAATTCATACATGCATACTCATGCAGCATCATAATCCAATCACCTCAGTCTAGTAGTGACTCGCTCTTTACTTTCATCTTTGGACTTGCCCAAGTAGTGGAACGGAAGCAGAAAATATGGAGCACGGAGGCACATCGAGTGACCCAAAAGATCATCACGATGAATCTCCTTGATCATCGGGCAAGACATCAGAGAAATCAAATTTGTCCTCAAAGATGTTACCCTAGCTCTCAACAAATTCTTAGATGGCACAAGGGCAAACCCAGATTCACTCATCAACCATTCCAATTAACACCCGCTCATGTATCTTAATGACACAATCACAGACTTCTCCTACCCAACATATCATTCCATGCCCACCCTCCGCACCGTAAAAGTGCGGGCACCATCCAAAACTTGATGGATGTGGCCAAACTTAATTTCGAACTTGAGATCCCTGAAACATCTGTCTCCATACATCATTTTGCTACATCAACAAACCACCCTTGTGCCATCCAAGAAAGTCAAGTAGGGCATCTTCGAGGCCCATCAGAAAAGAGCTCCAAGAGCAAGATGTTGAGCGAGATTGATTGAAATAAAGTCAAGTCTGAGTCGGTCTTAGTTAGGCTTTCTATGGGTCAGTGTCGGCCACAGTGGCCCATGTACAAAACCAATTTGCAACATTTGCATTTTGCACTGATCGAGTCATCTCTATCTTCCAATTCCTTGAAATCTCTCTTCCTTTCAAGAGTCTTCTCTCTTTTGGCTAATGAAGGCGTGACCTAGCACTTCTCAAAGGCGATTTGAAGCTATCAAAAATCCAAAAATACATTTTCATCCAATAAAAAATGCTAACTAAGCTTGTTGGTTTAAATAAGGGATCACTCAAACAAAAATCAAATCCACAACCCTCGGGGGCAGAATATGATGAAGAGCAGAGAGAGATTTCCAACAAGAAATGCTCAACCTCATGCTAGTGTTACAAAGCAAAACAAAGTGGAGTAATGATCCTATGTGTGCAAAAATTAGAACATTGCTACGCCAGGGGCAGGGGATCAAGGTCAAGATCGATCAGACAAAAAACAAGTTCACCTCCTGTTGTCCGCCAAAACCCCCAAGACACGTCTCAAAGGAAAAGTTGCAGGTTCTCACTTGTCCCAGTTCAATAGTCCACAGGCGAAGCATTCTACTATGACAAAAATGATAAAATGCAAAATTGTTAGACTCAGTCAATACGTGAAGTACATGTACTACATGCAGAGGGGCAAGAGAAGAGATTTTTCTGAAAACCCCCCAAGATCACGATATAAGTTGGGACAGCCGGTTCACCACAACAGTACCCTCACCGATGCTTGGGGCAGGAATAGTGTGGTTGCTCAAGATCCAAATTTGAGAAATGCCGCGGAGCAATTATCATAGACAAGCGAGAAAGCGGATCTAAATCAAGATTTGTCCATGCCGGGGTAAAGCCACTCTCATTAAGATATGATATTTTTCTTCAAGTGACATATCTCATCAGAGCACTCACTCAGAGTAAAAGTGGTCAAACTCTTCACACAGTTGTACAAATCAACAAGCCAGAGCAAATGATTCGTTTTCACCAAGGTATCATCGAGCTATGTAGATGCAAGGGGCAAACTCAACATTTGTACAAGGAGCCCTGAGCCAATCAACATGGATAAGGTTAAAAAGTATTATGCTTAGGGTCTTGTTTGATAAATGCTTGCACTCTTAGCCTCTTCGGGAAAGGACAAGAGGCCATGTTTGTCACTTAATTCCCTTACGATTTATGTAACACCATCGATATATCATCAAAGTTCGATAGTTAGCCCTCTCGAGCCTAATAGCCCTTCTTTCAAAAAAAAACTTTCAACAGGACACCCTATACTAAGTCTGCTTGAACTACGTCAATGACCTGATCCTGTAAAAGGGTACGTAGGCAGCCTAGAAAATTAGGTTCGGTCATAACATTCAATCTATTGAGCAAAAAATCAGCCTCAATCAAAAAAGGCTCGTAAAAAAAAATAGAAAGACAAAATGTCAAAAGGAAAAAGAAAAAAAATGGGCAAGAAAAAAGTTAAGAGGCGCTCAAGTAGATGAATTTTCAATGGAAATTTTTATCTTCTATCAGAAGCAAAAGAATCAAGATTCTTCTCCCCATAGCGGAAAAAGATTTCTCAAGAAGAAGGGTGTCCCAAATATTCGGTTTCCTCAGCCTACATTTCGTCCTGTCTTAAGTCCACCTCGATCCCCTAGAGATTAAGAGTGCAGACAATTTATCAGACAATATTCAAAAGCAGAATGCAAGCATCCAAGGCAATGAAGGGAGCAAAACCCAACTTGAAACAAATTGCGGGCATGAGTGAAAACCTGAAAAGGCCTCATTGCGCAAAAATTATGCGAACCCCAGGCCTAGCCTTGCGACTAGGGGCAAAAAAGGGAAATACAAAAATTGATCAACTTCGCATGCATGAGTGAAAACCGGCAACGGCCTCATTACGCAAAAATTATGCGACCCCACGACTTGGTCATTCCAAGGGTAAAAAAGGGAAAGTTGAAAACATCAAGCGTTCAACAGCAGTTTCCTTGAGATCAGTTCGAAGGAACTTCAAGCACCAATTGAAGGATTTTATGGTCGAAACAGAGCTTTACCTCAAGCAAATCGCGGGCATGAGTGAACACCGGAAACAGCCTCATTGCGCAAAATTACGCGAACCCCAGGCCTAGTCTTGCGAGTAGGGGCAAAAAAGGGAAAAAGAAAATCTGATCAAACTCGTAGGCATGAGTGAAAACCAAAAAAGGCCTCATTGCGCAAAAATTATGCGATTCCCAGACTTGGTCATTCCAATGGCAAAAAAAGAAAAAAGTTGAAAGTAATAAGCATTCGCTAAGTACATCCCCGAGATCAAGACACATCATTTTCAGGCACCAGTTGAAGAATCTTATCGTCAGAGTAAACTAAGTGTCTCTTATTCCAAGCAAGGCCCAATTCAGCACATGTCAAGGATTAAAGCTCAACTTTACCAATGACACAACATGATGGGTCACATTTTGCTTAGCATTATATTCTACCCCCTGAGGACGAGTTCAACCACCATGTGAGGGTGATCACCTTATTAAATCCAATGAATAAAGATAGCATTTGCATTCGAAAAATTTTGGTTGTCCTCAATATAACCAACCATAATCAGGAATTTATTTGAAATCAATCTCGTTCAAACCATAGGGTGTTTCCAAGAAATATCTCATCATCCTCAATTTGGTCATCAAGGTCCTAGTGTCAGTCATGTCTCTTGGCTTGATCAGATCAATCTCATCTCAACAACTGTTCAAGGCACCAAACAAGCTCGACAAGAAGATGGAGCAAGGTCTAGAACCTCTGAAATCTCAAACAAGCATGAGACAGGTATCAAAGAGCGAGTCATATACTTAGCCCATCATCAATCTGCTTCTCTCATGGATGTCAATTTGGTTCAATCCAGGTTTAGCCAACCCAACCGCATCATAAGTCGAGTCATACATAGGTCTGCATCTCATACATGCACACTATCCAGTAAAGTCAATGCATTCTCAACACAGATTATACTACAGTGCATGCACTCAATCGAGTCGCACATATCGCACTCTATTTGCACCCATCTTGCACACTATAGTGCATACATTCAATCAAATCACACATATCACACTCTAGTTGCACCCATCTTGCACATTATAGTTGTACACACTCAATCGAGTCACACATATCGCACTAGTAGATGCACACATTTTGCGCACACTCATTCACACCCTTGTTGCACTCAGTTGCACACATTTAACAGAGTCGTACATGTCACACTTTTACTACACTCAGTTGCACACACTCAATCGAGTCCCACATATTGCACTATAGTTGCACCATCTAGCACATGCACTGCACACAATAGTTGCAGCACAACATATGCACTGCACACAATAGTTGCAACACAACATATACACTGCACATAACAATTGCATCGCATACACAACACAAAGCCACAATCATGCTAAACTAGGCAAGACCGGGAGGTCTCTAGTAAAAGCTGCACGTATGCTTGGCATCGGAATGTGTTGTCATGCATTCATCTCGATCTGTTTGACATCGGAATGTGTTGTCATTCAGTTCAGTTTGGTTGACATCGGAATGTGTTGTCATCCATCTTATCTCATCTGTTTGACATCGGAATGTGTTGTCACTCAGTTCAGTCTGCTTGACATCGGAACGTGTTGTCATGCATTCATCTCATCAGTTTGACATCGGAATGTGTTGTCATTCAGTTCAGTGTAGTTGACATCGGAATGTGTTGTCATCCATTTCATCTCATCTGCTTGACATCGGAATGTGTTGTCATGCATTCATCTCATCTGTTTGACATCGGAATGTGCTGTCATTCAGTTCGGTTTGGTTGACATCGGAATGTGTTGTCATCCATTTCATCTCGTCTACTTGACATCGGAATGTGTTGTCATGTATTCATCTCGATCTGTTTGACATCGGAATGTGTTGTCATTCATTTCTTTTTGGTTGACATCGGAATGTGTTGTCATCCATCTTTTCTCATCTGTTTGACATCGGAATGTGTTGTCATTCAGTTCCGTTTGGTTGACATCGGAATGTGTTGTCATCCATTTCATCTGTCTGCTTGACATCGGAATATGTTGTCATGCATTCATCTTGACCTGTTTGACATCGCAATGTGTTGTCATTCAGTTTGGTTTGGTTGACATCAGAATGTGTTGTCACCCATTTTATCTCATCTGTCTGACATCGAAATGTGTTGTCATTCACCTCCTCTTGGCTGACTTTGAAATGTGTTATCATCCATTTCATCTCTTTTGTTTGGCATCGAAATGTGTTGTCATTCATCTCTTCTTGGTTGACTTCGAAATGTGTTGTCATCAATTTCATCTCTTCTGTTTGACATCGAAATGTGTCACCATTCATCTCTTCTTGGTTGACATCGAAATGTGTTGTCATCCATTTTATCTCTTCTGTCTGACATCGAAATGTGTTGTCATTCATCTCTTCTTGGTTGACATCGAAATGTGTTGTCATCCATTTTATCTCATCTGTCTGACATCGAAATGTGTTGTCATTCATCTCTTCTTGGTTGACATCGAAATGTGTTGTCATCCAATTTATCTTATCTGTCTGACATCGAAATGTGTTGTCATTCATTTCTTCTGGTTGACATCGAAATGTGTTGTCATCCATTTTATCTCATCTGTCTGACATCGAAATGTGTTGTCATTCATTTCTTCTGGTTGACATCGAAATGTGTTGTCATCCATTTCATCTCTTTTGTTTGACATCGAAATGTGTTGTCATTCATCTCTTTTTGGTTGATATCGAAATGTGTTGTCATTTATCTCTTCTTGATTGACATCGAAATGTGTTGTCATTCATTTTATCTCTTCTGTCTGACATCGAAATGTGTTGTCATCCATTTCATCTCTTCTTGGTTAACATCGAAATGTGTTGTCATTCATCTCATCTGTTTGACATCGAAATGTGTTGTCATCCATCAATTCAATCTCTAACTGACATCAAAATGTGTTGTCACCTTCATCCAGCATTTCGTGCGCATCTCAGCTCTCCGTGAGCATTCCCTGCTTTCCGTGAGCAGTCCCTGCTCTCCGTGAGCATTTCCTGCTCTCCATGAGCGTTCCTCGCGCTCCGTGCGCATCGCGGCTATCCGTGAACATTCCCTGCGTTCCGTGCGCATCTCAGCTTTCCGTAAGCATTTCTCTCGCTCCGAACACTATATCAGTCTCCATGCAGTAGTGTTCATGAGCTCCCTTCAACCCATGGCATCTATTTCATCCTCAACTTTCATGTCGCAGTACTCTCGCTCCGAACACTATATCACTCTCCACGCAATAGTGTACGCGAGCTCCCTTCAATCCATGTTCCATGTGCACCCATTTTCCCCAGCAATCCTCCGTAATGAGGCCATAAACTACTATCCATCACTCCATATTTTTTGTTTTTGGCAAGTTTACTAGGGTTAGAATTTAGTTCCATTTTATTTTATATTTGATTTTCACAAGCTTTTGCAGGTTTTAAGTGCGTAAAAATGACAGTGTTTCAGTCTTTGCCGTTCAATTGCCAGCACTCTCCGACAAAGAGGGGCAACTGTGAACACCCCATTTTTACACCCCTAAAACCCCACTATTTAATTTTTTATTTTATTTTATTTTATTTTTTATTTTATTTTTATTTTTAATTTTATTTTTAATTAATTTATCTTAATTTAATTTATTTTTTTTTGTGAGCTTGAGAGAGAGAGAGAGAGAGTGTGTGTGTGAAGAAGGGGATAAAAATCCATATTCTATAACCTGTTTAAACCCTCAAATCATTGGCCCAAAACCCATTTCACATGACCCATATAATAAAACCCAAATCCATGTTTCCCCCAAACAGTATAAAAGCAAAGAGAAGGGTTTAAAAACCCTATTCATTCGGTGAAACCAGGGCAGCCGCCCCTCTCTCTTCTCTTCTTCCCTTCTCTTCTTTTCTTCCCCAGATCTTTCACTCCATTACTTGCTCCGGCGACTTCCACACCAACCAAGGCAGAGTCATCTCCGACAGCATCAATTCATTTACCTTCACGCCAGTGGCCATAGTAGCACTTCTCCATCAACAGATCTCGATTTCCCCAGCAGAGTCGCCAAAGCTGTAAACACATAAATTTAGCGTTATTCCTCTACTCTCGGACCTTATCTCGACACTTAGAGATGAGAGGGGAGGAAAGGCGGTAAATTTATGTGTTTACATACCTGAGATGGATTTGTTAGAGAAACTTTATTTAGATAATAATTTGAAGGTGGAGGCTGAGCTCTGTTTCACGACAGAAAAGCGGAGCTCCCCTTTTTAGTGTAAAGTATTGAATATATTTATAATTATGAAAAGAGGCTGTGACAATTTTGTAAAACATTTTCTTTACAAGATTGGCATCGCTTTACACTTGAAAGAGGAGCTCTGAATTTCTTGCAGAGCTCTGCTTAATTTGTATTTGAACTCAGTAAAAAAATGCTCAAGTAAATACATTTAGAGAGTGATCTGTTCCTGACTCTTGAGATTAATTTGACTTACAAAAAGAGAAGAGAGTTAAGCAGTGCCTAATGATAATCTTGGACGGGTGCTAAGGAAAGATAGCTAAGGTAAGAGCATGTTCTTCAACAAAATCAAAGAGAGAGCTTTCCCAAGGGGGTAGTGTCTTATCCCAATTATTTGAGACTACTAACACATAGTTCTACAATGGATCAGGATTCATGCCATAGAATTTTAATAAGTTTTACATCAGCTGCTAATCTTACTCTTCAAGAAAAACCAAAAAGACCTTATCAAGAGGGTGTTCGAAAAACAAGTGATATCACTCAAAATATGAACTAAGTTATCTCAATTGCCCCAGCACTGTTCCAAAAGGCCACCATCACCATCAAGGTGTGCTGGGAACTCCTCCATTTAAGCATGATAATAACACACTCCCTAGTCGTTCCGGTGGTAGAGAGTGTGTCCGCATGAGAAGATGCCAACATTAATGTAGGGTATCAATTAGATTGTTTCATAAACATGAAAAAATGACATAAAAGAAGCAGAGAGAAGTATTTACATTAAATGGTCATGATCACTAGGATTAACTTCTCTCTTAGAGTTCCTTATTGAGTTGATGAATTAAACAGTTCTTCATAATTGTTACTCAGATTGATTTCTTTATTAGGAACCATTGCGGATATAATTAGTAGCGGCCACAATAAAACAAGACAATTGACTCGTTTCCCGATCATTTTTCCTTTCTTGCCTTTATAATTTTCATCGCATGACTAAAGTCTATGATTTTTTTCTAGTATTTTTCTCATAGTTATCAAATCGAGAAGCGAAAATGAGAAGAAAAAAATTAGATACCGATGCCGCACTCATATTATATTAATACTGATGATCATGTACTACATTTTGCCTCACATGAGATATGTAGGGAGAACTAGGCATCTTAAGTTTCAATCCAAAGATTCTTGCTCATAGGCTATACCATACATTGTAGATACGTGTCTATCCCATAATGTCTCACACACATAACTCTACTTTACAACTCTATAAAATGTGATGGAAGCGGGAAACGAGCATCCCACATTGTACATAGCTTTCGTATCATATTTCTTACATTAAAAATACTATAAAAAAGAAAATAAAATAAAGTAGAAAGAGAGAATGGTTATAACTCATTCTTTTACCTTATTGTCATTTCTCAAATTAAATGCACTAATAATACAATTGAGTATACATAACAAGAATCAAAGCAAGATGCATCGGCAATGGAATGCAATTCGTTGAACAAATCTCCCTTCTGGAGAGTGTAAGTCTAAGGAATTTAGTTTTAAGACACAAGTAGCCGCCACATACCAACACACTATTTTGGGAGCCTCTACATTATCGAACATGCGTTCGGGTTCTCATCACTAAACATTGTAAACACTACACTATTTCCCCAATCATCGAACATCAATGGATTCAAACCTTGTTTTGAACTATCTGCTTCATTCGAATCATGTTTCAAAGCATCCTTTCCCACCACAATCTCAATCTTCTTTCCTGTCTTCTTCTTGAGTTTTTTCAAAACCTTTTCGGGATTGATGTGGCCTGTTACGATAACTTTGTGCCTTGTCATGTCTGTCGTAAACTTCTCCACCCCTAGGAAGATAAATCAAACTGAAGTCTAAAATTGCACCACTCATGTCTGAAAAGCATGGGAATTTGATGGAGATCGATGGAAGAATATGGTACCTTTGAATTTGGAGAGGGTTTTTGCAACCGTTCTTTCGCATGCTTTGCAATGCATTGAGACTTTAAATTCCACAACCACGGACTGTTTAATAGAACCCTCAGAAATTTTCCATGTATGAAGATTAAAAGAAAACAGAATAGAAGATAACTTACTTTGCCTTTGCGGTTCTTCTCATCAGCCATTGGAACTAAAAAGGTGACGAAATATAGGCGGAGTGGATACTATTTGCATCCGCAAGGGTACTTTAGTAATTTGTGGAGATGATGAAAGCAGTAATGGAGAGTACCTGTTAGGAACAAACTACCCATAACAAAATATTTGCCTAAAACAGTATTAGTCGATAGAATATAAAATTTAATTCCAAAATTGCCCCTTGAAATTTCAAATGTCCCTTTCGAACGTTACCCGATCCTATTTTCAACTTAGGATTTTGTTAGAAATAATCACCCTCATTTTATTTTGTTTAATCAACCCCATTTACTATAGCTCCAAATGGGGAAAGAGACAAGAATTTTGTGGTAGGGTACTTGTGGGTTCCAATTTTTTTTTTCGTCTTTTCCCTTTTGGGGGGGCAATGGTGGCGAGTGGGGTCTAACACTCCCTCTAATTTTATTAACATTAAAGAAACCTCCCATGTATTTCTGCCCTTTAAAACTAAAACCGAGACTTCCTCTGACTTGTATTACATGTAAGACTTTTTGTGCATAATTTAAACCTCTCCAACAATTAATCACAACACTGCATTGGCCTCCCAATCTCCTAAATCCCATCTATAATCTTTTCAGCAATTTTACACAACTAGCTGATCTTCCTATCGATCTATTAGTATGAGCTGTGATAGCTCTAAGCTTAAGCATTCCTTACTCTCAGCTAAAAACCAACACATATTAAAGCAATGACATGTGTTGGTTTTAGGCTAAAAGCAAGGACATGCATTGTTTTTTGGCGGTAAGAGTAGGGAATGCTTGAGAGTAGGCTAGCACGCCTCTTATTAATATTGGCATGGAAAAGTTACTTATGGAAAATGTATAAAAAATGGAGATTAATTATGAGTAGGAACTCCGGTTGAAGAGAACCAAAGCAATTTAAAATATGCACTTACAGAGCATTTTGGAAATTACAAAAAAATGTTTTAGTTGATAGAAATATCCTCCTTTTATATTTGTAATTTCCAAACACCCCTACCATAAAGCATATTTTGGATTGCTCCGGTGGTCGAAGACCGGAGCTCCTATTCATAGTTAATCACTAGAAAATAATATGATAACACAATTTTAGATATAAAAAAGAACCTAAAAGATCCAAACATAGTTTATGAAATAATAACATACCTTTTATCCGAATATGAACTTTGAGAGCTTGATTCTGCCATGAACTTTCTAATTTCCCTGAGATTTTTCAATCTGGTGGTATGAGATTAATCTACAAATGAAAAAGTGTGAAATAATATGTAAGAGACAAAATAAATCAACTCTCAATCTAAAAAATGAAAAAGAAAAGCTAATATTGCATTTAGGAGTTGTTTTCTACAATTCTTCTATTGCTCACTACTGACACTATAATATATTTAAACTCCCAGAAAGCCTCATTGTTCAAAGTTAATTTCTTGGTGGAGGAGGCCACCTCACATGTTGGTGGGAGACTAAGATAATGTGATTCCTGTTGAAGCAACTACTTTTTTATACAGGTGTTTTTCCCCTTTGCATTGAGGGCTTAGAGATGATCAAGTAATCACTATTATACCCACAAAAGGGAAATCTAATCGATTAACAAAAGGAAATTGACTCTTTTGAGGAACAGTGACAAAAATCTAATTCATGGGGGCTATTAGCCAATGTTTACTCAATTGTATGGCTTGATTGATGGTTGCATGTAGTATCAACGTAGAGAAGCAGATTTAAAACTGCCACAAAAAATGAAGAAATTAACACTAACTCAATTCCGAAAACGAAAAATTCATGTTTCACCTAATACAACTTTGGATTTTTGAAGAAAAAACACAAATCCTAATTAAAGGGGAGCAAAACAAAAAGTTAGCAGTTTTGTAGAGTAGGGCTTGCATGTAGAATTTATCACATGCATGTTCTCAAGAGGTCAACTACCGGGGCAGAGCCAGGAATTTTTCATTGGGGGGGGGGGGGGGGGAATTTTTTTCAAACCCTAGTTAAAATTCACTAACTCCTAAGGTTAAAAAAATTTAATATTTTTTCTATAACCCCAATGATAAGTAGGTGAACTCTAAGAGTGAGGGAATTTTAACCATAATTAAGGGGTGTCAAAAGGGACATGTGACAACCTAAAAGGACATAACTGGACTGCATTGGGGGCTCACTACATATATATGACCAAAAAATTTGGGGGGGGGGGGGGGGGGCGTCGCCCCCTGGTTCTGCTAGCTTTCAAAACACGTCCCCATGAACTTCCATGCTATGCCAAGCCACCGGATCAACACCCCTACATAATTTTTGTGGGACAATCATGCAAATCGCCTTAATTTTCCATCTTTAGTAGTTCATTTGAATAAACAATTATTTTGGCTAGCTGCTAATAAGGAAGGAGATCTTCTTAAAGGGTAAAAACCCCCTCAATCTCTCCTTCATTAGTTGGAGACTTAGACTATTTAAACAACTTTATATAGGTGCTTGTAATGCATGGAATCCTCATGAAGCTAAGTTATTAAGGAGTCGGATTTGATTTCAAGAGAGGATACGATATTAGGATAGTATCAAAACCTATTAAAATCTTCCAAAATTCAAAGGCATAATATCAGCACAATCTAAATAAAAAATGCATAAGAAAAAACAAAATCATACGAAAATTCGCGATAAATTCATCACACAAAAACATGCCTTTTATGAAGAAAGCAAATCACTAACCCAAATTAAAAAACAATACAATTTCCGATTTTTGAATATGACAGGTGGTGTTTGGATTGAATTTTTTTGGCAAAAAAATCAATTCTGATTAAATTGATTGTGTACAAATTCATGATCAATTAATCATTTTTTCAAATAATAGTGTTCCGAAAATATGAAATTGAGAGACTCACTTACGTATTATCCAAACACTATTATTTGAAAAAATGATTATTTGACCATTAATTTCTACACAATCAATTTCACCAGAATTGATTTTTGACCCAAAAAATCCAACCCAAACGCTCCAATAGTTTTTTTTTGGAGTGAAAAAAATGGAAGAATTGAATTCTACCAATGGGACTGCTGGTGCTTCTGTTAATATGATAGTTTACCCATATGTAACGACACTTTCCTTCTCTCCACCGTAGCCATAGCTCTCCTTTTGCTCGTTCTCTCTTTCTCTATGCGAGGTGGTGGAGAGGTGTAGAGAGAGAGAGAAGGTTAGAGACCATGGGGAAGAAGGGAGGTGAGGAAGCGCGAAAAGTAGGGAGCAGTTGGGAACCTGAGGCTTAAAATTAAAAGGGACATTAAAGGGGTTCTAAATAGATATAGAGGGTATTGTCGTCACGTAAATAAAATTTAGGGTAGTGACACGTGTCATACAGAGTTATCAAGAAGTTTTTTTTTTTTATTATTTTTATTTATTTTTTATTTTTACGGTAGCATCCCCTATCACTGACTGGTAAGACAGAAACAAAACTCAAAAGACATTGGAATCCACGACTTTTAGGTCACGAATTTTTTCAACTTCCAACAACACATGACCAACCGGCCTCTCTAATTGTCTAAACAACACGAGAATTCAGGTAATTATCGATTCAATTCAGCTCGATTTTTGATTCTAGGGTTTTTTTTTTTGGTCTCTGGTTTTGTTTTTATTGATTACGCTCTTCTTCACGCATTTCTGATCTTTTAAGCAGTTTTTTGGTATAATTTTGCTGCGGAAACTATAATCCTGTGTTCGGAGGGATCTTTGGAGTTCTTTAATTTTCCGGCACCGGTTGGGGGAAAATGGCAGTGGATGAAGTTGCAGAACAGGAATTTGTTGACCAAAAGAAGAAAACTTCCAGCGAAGATGAGAAGAGGTTGATTTTCTTTCATCGCTTATCTTTCTTTGTTCAGAAATCTGAATATAAAATGGTTGCTTTATTTCTTCAAAAATTATAGCTTTTTGTTTAATTAATTTAAATGCACTAAGAAATGAGTTGTGTTTATTTGATTTAATCAAAATTTGGTATATATTGATAAGCAGGAGAAAGAAAATTGTTCCCGGAAGTCTGATGAAAGCTATGATAAGGTCGGGAGGAGGTACTGCAAAACCCGCAGATGGTGATCAGGTATGTACTTTTGTTCGAATTTTAGCTGCTGGATCATCAATTTTGTCTCTCTAATACATCTTTTATAATGGTTCAGCGAAAAGGAGATTTTAAAAAAGGGAATGTAATGATACTACCATTAAAGAGAATTATCGATGTTTTCATAGTGTTAGGAGCTTGGTGAACTGTGCTGTTGCAGCATTGTAGTACAGAATCAATGAATTTTGAATTAATATGTTAGTATCATGCAAAGATGGAGGAGTTTCTGGAACACCTGTATGCCTCACCTTGGTGGTGATGGTGGCCTTTTGGAACACCAAAGAGTGATTCCTCAGGGATGTAGCAAATGTGGTAACTTGTTTTACGTTTCGAGTGATGCCACTTGTTTTCCAGGCACACCATATTGATTTCACATTTTACTCATTATGCTGGGGTGCTTGTGTATATTATATGATATCATTCTCTTGAAATCTGGGATATTTCTGAATGAATGAGAAAACTGAGTCATAATTATGGATTGGGCCTTACATTTTCCAGGTCATATTTCATTGCACAATTCGAACGCTAGATGGAGTTATTGTTGAGTCTACAAGATCAGACTATGGAAGTGAGTTGACTATGCTTTCAAGTACATCATCGTTATCTTTAGAGGCCATTATAGTCTTACACCATGGTCTTGTATCTACATATCTTATGTGTTTACTGTTTTTGTAATTGGGTTACTATATTTTTTTGGACTCTGATAAGGTTGTTTTACTTTTCCTTGAAGAGTAAGGTTGAAGGAGGAGGGTTACATCTGGTGTAAAACTGAGCAAAATCCCATGACATGAATATTGATCCGTTGTATAATAGAATATAGCATAACTATTTGTGTTGCTAATTCCAAATAGTCGGGATAAGCAACTAACAAAGAATGAAAGGACGAAGAGAAAGTAAGCGTAACTGAGGTATTGCTTCTGGGTGTACTGTTCAATCCCGATGCACTGCTTTGCAAATGTCATTTGAAGCAATCAATACAACAAGGAGAGTTTTCGAGAACTCTCCCTCTCCTCTTCCACATATCTATGCTAGAACCTGGTCTATGGTGTTGGAGTGGTGCTCAGCTAGGCAAGAAGGGGTGAGCTTAGGTTTGATGTCTGCATGATTTTTGTTTTGCCGTTAAGGGCATCTTGTGGGGGCTAGCATGGGGTTTTTAGTCCTTCTATCCTTTTTGTCGCTCTCATTGGTTCACGTCCTCATGAACTATGCTTTATATGCTCCTTTGTATATGCTTTTCCTTTATTTATAATATTGCTTGGATTATCGATAAAAGAAAAATATTTTTTTTTTCTTTTGCCTCTTTTATTATCAATACCGAAGATATTATAGTAAAAGAACATGGGAGATATAAAACTACATGTGCCAGAAGAAAATAAAGAAATTAAAGATGCCCTTTCGGGTACATATCACCACTGGAAGCTAAGATACAATAGAGGAAAAGAACCAATCGGACAACAGAAAAATATTTTTTAATCTTTGCTTTCCCCTCGGGAAAGCTTTCTCTTTGAAGTTGCCGAAGAAGATGCTCTTCCCTTAACCTCCCAGACTGTCTCTTTGAAGTTGTCAAAGAAGATGCTCTTTCCTTAACCTCCCAGACTGTCATTGTGCACTGCTTAGTAAAAAAATTACGAAGGAGCTATTCATCTTTGAGCATATGGAGATTTGCTCAGGTCATATAACAGATTATTTTGTTGGCTTCCCAAAAGGATGCCTCATTCTCTTCAGCTCCCAAATTTGCTAATGAGATGACCTATTGTCTCGCCAAAGAAGGTGCTCTAAGAAAGATTCTTTTCTGTGTAGTTTGACCTCATCTAGTCGTTATTTTAGCTGTGTTTCTGTTGTATTTGTTCTTTTTCTGCTTACTTTTTAAGTTTTTTTTTCTTCGGTGATTTTCGACCTGACCTTTTTGTGGTGCCTTTATATTCCCTTTCTTGCTTGATATATTTTTTCATTACCAATTAAAAAACAAGTTGCAAAGGACTAATCTACCCTTATACATCTAATGATTACAAGGATAAATGGACAAGCACTTGAATTTAGAAACACCATAGTACTCCCTCTTATGTCGGAGCCATATTAGTCATGCCCTTTTTTTCAATACGTGTGTGAAGTTGATGCCTCTTGGGGATTGAAAGTTATCAATGAACCTAATATGCACTGTCTCTAGTAATTTATAGAACAAGTCACTCTCTAAACCTATTACTTAAGCATCTATTTCTCCTACATTCTCAGTGTCTTCTTTTGATACGTTTATGTTTTCATTCTAAGTGCTACTATCATAAATCAACAAAGAGCATTGTAGCAAACATTTACTTGTATGTGTGTGTGTGTATATATATTTATATACACATAGTTGCCAGGAAACTATGTACAGGGTGGGAAGCTCGCTACCCACGAAGCTCGTTTCCCAAACTCACTTCCTCGGATATACTCGCTTCCTAGGAAGCTCTCTTTCTCGGACAAATTCACTTCCTAGGAAGCTCGCTTCCATCACGTCTCATCTAGTAGTCAAAAGGAGTTGTATAAGTGAAGTAATGTGGTAGACCACAATGTATAGCCTAGGTGTAGACTCTAAGCAAGTATCGTCGGTTTGAAACCTAAGGCACCTAGTTTTCCACAAAAATCTCATGTAAGATAAAATCGAAGATATAACCCATAAATAACATAATGACAATGAGAAGCCTATATTTCATTTTTCCGCTTCCTGTTTCCTAAGGTTTTTTTGAATCTCGCTTCTCGCTTTCTCTTTACTTCTCGTTTTTGCTTTTCACTCTAGTAACTATGTATATATATCATAATTACCGAAAAACCTTAGAAAACGGGAAGCGAGAAATGAGATATAGGTTCCTTATTCCCATTATGTTATTTATGGGTTGCTATACCTTTGATTTTATCTTACATGAGATTTTTGTGGAAAAGTAGAAGTCTTAGGTTCCAAACCGACGATACTTGCTCAGAGGCTACGCCCTAAGCTATAGATTGTAGTCTACCATATTACTTCACACATACAACTCCCTTTGACTACTAGATGTGACGTGATGGAAGCGAGCGAGTCTGTCCGAGGAAGCAAGTCTGGAAAACGAGCTTCCCACCTTATACATAGCTTCCCTGCAACTATGATATATATATATATGGAACATGATAGGTTGACATATAACTAAAAATCAACCTCTTAAGCATGTATGTGCATTCTTAGCAAAAATTAATACAAGAATTATGAAAACACAGAGAATCAAACCTCATTGTGTATGTTTTTCCTTGAATAGTGTAACTCCGGTATACATTGAAGGGGAAAATTCCCGGACTCGCCACGCGTCAGTAGCTGTAATAATCTCTGATTCACTGGTAGGAAGAAGATTGCGAAACTTCACTTGTGAATGAGTCAGAGGGGGCGGGTGTGCACCCTGAAATAGGCTCCGATGATAAAGTCAGTATAAGGCACAAGCATATGAGCATGATAGTGTAGAGATACTTATCGTGAGGTCATTGAGCATATGCACTTGAGGACGGGCACTGATGTTGTGCTCTGGAGGATGAGCTGTGGAGAGGTATAGGACGTAGCTCGGGTGCAGTATAGGACGTAGCTCTCGGACAACGTGCGCAGACAACGCTGCTCGGACAACGCAGCTCGGACAACGGGCTCAGACAACGAGTACATTGTGCAGCTCACAACGGACAACGAGCTCGACACTATTCATAACAGACAACGTGACAACGGATTCGGCATTATTCACATCAAACAACGCAACAACGGATTCGGCACTGTTCACATCAGACAACACGACAACGGATTCGGCACTATTCACATCAGACAACGTAACAACGCATTTGGCACTATTTACATCAGATAACATGACAACGGATTCCGCACTATTCACATCAGATAACATGACAACGGATTCGACACTATTCACATCAGACAACGTGACAACGGATTCGGCACTATTCACATCATCAGGTACAAGTTCAAGTATGATTGCACTCAACAGATGATCAATTGCAAGGTCGTGCAAGTGGCAGTGTGACCGTTCAGGGAGAGCATCAGGCGGACATGGCTTATTTGAGAGAATCCGGTGGCCATAATCGATTGTGAGGCCATAAAGAGCATCAAGTAGCCGGAGAACACCAAAGGAAGATGAGAGAATCAGGTGAGTGGCCGCCTACATAGCCCTTCGGGGTAGGGGTGTGATTGACTCAAGCTTCCCAGATCTCCATCTTCTTGTTCTTCTTCTGCCTTTCTTCATTTCCTCTCTTGCCTTCCGCACCATCCTCCTTTCCTTTGGTGATTTTTGCTTATTTATAGGCATTTGGAGTCATCATGACTTTTGTAGTCATGATGAGGTCACCTGTCAGACAACACTTAAGAGAGCCAGCATATAGCCCAAGTGGGCTTATGTCGGCTAAAGTGTTAGAATTTGTTAGCATGAGAAATTCCTATTTTATCCTTTCTTTTTACTCATTTTTCCGATTTTATCCCTTACACTTAGCCCCTTCTCGGTGCCTTGGACTCCGTTCGAGGTACCGAGAATACTTCATGGGTAAAATTCTCAAAGACGATATCCTACATGCTACACAAACAAACAAGTAATTTGCTTAGAGCGTGAAAAGGAACATGGATCTACCCGGTCCGCAGACGCTAATTGTGTTCCGCTCTCTGCTCTCTTCCGTTGTAGATGCTTCGTTCTCACTGATTCGTTGTGTTTTCACATGAAGACTGATGTTGTGGAGGCAGAGCTCGCCGAGGAGTTAGAGCGAATCAGTGACAACGAGGCCGAGCTTGCGAACAACAAAGATGAACTTTCATCAACGAGGGCGAGCTTGTGCCAGTGAAGACGAGCTTGTATCAGCCCCTAGTCAGGTCAGAGCAATTGCTTCTCGTGCATAGTGCCTCAGAGTATGTTCAGAGAGCACAGGAATGTACATGTATCACAATACCAAGAAAAATGAAGTCATTAGGTACTTCGAACATGGGAAGGGGCATGAACACGTGAAGCTGCATGAGCACAAGGATTCACTTGATAAACACACGGATGAGTTTGCAGTAAAAACCATTATAAATATAGACAAATGCTATCTCACACGAATGACTCGTAACGGGGCATCATGACACCATGCTCAGATAGCATTACATGAAGATAAGTCAATTGGTCGCTTAACGGACAATGCATCTGACTGAGTCATAGAGGTCCCGTAGTGAGCATCATGCTTAGATGTGTGTTGAACTGTGTGGTAAGACACCTCGCTCGGATGACATGTCATTGATAAGCTACAAGTGTCCCGTCGCCGTATTCGGACATATCAGATAAAACATCATTTAACATTGCATTACGATGTTTTTTACTTGCTATGGCACTGGTCGCTTCTCTTGATTTTGCACTTGACAATTCATTTGATAGGTTGATAATTCACTGATAAGTCACTAGATAATTCACTTGAGATTGAAAATTCACTAAAGCATGCACTGGACAATTTAATTGATAAAGCACTTAAGAATATACTTGATAATTACCTCTTGGTTGTTGCCATGCAGTGAAAGTCTCATTCAGGTGTAAAAGAAACTCATCATTTGTGATTGTCTGAGCCCCTTTGCCTGATTCCCACAGACGACGCCATTTTGAAGGGGAAAATTCTCGGACTCGTCACGCGTCAGTAGCTGTAATAATCTCTGATTCACTAGTAGGAAGAAGATAGCGATACTCCACCTGTGAATGAGTCAGAGGGGGCGGGTGTGCACCCTGAAATAGGCTCCGATGATAAAGTCAGTATAAGGCACAAGCATATGAGCATGATAGTGTAGAGATACTTATCGTGAGGGCATTGAGCATATGCACTTGAGGACGGCACTGATGTTGTGCTCTGGAGGATGAGCTGTGGAGAGTTATAGGACGTAGCTCGAGTGCAGTACAGGACGTAGCTCTCGGACAACGTGCGCAGACAACGCTGCTCGAACAACAGGCTCAGACAACGTAGCTCGGACAACGTATTGTTAGAATTTGTTAGCATGAGAAATTCCTATTTTATCCCTTCTTTTTACTCCTTTTTACGAATTTTATCCCTTACACACATAATATTATTTATTCTTGTGGGACCAGCAAAAGTGCTGTGGAACCTCCCAACAAGCATGCTGCCAAACCGACTGATGCATTTGACGTCTTGAGATATGTTTAAGAACCAATGTCAGATACTGGTTGTGGCTAATTGTGAGGCTTCATTTTCAGAGTCTAGAAATAAGTCCAAGAACTGGCGTGAGATAGCAGTTCTGGGCCTTTTGGCTAACTATGGCAGGATGGCTGCCTGATGCCATGACATGAGGGGTTGCCCCTTGCAACTCAAGGCGTGGTTGCCTTTTGCAATTGGCTAGAGGAGTTGTTGCAGATGGCTGTCATGCCTTTGAGTTTTGCTCCATCAGGTCCTATTAACAAATGTCTGTCTTTTATTTCTTCAAAAAGTCAATAATATGCTTAAAAAATTCTTCAAACAATTAATTCATGAACCAGTCACGACTTCTTGAAAAAAGTTGCGAATAAAGAACTAATTTATGAAATATATCTTTTACAGCTTTTCATAATTAGTATTTTTCCCCAACTTTTTCTTTTTTTTCAAACTTTCCGAATTTTGCCCTTTCCAAATTTTACCGTAGCCGAATAATTTTGAACTCCAACTTGGTGACTGTTGTCCTATGTTCTTTTGCAAGTTTATTCTAACTTCTGCACTGTTATATCTTAAGTCTAAATGAAGTTCCTTTACAAATTCCTTTAAGGTGTCAAGTCATGTTTAGGAATGGTAACAGAGCAATTCACAATGTATACTCCCTCAGGGTATATCTTAGGCCAATTAGTTCTTAGGAGATCCAACAAAGTGAAAGTTGTCTCTCTTTCAAAAGGTTCTTCCTTCTATATTTTCCTTTTCTTTTTTACGCCCTTCATAGTTGAGGGGATTCTCCTGTACAATTGCATGGGGCTAAAGTGGAGAAGGTGATTTGCGCAGGCTGGCTATTGTCTTAAACTACATAAGAGAGATGAGTAGGTAGGCTTCATGGTCTGTTGCCATTTCCATAGAAGCACTAATAAGTTAGTGGATTCACCAGCCAAAACTGGTGTAAATAGAAATAACTTGTACACGAGGAACTCTCTTCCGAAATCTTATTATATCTTCTATTTGCAAAATTCTCATTGAGTGTCAAAAAAGAAAAATATTTTATTTTACACAACGATTATATATATTTTACTGTCCAGATGCTCAAATGATTAAATTAATGATTGATCTTATCTTTCTCTTTTAAGCATGTCTTATCAAATATTAATTTATGCCGGGCTCTTCACTTTGTTGCTGCATGTCTTTGACTTGTTTAAATAGAAATATGTAAATATATATATATATATATTGTCTTTCTTGCTCTATGATAAAGAAATAGTTTTCTACTTTTCTATAACATGTAGGGCGATGCTATATGTTACATTCTCATATTTACTTTCATACAGTTATATTCTGTGTGGTGTTTGGATCCTATGATTTAGTTCCAGGCTCTTTAGTCCTGTTTAAAGTGCTGAATTGTGACTTGTTAAATTGCTCTGTTATTGAGAATGTAGCATTTGCTACCATTTTTCCTTTTCCAACACATCATGAGGAAATACATTTTGTCATTAAGTTATTGAAAGAACTGAGGATTTTGTGAACATTTACCATATGTTACAGGTAAGGGTAATCCAATACGGCATGTTTTGGGGAAAAGCAAGATGATATTGGGATTGTTGGAAGGAATCCCCACCATGTTGAGGGGTGAAGTAGCAATGGTACTGATGCTTATTTTACTTGATTTCTTTCATTTAATACCGGTTGGAACTGTAAGTATCTATATGTCGCACACATCATAGTATTGGTGAAGATGCAAAGTTGTCATGCCCGAGAAAATAAATGGTATTTATATGCTATTGTGCAATCCTATTTATTTATTCACCGTATATTTCTGTATATGCATATGATTTCTAATAACCTTTTTTCTGTCTAGTCCATCTTTGGAGGATAACTTTTGATGTTTTGACTACTTAATGTTAGAAGAAGGGAAAATATCTCTTTACCTGCTATTATAAAAATATACATTGTTTATCCATGTCTGAAACCAACATCCATAGTCATGTATGCATTGATGAAATTATGTTCTTGTTTGGTCCGTTTTTTGGTTTAATGTAGGTAGGCTATTGTGGAAGCATAGAACTTTACATCAAGAAAAGTATTAGTATTTATTATTTGTGCTATCGGTGTTGCATTGTTGACAATTTGATTTAATGCTTATACAGATTTTTTATGGTCATCTCTAACATACTTTTTGGTACCTCTTCAAATTTCAGTTCAAGATGAAACCTGAGCTACACTATGGCGAGGTTGATTGTCCAGTTGCAGTTTCAGAGAGCTTTCCCAAGAATGATGACCTTAATTTTGAGATTGAGCTGATAGATTTCTTTAAAATCAAGGCAAGAAACATTAATTTGTGATTTATCTATGCTTAAGTTTAAAATTTTGGTCTTGTAGAACTTTATTCCTTTCACTGCTTGATGGCTTTTCATGAACATTACCTGTGGTTATAATGAGCAATGTTATCTATACACAAGGAATAAAGTTTGAATGCATTTTGGCAATCTATCGGTTCATAGACATTTTCTATACCTTAATGTCTTCTACTGGATGTGATGTTTTAATGACGGTTCTAAAGGTTATGTTTGTATAAATTAGAAGGATCTAATTTTTTATCCGCATTAAATTTGTTTCCCTTTCCCTTGATCAGCTAGGAGATGTGATAGTTAGCTAGACTGGGACGAGACATATCAGCCATCAGATGCACAACGATCTTCTATTCCCACCGAGGAGTTCTTAAGGCACTTCATATCACACCCTATGGTCGAGGTCATGGTTTGAAATATCCTTAATATTTTCGATATGTCCCCAATATTTTTGATATCAAAATATCCGTTACATAATTCCATGTATTTATTTTTTCATACAAAATATCCCTAAATATTCCAAATATATCTCCGATATTTTTGATATATCGCACAATATTTCCGATATATCTTATAGAAGTTATGAGTATTTTGCCCATTAGTCTATAAAAGGAAAAAATATCTCGACCAAATAGGACCCATTGGGAGATTTTGAAGGAGTTTGCGGGATTTGAGTAATTTTTTCATTTTCTTGAGAAATCACCTATTTTGTTACCCAAAGTGCACCCCATTTGCCCCATTTGCACTACCTTTGGCGATTTTTCTAAAAGATAAGAATTTTCTTCAAATTAGAATGGGGTTTTGCATAATTGATGGGTCATTAGTCCTAAACTAGTGCAAATGCATCAATTTGATGCATTTAAACTAGGTTTTTAAGTCTAAAATTCAAATTTTTTACTTTAGGGAGGAGAAATTGGGGAAACTTGAAAATTTTAATTTTTTAGCTTGCTTTATGGGGATTTGATTGGGGCGAGTTGGATCATGGATGTATGGATGGATAAATGAAATATTTTATGCAAGTTATATCAATATTAGCCAATCATATATTATCGTTGGCGCACATCTTCACCCACCTTCCCATTGCATCTCTTATGTACATTGTTGTTTTTTTTTTAAAGTTGATTCTTAAATATATATTAACATCTATTTTAACATTTTATGAAATTTCATTGAAAATTTCCATATTTTTCTCCATTTTCCCACAATTATTCCCTCGACATATCCTGCACTATCGACATTCAGAACCTTGATGTTGCATATCTTAAATGCAATTGATCCTAGCTGCTCCTATTAACTAACTATTTGATATTTGTCAATTCCTTGCTCCTACTCGGGCCCTTTATGGATCCGCTCTCTCTTCCTATCCTGTTTTGCATCTAAGGATTTGTCTCTTGTCAGTGGAAGTTCTCTGTTTTTTATTCTTCTAAAACATGATATTAGAGCTGCTTCGGAACTCTAGCCTTTATGTTCCTCAAATTAACTGCAAACTTTTAAAGCCTTTAAAATAGATTGAATCTGGAGAAGGAAATAAGTTCACAAACTGAGGCTAGAACACTGTTCTATTTCTCTTTTCAATTTTGTTTTCTATAGAAATTTCTTGGAACTTTTTATCTGCTTGTAAGTTTCGGTAACTTAGTTGATTGATTATATCTCTTTTATGTACTTTACGATCTTAATCATAGTGACAAAGTCGGAGTTCGGGAATAATTCGCCAAAGGGTCAAGTTCGGAAAATTTTGGGGAAAAAAATATAATTATATAAATATATCTACCAATTTGATTAGATAATATACAAAATAAGCAGTTTACTTTGTTGAACTATACGAATTATTACGAAATTTGCTAATAAGTCGGGAATAATTTGTGAAATTCGGGAATAATTTACAAAATCCGTTAATTATTCGGCACACCTAAATTTGCGAATAATTCGCGATTATTTCAAAATTTTGGAGGATTCTGTTACAATGATCTTAAATAAAGGTCAATATTTCTATATATAGTCATTGGATAAACATCTTGGCATCATTTATATTAGTATCAACTATTATTTTGAAATCATTCATGAGGTAATGCTTACTTTACTTCCCGTATTAGGGATTAGTCAGTGTATTGCATCCATCCTTTCTGTACATTTGAGCTTGGTTTTCTTCTGTGCTCTTTTCAGGTCATTAGTGACGATTTGGGAGTTGTGAAGAAGGTATTACAACCTTGTTTTCTAATTTGCATATCCTTGAGAATTTATAGATGATTTCTTCCATATTATAAGTGTGAATATATAATTCTTCAATGGTATAATGCATCTCACCTTCCCTGTTTTGTATACTATGAGCATTCTGAATATTTGATCACACACACACACACACACACACATACACATATATATATATATACATATATATATATATACATATATATATATTTAAAGTACATATGAATGTTTTCTTGAAGAAAAATCAGATAAGTCCCATGGCCCTGCTGGCTGCTGCTATGTTCTAATTTTTCTTGGATGCCAGTAGGTAGATCCCCTGTCATGGGTATTTGTGTGATCTTATTTAAGTTGGCCACCTAAAGAGAGGATCCCTTGCAGTTTTGTTGTTTTGGCCCATGCATTCTTTTCTTTCCTTATGTTGAATATATATATATATTTGTGGGGGTGGGTATGTTCTCCTGTAGGGGTATTGATGTCTAATTAAGTCTGGAGGATTTTCATTGACAAAATTTTTCTGCATTTAAATGTTTTTTCTTAACTTTCTATAGTTCTGCTACCCACTTCAGAGACACAAGAACAAGGTAAAAAATAGTAAAAAAAAAGTTTTGAAAAGTAACATGGGAAACAAATATGACAAAAACAAATGGCATGTGAAACCGGAAGGAACCTCATGCTAAACTAAGAAGAAGCTTATAAAGTGATGATTTTTGTAAGTGGATAATGATATCTAAATCCTTAGTGTCTGATACGGGTTATTTCGAGTTCGCGAATAAAATCCGCGGACCTGGAAATGATTTATCACCTATCTCTGTTAAAATTATTAGATCCACAATCAAGTTCTGAATATTTCTTAATTTCTGTTTGTTTGAGTGTTAAATTGTAGATAATATTTCATCCATTTATTTGGACAGGTAATAAATGAAGGGCAGGGTTGGGAAATGCCAAGGGAACCTTATGAAGTAAAAGCTTGGTAGATTTTTTTTCCTGTTCTGTTTTGTGTTTATGTCGGTACACAAATGCAATTTTCCATACAATTTGATTGGGAGGTTGGATCCTAATTATAATTTATAATATGTGCGGTTGTTTCCAGGATTGCTGCAAAGGCAGGTGACGGAAAAATGATTCTGTCACTTACACAAGAACCATTTTTCTTTACTTTTGGAAAAGCTGAGGTTGGTACACTATATTTCTGCAACTTTTTTTGTCTGTTCATTTGATATCTTGGTCTGCTTCATCTAATGGAGTGAGTGAACACTGATTGGGGGGTTTTGAGCTCTGTTAGACTCTGCTGACTAGGGTGAGTTGTGCAGCCCCTGCCGCCATATGATATGGATACTTTTCTACTTGGACTCTTCCTTTGTAGGAGAGAGCATAAATTCAAGATGTCTATTTTTTTTTTGGTTTTGGGGATAACTTCTGGGAGGGTGAATGCCAAGTTCATACAACTCAGGAGCTGGGAGCTCTATGATTATTATAGCTATACAGCCTGAATTTCTAACTATATGTGTCTAGATTTACTAAATGAGCTTGATAAATTCAGACAATACTGAAGTTATGCTGTTAAGTCGAAAAATGCTATTTGGTAGAGCTTCATAAATACTAGCTCTCTTCCATTATCACAACTACTAGTCTTCTGAATATGATGTTTATCGCTGATCATCTAGTATAGGTACCTAAAGGACTTGAGATGGGAATAGGGACAATGACACGGGGCGAGAAAGCAATATTATATGTTACTAATTGCTACTTAACTCAATCTCCTTTCATGCCGGTGGTAGATGGCTTCGATGAAATTCATTTTGAAGTGGAGCTTGTCCACTTCACTCAGGTATGCCTAATTAGCTCTCATTGATAATGAGTTTCTTTTTGTCTTTCCTACTTGCCTTTCAACTCTTATGCAGTTTAGCAGGTCAAATCTGTGAGCTTATGAAGTCTTTCTGATTCGCAAAATTTTTGGAGATCCTCAACTCTTGAGTGCAATATTATAGGCGTGTTCCTATAAATAGCGGTTTTCTCTAGATGTATTTTGAACATGGTTTAAAATTTCGATACGTATTGACCGATACGGGCTGATACGTATCTTGTTTAGAGCTACCCGATACACTGGTACGCTGAAAAAAAACTACCTCATATCGAACGTATTGGGCTGATACGGGACCGATACACGCCTGATACGAGGTATTTTTCAGTTAATGATTTTTTCTCTCCTTCCATTTACACTAAGATCTACACAATAGACCTGATACGCATAATTTATTTAAATAAAATCTTATTTAAGAAATGGGTTTAAATTAATTTTACTTTTATTTACTTAAGATATTAATATTTAAATAAAGTTATCCCTCCATTTGAATTCAATAAAAATTATTCTGGATCCAAATCCCAAAAGAATAAAATTCAACTTTTCAGTTTAAGAACAAAATCTTCTTTTTACCACATTTTATGGATTGTGTTAAAATTTCGACTTTCAAATAATAAAGTATTTCTCAAATATTAAAATATCATAAAATTTATTATATAAAAAATTACCCAATCCCAAAAGCCTGACAAAAAGTCTCATATTTTAGTCTTAAATATATTTTAATCTACATGATTAAAAAGTCAACTAACAGTGTAACAGTTTAACATTAAAAGACTTATAGTAATCTTAAAATTTATGGTTGTAATTTAATACATTCTTATTTAACTAGGGATTGGGTTAAAATTTCGACTTTCAAATGATAAAGTATTTCTCAGATATTAAAATATCATAAATTTTATTATATAAAAAATTACCCAAACCCAAAAGCCTGACAAAAAGTCTCATATTTTAGTCTTAAATATATTTTAATCTACATGATCAAAAAGTCAACTAACAGTGTAACAGTTCAACATTAAAAGACTTATAGTAATCTTAAAATTTATGGTTGTAATTTAATATATTCTTATTTAACTAGTAAAATGTAAGGTTTTAATATCTAAATTGTTTTTCTTATACTTAGCTAAGTGACTATAGTTTATATTTTCATACCATTTTATTAACACGCATGCCTTTTTTAACTTATAAAATTCTTAACTCTCATATGTATGGTTATAAACATAGTTTGAAGCATTCATTTAGTTTGTTTTTAGCTTATATTTGCATTAAAAGAAGTTTTATTTTAGGTATCCAAGTTTTTCCTTGCGTATCCAATTATTTCTCAGCTTATCCTGATTTTTTCCACCGTATCCATCCGATACGGTCCGATACATTGATTCATATCCTATTTTAGACTTATCGATATGACACCCGATACCGATATTTTGAACAATGATTCTGATGTTTTATCTTATTGATGTTAAGATGAAGTCATTTCAAATCAATTATGAGCTTATGCAAATTTTATTAGTCATGTTTTCTGCTTGAAGTCCAGGTTACATAAGTTTATTGGTCTTTCTCTTTTTTTACTTTCAATTATGCTCCTTTCAGGATTTTTATCCATCTTTAACTACCAAATGAAAAAAAAATTATTTCCCTTTGTTTAAACTATCTTTTGTATATTAAAGTTATCTCTACTGTGGCCTAGATTTATATTAGCAAGTGATTGTTCTGATTTTCAGGCTATATGTTGACAGGTGCGGGACATGCTTGGTGATGGCCGCCTTATAAAACGCCGCATTCATGATGGAAGAGGTGTCAATTCTAAATTGAAATTTAAACTTGCTGGACTTTGGGACAGTAATAATATGCAGTTATATTTAATTTCACTAGATCCTCATATTCGTTATGTCCGTGCCATATTCAGTACTTAAATTTTTTAAAATAATGTGAAGGATAATATGGACACAATGGCAGTAGCATGCAACTGTAGCACTTTATTTGCAAGATACTTTTCTGTCTTTTACTCAGTGCCTATATTTAAACTTTTAATTGAACTCTTCATTCCTGTGGAAGACCAACACAATATTTGCAATAGGAAAAGAAAAAAAATGACCATGTTATTTCTGTCTTCCTGTTTCGTGAATTCTACTCACTAGAGAATAGTAACAAAGTTCGGATTCAGGAATTATTCGGCACGGGTTAAGTTCGAAAAAAAAGGGAAAAAATCGGTAAGTTCGGAAAAATAAAAATGATTAATTATAAAAAATAAGAATGTGATATCAACTAATCCATCTATCAATCTGGATGTATTGACATCTCTTACTATGTTAGACATTTATCCAATTCCTAAAAAACAAGCATTATGTAAACTCGCAAACTCAAGAAAAAAATTAAATAATGTTTAACCAAGCTTTATGTAATTTAAGAGAAAAGAATAATCTAGATTACATGTTTGTAAATGCAAATTAGATTATATTAGCAATTCAAAAACGTATAGAAACAGAAAAAATAATAATATGAATAGATAAAATTAGAAAAGCAATACATGAGTGTTTTTATTTGGCATAACATAGTTATTTAGCAAAATATAGAAATAATTCAGAATGGATAACACAAATCATATTTTCTTTTATTTCGGTCAAAATTCAACAAACTACCCAGCATGCAAAATCATCTTTTTTCTCTCAATTCAATTGAATGTAATCAAAACCCTAAAATAACCTACTTGAATAGAGTTTTCTCCTTCTCTTATCAGTTGGCAACTTCAGTCAAATGGAGATTTCTCAATGTGAAAAAAGTCTCAGTTTTTAGTAATAATTCTAATGCTAATAGAAAGTCCATTTTGGCCACATTCTTATTTTAGAATTCGGAATAAGCATGAACAAATGATTTGTGAGAAATCTTCCTTCAGAATAAGTTCGGCATAAGTTCGGAATAATTCGTTAGTTCGGGAATTATTTGCGAATAATTTGTCAATTCGGGAATTATTCGCGAATAATTCGTCAGTTCGGGAAAAAGAAGTCTTTTTAAACGTTACCCCTTAAAAAATGAATAGTTCGGGAATTACTCGAGAACTTTGTTACTAGGGCACTAGAGTACCTCATGCAAGTCCACCCCATATACAAGTGCCTGTATAGAAGTGCCCTTATGTTTGTCCCTCGTGGACTTATTAAGCAAGACTACATTTTGTTCATTTCAACTTGTAGTTGACTCTCAAGTAGATATTGTTAAGGAACAAATCCTTTCAACAGTTAAAGCCAATATTTCTCAGAATGCTTGATATTGATATTGATACCCCATTTGGAATTACTCCCTCGCTCTTATGAACATAAAACATTGAGGTTATGTATTTCGTTCGTCCAATTGAGTTTCTATTTCGCAGAATTTCTGTATCCTGTCTCCTTTTTTTCCTTCATACAAAGCAACATAAATGTCTCTTTTATGCCTAAATGACTGTTTTATGTTTTTCCATAGAAATAACAATAGAATCACCATATTTGTTGTTTTCCCTATTTTTATAAGCCTGCTGACTTTCATTTTGGTATTAGTATTTGACAGAAGTGTTGCATGGGCTATCTTTTATGCTGTTATAGTTTTCGAAAGAAAAGCTTTACATAGAAATACATAATTTTAAAATTCAACTATACTTGATTATTTTGCATGATTTGTGTTGATAGTAGTTCCTATAGTTTCTTATGCCTTTTATGCTCTTTTACACATTTAATGTCTTTTATGCTACCCTGTACATTTATTTTGCTGGACTGATTCAGTGGTATTTAATTTTTTACTCATATTCTCTACTATTCTAAAACTGAACATTGAACATTGATCTTATGAATTTGCAAAATTATCTATGATATACTATAAACTATTATATTCTTTAACTGAACAAGTAATCTTGATTTAATAGATCTGCTAAAGTATATATGATATACAATATTGTATTCAAATCCCTAACTTGTTCAAAACCAAAAATAATGTTTAGGTTTCCTTATTTCGATTAATATTTATATCCCAAACTACAGGGTTTCCCAAATACCCTAAGGGAGAAGCCAGGCCCAATTCCTAGGCTCTCCCAAGGCGTTTTGAAGAAATTTATGTCTAGTGCAGACATCCCTCTTAAATCACGGAGAATGCCTCCATATCATATTGTGCGAATGCATTTCCCACTGGCATTTTTTGCAAACAGACACAATGCAGTTCCCATAAAATGGGAAACCTGTGGGAATCACACAAGGAAAGGCCTGAAAACCACTTCAGCGACACGTTTGTTTCCTAATAGAAACAGAATTAGCATTCTATACTTCTAGTATTTTTGCCTTTGTTGTTTCACATGAATTTTCCTAACTGTTTCCTCTGGTGAATAAATTTTCTGTTTCTTGCATTTCATTTTCCCAATTCCGTTTCTTGTTTCATTTCACTAACGCGTTGCTCCCTGATACGCAGAGCAATTTCCTGTATGATGTGTCAAGTGGCTTTACTAATTGAATTTTTTATACTTATCGAATTTATCATTTTTTGTTTTTTCTTAATTTTTGGGATTGTTTAGGTGAGTTTCCTATGGATTGCCCTCTTCATGACAGTCTACTTAGTGTCCATTATAAGGGCATGCTTCTTGATGAGGAAATGACAGTCTTTTATGACACGAGAATTGATAACAATGGTCAGCCTTTGGAGTTCAGTTCTGGAGAAGGGCTTGTGAGTTGTTCATCATTTTATCTCCTTTATTTTGCTTCTTTGTGCTGGTTGATTGCTTCAATTTTTGTCAACTTTATGTTCAAGGAAACGAGAATGGGGGACTTTATCAATTTAAAAAATTAAAAAGGAATAAAAAAGGAAAGGACTATGGCTCATTCACCTGGGTTTTCTATAGTTGAAGGTGCTTATGTTTTTTCAAATAGTGCAAACAGCTTTAGATTTGAAGCTTATCTTGGGGGGGGTGGGTGGTTAATATTAATGTGGAACAGCAGAGACTTTGACCACTTAAATCTGAAAAATGCTCATACTGAACTTCAGGACCCATCAGAATTTAGTTTTGGCATTCCCAGCCATGCTACATCAAATGTTGCTCATATGCTGCATCCAAAATATCTGTCATTTTATTCTTTTGAAGCCAATTGCTATATGTTAGAATAATTTCAGATAAAAAAAGAATCAGTGTGTCCTGTCTGATTAGAGAAGCTTCTGGTATTGATAGAGGGCCAGATTGAAGGGAATCAAGAACTCCAAGTGAAGTTATATCTCTCAAGGTTGACATTCACAGCCAATATACAGAGTCTTCCTATTATTTTGTGGAAAAGATGTCGATTCTTAGCAAGGGCAGAAGAGAATATGTAACAACTTACAGTAGCTCAATCTTTCTCTATGAATCTGGAGTTATGGTCAATAAGGCATTGATCAGGTTATATATAGACACGGAAGGATTGCTTTCGATTAGAGGATGCCATGCCCTTTTTTAATCTCGTAAAAGAATGTTATGTAAACAATTGTGGCGAGAAATGGGGCAAATTTAAAGGAAGGTCAAGATGTTCCCTATTCTGGCGAATATTTAGGACTTATTTACTGGAAACTTTTGTTTTGTTTGGTAGAATGTGGAGAGTTATTAAGTTCTTATTCCCACATTAGAGTACCGACAAACCCCCAATCGGAAGATCTATGGTGCATTTTTTATTATGTAAAATCTTCCTTGTAAAAACACTAGCTTGTTTTGATGTAGGACCTTAGAGGAAAAAAGGTTTTCTAAGATTTAGGGTTGAGAAAATACTTACAAATAGAATAGGAAAGAACCTAGGATTTTGAAAGTACGAACAAACCCAACATTGATGTTCATCAATAGATGCATTCCATTCCAAGATCTGATTACAGCAGAAATTTCAGAGAGAGTAATGGTGGAGAAGAAGAAGAAGAATAAGAAGAAGAAAAAGAAGAAGAATGGGTCTATTGGAATCACACCAATAGGGTCCTAGGAATCACACCTAGGGTTTCTTAAAGTCTCACACATCCAAGAGAAAGTAACGAGTTGCTTTCTATTTCATTTTCTGCTAGGGAAAAACACAAAACAGGGCTTATATAGTGTTCTCTATGTTTAACCCTAATTCTGTCCTGTAAATTAAAATAAACCTGAAGCGACTAAACTACTCCTATCACAAAAAAAAAGAGAACACATAAACAGAAGACTAACAGTTGGATTCCCCAACTAATCCAACAGCCCGCTATTAATTGCAATGCCCAAACTACCCATGTGGATTCCCTACTAAGAAAGCTCCCATGTGGGCCCCACTTCATTACCGTCCCACCAAATTAAAGTTTGGGCATGGCTTTTCAGCCCTTTACTCCGCCTCTTGTAAACTTTAACGGGCTGAGATTGATCCCTATCATGTTTATTGTTCTTGTGGATGCTAACTATATTAAATTTCACTTTTGTGAAAATTTGAATTTGTGAGACTTATCTTTGTGGATAGGTGCCTGAGGGACTTGAAATGTGTGTTCGTCTCATGCTGCCTGGAGAGATAGCTCTGGTCACATGCCCTCCAGATTATGCATATGACAAGTTTGCAAGGTTACTATTTTAATGAAGCATTTTCCTCTTAGAAAATATTATATTTTGGTGTGACAAAACAGCAACTAAACTGGTGCAACATGAAGTAAAATCCTATGATACATTCTCTAATTACTCTGTTATCAGGCCTGCTAATGTTCCTGAAGGTGCTCATATTCAGTGGGAAATTGAGCTTCTTGGTTTTGAGATGCCAAAGGTAATCGAACAGTTTTCTATTCAGCAACTTTTCTGGAGTGAGTTGTAAGATTACATACTGGAACTCCTGAAACTTATATAATGATAGCATATATCAAGTATGATTGATACTGTTGCATATGTTGAGAATCTTGAGATATGGTGTGGAAAAAACTAATTGAGGCCCTCAAATCTGTGGTTAAAATAGCACTTTGACCATTTCAATGATGACTAGCAGAGACCTTTCTAATAAGGACGTTTCATTTTCTTAAGATTTTGCTGTGTCAGACATCTATTTCGTACTCACATTTCAGACACACTCTGGCACTTTTATTCTGACAATTTTATTACCAACTTTATTGTTTTCAGATATTATATATAAACTCAACTTCCTGATTTTTCATGTATATTTGCTTATTTTAATATGTTCTTCCAACACTTGTATGCAAAATATTATATTATAAGTTTTTATCATAATAGGAGCATCAGAGCTTTAGCCCTTATGACTGAGCATACTGCATGTAGTGTTGCAGTCATGCACAGACCTAGAATTTTAGATGCATAAAAGAATGCAAGCCTGCATACACATAAATTCATGCATCTGTTTATACTACATTCATACATGCAAGTACTTATCTCTGTATGGGTATGCATGCAAGCATATATGCATATAATACATACAAGACTTTGGAAAGAAAAAATTGTGGGAATATGAAGCTCTGCAATAACTTTTAACATTATGATTCTGTCAACTCACTGTCATATAAATTGAAAACAATACACTAAAGATTAAATGTAATACAACATACCTAACTTGGACAGGTGTTGGACACAGACAGTACCAACTAACCTATGTGCCTTTTTCATGCCAGTATTTACACAGTTACTTGCAAGTTTTAGTTCATATAAATATAAACATTATAATAAGGACATGTGCAACCATTAAAAGTTATACACTACTACTGTACTACAACGCAATGCCAAGATACGAAAGGAAAATATTCCCGACAAGAGCATTGAGGAGTGTTGACATATAGGTTTTTGACAAGGCAGTTTTCCTTAAAGATGGTGTATCCTTATGATGTACAAGGAACCCTTCCATATATGGGAATTAGTTATAAACTAATAAAAAAATTATTATGGCCAGAGGTGGAGCCTTAGTGCATCAATTATTAGGTGCTCAGCATGATAAGTTAGATAACTTACCATCAAGACAAGTGTTTGTTTGATTTGAGACAGAATCGTTCCATCTCTGACAACAAATCTGTTAATATTTTTCACAAATTTGGCAAACAGTTGCTTTACATCTGAATACTCTTAAGTCAGTCTATTCAACCTTGAATATCAAATCAGGTCTTCATTCTATCTCTGACAAACATATCAGAAAATATTTTCCACATATTGGACGAACAAATGTGTTGAATCTTCATTATCTGAATACTTTGTCAATCTATTCAACTTTGAATGTCAAATCAGTTCTTTACCAAAACCACTACCATTAATAATGATTCAACTTTTCTAAACCTTCTGCATGATGTATTTATTTAACACTGATATTCTGAAAAGTGGTTCTTATGTTAGCGTAAATAAGCCTTTTAAAAATTAGGCATAGGCTTCGAATTAATATGAACTATGAGTATTTCTGTATTTGAAGACAGTTTTAAATCTCAACGAATTCTCAGTTTCTCAGAGGTAATATAAAATTTGAATATTTTCACCAACTCTTTGGAGAAATTCGTCACCTTAAAAAAAGACTGATGAATACTTTGCTCTTGAGTATTTGTTTTTGCAATATTTCGAGGTTTCAGTCAAAATATTTGGACCTCCCCTCATTTTTGGCAGCAGTTTTTGTGAAAACCTCCATTTCACTTGAAAAAACACTTTGAGTGCATTAATGACCCAAAGCTCCATATATTTGTCATCATAGTAATAAAATAGTATTTTAAATTTAATAATGTTATGAAGAAAATAAAATAAATATTAAAAAAATATAATTAGCATACCTGTTAGGGTAAGACACATTTATGCTTCTTGTCATGATTTGTAGTCATGTTAGCAACTATTTGTTCTTTAAAAAATTATTCTTAACATGTAAAAATTAAATAACTAAAACTTATCATAAAGCAAGAAGATCTCGTATAGAACTTTACTTAGACCCATATTATCAATCATATAGAGTTTTATAGGGAAAGTAATAATGCTAGAAAAACAGCTATTAAAAATAGAAAATATAAATTTAGTTGTTAAATAAACTTGACTTTATGTGGATATGAGTGACCTCGTGTAGTATTATACCTTCTGTAGTTATAGATGTTATATGAGTTTATTTACTTAACTTTAAAATATTTCAGACAATTTATCAATATATTTTGTCCATTGGCAAATAGTTTGTCCCTCTAACTTTTCTTAGTTAGTGTACGTGATTGTTTATGGTAGAAATAGAGTGTGTAATCATGCATCTTTTAACATTTATCAAAAAAGGATCATGCATCTTGTAACATTTCCTGTAATAGCAGTGCATTTGTATCCAAAAATTTCTAAATTACTGTGAATATTATTACCTAAATGGAGACTTCCCCACAAAATTTTCCATTCTCAAAGTTGGGACATCTCCCACTACTGGAAATTTAGAACAGTGTTTGAATATGCCAAGTTGGTAATGTATTTGAGGTTGGTAACCACAGACTTGGGGTTCAAAACTCATCTTCAACCAAGAATGGATGTTATTTTGCTGCAAAAATGTCTACACATAATCTTAGTTATTTCAAACCTCAAATGCCAAACCTGTGTCACTTATGCATGACTGCATTCTACCTTGCAGGACTGGGCTGGTTTAAGCTTCAAAAATATAATGGATGAAGTAGAGAAAATAAAAGGCACGGTATGGTAGCAAGTTCCTTCAGTTTGCTTCGTTTTTATGGTTTAGCTCTCAACTATTAGGTCTTCTAACGCTGCTCTAATCAGTTAGCAGCCATGGGATATGCTGAGACAACCATACCTTGGCTGCATTTTATTTTATTTTTCTCTCTCCGATTATACCAAATTGCCTTTGAATGAGCCAAGCAATACAACTAGGTTATTTATCTGTAGAACTGCCTTGAGTACAGACTTGATATAGTCGTCATTGGGGGAGGGGGTGGGTTGGGTATTAACCTTTTGATGGAGACACCATTGTTCATTTTCAGGGGAACAGACTTTTTAAAGAAGGAAAGTTCGAACTTGCTAAGGCGAAGTATGAGAAGGCATGTATTATTTATTTTCCACGCTCACCATCTCATATATCAATGACTTTTCTGTTCTATTGTTGCAAATAAGATTCTCACATAAATCTTATTCTTGAAAGAAAAAAAGAGGTTCTTACATTTATCTTAAGCACTTCTTATGGATGAAATCATGTTGCTTGATATTGAAAATTGCAACTCCACAATCCTTCCAATGATTTGTAATTTACAGGTCCGAGAATTCCTGTAGCTCGATTGGATGGTGCCATGTGTTGCAAATTTGAGTTTGCATGTTCTATCTTAAGTTACCTACCGACAAAAATGCAAACAATAATAATAATAACAGTTTAAATACAAAGGGGAGCTCTACTTCACGGTGAGCGGAGCTCCCCTTTTTTATACGATCATGGTGGCAATCTTGTAATTATGGTGTGTTGCAAAATTGCCCCAGCCTCTTTCAGTAATTACAAACGTGCCACAGCCATAGTGTAAAAAGAAGAGCTCCACTTCAACGCCATGAAGCAGAGCTCCCAACATGCATTTTTTTGCATTGGGCTCTTTCATTAACTGATATAAAGCTCAAAATTAATCTCTGACAATAATAATAGGTTTAATTAACACACAAAATGTTACAAACTGAGCTGTCTGTCAAGAAATCCAAATGTCATTCCCCCTGCATTCTAACATGTTATAGAAAAACTGTTTCCTTGTCAACATACCGACTTCAAATTCCCTGTTATTCTTTTATGATAAATTGGTGGTGAATTTATAACTCAGTATTCATTGAATATTATTAATTTCTCTTTCAATGTATTTGAAGATGAAATCGTTGTCACCTTTTTAATTTATGATATGATTCCATAAAATGCTCAACAGGTGCTGCGGGAATATAATCATGTTAATCCACAAAATGACGAGGAAGGGAAAGTCTTCTTGAATTCAAGAGTAAGTGTGCTTTCGAAAAGTAACAGAAGGGAACTATGTTACCTGAGTGGTTCCGTGATTCTAGTATGACCATGAGTGAAATGTCATTTACTCTTATTTTCTTGCTTTAGCAACCTAATCTGTATAGTTGCTAGCATGTTTTCTCTCTTGGATTGATGTTCTTCTCTTTCTGATGCTTGCAGAATTTATTACAGCTAAATGTGGCTGCCTGCTACCTGAAAGTGGGAGAATGCAGAAAGTCCATTGAGACATGTAACAAGGTATGTTCCTAAACTAAAAACTATGGAACCTCACCTAATATTGTTGAAGTGATCAGAAATTCCCTGGTGTTTCTCAGTTGCCCTTTCCTTGCACTCGCATCTCAGATATTAGAAAAGAAGTTGTACAGCTTGGAAATGTTAAAATTCTAAGATCCAATGAGTTGATTTTCGTTATAATTCAGAATTGAGGTTAATTGGTATTGATCGAGTCATATGATTACTTAGTCCTTGATTGATGATATTTATGGCAATCATATTTTCCCCCCTGCGTGACAGCCATTTTTATTAAAGGTTATCTGCATCAAATTTAATTTTGGTTATTCCAAGTTAGGCTGTAACAAAGACAGTCCATCCAAAGGACAAAATAGGATGTGCTTGAAACATATTTAAGTTTACTCAAACCTGTGACAGTATAATCTTGTGAGCCTCCTGCAACAAATTAACTTTACAGGCCCCTAAAACCAAGTGAACAAACGGGACCAGCAGTAAAGACATGGATTTTTATTATCCTTTTCTGAACAGAAGCTGAACCTGTTGGCGTTGGCTTTCACGGGAACTTTGGATGAGTCTCCTAAGCTCACATTACCATGAATGTCTTCTGTCATCTCCACGAAGAGTTCCTTCTTCCCACACATATGATTGTTAGGTCCCGAGTCAAGATACCACACATCTTGTTGACCGGACACTTCTTCTAGTGCAAGGAGGAGTGTAGAGTCTTCTCTTTCACAATTTGATGCTTCGGCAAGGTTGGATTGCTCATCTTGATCCATAGATTTGCTCCGACAATTTGAGACATAGTGCCCATGCTTGTTGCAATTGTAGTATTGAATGCTTATGGTATTACCATATGTGGATCTACCTTTTCTTGTTCCTCTTCCGCGGCTACTGTTGAAATTCCGCTGATTTTGTCCATGGCTTTGATAATTTCATCGCCCCTCTACCTCTTCCGCGATTACCATGGTTGCCGCCACCACATTGTAAATCTCCATGACTGTCCCTTTGCTCTCTTAGAGTCAGTTTTGACTTTTGATTCTAATGCTTGTTCCAATACCATGGAACTAGGATTCTTTTTCATGTGTTGGTCATGAATTTGAAGTGATCCCATTAATTCGTCAACCGAGAGTGTCTCCAACTCTTGGATTTTTCAATAACCACAACCACTTCTTCAAACAGCACCTACTCTATGACCCGGAGATCTTCCATCTTTTCACCATTTCTCTTTAATTGATTCACAATAACAAGTAATCATGAAAAATAATTGGAAATGCTCACCTTCTTTCATGTGGCCCTGTCTCGAACTCGGCTCTTAGATCTTGTAAGCGATCCTCTTAACACGATCAACTCATTTGAAAATAGTGCCTAGAATCTCTCAAGCCCTTTTGCTTGATGTCGCTTCGGCAATTTTCTCAAATGATGATTTGTCCAACGCTTGGTAGAGGAGGAACAATGCCTTTTTATCCTTCTTTCTTGGATCCTTTAGAGTGTTCTTCTGCTCCACGGTGTACACGGCTTCTTGCTCCGAAAAATCTCCCATAAATCTTGCGACCCGAACAATGCCTTCATTTGTATAACTTTGATATGTGAAGTTGAACCAAGTTGGAGGTCGTCTTCACGATCCAACAGAAGGAACACCGGAGTGACTCTAGAAGAACCTTGACTCTAATATCACTTTGTTGGCTTTGCTAAGCCTTACCCAATCTAGTAGAGGGTAGGAAGATGCTACTAACTATAAGAGGAATATTGAAGAGGACACAAAGAAAGCTAGACTAGAAAGGCTATTGCCTTTAGAAGAACAATCACTCACTATTTAAGAAGAGACCACTCAAGGAACTACTTAACTTTTATTCCAACTCAATGACAAAACCTTAACACACAATGCCTATTTATAGTAATTACAAGATATGTAAAATTACAACTATAGCCCTATTCTAGATGGTTCTTCAAGGCACGAGGGCAATGCCTTTTGGTCTTCCAAAAAATCTGCATGTTTCCAAGAAACGACTTTCCATAATTTTCTTACATGTCTACCACCTCATGGTGGAGGAGTCTAGATGCGTCAGCCGTCAAGACACTAGAAGCTTCTAGTTTGAATTTCCAACATTGACATTAGGTTCCATTTTCTAAGAGACCGTGTGAAGCAGAAAACAGTAAAGCTAGAGTATTGTGATACCAAAGAACAAGTGGCAGATATATTTACTAAGGCATTGCCAACTGATGCATTCAGGAGACTAAGAGAATTACTTGGCGTGATAAAAGCTTCCAGTTTGAAGGGGGGTGTTGGAAATTCAGACTAGAAGCTTCTAGTATCTTGAAGCATCTAGACTCCTCAACCATGAGGTGGAAGACATGCAAGAAAATTATGTAAAGTTGTTCCTTGGAAACATGCAGATTTTTTGGAAGAACAAAAGGCATTGTGTGTTAAGGTTTTGACATTGAGTTGGAGTAAAAGTCAAGTAGTTACTTGAGTGGTCTCTGTGAGCACGGAAATTTTTCACTCACGGGATTAAAGTCGCCACCTATTCATTCAGAATGGATAAGTCATCTGGGTGTTGGATAAGGTCTTTGGTCTCCGATTAGAGATCAGGGTAAGAGGTTCGGTTAAGTTCGGGGAAAGGGTTAGGCATCCCGACACTTCTACTTTTCAGTGGTTCCCTACTTGTTAGGTTTAAGCTAAATTAATCTCGATTGTTAATCAAATGTCAAAGTTTTTAAGTTAATGCTAATCTAAGAAAGAAAAGTTAACTAGGGTCGAACCCGGGTTGGGTTGCCTACGTACTCACATAGGGGTGAGATTAAACTGAGCGTAGTTCTAACACATGAGCCTGTGCTAAGGCTAGAGAGGTGTGTGTGTGTGCACCAAGGGTGGCTAATGGGCCTAATCCGGTGATTAGGGTTTTGTTTGATCAAGGTTGGTCAATGTGCAAGGCATGGACCCGATAGGCCGGGGTAGTCCGGTAGACTAGGGTTTGGGCCTGGTAGGCCAAGGATGAAGCTTGGAGGCTAAGGAGTACGTTAACCCAAGGTTAGGGTTGCTAACCGGGGTTAAAAAGGTGGTTAACCATGGTTAGAGGTGCTAACCATGGTTAAAAGGGTTCAAAAGTTTATTTTTTGGTCTTGTATTTTTTTGCTTTTTCGGATTTTTTCAAATTTTTGTGGGTTAAAGGATGCTTAACCATGGTTAAAAGTTAACCAAACATGGAGTTTAACCATAATTAAGAAGTCCAACCAAGGTGAAAATGGTCACGGATGATATTTCTGGAATCCAGAGAATATTTCTGATTTTTGATGATTTTTCCAGAATTTGTGGGGTTAAGGGGTGCTTAACCATGGTTAAAAGTTAACCAAATGTAGTTTTAACCATGGTTAAGGGTCAAATTTAGTCAAAAGTAGGTCCAGAAGGTATGGCAAGGCCTAGAGTGGCCTCTTACCAGGTCTGGGCCCTATACAAAGCTCATAAATCAAAAAATTTAAGAATGGAGGTAATCGGATTACCTCCATTACAGTAAACTTTTAACTAGACTTTGCAAGGGGTTAACTATAGTTAGGGACTGACCCAAGGGAAAGTAAAACCATGTATAGCAAGCCTGAAGTCCAAGGAGTCCAATGGGCTAGGTGTGAGCCTCAGGGTAAGTCAGGTGTGCAGCAAAAAAAATGGACTATATTAGCGTTAAACAGTTTACCGCCGATACGAATCAAATGTTTTCTGGATTAGCGGTAAACAGTTTACCACCAGTAAGCTGTTCTGGTTTGAAAGCCAACTAACCCTGGTTAAGGGTTGAGTTGGGGTCTGAAAGTCCACAAGAAGATAGCCCAGGTCCAAGAGAGTCCAATGGGCCTAATATGGGCGCATGAGCATGCATGGTGTGGACCCCACAGGGGCCCAAACTCATTGTTAAAAAATCTCCAAACTGTCAGCAATATCACTACCGACAGTAAGCTAACCTGTGTTTAAATCCCTGCTAACCAGGGTTAAACTCTGAGTTAAGGTCTGATTTTTTTAGGGGAGTTAGCCAAGGATCTGACCAGGGCCTTAACTAACCATGGTAAATGGGCTGTTACAGGGAATGGTTAAAAATGTCGGTAGATATTCTACCGACATTACAGGTTTTTAAAAAAAAAAACGATTTCCCCCACTGGGGGTTGCACCAGCTGGGGTTTAAGGGTTCCCTTATGAACTGAGGGACCCCCAGACCTAAAGGGGAGGGGCCATGCACAACTAAGAGGGTGTTGCACCCATGCTACACCTCGAGGGTACCCCACACATCTATGAGGAAGATGGGGGGATCCTATCCTCGGTATGGGAAGCTACAACAGTAAAGAAAATGATAAATGGACCCCCTGGAATAGGACCAGGGGGTCTTACATCAGTTTGTAACAAGAACGAAAGAGGGAGAGGCTCTACCGTCCACGTCAACCTGGTGGAGCTTTTGCTGTGGTCACAATGGAGGTGGCAGACCTTGGTGGGGCCTGAGGGATTTCTTGGGGACCCAAGGGTGGTCTCAGGTGGCGGATAGGTGCTTTGAAGGAGGCTGAGGTGGGCTGGACACAGTGGGACAGGAGTTTTCTACCGAATTTCTGGAGTGGTGAACCCATGGGGGTAGCTGATGCTTTATAGAGGAGAAGGGAGGGGTCTCAGGAGTAGTTTGGGCATTTAGGGAAGCATGGGAAACCAACCAGAGGGAGCCCAGGTGGCTGCAGGGGGGGTGCTGATACGCAGACATATTTTTACAGGGTGGCGTTAAATAGTCTACCGCCACTATCAAAGGAGTGTAAATTGAGAGTGTCGGTAAACTAATTACCGACACTCTGAGGTTTTTTCCATTTTGGGCCACGCCCTCACACACTTGGGCCGAAAGGGGATAGGGCTTTGCCATTTTGGGGTTTTCCCGCCTGTTTTTTAAACTTGAGGGGTGTGGGCCCCACCCTAGTGGACCCTAGAGTGTTGTGGGCCCAAGTTTGGGCTCACCAAAGGCCTAGGTTTTGGGCTTTTGGGTTCTTGGACTGTTTAGTGGGCTTTGAGCCCATGGGGCTTTGGCCTAGGTTTTTGCTAGGGCTAGGTCTAGGGCTCAGTCTAAGGTTTAGGGTATACCTAGGGTTTAGGGTCTATCTAGGTGACTCCACTGGGGGAATGACTATGGTTAAGTGCAAACTAACCCTGGTGACACAGGGTGTAAAAATTGGGTGCTTACAGTCTCTTCCAAAATAGTGAGTGATTGTTCTTCTAAAGGCAGTAGCCTTTCTAGTCTAGCTTTCTTTGTGTCCCCTTCAATATTCCTTTTATAGTTAGTAGCATCTTCTTACTCTCCACTAGCTTGGGCAAGGCTTAGCTAAGCCAACAGGATCTGGTATCTTGTTCTAATTTTCAGGTTGTCTACCATACTCCTTCCATATGGATGATCTGTAGTCTTAGATGGGTCCCACTAAGGAGATCTCGTTGGCCAAAAAATTATTCGGATGAGGTTCTTTTAGTCGTCTGATCTTGATCTTTCTTGGATCAGCTTTATGTGAATATGGTCAACATCAATCATACTATTTGGGTTACTTTCGCTTTGATCTCCAAGTTTTGACTTATTGGATGTGTCTTGGGCTTTGTTACGACTCCATGTGTATAGCTATGTTGTTTGTAGCATGTAATAAAAATTTTCGAAACATGTGATACATATAGATTTCGGTAGCCCCTTCTACGATATTTATACTGATATGAAACGGGTTATGCGTATTGTTTATTAATTATTTATGTTTTCATTCACTGTGTAATTGTAATTGTGTTTGCTACTTTGTCTTTGAGTCGCTTCACATGGCTTTTATATTTGGTAAATTTGTTTCCTATAACTCATTTGATTTTGATTTTATTCTTTAAAAAGGAAATATATATATATATATATATATATATATATCATTCGGAACCAATACATATAGATTTCGGTTGGGACCGATACATCCTTGAAACTGTATTTGTAATCCTTGGTTTGTAGAATATAGTGTACAATCTGTGAAGGAAAATTTAAGATTTCTCCATACAATTTAGAGGTCGTGAAGAAGTTTGGTCTTGCATGCATTTTTGGGTGTATGTTGGTGAAGGGACAGTCATGCATACCCATGTCCTGGCCTGTGTTCCTTCTGCCAGTTTGGGTACCATGTTTCATATACACCTTACGAAATAGGGAATGCAAAATGAGGAATAGTCTTTTGCATCTTAAATTTTTATGTTCCCAATGGAGTTCTGCAGGTATTAGATGCGAACCCTGTGCACGTTAAAGCTCTCTATCGTCGTGGTATGGCCTACATGTCAGCTGGAGATTTTGAAGAAGCAAGGATGGATTTTACAAAGGTACTACATATTACACTTTATCTATTGCGCTGTTCTCTATATGCTTGAATACTGGATGCCAGACATCCTGGTCTGAATTCTCTTCTTGATGCTATTAGATGATAAGCATTGACAAGTCTTCAGAACCTGATGCAACAGCTGCTCTTCTAAAGCTAACACAGAAGGAACAGGTGAATTGAATAGTAATGAGGCCTCTAATTATTGTTATATACATCGGAAATGATTTCTATTACTGAATACTTCTAAGTGTAAGCCAGGAAGTCGAGAGGAAGGCTCGGAAACAATTTAAAGGATTGTTTGACAAGAAGCCAGGAGAAATTGCAGAAGTAGATGTTGTAAGAGAAGACCAGAATCCCAAAGATGAAAATCATGAAGGTGGTGATTGGACGGAAGCAGATGGGGAGGAAGTGGAGGGAATTCGTGATGCTGCAGCTGCTCCACCTCCTGTAGGTTTGCTCTCCCAGTTTGGGCCTGTTGGTAGAAGACTGTTCAGAGCCCTTGGCTTACAAAAATGTTCCATTTTGTGAGTTCATCATGCCAATAACATATTTATGAAACTCAGAGTCTCAGCTCTCTAATCCTAGCCTGAGTTGATTTGGTGCTAGCAGGTGTCAATGAAGGTGCTTCAAATAAAATTTGGCCAGTCACTTCTGATAATAACAGATATGTTTCTGCCAGGGTTTGATTTGAGTCTCATGTTGCTCTAGCTGTTAAGGATTATGTGTAAATTTTAGCATTTCTCACTTGAAGGATATAGTAAGCAAAGGTAATCACAATCCTAATTCAATATGTTTGGTTCCTTGGAAAATAGGTGAAAACCTAGAAAAGAAAAGAAAATTTTGGATTTCTAATACAACTCTTAGTTGGGTTTTGTCTAATTTTATTTTCTTCCCTTTTCACTTATTTTCTCGGCAACCAAACACTGGGGTAGGGTGATCACGTTTCTTTCATCAAGCTTTAGGTGATGTTTTAGCTTTTTTCGAATAGAACCATTCTGTTGAAAGGTGATTCTTTGGAAGGAAAAAAAAGGGAAAATATTGGAACAAGAATTTCTTGTTAATAATTTCCAAGTTTGATTGTGTTCCTGCCTCCTTGGTGGTAGAGGGCTTTATTTAGTACTAGCAAACACCCTGTGCGATGCACGAGATGAAAAATTAACTAATAAAAATAAAATTTAATAAAATAAATATTCAATATAAAATTTTACAATAAAATCTTCTATACTTAAATTGTTTAGTAAATGTTAAATAAAATCAAAATAATTTGTTTAAGAGCAAAGCCCTTTGGTATTACATAACAAAGATTAGCATAGTCTCAGTGGGTTAACCCATAAAAGAACAATTGTTAGAGAAGGAAAAAAAATAAAAAAAAGAATAAATCAACAACGAAAGCATCACCAAGGATGCAGAGACAGGAAGAGAGAAAGTCAATTCATGTTAGGAAGAAAGTGAAATGAAGGAACTATTTTCCTACTTGTAATGAACACATGAGCAACATGCAATGGGGTTGGGACCTGTTCTGTGGGTCTCACTCTTCCTTGCTAAGACCTGAAACTATTACATAAATAGTCCTAACAATCAATTACATGTGGGTCACACAAGCTCCACATCTATGCCATAGTCAAGGAGGACCTGAGGAGATATTCTTCATGTACTCCCTTCCTGATTTTAATATTCTGTAATAAATAAATAAAACAATTCCAGGATAAAATAAATAGAGCACTTAACACATACCCCAAACACTCCATCTTCGGGTAGTAGCCCTATTATGCAGAGTTGTATTACCATGTCGAGTTTCTGAGAAAGAGGAGATGTAAGGGAGGCTACTCATTTGAAGGAAGAAAAAACATTTGAAGGAAGAAAAAAATGACAACTTTTATTAACCTAAACAATATTACATTTTAGTTAAGAAAAAAAAAAAAAAAGAGGAAGAAGAATTTCTCACATGTTAAACCCCCGGTCCCTGCCACAATTGTAATCAAGTTTTCACGGTACAGTTATATAGTTATTATTATCAAAAAAATCTATCAACCTATGCTGCCCAATTTACAGAAAACCATTATTGCATAAAGAACACAATCCATAATTAATAGAAATAACTGAGAAAACAGCATAGCCTCCTCATAACACATTGGTTCCAAACCACAAACTTAATAAGTCTCTAGTAGGCATTTCTTCAAACAGCCGAGTAGCGTCTCAAGTCCTCCAGATTTCATTTACATTAGATGAAAAAAAACGAATATAAAATTGAAAAAATAAGAACTCAATTCATATATTCATTCAATATCTGAGGCACAAAGTTAATGGTTTCTAATGGAGGTGCAAAAACAGGAACCGAAGGTAATTATAGAGAAAACTTCTCGCATTTCTTGATCTGAAACCCTGGTAACGAATGTAAACACAAAACTAATATAAAAATAAAAAAACTTACCAATGAAAACAGAAAAATAAAAATAAAACAAAACCTAAAAATCTGGAAATAAGTCTAGGATACAGATCAATAAACTTACAGAAGAAAACAAAAAAGTAAACAAAGATATCTAAAAACTTGAAAATTAGTCTAGAGTGGATACATGTAAATGTCATTCAACCCATGTGTTGAAGTCCGCACAGAAAACACCATCACCATCACAGATATGCAGCCACATTAGCGTGAAGGGGCTGGTCCAGGAGAGGTGAATAGTCGTAAATGGTGGCATGTGAGAAATAAATGTTGAGTGGGAGACTCGTGCAACTGGAGGAATGTCAAATATATATCTGTATTGTTTGGAAAGGGGTTTGGAACGGATGTGTCCTTTGAAAAAGGCAAGAATCATATGAAATTTTTTTCCTCGTCATAAAAATGCAAATATTTGCATTCGAAGGTGATTGATTTAGTAAAAATATATTAAGGTTTAAAGTAAAGATCTATTAATACTAATCTATACGTTTGAGATAACTCTTCATAAGAATTGTGTCGTTTGAGGATAAAGGAAAGAGTCATTAATACTAATCTATACGTTTGAGATAACTCTTCATAAAACGATCAGTATGACACGTGTCATAAGATGAGAATATTATAATCCTATGTGGCGAAAGGAGGAGAGGAGGAAAAAATCTGCCTTATATTTAGTTAATAGATTGGATGCAGTATGATCTTCAGCGAGCAACAGCACCACAGATAGACTAACCAACCAGGGGTCGCGAGTTGTGACCAGAGCAAGGCCGATGTGGTCAAGGGATAACAGAAAAAGATTTCTTAGGAAAATGGTGGCGTCCTGGAGGAGTACACTTCTAAGGCTCCTTTGGTTTAGAAAGAAAGTGGAAGGAAAGTTTATTTTCTATGCGTTAGGTTTGATTAGCAAGAAAGTGCGCTCGTGAAAGTCAACTTTTCTGCTTATAATATTTTCTATGCGTTTGGTTTGGTTTGGTTCGTTTCACAAGACAGTGCATTTGTGCAAGTCAGTTTTCTCCCTTTAAAGTTACTTTTGAGAATTTGATTTGATCATTCTTCAGGGGTAAATCATTAAAAAGTCATTTTTTATTGTTTTCCAATTCTATATCATTGCAAACCAAACACATGAGAAAAGTGGGAAATGCTGGCCCCACGACGATCCCAAAAGAAAGGACTTGAACCGGACTCGAGCCTTTTAACTCTGGTTAACAACTTGAACCTTTTAGAGTTAATATTTTTTTTAAAAAAAAAAACAAGGTTTGATGATTGAACCTAAAGACGGGAGGGAAAGTAAAAGAAAACGAGTTTTTCTTACTTTTCTTGCATTTGGTGTGAAAAAACCTTCTTTCATTTTCTTGTACTTTTTCGACAACTTTTCTTTCAAAAACATTTTTTAATGGTTATTTTGGAAGAAAATTTAAGTTTCTTTTCTTTCACCCACTTTCTCGTTAAACAAATAAACCCTAACCCTATGTTTGGTTGCCAAGAAAATAAATGAAAATACGGAAAAGAAAAGAAAATTTGACAAGACTCAACTAAGAATTGTATTAGAAATTCAAAATTTTCTTTTATTTTTCATGTTTTCACATATTTTCTCGGCAACCAAACATAGCATAATGGTGTGCTCATTTGAAAGAAAGTAGATAAAAGAAAAAGAAAATAAAAGAAAATTATATTTTCTTTTAAAATAACCCTCAAAAGATGGATGGAGTTGTGAGAGAAAATTTGTCACTATTACGAACAAGAAAGAAAGTGTATTTTCTTGCAACAAAAAATGTACCAGAAAACTTAATATTTTTTTTACTTTCCCTCACTTTCTCGTCAAATGAACATGCTAAATTTTAACCACAATTAAGGGATATTAAAAGGAACACGTGTTGACCTGTGGGAGGTAACCGGACTCTATAACTGTAGAGAATTTCAAGTCAAATGGAAAATGTCAAATCCTATATTGCCATGGCCCTACCAAATTAATATTTTTGACTTCTTGGTAAGGGTTATTATTAGTTGACGCAATTTTTGCTAGTCACTGGTTAGGAGTGCTAGCCCAATCGCATTTACTCTGGATTTTTCCATAGACACAAAATGAGCCTCGCACTTGGAAATGATTCATTATTTTAACAATTTAAAAAACAAAAGTTAAAGTATGTTTAACATTTGTATGGCCCAATTGCGTCTTTGGAAGATTTGAGACGGGCTAGCAAAATCCAATTTCTTAAGTCGTTTATACATGAACTGACGGTGTAAGAACAGTAACTCCTGTGATAGTTCTGGACTTGAAGACCCTTGAATGCTTGCAGTCCTCAGTAATCTGGACTTCTTGATGACCCTGAATGAATGCAGTCCTCCATAATTGAACCTGCAGGGTTAAAGGCTCATGTTTTTAATGCTCTGATGATAAGGCCTATTTTGAGTTAGCAATTAGTAACAGGCTACACCATCATCGAAGCTGTGAGGGGAAAATACCAAAAAGGACACGCGTCAGCAACAGCTCCTCCGAGGGGAAAATACCAGAAAGGACACGCATCAGCAACAGCTCCTCCCACGCTCAGGTTTACCGGTAGAAGGTCGGAGTGGAGGGTGTGGCACCCTGACCTGTACTCCGATGGTAAAGTAAGTATGTGGAGAAGATGATGAACAGTAAAAAAAATGCAGAGAGTTTGAGGGTCTTAGCTCTTAAAAATTCCGTCGTTTCACACTGTTTTTCACAGGTTCTTATAGGCCCCTCCAGCCATAGCCATAGGCACCCATGGATGACCATGCACACCTCAAATCTATGATGTGTACTTCAATAATCATTTTGGACAAATCTCTCGGTCATTCGTACTGCACGCGTATCTGCATATAAAAGAGAGCAGGCATAGAGTAGGAACTCGTCCGAGGTGACTAGCATTAAATGACATTTAATGCTATATTTAATGTCAAGACAGTGTTTCCCACCTACCATCGTAGAGATAGGATCAGTCCCAGGCGACTGGGCAATAGCACCGGATCTCATTACGTGTTGGGGTACGGGGTCGTTGACAATAAGACAACGGGCACGTTGTCAGAATAAAGACGTGATCGTTGTCTATGAGATAACATGGTCGTTGTTCGGTGGACAACGTTCTCGTTTTCCATATGACAACGGGCCCGTTGTCGAAGAGACAACGGAAATGAGCTCAAACGATAACACCTCACCGAGGACAAGCTCGTTACTACCATCCTTGGGGTTTTACGAAATTTACCCATTACAGAAGCCATTCAAATATAGTCACCCGGCTTCACCAGTGACCAAGGTTACTTTCAGTGTGGGGAATAGCTGAGTAGTAATATCTGTAGTGGACACTACAAAGATACAGACAACTAGTGCCCTTGTCTTATCCCATGAAGGAACATGATTCATTTTAAACCTGGAAGGGGTGGACTAGTGGTTCCCAGGATTTACGCCTGATGAAGCGAAAGGTCTTGGGTTCAATGTTTTAAAACCCAGACTGACACTAACCCCGTCAAGGGGGTGGGTTGATCCAAACCGGTAGGACCATCAGGTCAATCCGGGTTGACCCAATGATACTAAATAATGCCATAAAACTATTTAATATCAATATTTTTTTTCCTATTAACATATTTGATTCGAGATATGTAATGTTTTGGGTGATTCAAGAAGTTAAAATAATATATAATTTAAATAAGAGGAAGCACCTCTCAAAATCAATGGAAAACCCCAATTACTAATAAAAAATGAGATTATTATTCAAAATTTCAAATCTAAGCAAAAAAGACATATATGAACTTCAAATCAATAGAAAAAAAAATGGTTTGATCCAATTTCACATTGGCTTGAGTTCTACTTTTGTTTAATATATGTATTTTAGGATAAATAAGTCAAAAAATACATTTTATACGTTTTTCCATGATCCGGACGGTTCATCAAAAACCGCCCGGGTCGATTCGGTCACACCGGTTTGGGTGGTTTTCACTAGGTCACCCCGGTTTTGGTGTTCAGCCCATCAAATGATCAACCCAACCCACTAAGATTACCGGGTCTCGGGTTAACCGGTTCGACCCATCGGTCCGGTCCGGGTTTTAAAACATTGCTTGGGTTCAACTTCTCACTGCCCCTTTCGGGCCAGCCCCACATGGGATTTTCCCGAACTTTCCTAGTGTGACGGGTTTTGGGCCTTCGTCGTACCCTCGGGGATTAGTCTTGACCCCAAGGGTTAGGGACACCTTGAGTTATAAAAAAAACCATGATTCATTTTGAATTGAAATAGATTCATGTTTCTTGTCCAAAAGACAATGATAACAAGGACTTACCTACTGAGACCGCAAAGGGCCGAGACCACATTGAGACCACACATGTGATGAACGGATCTCAAAATTTTCATAGATTTTATTTTATTTTTTTGAGATCCGCTCATCACATGGACGGTCTTGGCCCTTTGCAGTCTCACTAGGATTTCCCTGATAACAATGATGACTTGTAATGAAATTGATATTCGAATGAGATTTTTTTGAAAATTTAAAGTAAAGTAGTTGCTGAGTTTCACTCACACACATTGGGAATTATGCATGATAGCTCCAAACCCTCCCCAACTAAAACCCTCCATAGCAATGTGAATTTGATTTATAAACAAATAGTTCTGAAAGAAAGCTAAAAAAAAAAGTGAAAAGAAAATTTACAAATATAATTTTGAAAAATATATAATATTTGACTTGACCACATTGGAATTTTCAGTTATGAAAATGTGAAACATCCAAACTTATATTATAAGGTAACACGTGTCATTGCTACCATGCTTAGATGGTAGCAATGAAAGCAAACAGGGAGAGGTATTAGGATATGGCTGAGAACCGGAAATAAGAAGAAAGTAAGAAACTTCACTCATAACTACTTTTGAAAGGTGGAGATATCAGATATAGCATAGATAAATTATTGAAATCGACAAGGACGGCAATGGATGGAGATATAGATAGATTAGAGGCGGTGGATGAGAAAGGGTAGTGTAGAACAAAGACGAGAAAATATTTTTAAGACTAAATATTGAAATTATTTTAATCCTAGGAGTTAGTGAATTTTAATTAGGGTTATAAAAAAATTTGATATTTTTTCTAAAACCAGGTTAGGTGGGTGAATCTTAATGACGATTAATAGGTGTCAATAAGAACACGTGGTGACCTCATGGGCATAACCGGACTCAAGTCCGGTTACAACTTGAGAAAATTTGATGTCAATTCGACTTGTGATTCCCTCCGAGGGCCCAGGATTCTCCCAAGTTGCAACTTGAGAGAATCTCTAAAGTTGGAACCCCTAGAGGTTGCCATGTGTCTCTTTTGACACCCCTTAATCATGGGTAAGGTTCACCCACCCCTAGGGTTCACTCACCCATCCTTGATTTTTTATTTATATTAATTATTATTTTTTAAATTAAAAAAACTGTTTTTAATATTAAAAAACTGTAAAACCAGTTTTTTTTAATTTAAAAAATAATAATTAATATAAAAAAAACCAAGGATGGGTGAGTGAACCCTAGGGGTGGGTGAACCTTACCCATGGTTAAGGGGTATCAAATGAGACACGTGGTGACCTCTAGGGGTTCCAACTTCAGAGATTCTCTCCAGTTGCAACTAGAGAGAATCCACTCCCTTCTCTCCAGTTGTAACGGGATCGGGACGGGACTTGGGGGTCCGATTACCCCCACGAATGCTTCCACGTGTCCCTTTTGACACCTCTTAACTGTGGTTAAAATTCATCCACTTATCCTTGGTTTCAGGAAAAAAATATTTTTAAAAAAAATTAACCCCGATTAAATTTACCAATTCCTAGGGTTAATTTTTTTTAATAATTTTTGTAAAAACTAAGGATAGGTGGGTGAACCCTAGGGATGGATAAATCTTAACCAAAGTTAAGAGGTGTCAAAAGGGACACGTTGCGGCATTAGAGGCGTAACAGGACTCCCACGAGTCCGGTTAACACTGGAGATGATTTCGAGTCGATCTCCTATGCCGTATACACTCGGTAACCTCGACAGCTTTTGCTAACGTATCCCATCTTGTTGCATCCATCTCTCTTTTAGAGAGAATAAAAAATCGAAGTCGGTTCATCAAACAACAACGCAAATACATAAACAAACGGATTTAGATTAAACTACGTTAACGCAGAAACAAGGAGGCAAAATCCATGATGGTAATCATATCAGAATCTGTATTAGAAAGAAAAACCAGACCTCTCTTCATATATAGTTCATACATTACAAGTAAAAACTCAACCCACATATACTTTCTATTTACCCCTGAAGAACTCAAACCAGGAAAGAGAAAGAACAGACAAGACCAAGTATACATAAGAGAGATCCTGAGGAGTAAAATTAAGCAGGCACCAATTCAAACTTTCGGGGGAAAGCTGCTTGTGTGGAAGGACTGATCAGCTATTTGCTGGGATCGGGCGACCCGGAACTTGATGATAAAGGACCCGACGGCATGGCCGGCGACGGCGACTAGGAAAATACCGGCGTTGAAGGACATGACGGAGAGCATGACCAAGTAAGCAAGACCCATGCGAAGTGCATGTATAGCAGCCTGAGTCAACCCGGTCTTGGTTGGGTTCGAGCCTGGCTTGACGGCATGAGAGAAGGACAAAATCTCGACAGCCAAAGCGAGCAAGAAGACGAAGAAGAGAGCAAGGATGTACATGCCAAGGTTCTTCTCAGGCCATCCAGGGAAGAGAATCTCCACGTTTTTGCCCCAGAAGAAGGTCATGTGCATCATCATCCCATTCGGCATGGGCATTTTCATGTCACCATCACCCCCTCCATGATCCATGCTTGAAGGAAATAGAGAGAGAGCTTGGTTTGGGTTTGGGTTTGGCTTTGAAACAGAAGGTGTGGTTTGGGTTTTGGGATGTTTTTCTTCTTGGGAAATTTAAAGGGTTGATATCTGGAGGAGATTACAAAGATTCCAAACGGTAGTGGTTATGAAGATGACAAAGAGAGAGAACAAGCTGGGCCTCTTGGGATTTGGGGTAAAGAAACTAGAAACTAGAAAGTGACCCTTATCTATCCCTGGCCAAAAGAGTCTTCCCTTTCCTAATCAAAGTAAGAGCTTGGTAGGTGGTACCATGTAATGGGTGTGGGGCCAGAGACTACCCCCAGTTAAAGTCCAAAGAGAGTTTCCTAAATGAAGAGCTTCGTACCATGCAGCTGTAGTACATGTAAATGGGAGTGGGGCACTGCAAGATTTATTTCAGGTTACTGGTTAACCCTAGCAGGGTTAGTATATGTAAAAATGGTGGAGAAATCAATCACTCAGGTGGAGAAATCAATCACTCACGCACACCAACATAGGATTAAACTCCAGACCTAACATGTGGTGTTTATGCGCACACACCAATGGTACCTAACATGTGGTGCTTATGCGCACACGTCAATGGGGGCTAGCATCACTTCCCATGCCGGAGGTTTAACGGGCCCTCTTTAGAGTAGTGAAATATTGGAAGATTAGTGAGCCATTACCCCCCATTAATTAGAGGTTACCTCCTACAGACCCATTTTAGTTCATGGGCTTAGTGGAAGTTGCATGTATGTAACTAAGAGTTAATGAAGAAATAGATGCACCCCATGAATGGTATGTGGACATTAATGTTAGTTTAAAATCCATTTAGCACTAATACTTGATAGATATGTAAAATTTCCTATGAATGAATTGGTGAATATAATCACCAAAATTCTCCAACTTGGTCTAAAGTATAATTACCAGCGAGAAGCAAAAAAATAGAAGTAAGTTGAAATTCAAAAAATTTATAAGAAGCGAGAAGTAATAGATGAGATATAGGCGTTTCATTCTCATTATATTAGTACGGACAATGTATTACAATAAAAATTAAAAAAAGTTGAGGTAGCGGATGTCATTAATAATGGTTTAGTTCTAAGAGGGGAAAACAAAGATATTATAATTCTCAAATGCTCCGTTTGGATTCCAAATGAGACTCATCTCAGCTACATTAAGTTTGATAAAAGGAGGAGGATTGTGTCAAATTTTGCAAAATTAAGTAACTTTCGGTAATGGGCAAGCACTGTCATCTACCTATTTACGTGTTTCTTCTTTCTCTCCCAACTTTTTTCTTAACTTGAAATTGACAATACGATATATGGGGATGGGCCATAGAGCTCCATTGGCATCACTTGACAATAGACAATACCTTTAGCTACGGCTGTATTTGATGAAACCCATTGTAGCATTTTAGGATTAAGAAGATGTGAAAGCGCGTTCTCTTTAAGAAAAATGAATTCCTAAATCCTAGGTGTGAAATGGGAAGCAACAATTATTTTTCAAAACATGCTCAAGTCTACCGTTTATGCCTAGTTTCACATTGAGAGTTAAAAGACTCAGGTTTCTATTTTGGAATAGGGTTTAGAGTCTATTAGTCCAATCCTGTGCAATTGCGAATGCACTCAGAGAGTTAAATGCACTCACAAAGCTCCCTTTTGACTATGGTTAAGAATTGCTAATCTTTAGAGTTAGGGGCGTTTGATAAAACTTATCGTGTTTTTAGTTAAGCTCTAAAAATTAAGAGATATTTACAATGATAGAATGATCCCAAAATCAGCCGTATAAGTAAATTAAGTTCTTTTTTCAAAAGTAGCTTTAAATTGTTCATTGAATATAAGTGACTAAATTATTTAGACATCACTAAAATATTGTCGAACAATCTTATTGTTGCATAAGAGCTTAGTTTAGTAAAATAAGTCAATATACTCATATTTTAAGTTTTATTAAACGCTCCCTTAATAAAAAAAAAATTAATATTTCTTTCTAAAATTAAGGTTAGATTATTGAATTATGAAGGTTAATAAATTTTAACCACCGTTAATAAAATTAAAAGAGACACGTGTTGACCTTGTTGAGAAATAATGAAACCCGACGGAGAAGATAAATAAGCACATACAAAGAAAAGACGAGATATACGTGGTTCGGTAATAATCTGCCTATGTCCACGGGTTAAGATCCGATTATTTCTTTCTTCTTCAGAAAAATTTTGAGAAACTAGTATAATAACAATCTCCTCTCAAATTAAATACCAATCCAAGCTCAGAGCCCCTTGTACACCTCTCTCAACTCACCATCTCAATGAAACTTGTAAAAGAATCCTTATGTATCATCCCTTAAACCTTTTCCCAAGCTTTATTGTGCTTAATCCATTTCTCTTATTTCTTACTCATTTGTGCATATAAACCCTAAACCTATAAACACTAAATTTATAAGTATAATTCAGAGTCTTAGACAATTAAAAAGTTTCAAATTCGCGTAACATGTCAAATCTGCACTAAGAATGTAAATTCCACTCAAGTCGGTCAACCGAGATGTAAAATCGGTTCAACCGACTTGAAACGCACTCTCAGAAATTTTTGCTCATACAAAAAAAAAAAAAACCACAACTCGGTGGATTAAGATTCAAGTCGGTCAACTCAACTAAAATTTGAGGCAAATTTGATGCACATGCTCAACAGGCCTGTGGGTGTGATTGAACTTGGGGAAAGTTCAAGCACAATTGAATATGATCCCAACTCATTCTTCTGATGCAAGGCATGCATGGATCATAACATTGATAGTGAAATCTCTCTCGACTTTTCTTCCCCGTAGACCTAGTCACATAATGTGACAAACCATGATAAATCATAAGTCTTCTAATTGTTTTTTTTTTTTCTGCTTTTTATTTTCTTTTGTTTGTGGATCGTAGAGCTTGCGTTTGGAACCGGGATTTTTCGCAGCAGCTCCTTGTCACCAAATTTCTTTTACCCAACGAAAAAGGATCAAATATTAAACCACCCAGCAGAAGAACTGTCTATGACGATTTTTTTCTAGGTTGGCTAATTATAATATTATTAATAATTTTTTTTGGACGAAATCTACAATGAGTGCAACAGTTCCTGTGCCGGCACTCCTTTGCGATAAGAACAATAATCCTCTCCTCAGGGCGAGGAGCATACTATTTTGTCTCACCCTCACAAAGCCTCTTTAATTTCCTTGAACTATGGTTAACAAGTTGTAGCCCATGTCCTAATTTTTTTCTAAAACACAAGGTTAGATGCTTTATTTTGAATGGTTAGTAAATCTTAATCATAGTTAAAGAGAGTTAAAAGGAAACACTTCGCAAAAAAGAGGGGGGCAAGACTGCATTTTCCCCTCAAGGAGGTGTTAATTGAGAGTCACATCTCACCCGCCTTGTATTGCTCTCTTGAGATCGAATCACAGCCAATCATGATTCAACTCGGGGAAAGTTCATTTGCACCCACAGGTTAACACATGTCCTTGTTAACTCTTATTAAACGTGGTAAAGATTCACTAACCCTTAGAGCTCTAGTTAAGAACTTTTAACCCTTAGGGTTAGTATTTTTTTTAATTTTTTTTCTAAAAATTAAGGTTAGATTGTTGAACCCTTAGGTTAGTGAATCTTAACCACATTTAATAGGGGTTAACAAGGACACGTGTTGACCTGTGGGTGCGATTGACTTCTCCGGAGTTCAATCGCGATTGACTGTGATTTGATCTCTGCTCTTTTATGCTAAAAAAAGAAGTCTTTGAACCAAAAAATTAAATAAATAGGTCACATCCTATGGAAATGTTCCTCTAAATTATCGACACACTCTTTGGACTTATAATTTCCCTCTAATTATACTTCATTATTTTAACATACAACATCTATGGATGTAGTTTTAACGGTAAGAAATATAATTTCAAACAACCGCTCTATTTGTGCATTCCTTCAATTTGAATATACTCGTCCATCAGTAAGGATTTGAGAAGCAAGGGTCATAAAAAGGAAGCATTGTTAATAGGTCTGTCAATTTGACCCTCCAGTGAGGGTACCAGCCTGGCCCGACCCTCTATGGCCCACAAAAATAAAGACTTTTTTGTGTCAAAAGCCTGAGGGCCGAATTGGGCCTGATTTATTAAAGCTCATCTACTTGAGGTCTGGGCTTGGTAAAGACATGTAAAGCTCAGCCCGTCTGGCCCGACTCTCAAGATGTGTATTTTATGATATATATTAAATCAAAATTCCTATATATATTTGGTCTACCTAATGTTTCACATTGATGAAACTTCAACTCGATTAATTATCAAATTTACATGTTTTAGGACGAGCTAATACTTTTTGGGGGAAAAAAATAAAAAAGGAACCAATACCATACAAATTGCTAACAAAAATGATAAAGTAGAGAATTCATATAAAAATAACTCTCCAGTATTTACATGTGTAAATTACTGCTTTTAAGAAACTTGTTATGCAGTCTCGTTTTAATTTTTACTTATATAAAAAAATCACTAAATATTGTATCAAAAAAATTTATCCTCTTTTAAGCCTTGGCTGCTGTTGATCGTAGGGCTTGGGCCATGTCAGTTAAGCTCTGCAAGGGCTTGGGCCAGCTTGGACTGATCCTGTCCGACCTATTGAGAGAGCTAATGGCCAGGATGTTGAATTGTGTATTTGCTAGTTGGGCCTGAGTGGGGTGTGTGTGTGTGTGTGTGTGAGAGAGAGAGAGAGAGAGAGAGAGTCTTTAGGTGTAGAAAGAGATGAGATGTTGTGAAGATGATGAAAAGGGTTGCTAGTAAAAAAGAAAGAATGGGGGAAAAAAAAGGATATGTTCTCTGCGAGCATCTGGGATACTTCAAAATTCAAATGAATGGCCAAGGCTCATGAACAAGCCAGGGCAGCCTTACATCTGAGTAGAGCATATGTCCAGAAGGTATGCATTTCCATGCTTATCTTCTTGCAATTTAGAGTCTCATTGGAGACTTTATATCTAGTTGACCTCAAAAGGCAAAAAAGAAAAAATGTATTCTGTGAAAAAAAATTGACGGAGAAGTTAGAGAGCGAGAGAGATTCAGGTAAGTTATTAAGAATCTGGCAGACCCTAAACACCATGAACATACAAAAGGCACAGATGGCGGCATTCAACATTCACAGACAGAATTTATCAAGGTTCAATAGTTGAGGATCTCTCTTTTTCATCTTCTTAACATCCACAATACATGATGGATGCTTACCAGGAAGGGAAAAAAAGACATAATGGATGGCCCATGTATTAACATAAGACATAGCTTGTGCTCTGTTACTGCTACTAGGCCTTCAGGTTCAGTGACACTGTTGGAAACTATGGAGACTATAGCCGCCTCCGCATGTGCCTGCCATTTGGATCAACAGATGCCATTGCCACCATGTCTGCCGCTAAGTTGAGGCCAAAGCTGTTGCTGCCACTCCTCTTTCTGCTTAATAGCAGACTAGAGTTTTCATCAACCACTGCAATTGTCTCCAACAGCTCTGACAATAAGGATGGACAGCTCTCTTCCAAGTACTTGAACCCTTCCGACTGCATTACCACTACCCCCAAGAAAAACAGATAGTTAAAGACTGAGCAAATGAATATTAAAGAAACTCTTATACAAATATAAAAGAATCATGATATACTCTAAGCAATATCTGGCATTTCATTCGTTGCTCTCTTTTGGAACTTCTGGGCAAGGGGGGAAGATCATTTCAGTTTTATCATTCCATAAACTGAAGATGACGATGCAAGTGACAACATTCTTTTTTTCTTTTAAATAATTTTTTCTCAGTAAAAATATGTAAAGAAGCATTTTATACTTGGTGACTCGTCTAAAAGAAAGCTCCAGCTCGAAAATTTAACCACCCCATAGAAGAATTCTAACCATCCAGCCCACATGACACCTCTTGCATGGGCCATGCTGCAAATTCACACCAACAATATAATGGTAACCATCCAATAAACTGCTTTTATCTTTGATGTCCAAAAAAACTTAGGCAAATCTACAGGAAAAAATAATAATCCTTGACTAGATGGCTAGGAACATCCGACCAATTAGAGAATGGCCCACCGAACAGATTGAAAAATTGACCCAGCAGTTGGCAAACATCGGTTCACGAGCAGATATTCTAATTACATGTGCTTAATAGAAATAGAGTTAGCAATAACTGCTTTGAATGTATACTTAAAAAGAATGTTCCATACTTTCCAACTCAACATCCCAGCTCCTTTAAACTGACCAACATAACCTTCATTTTTTACAGTGTAAGACAAAACACAAACCACAGGTGGAGGAGAGCTTACCAACCTACGGCAGAATGGCTTTTGGTGACTGCCCTCTATAATCTAATATCAATCCAAAACTTAATCGGGACTCGGCAACTCTATTTGCATATCATTTCGTAGTCAGGCCAGACAAAAACCAACCTATATCAAGTGACTCTCAATATGTTTGCATGTAGAAGTCCAACAAAATGTTCCTGCACAACACTATTATCCAGATTTCCAATAACAAACCAGATGTCAACCCTCTAAGTAAAATTAAAATGAAAAGAGGACCTGATCCCACAGATTCAACTCATAATATCTAAGATTAGGCTTACGAACTCAATCTGGATTCTGAAAATTTCTAAGACAAGCCCACGCTGATCCAATTGCCGGTCAGTCTATACAGTCCCACATCTAAAAAGTAAAAAACCAAAATTGATCTATCTCGGTTGCTTTACAGTCTAATAGGTGTAAGCTGCAACATCTCGCTAATTAGACACTGTTGAAGAGACACATCCCAAGCACTTCAAAGTTCATAAGTTATGTTACTCATAAAAGGAGTGCGAGAAGAATAATGGCAACAAGTTAAACATTAACTTTGGATTCTAGAGGATATATTGGTAGGCTTTTTCTTCCAAATTGGACACGGGTTTGGCAAATGGAGTCCTTGGATACGACATATTGCCTTCTAGACCAATCAGCAAGAAGACCAGAAATTCAGCCTCATCCGAATTTTAGAAAGCAGGGTTTTTAATTTTGACCCTCAGATCGAGAAAAGAGATCTTGATTGCCAAGCATTGCTCGGACATCAGACTGGCCTGACCAGTGATCTTGCCTTCACCCTCAGCACCGAAGGAGAAGACTGGTAGACCATATACCATAGTCACGGTTGCATGATCCAGACCCAAGACATTTATGAATCTGAAATTACCGTAAAACGGCTCCCTCTTGACTAATAAACCAGAGGAAATCATTATACATTGCACCATCCCTCATATCGCAGCAATGTGCCTCAACGACAAACGAGCCGCTAAAGAAATACTGAGCCTCCTCACTACTGATGAAGCCAAGTAGCTACAAGACCTCCTCCAGACGTATTGTCACCCGGACAACGAAGAACAGCCCTTCCAGCTAGAAGAAGAGGAAGACCAAGTTGAACGAGCGAGTTCAACCAGTCAAGACGCTCAGACTCACTGAGTACCGAGCTACCGACACTACCTACAATCCGTAGTCACAAGCACTACAATCAACAGCGGATAAGAAGACCACGTGTCAAACCACGTAGTAATTATCTTTGGCCCGTGCCAGAGAAAATAAGACAATTCTCGTGCTTTCTAAAAGAAGAAAGAAGAAAAAAACAAGAGAGAATAGTAACATATAATCTACTTTTTACAAAAAATGTGGATAAAAGCCAAAACTTTGAATAGTAGAAATACTATTTGATAAAGTAAGTGTAAGAGAGTGTAAGAGTTAAAGTTAACACTGTTCTTCAGAAGCCACGAGAAAGCTGACACTCCAAAGTTCTCAGACAAGAAGCCAAAACAATTTTCGGCTGCATGGAACCCGAGAATTGTGGTTAATGTATAAACTTTGAGGCCCAGACTCTATATAAGGGTACCTTTTAGTATGGTAGAGACATCCCGTTCTTGAATATAACCATACCCCTATCTCCAAAGAACAAGTCTCTCTCTCTCTTAGACCGTTTGGAGTTTCAGACCACCTCCAACATATATTGTAAGTAACTTAGTATATGGCCGACTAAGCCTAGGGGAAACCCGACGGCGAAGCCATAGCCTCTTTCTGTATTTCCCTTCCTGCATTAAATAAAGTTTATGTTTCATTTAATTCCATTCTTTATTTCTGTTCTTCCTTTTACTCTTCCAATGTCGTATCCAAGGACTCCATTTGCCAAACTCTCGATTCTGAGTATGTGTCCTCCTGATTGAAGAACATTATGCAAGAGGTCCCAAGTTCATTTCTCGGAATGCCCCCCATAGAGACTATTATTTAGTCTATTAGCCGGCCATATACTAAGTTACTTACAATATATGTTGGAGGTGGTCTGAAACTCCAAACGGTCAAAGAGAGAGAGAGACTTGTTCTTTGGAGATAGGGGGTATGGCTACTTAGTGATCCATTTGTCATTGAAGACTGGAATAACCTATTGATCAGGTGTAATGTCAAGAGTATTATTCTATCTTGTGATTTCATAATTATCTCCTAAAGGAGTGGTTCATTTGAGAAAAATGTCTTTGTACTTAGGTTCAGGTAACCTTTCCTTTTGAAGATTATACATAATGTATTCTTCAAGAGTTTTATCATCACTATGCCACGCGATATCGGGAAGATTCCGATTGTTGACAGTAGTAGATAATTGTCTCCCAATTTTTCTGAGGGCAAGCATACCGGCTACGTTGTCTTTGTTCTACAAGACTTTGCTGAACCATGAGGTCTTGGAGCATCCTCATCTCTAATAGATCTTTAACACAGACTTTACCCAATGCTTAGCCGCTTGTAAAGATCTATCAGAGATGAGGATGCTCCAAGACCTTATGGTTCAGCAAAGTCTTGTAGAACAAAGACAAAGGTGGTCCCTTTGTTTTCGGTGAGCATATAAGCTAGCTGAGCTTTATGTGTGGCCTTAGGAGTAAGATCACCCACAGGTAGTAGACCGAGTGCATAGGAGAAATAGAAGAGCTATGTGCCGACTCTGACGGTTCCCTTCCCACATACTTGAGTCACTACAAGTGTTGAGCGTGGAAGCCGGTAGACAAATAGTCGCCTCTAGAGAAGCTCGACAACTGCACGAAGCTTGAGCCTCTGGCGAAAGCCACGCCTGGCATTTCTTTCCTGTAGGAGTTTACTAAGGCTTTTGCTTTATACAAGCTTAAGTCGTTATAGCCAGGAAATTTGAAGGCTATATGGCAAGTCGGTCTAAAGCATCTGAGAGTTTGTTGGTAAACTCAATAGTCAGGGATCCCACTGGGATTTACATTACTCGTCCCTTCTTCACCACGTTCGAGTTGCGAGGTACTCTGATGGCCAGGGGTGGTATCACCCCTAGATTCCAAAGACAGACAGTTAAACCCAAGCCTCCCAACAAAGAACCCTATATTCCTAGGCTAAGTTACTTACAATATATGTTGGAGGTGGTCTGAAACTTCAAATGATCTAAAAGAGAGAGAGACTTGTTCTTTGGAGATAGGGGGTATGGCTATACTCAAGAACGGGATGTCTCTACCATACTAAGAGGTACCCTTATATAGAGTCCGGACCTCAAAGTTTATACATTAACCACAATTCTCAGGTTCCATGCAGCCGAAAGTTGTTTTGGCTTCTTCTCTGAGTAGGTGTCTGAGAACTCTGGAGTACCAGCTTTCTCGTGGCTTATGAAGAAGAGTGTTAACTTTAACTCTTACACTTACTTTATCAAATAGTATTTCTACTATTCAAAATTTTGGCTTTTATCCACATTTTTTGTAAAAAGTAGATTATATGTTACTATTCTCTCTTGTTTTTTTTCTTCTTTCATCTTTTGGAAAGCACGAGAATTGTCTTCTTTTCTCTAGCACGGGCCAAAGATAATTACTACGCGATTTGACGCGTAGTCTTCTTATCCGCTGCTGACTGTAGTGCTTGTGACTACGGATTATAGGCAGTGTCGGTAGCTCGGTACTCAGTGAGTCTGAGCGTCTTGACTAGTTAAACTCACTCGTTCAATTCAGTCTTCTTCTTCTTCTAGCCGGAAGGGCTGTTCTTCGTTGTCCGGGAGACAATACGTCTGGAGGAGGTCTTGTAGCTACTTGGCTTCATCAGTAGTGAGGAGGCTCAGTGTTTCTTTAGCGGCTCGTTTGTCGCTGAGGCAGATTGCTGCGATCTGAGGGATGGTGTAATGTATAACGATTTCCTCTGGTTTACTGTCAAGAGGGAGCCGTTTTACAGTAATTTCAGATCCATAAATGTCTTGGGTCTGGATCATGCAACCGTGACTGTGGTATATGGTCCACCAGTCTTCTCCTTCGGTACTGATGGCAAGATCACTGGTCAAGCCAGTCTGATGTCCGAGCAATGCTTGGCAATCAGGATCTCTTTTCTCGATCTGATGGTCAAAATTAAAAACCCTGCTTTCTGAAATTCGGATGAGGCTGAATTTCTGGTCTTCTTACTGATTGGTCCAGAAGGCAATATACTTTAGATATTGACCTTTGAGGAGAGTAATAATCTTCCGATGCTCTGGGAGGAGTATGCTCAAGTCTTCCTCTCTCCATACGAGGATGCTGGCATGATACCCGTAGTCAATTAAAGTACGAGCTACGTCGGTATTTGTTATCGGATACTCGTGGGTATCGATAAACAGTTTAGGGATGGTTGTTACAAATCCCTCAACGAGAATACCCATGAAGGGTAACATTTCTTCGATGAGCTGCTGTGCTAGGGCAAAATCCATACTAGCAATTGGTCTGGTCTGTAATTCAGTAGGTACGTGGTAGCGTACATTGTACTGAATTTTGACAAATACTAGCTTCGAAGGGCTAGTGATACTGGCATAGGAAGAAGGGCCGTTCCCTGGTATTCTTCCTTTGAGTTGAGCAATCTCAGTTCGCTGCTGTCTCATTTTTACCAGAAGGGCATAGGGACCTTGCCTGAATTCCACTTTCAGATTGTTCTGGGCAATATTCCAGACTGTGTCCTACTAGTGAGAGCTGCTTGAGTTGATTATGAAGAGGGAATCGTTCTCTCTTCAAGTGTCTCCTTAGGTAAACATTACCAAATCTCTGGAATTTTGTCTTATTTTGAGCATTCATGTCTGGAGGGCATAATACAGTGTCTTTTGTCATTTCGAATACATCAATGTATTCATGGTTAATTGTCTCTTTTTTCCTTTCTACCATAGTGAAAGGGTGGCTGGTTTCATCATCTTCTATGATAGTTGGACTGGCTAATTTAATAGCTTTCTCCGAGGATTCTTCTTTCGAAGTATCTGTTTTTAATCTTTTGTCTTGGAGAGTGTCTTCTTCTCGTAAAATTTTGAGAAGTTATCTGATTTTTTCAACTTCTGCTGAAAATGGCTGTCCAGCTTCTTCTGCTGAAGTTGACGCATTATCCCGATTAGAATAAAACCAAGATGGCTTCTCAGTGTGTCGTCCACGACCACGAGGGGTCATACGACCACGGCCTCTACCTCGGCTACGTAGGTCCTGTAAGAACATGTTTGCCTGCACATAAGAGCTATTAGCAAAAACAGGATCACGAGATAAAATATCTGGAAGTATATTATTTTTACCTGGTATATGTTTTACAATATACTTGAATCCAAATAAATACATTTGTCAATTAAGAAGTCTTGATTGCTTAATATTTCCTAAATTATTTTTAACGAAGGTCTTGACAAATGTCGAATGCATCTCTAAGAGGAATTCATCTTGTCTAAGGAAAAACTCATATTTTTCAAAAGCCTTAATGACTGCATATAATTCATTTTCATGGATGTGGTAGCGAGATACCGCATCTATAAATGCTCCTGACTTATAACAACAAATTTGTCTTTTCTTTCCTTCGTCGAATTTATGATGACTAAATAGACTGCTCCCCATTGTTTTTCGGAGGCATCAGTTTGTACTACAAACTCATCATCTTTAGAGGGTAATGCTAAGGCTGGAAGGTTTTTCACCAGTTCCTTAATTTCTCTAACAATTTGTTCGTCACGTGCATCCCATTTAAAAGGATTAGTGACTTCGGTCTTTCTTAATTTAGTGGATAGGCTTCCTCTAAATTTGGCTATGTTCTGAATATAATCAGAAACACAATTAAGCAATCCTAAAAAAGATTGTAAATGCTTTCGATTAGTGATCTGCTCAGGAAAATCTAAGATTTTCTTGGCTATATGTTCTTGTAAGGTAATGGTTCCATTGGAAATGGTTACACCTAAGAACTTAATCTTTTCTAAAGCGATTTCAACTTTAGTGGGCGAGATGACTATTCCATGTTTTTGGATTTCATGGATCACATTCTTACAATGTTCGCTGTGTTCTTCAAGGGTTCTTGAAGTCACCAGTATGTCATCAATATAGACTAAACAATAGACTCTATGGTCTCGAAAGATCTGATCCATTCTTCGTTGGAAGATCTGAGGGGCATTCTTGAGACCAAAGGGCATTACTAACCATTCATATTTTCCTTGTGGAATGGTGAAGGCTGTCCAAGGTATGGACTCTTCGTTCATGGCAAATTGCCAAAAACCTGACTTACAGTCAAACTTACTAAACTATTTCTTATCTATGATAAGTTGGATAAGATTGTCTTTTGATGGTATCTGATAGTTCTCGTCAACTGTGTTGTTCTTGGGAAGTCTATACTCGATAACCATCCTTGGTTCTCCTCTAACCTGTTCTGAGTGATTATTTACTAAGAAGGCAGTCGAGGAATGTCTAGAGGTTGATTCCCTTATTAGCTTAGAGCTAAGAAGTTTATCAACTTGTCTTGCTAATTCCTTTCTTTCGTCTGAATTAGCGGCAAAGACCCTACCTTTTATGGTTTTCTCTGGGTCTTTGAGGACTAAAGTGCATGTAGGTTTTTCTACACCCCATTTGTCCGTGAGACTGGTGCTTAAATTGGTTTCAAGCAGGTCTAAGGTATCTTGTTTTACCTTGTTGAGATCTTTCTTTCGATCTCTCCTTTCTTGTGCCTGTCTCAGATGATGGTTTTCAATTTGTGTTAAGAAAACATCTAAGAGGCTTTCTTCAGAGGTTTCTGTTGTCCGACTACACATGTTATTGCATTTGTTATCGGGACAATCACATTTTACATTAGGAAATTCCCGAGGTATCTTTAAGTCATAGGTCTTCCTAATGCTTAAAGAGACTGCGTTCCTTTGGACGTTCATTGGAAAGTATTTATCTATAAAATCCATTCCAAGTATTGCGTCAAAACGAGATGTGAATTCATCTATTACCCAGAACTTTTGTTCAAGGAGAATTGGACTTTTCTCAACTTCAAGAAATAGAGTATTGGTAATTCTTTGACTCTGGAATTTCCCTGCGTTGGCTGTTCCATTAGTTATTCCTTCAGGAGAGAAAGAAATAAGGTTTTCTGGAACAAGCTGAGGTCCAGTCAATGACATTACTACTCCTGTATCTACGAGAGCGATAAAGGATTTGTCATTGTAGTTAGCTATCTTTAATCGGATAGCAGGACTAATACCTAACTGTGGTCCTGCGAGATTTAGGTTTTGGACTTCCATATGGTCCTCACCTTCATCTTCTTCTAGCTCCATCTTTTCAGGTACTTCTGGTATTTTCAAAGAGCCTTCTGGTCCTTCTTCTTTGTGGATTGGGTCTTGTTCGTATCCTTCTTGATCCCACTGAGCAGTATAGCTTAGACTATCTTCAGGATCTTCTTCCCAGTCAAAGTCTTTTATACTCCAATATTGGTAGGCTTTTTCTTCCAAATTGGACACGGGTTTTGCAAGAAGGTCGGAGAAAGGTAGAACATTATCTTGGCCTTCTTCTCTATAGCCTTCCAATTTCCTGGCTATATTCATGCGATTCTCTTCTACTTCTTTCCAGAATTCTGCATAGGTATTGAGAATTCCAGTTTGTCTTTGCTTTATATGATCTGCCATAAGCAAAAAGCAATGTCTATGATAGATAAGTTTGAAGTTTGGCTCTATCATGAAGCAATCTTCAATATGGCTCTGACCTGTGGTCATGCCTCTACATCAATCACATTGGACTAATTGGTTTGACCATTTTAAGTCAAATTGCCAATATAATCCTGACTTGACTTTGTCAAGGAATCTTTGTGTTCCTGCATACCAGCATTCTGGTTTTCAAAGTCATGAAGATCTAGTTCCATAGTTTCTTCTTCAAGAGGGGGTTTTCCTTTGAAAGGTCTGTGTTTGTTGGAACATATTGACTTCATTCGAGGAGTTATCTGAATCTGTTTCTGTTTCAGATTCTTCTTCGCTATCTGTAGTTTCTGTTACAGAGTAGATGCTTTCCAATACATCGGAATTGTCTTCTAAGAAGGAATTAAGCTCAAATGGATAGATAATATCTAAATCCTGTCTATCGGCTTCTGTTAGCATACATTCAATTATATTTGCTTGCTTGTCTTTGTCTAGGCATTGTGGGGCAAAATGTCCTTTTCCACATGTCCAACATTCCTTTCCGATAGTCTTTTTAGACTTATCTCTCCGGTAGTTAGGACCCCTTTTCTTCTTCGAATCATTCTTCTTAAAGAATTTCTTCTTGAGAAACTTTTTGTTTTTCTTCTTTGCCTAGATCTTTGAAGGTTTTAGACTTTCGAAACTTGTATTTCTTTCGTTTGAAAGGTCTAAAGTCTTTTTCCTTGTGAGCTTTCTGCCTATATTTCTTCAGCTTTTTCTTGCTGAAAGGCTTGCTTGATTTTTGAGATGTCTTACATCCCCATTGGACAGGAATATGTTCATCTCTAAAATCTATGCCTAAGCTAAGGTTCTTCAAAGCTTTTGGAGGCTGTCTTCTAATCATCAAAAGCTTCTTTAATATACTTAAGCTGATCTGTCACGTATTGGATTCTTTCTCCAATAGTATTGTCTCTGGCTCTATCAAACCCTTCATAGGATTGATAACCTTTCATCAGTGTATGACTGATATGAGGGATCTTTCTAAAATATTCATTTTTAAGATCGTTTCCTCTATCTCCACAAAGATGGTAAAGGTCTCTGAAGGAATTGGAATATTCCTTAAGGAACCTGAGGTCACAAAGCCTGATCTTACTCCTAAGGCCACGCATAAAGCTCAGCTAGCTTATATGCTCACCGAAAACAAAGGGACCACCTTTGCTTTTGGCCTCAGGAAACCTATGGCCCCCGCCATCAACTAGCACGAACGATTTTTTCAAAACTTCACCCCTGGCCGTCAGAGTACCTCGCAACTCAAACGTGGTGAAGAAGGGACGAGTAAGAACCCTAACACTCTTGAGTATAGCCATACCCCGTATCTCCAAAGAACAAGTCTCTCTCTCTCTCTTAGACCGTTTGGAGTTTCAGACCATTCATGGCTAATTGTCTCTTTTTTCCTTTCTACCATAGTGAAAGGGTGGTTGGTTTCATCGAAATAGAGATACTAAAGAAGAGAACAAGATTCAATAGGACCAACAGAAAAATGAAGAAGACAGAAGTAATAAGACTGCTCGGTTTAGCTATGGAGATTCTGAAGGAGAATGTGCACCTCAAAAAGTGCATCATCGTTACTAAGGAATCATCCAAGAAGTGGAATCCCTAGGAGTTTAACAAGGGGATTTTTTCAGAAAATTTATTTAGTGGATCTTCAAGGCCTCAGATAGCTCTTTAGAGATGTGGTGGGTGGGGGGAGGGGGGGGTTACATTACTAGATAAACAATGTAATTTATATAACAGATTATATGTATGCCTGAGTTACATATAAAGGTAGGGTCCTCATGAGGGGATAATCCCCTTTGAATTTAGGCTATACAACCCTTTTCTCTTTGAAGTTTCATTCATTCGTATATATTCTTTTGGATGTAGCCATGTAGGTGTTTTTTATTGTTCTCTATATATTGGTTCGGGTTTGAATATGGACTTTTCCTCAAATACTAGGCTTTAAGAGTGCCTATGTTCTTTCAAATTTGATTCATTTTTTAAATTCTTTTATAGGTGGGTAATGGGGTATTTCTCATTGTTCCATTCTAACTCTTATTTTAGTTGCTACCTTATTTTTTATGTGTAATTATTATCTTAAAGTAAGTACTTTGTTGAACAATTACAAACAGCGTTACTTTATATGAGGAACTGAAATAATCAATTTTTACATTTGGGCGAATGAAACAGAATTATTTTACACATAAGAAGTTTTGTCAGCATAATCGCTTATTGCCAGTATTCAACCAAACAGGATTGCAGCTATCGGGCTTATTTATATAAGTGCTTATTGATATCAGTGTTTATCAGCATAATCGCTTATGACTGCAATAATCTGAACTAAACAGGGCCTAAGTGTTTATTAGCAATAACAACTAAATTACATGTAACAATGAGAACAAAACACTCTGAAATGACCCAATTAGCAAATGGCTTCATTTTGGCATCCAACCCCCCCCCCCCCCCCCCCCCCCAAACCAAGTATAATCATCTAGTGGGCAGCTTCATGTCACAAACATCATTCAAAAAGAAATGAAAAGGAAGCAACAATGGATGTGAATTAGGCAAGGATTAAAAATTTGGCTTCAGGGGGTGTATCAATCTCAACCGAAACTTATACGTATCAATTTTGGTATCGGTTTCAAACGATACATATAATGCTTTCTTTTTTAAGAAAAAAGTAAAATCAAGAAAAAATAAATAAATAATCAAATTAAATTTAAAAAAATCAAATGAGTTATACAAACCAAATATGAAGTAATGGGAAGCGACTCAACAACAAAATAGCAAATACAATTACAATTACACAATAAATTAAAACATAAATAATTAATAAATGATACGTATTGCCCGTTTCGTATCAATATAAATATCATACAGGGGATTGTCGATACTTATACATATCACCCGTTTCGTATCGGTTCAGTGATTTTATTTCTATGGAATTAGATCTTAGTTTTCTCAAGGCTGACAATAAAATAAGCTTATTCATCTTATCTAGAAGACCCGAAAGTTAAGAATGTAGTCGCCTGCAAATTTTGTCATAGGAAATGCTAGCATCTACCATCTAAGAGATGCATCTTGCTCAGTGTGGCAGGAGTGTGGCCAAATGTCAGCACTGTCCGGAAGCCATGAGGGAGGTTTGAGCTTATCTAGCTCAAACTTCAAAGTCTAAGGATAAGAAAGGTTCTAGTGAGGTGCGGTGGCCTCTTCAAATATGGTAAAGTGAACATAAGTCTGTTTGGAAGATGATACTAAAGAACCATGATAAATTTGAACTCAAGTGGAGGGGCAAGGCCTCCTAAGAGGAAAGGTCCAATGGATAGTTATTTAGCACTAAATCCGAACGAAGGTTATAAGAAGAAGAAAGGAAAGCAAGCCACTTTTGAGAGTGTGACAAAGAAAAGTAAAGGAAGAAGGCCTGTCAATATGTTGCACCTTGGTTCTATATCAAGCAGGTATTCCATTCATCGTTGCACGGTTGAAGAGCTTCAAAACAATGGTTGAAGCACTTGTATATAATATATATATACACATTATAGTTTAATTAGTTTTAATCGCCTAGACAACATCTCAGGCCTAATCACCTAGGTGTTGCCTAGACTACACTGGCTTATTGTCTTTTTCATGCAATTTTTTTTTTTTTTTTGCACAGCCACTAACATAAGAGAACTCATTCTACTAAGATTTTGGTATCTATCCTGAGATAAATCTACAGTGCAAATCTAGAATATTTTGGACATTTCCAATCTCAGCTGCATATATAGAAATATTAAGGATACTTTTGCAGATTTGACATAAACGTATAATAGAGTTGTAGAAGCCTGAAAATTGCATCACTCAGATTTTATGGACAACACCCACCTCCCAAGTTTCCTGGAGCGGCTGCAAATTTTAGACACATGGTCTTGAGCTGCAAACAGTGATGCTGCTCTGCTAGGGCCAACGTTGTCGCCACCGTTTCTGCAGTGACTTCTTTACACAATTTTGCTTCACATAATAATTTCAGCCGATCCAAACCAAACCGATCCGCTGCAGCTAACAAATGTTGCACCATGATTGTATATGTGCACATTGAGATAGAGCCAGAAAGTTCATGCACATCAGGAAGCTCATCTGAATACATAAACAGGAGCATGGCCTGCAACACATATAAGGCCATCCAAGTCAAACAAAAGAAAAAAGAATAAATACACATCCACACACAGGTGAGGCCTATCTAAGTCACCCAATAAAGAAGAATAAATACGCATCAACATAATCACAAGCACACTTGCATAGCATATATACATGATCCCGAAGAAGTTAAAAACATTAAATAGTTCCAGGATCCCGAAGAAGTTCAAGCGAGAATCTGGTTTCCTATTCATAAAATTAAGAAGACCCATAGACAATCAACCATTGTCAGTACATGTCGAAGAAGTATCTTGAGAGGTTATAGCTTTCCTCCAACATATTGAAACTCTCATCTACATATTAGGCATGGACAATTGCCGATTTTAAAATATGACACAATTCACTACACATGCCAAAATAATTCCATCCATAATTACACACTTAGAACTATAATATAAAATAACTGTGAACATGGATAATATATTAAGAGTATAAATGAATATGAATCACATAGGAAAAGGGAATTTCAGTTTTGCCTATTACCAAGTGATTACTTATATAGTGAAAATGTCTTACTCTTGATACGAGTAGAAAGTAAATTTGGGATGGATGGAAATATTGTCAGCAGAAACTAGGAGATGCTAGGAGCATTACCTTGAAAACCGAGGGTTCAACATCCTCCACTACTACTTTATCCATGTTTGGGTTCCCAATGAGTCCAAAAAATTGCGCTCTAAATACTGGAGAACGAGCAGCAAGTATCAACTTATGAGCTTTGAATGTCTCATCGCCAACCTCGAAAATTATGTCAGAACCAACTCCGGATTCCAGGAACTCCTTGAGACTCTGACCCATGTCTGATGGTGGTATGGAAATGGTATACTGTTTGGGTCCCTCAACACGAGTTCTGACAACTCCCACAGTGCAATGCATGGCAAGGCAATCATCCTTTAGAAAATCTGAGGTTTCTAGAGTTGTTCTTCTGAAGAAACGCTTGTAACCCCTGAATGCATTCAGTAAAGTAATATGACAATCTGTCAACCATCAAATAAATTCGAGGTCTTGGGGGTTGCAAAAAGGGAAAGAAATATAATATACACACACGGTGAAGTAATATGACAATCTGTCAACCATCAAACGAATTCCAGGTCTTGGAGGTTGCAAAAAAGGGAAAGAATATAATACACAAAATACAATGGTGTTGTAAAAAAAAGAGCATAAGTCGAGCAGAATATTAACATATAATTTCTTTAGACAACATCTTTGGAAAAGGTCCTAACTTGTGATCATCTCCAAAGCCGAGAATAAAGGTTAGCTAATCGTTGCATTATGTGCCTAGCAGAGGAGAAAACAGTGGATCATTTACTCTTGTATTGTCCTTTTGTTTTTGATATTTGGAATTTCTTCCCATCTCAGTTAGGAGTTATCTGAGTCTTTCTTAGCTCCTTTCCACACTTTTGATCTAACTAGCTTTTGGTTTCGCTGGACCCCTCACTAGCGGTGGTGTGGGCCTTTCTTCCGGGTGTCATTACTTGGTCCATTTGGAATGAGAGAAATTGACATTTTTTCAGGGTGTCCAATGTTATAAATCTCGTTCTCGGGTTTTTATCGACTGAATTTTTCTCGGAAGATTTGCAAATATGGAGGTTTTTTTGGGTATTTCTTGCCTAAATCTTGACAATGATTAAAATAATAATTAAAAATATAATAATATATCACCCATTCATCAAACCAACAAATCAGCAATATTGGATATTTTTTAAATATCAGCTAAATCTCAGGATATTTACGTGATAAAAAGCGAAAATTGTATTTCTCACGAGACTTTAAAAATACCGAGATAAAAACGGAGTTTTAAACTTTGATGTTTTTCACGGTATTTCTCGTGAGAAATTAGGTATTTCTCGAGAGATTTGTAACGATGAGGGTGTCAAGCTCCTTGCGGCTCCATTCGATTGAGGATCCGCCACCTCATTCTATCATGGTGCTCTATCAGGAGAGATTGTGAATAGTTGGGATTATCTCCGCATAAGAGGCTTTCATCTTAGTTAGTTGGATCAATAGTCTATGTCATGCTCTGTTTTTTAATTTCTTTTCTTTTTATGGATTCACATTCAATGAACTCTTAGAGAGCTTCAAGAACACAAATGGTGAATATTTGAATTGATTGAAGCCTTTGTTGGTCATCCATTATGTAAAAATTGTATGATTTTACAAGATATGAAATCACCCCTATATAAGGTACAGACCACGCCAGTCAATGATTCTGACGGATCCTAATTCTATTATAAATCCATCGGATAGGATATGGATATGAGATCTTGAATCCGATTATACTCGGATCATATTCGGATCTATAGCGATCCGATCCAATTAAAATATGATTCAATTACATTATATATTATAATAACAATAATTATTATTATTATATCTTTATAAATATATTATAATATTACCCACATTTTTTAAAGTTTCTAATTAAAATATTAATTTATATATATATATATATATATATATATATATATATATATATATATATCGGATTCAGATCTTGAATAAATAATCAGATTTGAATTCGAATTGTACAATTCAAATCTGACGGATCCTGGATTGGATTCACATCTATCAGATTTTTAATCGGATGAGGTTAAGATCTAGGCAGATCCAATTCAAATCCGATCCATTTACAGCCCTAGTATGGACAAGGAAGATATGAAGGATAATTACAAGGAAATATATAAGGAAAGTTAATCTAATCTATACATCGGTCAATATAGTTGTATATCATCCTCAAGTAAATTACTGAGTTTCCTAAATGGTTAGGATTCTCTTAATTGATCCATCAACACAGTTGTGAATCGTCTTGAATTACCAAGCTTCCTAAATGGTCAGGATTCTTTTAACACGCCCCTACAAGATGATGACGCCAATGTTTTAAAAGGCCAAGGCATGAGGCAAGGTAATAGGACTTCCATAGGATATAAGGCTTACACCTCAAGCTCCCTCATTTTGTTTTTTAAAGAAAACAAAAAATTCAAAAAGGCAGTATCATTAAATTAATGAAATATATGTGTGCATGTGTGAAAGAGAGAGAGAGAGAGAGAGGTACCGTATAAACAATTCAACATCATACAAAAGAAGAAAAAATCTAAAGAGGCAAGGAAATGCAGCAATCAAAATATGTTTTTTTGTTCATATTTTCATATACATATTGAAAGACAGATGGTGTTCAATTATCAATTTAAGAGAGAAATTTTGATTTCCAACAAAACTTGCAAAGAAGTGACGATAAATAAATAGAAGAAAATATTAATTTTTTAAATCTAACTTAAGTAGCAATAACGCTATTTTTGGTTAATGTATGAGGCAAGTCAGAGTTTGGAAATGATTACGTTAAAAGGAAAAATTCAAAAATAATCGACATAATTAAAAAAAAATATTGAAAAAAAAAATATGGGAAATTTTCAAAAAATAATTAGTAATTAATAGTGTTCTAAAACATGAATGCGTGAGGCGAGACACTAGGATCGCTAATCGTTGTTTCACGTGCTATGAGTCGAGAAATCGATGGATCGCCTATGGTTGCATTGTCCTTTTGCGACGGTTGTTTGAAGTCATTGGCTGTGGAGTGGGTCTCCCCGTATTTCTTTTGGGGCTTCTTATCTTGTTGGCTTTCAATGAGATTAGATTCCCCTAACTCTATTCTCTGGTGCTTTCTTTCTGGTGCGATAACTTGGTCTGTTTGGAAGGAGCAAAATCGAAGAGTGTTTAATGATGTAGCCTTTTTTACTCAAAGTACCTATGTGGGGATCTGTCTTATTTTGGATTGATATTCCGTGAGAAGGGATCTCAAGGATTTGGATCTTGGTGCCTTGTTGTGATACAACAATGGACTATTTTGCACCCCCTAGATTTTGATGGTCTGGTTTACTATCTTTTCTAGGCTATCTTTATTTTGTCCTTTTTTGGTGTGTAGCTTTTTAGCCGCTAGGCTCATGTTCTTGTGATCCCCGGTACTAATCTTCTAACTTCTATTATTTATTTTTTTAACTTCTTTTATATTTTTATTTGACTTACTAATTTAAAAATAAAAACATGTTTGCCTTAGAATCGCCATACAAGCTTGGCCAAGCCCACCTAGCTCAATTAAAACCAAACCCGACCCTGCACAGTTATTAATTAAGTTGACTCGGGCCCGCCAGGACCAGGCCCATTAACACCCCTAACAATAACCATCTTCCATCTAATGACCTTCCATGCCAAGGAAGTAATAAAAGGCACCAAGATCCTTCATGTAAAAATAAGAACTAAGTTGAGTTACGAAGGACAATAACAAGGTCTCGTTGGTGTTGGTAAGGACGATACCGTCAAAATAGAGAAGGAAATGAACCCCATCGGCATGTGGGTAAATATGGATGTGTCAGAACGGATATATAGAACCATACTCCAATCATAAGAACTTAAACAATTGGCACGCGTGAGGATTATCTTGATCAAACAAATCTAGGGATTGGACCATGTACACCTTGAAAAGAATGTCATATAGAAAGGCATTTTTGACACCCAATTGGTGGATCACCCAATTTTTAGCCAAGGATGCCGAAAGGACAGTATGAAGATAGCATGCTTGACAATACAATTGAGCGTATTAGTATAATAAGTCTACCTTGTTGGATATACCCCTTCGCCATCGGATGAGCTTCATACTGTTTGACAGAAACATCAGCTCAATGTTTGATTTTATATATCCAACAACAGCCTAACATCTACATATGAGGATGAGGAGGAATAAGGAACCATGTCTAATTTTCTAAGAGAGCATTAAACTCCACCATGGCCTATTGCCACTTGGGATCAGTGTAGTCAAGGCGTCTAGGCAATTAGGCCTGGCTGGGCAATAAAAATAACTAAATTAAATATACATGTATATAACATTAATGTATACACATAGTAATTTAAATATCGTAGGGTTGACAATAATCTAAACAAATTAACATTTAATGTTATAAAGCTTGAATGTAAGTCAGTAGAACTGTTAGTTGACTTTTTGACCCCGTAGATGGAAAAAAATTGAAGAATAAAATATGAGACTTTTTTTACTAGACGTTTGGGTTTTAGTAATGTTTTGATATAGAAAAAAAAATTTTAATTAAGACTTGAGATATACCTTAACATTTTTTATTTTTTTTTTATAAACATGGGGTGTTCAGAGCTCAAGACTACAACTAATCCCCATGTGTTGTCAGGGGATACCCTCCCCCTGGCACCCGATAATGCGGGTACTCTTAGACTTGATCTCGAGACCTCCGGGTCTATAGTTTGTCTTCCGACCACTGGGCTACACCCTGGAGTAGCATTTACAAGTTGAAGTTTTGACCAAATCCCTAAAAATGGATTTTGTTCTTAGACTAAAAAGTTATATTTTTATTCTTCAGAAATTTGTATCTAGGGTAATTTTTATTTAATTCAAATGAGGGTATAACCTTATTTATATATAAATCTCTTAAGAAATGAAAGTAAAGTTTACTTTCATTTACTTAAATAATATTATATGTAAATAAGTTGTAAAATAGGCTAACAGTAGGCCAAGTGCCTTCCGCCCGCCTAGAGAGGTGCCAAGGCGATGCTTGTCGAAAACCGCCTAGGCGTTGCCTAGGCGGCATCTTGTCTTATACCTTTGTAGGAGTGTAGGGTGATATAACTCAATGAGCAAATCAATGGGCAGAGCACGAATAATTTTTGTGGGTGGGGCATTAGTTGTTTGTAAACGGTTGGTACCTCACTAGATGGATGGACTATGGAGTAATCATGGGCCCATGGCAAGGGAGATTGAGGGCACAGATAAAGCATCATCCAGAAGCATAAGTGGTGGACATGTATAACACAGTGGAGCAGCATATTGGGGTCAAGAATACCTGGTAGGGTTACTATAATGGTCGACTAACCCAGAGAGGAATAGCTTCCCAAGTCAACATACACAAATAAATTTTCATCAAAGACAATATGTCAAGATAAATAAACTTGACCACTCCTTGGGTCGAGGCACTGATAACCTTTATGCTTATAATAAGGCCCAAAAGTCACACATTTGGCAGATTTAACAGAGAGTTTGTCCTTCTAATAGGGCCCAAGGTATGGATGACGTGCACAATCAAAAGTCTTAAGAATGGAGTAGTTCGGTGGACGTCTAAACCATATCAAAGGTGAGTGGTCATAGAAAATCGGGGTTTGTAGCCAGTTAATCAAGAAGACCAGAGTGTTGAGGATCTCAAACCAAAAGGCCTATGTGAGCTTCCTATGAAAGTGACGGATATTGCCCATTTCCACCACATGAGAATGCTTTTGTTCCGCCAAACAATTTTTTTAGAGTGTATGGGCAAATAATACAATGCTAGGAGCTACAGTTTGGAGATAAGATTGGAATTGTTTAACACAAAACTAGCCCCCGTTGTCACTCTAAAACATTTTAATTTTTGGAAATAAATTTTCCACAAGAAAGTGAAAAATATGAAAGTAAAGAAGGGCATCACATTTGTGTCGCATGGGAAATAACCAAGTATAGCGACTATAATTATCAACAAAAATGATGTAATAACAAAAGCTGGAAATAGATGGAATGGGGGAAAGTCCCCTATATTCAAGGAGAATGGTGCATCATAACAACAGTTTTCTACTCTTGGACACTTTGAAAATCAACACAAATAAAATTTCCATTTAGATGGGTAGAGACAATTCCAAGGCAAATCTTTGAAGATGGCGTGGACAGAATTTTATAAGAGGGATGGCCCGAGTGTTGTGCCGAGTTTGAAAGTAAATATAATACTACTAAAGAAGAATTAGTCTACGAGTACTCCCAAATCATAATTGTTTAACCCAATTATTAAACGGTTACCACTCCAGTGATGGAGATCAAAATAACGGAAACCCTAATCATTCAAATGTAACAATTTCCCACTAGAACCACATATTGAAACCCTAATTCACCACAAAGAATTCTCATAAAAATTTAATGCCAATTAGAGACGTACCACATGCTCCCTCTATACTTCAAGGTATAAGGACCGCTCTCTAATGCTCGATCAAAATGACTATGAACTTTGTGCTTCCCCTTCCCACTCTGGTCCAACAATGTCAATTCAAACAACGCTCGCACGTCCGTTCCTTCGCTCGCCAATGCGATGAACACCGAGACGTACATCGAACTATCCTCCGGATTCTTTCCATCCGGATAAAAGTAAATTGCCCATTCATAGCCTCCAACCTTAAACGTATCACTAGATATGTATTTCCCAGAACCCATCCCTTTCGCAAGAGAATAACCCTTTATCGTGTAATGATGCGAACCATTCACCGTCTCGTTAATCGACTTCGAGCTCGAATCAAGCGAAGGATCGGAGACTGACGATCGGCGCTTGTTAAAAACACGATCTCCCTCAAAATTAACCATTATTACATTGAGATAATCGACCTTCTTCACTGCCTCTTCTTCTTCATTTTCTCTTAAATCTTTGTATGCGGAGATGAAACCCTAGCATGTGAATCGCAGCACATAAATCCCAAATCTGGTGAAATTTCTTGGAATTTAAACCAAAGATCTTTTCTTTTTCTTTTATTGGCGAAAACCTCGCTTTAATGGCAGTGAAATCAGGAGAATTTATCAGAAAATAAGAGAGACCATTCGATTAGAATTACTACGAATTCGCGTCAGAAAAGATTGCTCTAATCCTAATTTCACGGGGAAAAGTGATTTTCACGGCCTCTGGTAGGCGAATTTGATCGGAGATTTAATCAAAGTCGAGAATCGAGAAGCTTCGGCCGCCGTAGAACAGTTTATGACCGACGGAGACGAGTGCGAGATGAGAACTGATAGAGGTAACGGCTACAGATTGGGATTTTCTTTAATCTTGGAGAATGCTATCCCCACCCTCAAAAAAGTAATTTTTTACTTTCTATCTTTTGGCTTTTCAAGGAATATATACCCCTCTTTTATTTGACATCTTTTTTCTGGGGTGCCCGAAGCCTTCGAAGCAAGGACTAGATCCTCCGACTGTCCGTACCGATCCACTCGAAAATTTTCCCAATGGATAGCTGGGTAAGTAGAGGAATAAGAGTGTAACACTGATCAAATCCTTGAAGGCAAAGGACTAATCCCTTTGATTGTCCGCACCGGCCCACTCGAAAATTTAGCCTTCAAGGAAAGGACTAATCCCTTCGACTATCCGTACTGACCCACTCGAAAATTTTCCCCGCAGATCCCTGGATAAGTGGAGGAGTAGGAGTTGAACACATGATCACAGAGAGAAAACCCGGGATGTTAACCTACTACACCAACCCCTAGTGGGTACTTATTTGACATTTAGGAATGCCCCCAATTTTTTCTAGACATTATGAATTAGCCCTTCAGATAATACATTTCACTTCATTAACAGCTTTTAATTAGTTATTATTCCTTAGGGTTGTGTACGTTTGGGAGGTATGGAAGGTAAGAGGGAAAAAAGTGTGTTTGGATTTATGGAATTGAGAAATAGAATTATCAATTCCATCATACAATTCCAATTTCATTGTTTGAGACACATTATAAATAGGGTGGAATTAGGATTTTCTAATTCCATAAAGAATTCAAACAGTGATTTTAAAGGCAAATTTATAAGATTCAATTTTATAGTAAAATGGTCTTATTTGACAAATTCACGCTGTTGTGGAATTTAAAAACTAAAGAGAAGTCTGATGGTTTCATTTCTCCAGGAATTTAATAGTGCATTGAAACGATAGAATTTTGAATTTCGTGGAATTTAATTCAATATGTTTTAATTTCATGGAATTCAATTCTTTGGCTCAATTCCAATTCCATAAATCCAAATGCACCTTTACTTTTCCTTTGTTCGAATTATAAGAAATGTGAGGTTTTTCGAGAAACATGTTTCCCGTAGTGTTTAAGTTTCTCTCACTTTCACCTATTCATAACTCCACCAAAAAGATGAAATAGTGAAAGAAAGTGAGGGAAATTTTAATTTTACCCTTTCACCAAAAGTCTTCTTTAAATAAAGCAATGGCAATTTTGGAAAAACTTGAACTTTCTCCTATTACTTTCTCTTGAGACTCTCGACCCAAACATACAATATAAACCCTATATTTATTTTCTTTTCTTTTTTTTTTAATTTTACTTTCTCTCCTCTTTACCAAACAAATACACCCTAGAGTGAAGAAAATAACATGGACCAATGTATGTGAAAATTTAGGCAGGGTCAGGCCCACAAACTTAATTCAACTTGCTTAGAGTTTAGAGGTAGTTTCCGTAATAGAAAAAAATGTTATAAGAGGTACTTGTGGAAAAAATGTAATATTTTTAACCAAAGGAGAGTATTTATGGAATATAAAATTGGTGAATTGTGTCTTTCACAGTTGTTGTCTCCGTTTTATTTAGTTGTTAAATATTAAACCCTCGGGGGTGTAGCCTAGTGGTCGAGAAGAACGAATCGTAAGCCCAGAGGTCTCGAGATTAAATCTGGGCTCCCCTCAATATCGGATGTATGGGTTAGGGGTTTACTTATACATCACGTAGGACTAATATGAGTATGGGCCTATGATACCCACGTTTACCCAAAAAAAAAGTTGTTATATATTATTGCTAAATGAGACCATTGAAAAAAAAATTATATGGCATTTTAATGAGCATCAAGATCAATGTTCACCTTTCTTTCTTGACATACAAATTTTAACTCTATATTAAAATTGTTGATGAAACCTTTTTTGACATATTTTGTATAATGTAATAAAGAATTTAACGAGGAAAATGTACCGTGGATTTGATCATTTAAAGGAACTGAGAAGCTACCCATTTTGCAAGAGGATATCTCATCCTATACATAATATATAGGGGTTTTCTCTGATTACCCATCAAGTTCGGAATTGTTCTCTAAATACATAAGTTTTAAAAACCCCTCACACATGTGAACTTTTTTCAATCCATTTTACTCAAACTATTAACAAAGGGATATTTGTATCACTTCCACTCCTTATCAACAATGGAGCTCGGCACTTCCGTTTCTTATCAACAATGAAGCCTCCTTCATTGATCAATAAGAGTCCCCCAATATTTCATTACCTATCGTTTCAACTGGGATTTCCAATAAGAGAGTTTTGCTCCAATTAACTACCAACCACAATCGTGAAAGAATATCATTAATTGAAGAAAACCACACATTCTCAGGTTTATTGTGTTTTTTTTTAATGAATTAGTTTACATGTATAATTAACTAAAAGAAACAAAGTTTATAACGATTGCGTTTATGATTTTAAACTTTAAATTCTATGCAGTCTATTAACGGCATTCTGAAAGCATTATTCGAAGTTGGATCCGTTAAGTTTATGCAGGCTACTACCGGGTGCTTATCGAGGAAGGAGATAAGCCAAAGACGAGCTCCTTGAGCCTCTGCTCAACCTCTCTCTCCCGCCTCCCGTGAGGGAGCTGCCCTAAAATAACCCTCCATGATTTTATAGGTGTTTTCTTTATCTTTTTTTTTTTTTTTACAATGTATGTTCGATACTCGGAAAATTGGGTCGATATAGGTTGATACTTCATGTCGGTACTGGTTGTGTTCTAAGGTTGAAGATAATATGTCTATACATGTATGGACATAAGCTTCAACCTGGTGTATCGACTCGTATAGACATGTATCAACCATATCAACCTGGTATATTGTCATACCCCATTTTCTGAAACTCACTACCCCAACCAATTATCCACGGTCTGATACGAGATCCAAAATTCGGGGTAAGGGATAATTAATAATAGGAAAATATGAAGAAGAAGAAAAACCAAAATAAACATTTACCTTTTTTTTTGTTCTTTCTTTCTCTCTACCTTTACGTTCTCTCTTTCTCTCCCTCACGTTTTCGCTCTCTCCCTAACCTACATTTTTCTTTTGTTTTAAAATATTCAAATAGACTTAATTTAAACTAATTTAATCTATCTCTCTCTCCCCCTAAGTTTATTTTTTTTTATATAAAATTTAAATTTGAAACAAAGAGTGGACTTTTGGCCCATGGGTTTTCCACCTTAGACCCATAACTCTTTCTCTCTTTCTCTCTCTTTCTCTGTATATGCTTATATATTACAGTTATTACATATATCAACCATGTGTATCGACCTGGTCAATCATGCACGCAAAATCTTCATTAAAATTAAAATAATTTTTTTTTCATTTGTCTTTTTAAGAACATTTCTATTAAATTTGTCCTAAATTATTCATTAACCATTGTTTTGTATTGTAAAATGCTATATGAATAATGGAGGTGAATAAAAATCAAACAAGCATATCTTGTTAAGGTTAAGGTAATGTAAATCATGAACAATCAAACATGTATTTTGAAAAAAAAATTTGACGAACTTCATGAGAGCAATAGATGTGGAAAGTAAGGAGCTGCTCCCATCTCATGTATGTATGAAAAATGTTCATAATCATCTTTTAAAACTTAAGTAGTTGTGGAATAATCCCAACTTAAGGCACAATCAGGAAAAAAAAAACCCCCCACACACATAGATATAGATAGATAGACCGATAGATAGATAGAGAGAGAGAGTCAATATTTTAAGCCACTATTGGCTTAATCTCAATTTTTATAATTAGAACAAATAGAAATATAGCTATGTGTACAAAAAATCTCCTAGGGTCTGTCCACTAAGAGGTGATAGCATGCATCTCATATGTTTCGTAGGGTGGTACATGCACACCTCCCTAGATCACCATGTGTCCTCTTTGACATCAAACTATGGTTAAGATTCACGTACAACTAAGGTTAAATAATCCTACCTTAGTTTTTAGAAAAAATATTTTTTAAAAATTAACCTTGGTTATGATTCACTCATTCATGTGGTTAATTTTTTTTTTTTAAATCTAAAAATAAGGTTAAATTATTTACCACTAAGGGTGAGTGAATCTTAACCACAATTAATTGATGTCAAGAGGACATGTGGAAAGTTGGGGAGGTGTGCATTACTGCTTACGAAACATGCAAGATGCATGCTATCACCTTTGAGTGGACAGACCCTACATGTGTCGGTTGAAGAGGCTTTTTCACCACTCCCCTGTAAGTTCATTTCCCTTTTTCTTTTTTCATAACCTTTATATATTGTGAATGTTAGCGTACTCACTTGGACACGGCTCCGTCACAGGGAAGGTGTATGTTGCTTTTATCTATGCCAACGAGTAGGCTAGCGTTCCTCACCAGAGATATCTTCCATCATTTTTAGGGTTTGGCAGGGTTTCGTTCAGTAACTAATTTGTTTTCACTTTCAGATATACATTTGTTTCATTTTTTGATTCCCTTTCGTCCCATTCGAATTTCGCCAAAATCGATACATCCGTTTTGAATCATCTCTCAATTTGTTCCCCAATCATCTCTTTCACAAATGCATTTGGACAATATTTTATCATCATTCTTTGCTATGATCGCTTTTTTATTAGACAAAATCTTGTGTTATTTACTACTATTTGTAGAAAAATCAAGTTAAATCTCCTAGACTTGGCACTTCCTATTGATTTTTTTTTTCTTTACTCATCCCTCGAAATCAAAGCAATGTCTAGGTTGGTGTTTAGAGGTAATTCCGGTTGGCCCACTTGTGATCTATCCCCCTCTTTATTTTTCCATGTACCAACTACCAACGCTCTACACAACTGTCGAATAAATCACTGAATACTTTACTTTTTCTTTTCATTCTTGTTTTTTTTTTTTCACTTCAGCTGTTCAAATTTTATTGGGTTACTTCATAATACAATCAGTAGGGATCCGTTTGGAGGCATTATGAATGGATGTTTTATTCATGTATCTAATTTTTAGATGTTGTTGTGGGTGATTGTTCATTTGGGTGTTTGATTTGGATCCTTGTGAAGACCATGCATTTGCTCTACTTTTAATTCTTCTTATGCTTGTTATTTGAATTTCTATGTTTTGTTTTTTTGTTAATCTTGTAAAAATTTTAATGCCATTCTTAGATGTGGTTTGATGATATGTTATTTTCGTTCTTCTTCTTCTTCTTCTTACTTACTTTGTAGTTCTTATGGATGATGGCGGACTTAATATCTGTAATTGGGGTTAATACAAATCTTCATGTAGATTGCGGGTGTGAGCATGGGAATTTCCTACCCACTTTCACATTTGTGGTTTGACTAAGAGTCGCCACCTATTCATTCTTAGGGATAGGTCCCGGATTGATTTGGATAAGGCATATGGTCTATCAGAGTTAGGGTAAGTGGTTCGATTAAGTCCCGGGGAAGGTGTTAGGCACCCCAGGACCCCCGTTTTACAACGGTTACCTACTCCCTAAATTTAAGCCAAATTTAATCTCAATATTAATTAAAATGTCTAAATGTTTAATCAAATGCTAATCCAAGAAAGAAAGAAAGCTAGATTGACTAGGGTCGAACCCGGGTTGGGTTGCCTACGTACTCACATTGGGGTGAGATCAGACCGAGCGTAGTTCTGGCACATGAGCCCGTGCCAAGGCTAAGGGTGCGTGTGTGTGTGCATAAGGTGGTCAAGGGTCTAGCCTAGGGGCTAGGGTTTAGTTGACCGGGTTGGTCAAGTGCAAGGTCTAGGTCTAACCGCGGTTAGAAGGGTGTTAACCATGGTTGAGTAGGCTAACCAAGATCTAGCAAGCATGTTTTTGGTCTTTTGGTATTTTTAGATTTTTTTGGTATTTTGAGATTTTGTAATGTTTTTGGTATTTTGAGATTTTATCATGTTCTTTTTTTTTGGATTTTCATATAGGTGAGATTTTGGCAAACTTAACTAAAGTCAAATTTAATTCAAGAGAAAGACTAAGGAAAAGTTAGGCTAAAAGATTATATTTAGGACATAAAGAGGGGTGTGCATTGTGAATAGTAAATGGTCTATTGCCAACACCTATTTTGTTGGATTGGTGTTGATAATAAATCAAATACCATTGTCTTTGATATGAGGCATTTTGGATAAAGTCCTCTTTAAGTCCTTAGGTCCTTAAGTCATCATTTATCCATTCAAAATAGAACATGAAGAAAAAAGAAAGAAATGAAAAAGTGACAAGTGAAGAAAATGAAAACTCATCATCTCCTCTCTAATGTAGTCCCTTCACACCATTATGAATGATGTAATGAGATTCAACTATGAAAATTGGAGTGATGATGAGTTTCCCAAATGATTCTAGAAGAAGGACTAGAATCAAAATGAAGAAACAAAATAAAAAAGAGAGGTATAGCTTTAGCTTCCACTCTCTATGGGCCTACCCATATCCACACTAGTGGGTACATATGAAAGAAAGAAATATTTACATGAGAGAAAAAAATAAGACATCTCCTTTCTTTTGAGGTGGGGTCCCTCTACACCATTAGATTGGTGTAGAGAGACCCAACTAAACTTGAGAAAAGAAAGGTCTTCCCAAATTATTCTAGAAGAGGACTACAAATAAAAAAAAAGATATGAACTAAAGAAGAAGATAAAGAATAAAAGGAAGAGTGCCTACTCCTCCAAGACTACTTCTCCAATGCTCCAAGAGGTGATGAGTTTTTAGAGTCCACAAAGGAAGAGAGTTAGTGAAGAACTCTAGGCTTTTACTCCTAGAATTCTCTACACACTCTAAACCTTGGCTTCTTCTAACTTTCTTCAAGGCTAAAAAGAAATAAAAGGGGTGAGAGGAGGAAGAGCTAGGGTTTCCACTTGGGATTTTGGAGGTGGAAGAAATGACTTGTGAGGGTCTTGTATTTATAGAGGTTTCAAGGGGTTGTGGCAATTTGGTGATTAATAGAGGGTTGGGTGAGAAGAAGGGAGGTGATTGGTTGGTCAAAATTGATGTGGTTGGTGATTGGGTAATCAAAAAGGTATGTACTTGATGAGAGGTGATTGGGTGGTCAAAAGGAGTGTAAGAGAATTAATTGTTTTGTAAGAGGTGTAAGAATGAGTGTAAGAGGTGTAAGGGAGTATGAGAGGTGATTGGTTAGTCAAAAAGGTGTGTACTTGGTGAGAGATGATTGGGTGGTCAAAAAGGTGTGTAAACATAAAAATGGGACTATTTGGGGTTTGAAGAAAAAAGAAAAGGTCTTTTGTAGGAAAGTGGAAAGTGGACTTAGGTTAGTGGGTCTTGGACATGGGTTGAATGGATGTGGGTATGTGGACTAGACCTTATGGATCATGAGTTGTTAGTAGATGGGTCATGGGTTATGGTTATTGGATTTTAACTATGGCAATTGGGCTTGGGCTATGGTAATTAGGCTTTCACTAAAGCAATTGAGTTTTGGCTAAGACAATTGGGTAGTTAGGCTTGGCTACTTGGGCTTGGGTAATGGAATTAAGTAATTGGGCTTGATTGAGTTGTTTGGGTACAAGTTTGGCTAAATGGGCTTGGGCTTGGGTAAACCTTGGAGCATTTGAAGAAGTGGGAAGAGGGATAGGGGGTGCAAAAATAGGGTGCTTACAGCTGCCCCTCTTTGTCGGAGGGTGCGGGCAAGCGAACGACAAAGACTGAAATCACCACTATTTTTGCACAGTAAAACCTGCGAAACTTGGAAAAATATAAGAAATGATAATGAACTAACTTGAAAGTAAGTTAAGTTTGCCAAGACAAAAATGTGGAGTGTTGGAGATGAAGATGAATGCATGATGGATGAGATGAGTGAACACGCGTCCGTTTCAACGGAGATGTGGTGAAGGTTGATCACACAACCATTTCACTGGAAATGATGAGGTGAGGGTCGATCACACAACCATTTCACCGAAGATAGATGAGGTGAGGGTCAATCACACAACTGTTTCACCGAGGAAGATGGGGTGATGGTCGATCACACAACCGCTTCACCGAGGATAGATGTGGTGTAGGATTAGCGTTACCAAGGCCGTAAATGACATCCAGTCACACGACTGTATTCACATACTTCTTGATTAGTGAGCTAGTCGAGCAAAGATAGACTTCACAAGAGGCCGCAACTGAAATCGACTGTTCCAGTGCTCCTTTAATAGTGAAGGGAGCGCAATGCTATAAGCATCCGCCCAAAAGCGGGACTAACATCACCGAGGCCGTAACTGACGTCTGGTCACACGATCGAGACAGTACTCCTTTAACAGTGAGCTAGTCGAGCAGAGATAGACTTCACGAGAGGCCGCAACTGAAATCGACTGTTCCAGTGCTCCTTTAATAGTGAAGGGAGCGCAATGCTATAAGCATCCGCCCAAAAGCGGGACTAACATCACCGAGGCCGTAACTGACGTCCGGTCACATGACCGGGACAGTACTCCTTTAACAGTGAGGTAGTCGAGCCGAAATAGACTTCACAAGAGGCCGCAACTGAAATCGACTGTTCCAGTGCTCCTTTAATAGTGAAGGGAGCGCAATGCTATAAGCATCCGCCCAAAAGCGGGACTAACATCACCGAGGCCGTAACTGACGTCCGGTCACATGACCGGGACAGTACTCCTTTAACAATGAGCTAGTCGAGCCGAAATAGACTTCACAAGAGGCCGCAACTGAAATCGACTGTTCCAGTGCTCCTTTAATAGTGAAGGGGGCGCTATGCTATAAACATCCGCCTAAAAGATCGACAGAGATAATGGGGGTAAAGACAGCCATCCGGCTGCTTCACCGAGATAGAATGCAATGCTGTAGGCAATCGCCCGATTGCCTCTTCGGGATGCAAGGAGATAAGAGTACAGACAGCCGCCTGACTGCTTTACCAAGATAAGATGTGACACTGTAGACAATCACCTGACTGCCTTCTAGTGGGTGAATTTGATGTGATAGCTGATGAGAGTGAGTATGAATCCAAGATTTTGTGGAGCGAGATGAAGTCGAATGTGGGAGCGAGAGTTGTAACCCTGAGCCGTCGCACGAATCTTATGATTTTCTGTATATCAAGCCTGACGGATTTAATATGGCCCTCGACTTGGATGCTTCGACTGTATACACTAGCCCCTTGGGATATACTGATCTGTGTCACCCAGGATGGTCTGTCAACTTTGCTCTGCCCTGGTTTCATTGCTCCTCTGGCGTTAGCAGGAATGAGTAACTGACTTTGAATCGACTCTACTGGAGAGTGAATTTTGACTGACTGATGATGACTTGACAAGGAGACCGATGGACTGACAAACAAGAGATGTGACAGACCTGTTGAGAAGACTGATGGAATGACCGACAGGTGGTTTGATGGTAGACTGACGATTGAAAAATGGATTGACTGTGCCTGAGATTGCTTGTATTGGGATACCTAGCTAGGTCCCTCTGCCTTCAAGTGAACGATTCCGATCATCTTTGTAGTAGATCTGTATCTGCTGGAGAAAAATATTTGCAAAGCATGTATCAACTTATTTTTCCCTCTTTTGCCCCTGGGTCCTTATGGGTTTTTACCAGGACTGGGTTGTATGTTTTGATATTTGTCCCTTTTTTGCCCCTGGGCCTTTTCAGGTTTTCACCAGGACTGGGTTCACGTAATTTTTGCACGATAGCAAGATTAATGATTCCGTACTATGCCCGTGAAATTTTGAAATTTGATTTATCCCTTTTTTGCCCCTGGACCCTTTCGGGTTTTCACCAGGTCTAGGTATACAAGCTTTGCATTTTCTCATTGCTCTGTTCTTTTCTTATAATTCTCTAGTCTTCTCTCCTCATTGCCATGGAAGTGAATGCTTTGACCAACGATGCTCAGATCCTTTCAAAGATCAAGGAGGGCTTAATGTTTAGGACGAAACGTGGTTTGGTTAGAAACGAGATAAGGCTCAAAGTTTCTATTTTAGCAATGGTAGGGCACCCTATGATGTTTGTTCAGTGTCGGAATGGAACCAGCTTCTGCATTCTTCATGTACCCTTCTCTTTTTTTTTTTTTTTTTTTTTTTTTTTTTTTTTTTTTTTTTTTTTTTTTTTTTTTTTTTTTTTTTTTTTTCTTTGTTTTTGTTTTTGGTACATGGTTGCTTTGTATTGCAGCACATTTGCTATGTTATGACCGAACCTGATTTCAGGCTGCCTACGTACCCAAATAGGGATCAGGTCAAGACGTAGTTCGGCTAAAAAGTCACTTGATGTTGTGCTGGTTGTTCTTCTTTTGCATTGTTCTTTGACTTTCACATGGTGCCCTTGTCTGGATTTTGAAAGAAATGCTATTTAGGCTCACCAATCTAACTAGCGGATATATATAGCACAGGTAGGCGAGGTATTGTGAAGGTTTATCAAAGATGGCCCCCTATCCTTTCCTCGATCGGTCGAGAGCATGTATGGTCATTGTATTGCCTCATATTTCAGTTGATTGACATTTGATGGCTCAAAGAGGTCTTCAGTTCCTGTATTGTTCTTATCTCGGTTTGTTCAACCTCGGAAGGGTATCCGTTGATTTAAGTGATCAACCTTTATCAAACTGTTCCTTACAGGCATTAGAAACTAGTTCAGTTCCCAAATTAAGCATCTTAGAGCACAATGAAGCTTGATCTAAAAGAGTCATTTCATTAAAACCTGTAAAAGGTGGACAGACTCGATATAAAGCAAAAGACTCAAGGGGCCACTGGCCGACTAACTGACTGGACTGAGATAAAGGGACTAACATAGGCCATCAAGGCTAACTACAAGACAATTGAAGAGATAAGACAAAGACACAACAAACAAGGAGATTTTGCTCAAAATTTGACTGTAGAGATTTCGGCTGAAGCGCCTCAGTTTCCCGGAGTAGCATGATTGGGCAAAGGGACTTGAGAGATGTCCGTGTTCCCTGGTGCAAAGCAGATTCTATCTGTTTCCAGCAAGTCTTGGATCGCGTGCTTTAAATCATAGCACCTGTCCGTAGGGTGTCCTGCCGACTGATGATATTCACAGTGTTGCTCAGCCCGATATCCCTTTGAGGGAATAGTCGGAGGGGGTTGTGGATCCTTCAAGGTGATTAGCTTCTTGTCCAGGAGGAATGAGAGAAGTGCAGTTGGAGAGTACGGTATTGGAGTGAATGCCCGGTTCTTTCTCTGCTCTAGGGTCATTTGATGAGAGAGTAGTTTCTCCTGGGGGTGCTGTGCTTGCCTAGTTTGTTGGACTTGTCGTCGCGGCAAGTTGGGCACCCGGACTGGTATGGCTGATACCGTGTGTCCATCGTCCTCTTTCTTTCTATTATCTCTTTTCGGATGAACGGGAGGACGAGAGGAAGATGCACAATTTGATCCCTGAAACATGTCGAATGATCTGCTGTCACCCATCGTTGTCTCGATCCTAGCACCGCACTTGGCCATGGTGCTGAAGTCAGAGATAGGTTGTGCCGCCAGGAGAGTTTTTAGCGGGTGTTTGAGGGTACGGAGGAATGTCGTTACCAACTCTTCTTCCGGTAAAGGGGTGCTCATTTTTCCAGCCATTTCCCTCCAACGAACAGAGTATTCGATGAAGGTTTCGTTGTCCCTCTGGGACATTCTTTCCAAGTCTACTCTCTGTGGGACCAGATCAACATTGTACGAGTATTGGGCGATAAAGGTCTCGCAAAGATCTTCCCAAGTCCGGACTCTGTTGGGGTCCAGCTTGGTGAACCATTGTAGTGCAGGCCCTTTCAAGCTCTTCTGAAACAATTGTACCAACAACTTGTCCCCATGTTCGAGCTGGAATAGCTCTCCGCGGTATGCTCTCAAGTGTGTCTCCGGACATCCCTTCCCACCGTACTTTTCAAAGTCGGGAATTTTGAAATCCTTGGGCAATTGGATTCCTGGATGTATGCACATGTCTTTGAAGTTAGTGGATTTGCGGGATCCCTGACTTTGTTTTATCAGCTCCTCCAATTTCTCAATCCTCTCCCGGTATGCGTCCGGGATTTGGGTAATGCTTGAAGATATATGGGCGGACCCCATGTGTGGTTCGCCACTAGCCCTTGCCTCTTCTTCCTCATAGTGGTCTATAAGGGGTGGTGAAATATGATGGGTATGTTGTGTTTGGATTGGTGGAGGAGGAATGTTGGAGGTGAATGATGGTTGAGCAGGTTGAATGGGTTGTGGTGTGATGTTGATGGTAGGTAGTGGTGGGATAAGGTTGGAAGTAGATGGGGGGTTAAGTTGTGATGGCCTTATTGCCTCGGCCGGTTGAGAGTTGGAGGAAGATAGGGCATGTGTCACTGCCTTCATAAAATTCTGGACAATGTTTTTCAGATCTTCAATATTCCGGGCATTTTCTACTAATCTTGCTTCAAAATCCGGAACCTGAGGCTGTGATCTTGGAGTATCTGGGTCAGTTTCTTGTCCGTCTCGAGGGTCCATGTCGTATCAAGTATCTTGCTTTTCAGATCCGTGCTCGGCTCAGGGTATGCTCCTGAAAAGATGGGAGATATAGAATGAGAGTTTGAATAGATGGGAGAGCAAGGGCATGCAAACGACTTAATAGTCTAGATGACCTGGGGACAATGCCCCTAGTCTGGAAGTTGAGTTAGCATGCAGGAGAAAGTTAGAGTATATGCAAAATGACCTAATTGTCTAGATGACACAGGGGCAATGCCCCTAGTCTGACAATTGGAATATCATGCAGGAGAAAGTCGGAATGCATGCAAATAACTTGTCTAGTTGACACAGGGGCAATGCCCCTGGTCTGGAGTTGGAATGACATGCAAGAGGGAATTTTTTTTCTTTCTTTTTTTTGAATTTTTTTGATTTCGTGATTGATTTTTTTTTTGTATTGGACAGGGTATGACATGACAGGTGTAGCCCAATAGGGTAGGCGTAGAGAACTCCGTTCTGCTAACCTGGATTGTTGGTAGCCAGGGCCTACTGAGCTAAAGTTGAGATAGGTGAATTGATTCTCCCATTACAACTTAGGATTTGAACCTCACATGTATGTCTGGAGACAGGGTAGAAGTATTTTATTACAAGCATAACAAAAGGCTCAGTACATGCCCCCTGGATGGGTGTTTATCTGGACAGAGTACCCTGATATTCAACCATGGTTGGGGGACAGGTATAGGGTACAAGCAGGTTAGGCTTTAGCATATACCTCTGGGTGAGCTGCTTGTAAGCTATACCTAGCCTAGTCTATATGTATGCATGCAGGGGTAATGCAAGGTGTTCCTAAAAGATGAAGGTCACTTAACACCGTATATGCGACTCCCTTGAAAAGGGACGATTGGTGTAAGCGGGAGCGTTCAGAACCGTTTCCTGAGGATAGTCACCCAACAGGCAAAGTTCCGCGGACCTCCAAGACTGTTAAGCCCCTGTCACTGAGGATAGTCATCCAACAGCCGTGAGCGTAATAAGCCTGTCTAATGGGTATTGGGTTGTTACACTAGTATGTTATGCATGAAATGCACTGTACAAGAAACATCCCAAAAAGTATAAAGAATCAGCACTTAATTAAATACTTAGGTATTTTAATTAAATTTGAGATTATTTGGCTTAAGTTTAAGTTCCGGCTTGAACCTATCCCCAGCAGAGTCGCCAGAGCTGTGAGCATGGGAATTTCCTACCCACTTTCACATTTGTGGTTTGACTAAGAGTCGCCACCTATTCATTCTTAGGGATAGGTCCCGGATTGATTTGGATAAGGCATATGGTCTATCAGAGTTAGGGTAAGTGGTTCGATTAAGTCCCGGGGAAGGTGTTAGGCACCCCAGGACCCCCGTTTTACAACGGTTACCTACTCCCTAAATTTAAGCCAAATTTAATCTCAATATTAATTAAAATGTCTAAATGTTTAATCAAATGCTAATCCAAGAAAGAAAGAAAGCTAGATTGACTAGGGTCGAACCCGGGTTGGGTTGCCTACGTACTCACATTGGGGTGAGATCAGACCGAGCGTAGTTCTGGCACATGAGCCCGTGCCAAGGCTAAGGGTGCGTGTGTGTGTGCATAAGGTGGTCAAGGGTCTAGCCTAGGGGCTAGGGTTTAGTTGACCGGGTTGGTCAAGTGCAAGGTCTAGGTCTAACCGCGGTTAGAAGGGTGTTAACCATGGTTGAGTAGGCTAACCAAGATCTAGCAAGCATGTTTTTGGTCTTTTGGTATTTTTAGATTTTTTTGGTATTTTGAGATTTTGTAATGTTTTTGGTATTTTGAGATTTTATCATGTTCTTTTTTTTTGGATTTTCATATAGGTGAGATTTTGGCAAACTTAACTAAAGTCAAATTTAATTCAAGAGAAAGACTAAGGAAAAGTTAGGCTAAAAGATTATATTTAGGACATAAAGAGGGGTGTGCATTGTGAATAGTAAATGGTCTATTGCCAACACCTATTTTGTTGGATTGGTGTTGATAATAAATCAAATACCATTGTCTTTGATATGAGGCATTTTGGATAAAGTCCTCTTTAAGTCCTTAGGTCCTTAAGTCATCATTTATCCATTCAAAATAGAACATGAAGAAAAAAGAAAGAAATGAAAAAGTGACAAGTGAAGAAAATGAAAACTCATCATCTCCTCTCTAATGTAGTCCCTTCACACCATTATGAATGATGTAATGAGATTCAACTATGAAAATTGGAGTGATGATGAGTTTCCCAAATGATTCTAGAAGAAGGACTAGAATCAAAATGAAGAAACAAAATAAAAAAGAGAGGTATAGCTTTAGCTTCCACTCTCTATGGGCCTACCCATATCCACACTAGTGGGTACATATGAAAGAAAGAAATATTTACATGAGAGAAAAAATAAGACATCTCCTTTCTTTTGAGGTGGGGTCCCTCTACACCATTAGATTGGTGTAGAGAGACCCAACTAAACTTGAGAAAAGAAAGGTCTTCCCAAATTATTCTAGAAGAGGACTACAAATAAAAAAAAAGATATGAACTAAAGAAGAAGATAAAGAATAAAAGGAAGAGTGCCTACTCCTCCAAGACTACTTCTCCAATGCTCCAAGAGGTGATGAGTTTTTAGAGTCCACAAAGGAAGAGAGTTAGTGAAGAACTCTAGGCTTTTACTCCTAGAATTCTCTACACACTCTAAACCTTGGCTTCTTCTAACTTTCTTCAAGGCTAAAAAGAAATAAAAGGGGTGAGAGGAGGAAGAGCTAGGGTTTCCACTTGGGATTTTGGAGGTGGAAGAAATGACTTGTGAGGGTCTTGTATTTATAGAGGTTTCAAGGGGTTGTGGCAATTTGGTGATTAATAGAGGGTTGGGTGAGAAGAAGGGAGGTGATTGGTTGGTCAAAATTGATGTGGTTGGTGATTGGGTAATCAAAAAGGTATGTACTTGATGAGAGGTGATTGGGTGGTCAAAAGGAGTGTAAGAGAATTAATTGTTTTGTAAGAGGTGTAAGAATGAGTGTAAGAGGTGTAAGGGAGTATGAGAGGTGATTGGTTAGTCAAAAAGGTGTGTACTTGGTGAGAGATGATTGGGTGGTCAAAAAGGTGTGTAAACATAAAAATGGGACTATTTGGGGTTTGAAGAAAAAAGAAAAGGTCTTTTGTAGGAAAGTGGAAAGTGGACTTAGGTTAGTGGGTCTTGGACATGGGTTGAATGGATGTGGGTATGTGGACTAGACCTTATGGATCATGAGTTGTTAGTAGATGGGTCATGGGTTATGGTTATTGGATTTTAACTATGGCAATTGGGCTTGGGCTATGGTAATTAGGCTTTCACTAAAGCAATTGAGTTTTGGCTAAGACAATTGGGTAGTTAGGCTTGGCTACTTGGGCTTGGGTAATGGAATTAAGTAATTGGGCTTGATTGAGTTGTTTGGGTACAAGTTTGGCTAAATGGGCTTGGGCTTGGGTAAACCTTGGAGCATTTGAAGAAGTGGGAAGAGGGATAGGGGGTGCAAAAATAGGGTGCTTACAGCGGGGTTTCAAAATCTTCATGTACATGAGAGAGAGTTTTGGCATATGGAGGGATTGTCCACTACGTCTCTCATAAGCTGGTGTGCTTAAATCTTGTTTTAATTTTTTTTTATTAAATTATTTTATTTAATGTAAAAATTTATGGACAAAAAACAGCGTCTTATGTAAGAAATTTCGTTTATCTTTATAATGCTTTTATTTTAATATATATTTAACAATTTTTTTCTTTATTCTGATCTATATTTTCCACTAAATCCTTTCCTTTCCATCATGTATGTGGAATTCATGTTCCCTGTGTGGTAAATTGTTTTTGAAAATTTTCCTAAATTTTTATTGATAATTTAATTTCTTTTGACTTAGTTATGATATTTAGCTTAACTGTACTAATTTGATAATTGGACTTTTTTTAATTTATCTTCACAATGCTCTACTAATTTTACTTATTTTCTAAATAAATATTTTTATTTCTTACAAACTATGCACTTGGCATGTGCATAGTCAACTAGTTTTTAACTCAAATGTGTACTATCCATAACAAAAATGGTGATATTTATCCTGTAGCATATCCAGGAATCTGTCAATTTAAAATGTCAATTTAAAATATAAATGCTTGACTCACTGCGGCACTTAATTATGTAGTAAAAATGTGCTGTCCATATTGGTCCATGCCACTTTTTTGACCACACATAAATTGTGGTTAAGATTCACTCACTCCTAAGGTTAAGTAATTTATTTTTAAATATATATATATATATATATATATATATATATATATAACTTAATTTTCTTAAGTTTAACCATAATTAAAAAAAAAGAAATACTTAACTTACTACTGCATTAGACTATGTAGTCTAATGTGTAGTCCTTATTGGCCCATGCCTCCCTTTTTATCACACATTTGTCACGCCCCAAAATCTTTACACAATAATACTAATATTTGCATAAATGTCAATACGTGAACCGGAAACAAAATTCCAATATTAATGGAAATTAAAATAATTTAATATTTCATTAAACAAATTTAAATAACCAGCATAACTAAAAAACTCAATAACATGAGTTCTCCTAAAAACTAAATCATCCAAAGATCTCATATAGTTTACTTCTCGACAGTTCTCTCACACTCTAACAGAGGAAGAGAACTTTAAGGCTGGTCTCACTTGCTCAAACGAGAGCAATTCCTATTCTTTTTAATCACCACCTGAAAAAGAAGAATCAACAAGGGTAAGACACAACTCAACAAGAGAATACTACTATAATTTAGATGTATTAACAATTCATATGATAAGATGACTAACAAATTATGTATATTATTCAATTAAGTCTTTACTTATGGTTCAGTCCAGTCAATAGGGGTCTTACACAACTTACCCTACTGACCAAGGGAATCCTTGGGGTCTCACACAGCTTACCCTATCCCTCGGGTTTCACACAGTTTACCCATCTGAGAATTGAGTGTCTTACACAACTCAACTCAATCCTCTGTTTCTGGTAGGTACTCTACACCACCCGGAAACCATCATTGAGTAAAACCCAACATTACCCTAGAATCAATTTAAGGGGGTCTTACATAACTTACTCCTTAAATGACCCTTAATCAAGGTTAAAACGATGTTTATCGAATCACCATTATTTTAGAAGATGAATTCCAACTATTATGAAAATATAACAAGACATTAAATGATAGTTATAACAATCATAATCATAATTCATAATTAAAATCTACAATGCTATAATTTACAATTTAATATTTAGACAGACATAACATACTTTATTTCAATAGGGGTTTCAGTTGTGTTCCTACAACTGAAACTTTAGTTATAAATATGACATATTTATAACTCTATAAATTCTAAATCTCACATGATAATGGGGTTCAGGGTTTCACAAACCCCCAAAGGCTTGGAAAACCCTTTTTATTTTAGTGAGTTTAGTAAAACCCTTATATTAGCATAAAAGAGCTCAGTTACTAACCAATTGGTTAGTAATTAATTAGTTAAGTTTGTTAGGGGTATCTTTCAACCACTAACAAATTAACTAATAAAATATAAGCCAAATTACTAACAAATTATTTAATAACTAATTATTTAAATTTGTTAGAGGTATCTTTCAACCATCTAACAAACTAACTAATTAGTTATAAAGGAATTCCAACAAAACAATATTTCCACACTCAAATAATATATATATACATTTAATTTAAAGTATCTTAGGAAAATTAATGTGAAAAAATATCATTTTTTTCCATTTTTGACTTTCAACTAAGGTTTTTGACCCACAAAACTATTGATTTTGAAAAAACTTTCTTCACGAAAGTTGTAGATATTTTCGAGCTCTTCGAAACGATATACTATCGGACTAAAATCGGACTAAATGTCATAAAGTTATGACCCATATACTAAAACTGGGTAAATCTCATTTAAATTAACTCAATTTCGAAAATCACTAATTTTAATCTCTTATATCTCTTATATTTTCTTCCCTAAAATCTAATATGTTATTCTATCATTTATTAAAATCACTCATAACATTTTTAATAAATCAGAATAATACCTGTATAAAATATTTATCCAATCTATCATATTTTCATACATACAATCATTAACACAAGAAGAAAAACACATTAAAATTCTTTGTATGATCATAACACACCCTACATCTAAATTATAGAAATATTCACTTGCCTCTAGATCTGATTTCAAGAAGAATGCAGGAGGCTGATTACTTAGGAGAGCTTTAATGCTAATTTGGATAATCCAATTCCATCACCAGGTTCTCCACGGGATCCGATAGAATTCCAAACTTTATAGCTGCTTTTCTCATCTCCTCCCAAAACGATTGTAACTCACTTCTCATAATTCAGGTTTAGCAAAAATACGACTATTAGGTTAAAAAATTCTATTTATACTAAACTCTATATAGAGAATTACTAATATATCCCTAATGAGACTTATTTGCTTATAACATTGATTTAACCAATTTAACTCATTAAATTAAATCATTGGGTTAGCCCTACCCCACCAAGGCTAGCCATATGACCAAACATCAAAATATTAATGATTAAATTACTCTCGGGATATAATTTACTAATTACTCTTGAGTGTATTTAATTTAAATTAGGGTCACTACAACATTAATTATAGTTAAGATTCACTCACTCCAAAGATGAAGCAATCTAACATTAGTTTTTTTAATAAAAAACAGAAATATTAACTTAAAATTTTTTAAGCTTAATCATAATTAAAAGAGTGTTAAAAAGGACACGTGACCGTAACATTAGACTACTTAATCTAATGTGTGGTGTGCTAATCAATGCTGTAAAAAGTTTTAAAAAGACATGGACCATGACATCAGACTACATAATCAAATGCATGGTGTGCTAATGAATTCAATGTTTGTAGGCTCCATGAGACTTTAGCATTACAATTAGTTACTATGAAACTCAAGGGGATTGAGTGGACACGTTACATTTCAAGAATAATTTTGAACAAGTGGCAGCTATAGGAATTTTAGGGCCTCGGATTGTCTCTGGCGAAGCCAGAAAGGGCTCTCGGGGTTCCATACATTGTGCGACACTTGGCGTAAAAATAGGGAGAAGTCATTCCATTTTCTCCCCATAATTTTGGCTTCTCCCCATTTGATATCTCACATCCTTATTCTCACACACACTTATCGTCACATGTCTTAGCCACATGTCTTATTATAGGAGGAGAAGTCAAAATCATGGGCCCCATGATTTTGACTTCTCCACCACATGTCACCTATTCTACGGAACCCCGAGATAAGCACTTTCGGGCTTCGCCAGAGGCAAGCCAAGGCCAAATTTTAGTGAGAAGAGTAGAGAAACAGAGACGTGTTGTTTGGCGTATGGTGGGTCCCACTTCACAGACGTTGACTCATATATGAAGAGGGATGAAATGAGATTTGAGACCTGGAAGGAAAAAAAAAGGAGCAGGACTCAGCTGACCCATGGGTCCGTTTTACCCCATGTCCTGGTGTCTCTTTTAACATCCCTTAACCCTGATTAAGTAACTAAATTAAAACAAAGATTTTGGTTTTTTCCTTTTGAAAAACCATGACTGGATTGCTTAATCCTAAGGGTGAGTGAATCATAATCAAAATAGGTAAGTATTTAAAATTGGGGCATAGACGAATGAGTACCTGCCCTTTTAATTATAAAATGGAACTCCGGGGTACGTGTACTATTTTCCAATCATGGTTTTTCAACAAACGAAAAAAAACCAAAATTTTAGTTTTAATTTTGTAATCTTAACCAGGGTTAAAGGGGTGTTAAAAGAGACACGAGGACACGCGGCTAAGATATGAAACAGACCCATGGGTCCGCTGAGCGCTGTTACTTACCATAAAGACCGGTGATCTTCTCCGGTTGTAACCGGTTTTTGACAAAACCGTTTAGTCCCTTGAGGTCACCACATGTCCCCTTTTACACCCCTTAATTGTGGTTAAGATTTACCTAACCTCAGGGTTCACCCACCTATCTTTGGTTTTTAGAAAAAATTAACCTTGGGAGTTGGTAAATTTTAACTATGGTTAATAAATGTTTTAATATTTTTTTTCTAAAAACCAATGATAGGTGGGTGAACCTTAAGGGTGAGTGAATCTTAACCATTGTTAAGAGGTGTCCAAAGGGACATTTGGCCACCTAAGGGCCGTAACCGGTTTTTGGCGAATAGGACCCTACCATAAAATATCCTTGAAATTGGAACACAGAAGCGTTATGAATTCCAATTCAATATTCCTAGATTTTGTTAGCATTGTGAGTCGGCCAGGAGGTTTTGGGTACGGTGACGGCCGAATTAAATCCGATTTCGAAGGATCGGAGGGTGGACCTTTTTCAACCTTCCGTCCACAGCATGAGAATGTGTAGAGGAGAAGTCATCTCATTTTCTTTCCACGATTTTGACTTTTCCCCTCTTGATATCTTGTTCTTTTTTATCGCCACATGTCATGTGTGCAGTCAAGACCTCTTTTTGGGCTTTGGCTTGTCTCTGGCGAAGCCAGAAACCCCTCTCGGGGTTCCATACATTATGCGACAGTTGGCCAAAAAATGGGGAGAGGTCATTTCATTTTTTCTCCCCATTTTTTTTGACTTCTCCCCGTATGATATCCCTCCCCTTTATTCTCACACACTTATCGCTACAAGTCTTATGTCTTATTAAGGGTGGAGAAGTCAAATCGTGGGCCCCATGATTTTGACTTCTCCTCCACTTGTCACCTATTCTATGGAATCCGAGATAAGCCCTTTCTGGCTTCGCCAGAGACAATCCCAGGCCTTTTTTTTGGGCATCTGCCGGAGACAGTCCCATGCCTCCACCTCCACTTGGCAGCTCTGTTCTTTTGGCTCAGAAATCTTGACAAAAAATCCAATTTTTAACACATTTCACTTCTCCTTGCTTTGACCTTCAAATACAGAAGAGAGTGAGAGTCTTAACCACCATTGTTACAGCATGAAAAGCTTCATCAATGGTGATTTCTTCAAACCCCATTCTTATCTAAAGGTCTCAGCTTTCGTTCTCATCTCGTTCGCTCTCTTCTACCTTGGAAAGCACTGGTCCGATGGATACAAGCAGCTCGTCTTCTTTAACAACAATCAAACGCCTTTCAACTATAGAAACCCTTCTGTCGTCATTTCTCCGAATTCCAACACCACCTTCGATCTTCCCCTTTTCATCAACAATCACACCGAAAACCTTTCTGATCAAACTTCCCCTTTGAATTCTCCTTCTGCAACTCCATCGCTGGAGAATTCTCCACCGTCCGATCCGCCGCCACCGTTGGTGGAGAGATGTGGGATTGTTGATGAGAATGGGACGATGACGGATGATTTCGAGGTCGGTGAATTGGATCCGGATATTTCTGAGAATTGGGGAGATGGGAGCGAGACGGAGGAGAAGGAAAAGAGTGGGAATTCTAGGGTTAGGGTTTCGAGATTTGCATTTTGTCCGGAGAGTATGAGAGAGTACATACCTTGTTTGGACAATGTTGAGGCAATTCGGAAGCTGCGTTCGACGAAGAAAGGGGAGAAGTATGAGCGGCATTGCCCCAGCGATGGTCAGAGTTTGAATTGCTTAGTTCCGGCACCGAAGGATTACAGGTCTCCGATTCCGTGGCCGAAAAGCAGGGATGAGGTATTTCTCTTTCTTTCTTTTTTCCTTGATCTTCTTTCTGAAGTTTTTTTCCCCTTCTTGGTCTGAATTATTAGTTTAGAGTATGAACAATCGTAAAGAAAGTTTCTTTTGTTGTACTCAAAAATTTGAAACTAGAATCAAATCCTAGAAAAATAATTTGCAAGTCTTTGATGACAACAATTTCATAAAGTTTCTACTTGGAAACACAAGTAGTTCACATATTACAAAGGAAATTTTCTTGGTTAAACCGTGCAATTTCATTACAGGTATGGTTCAGCAATGTACCCTATACACGTTCGGTTGAAGATAAAGGGGGTCAGAATTGGATTTTGAGAAAGAAGAAAAAATTTAAATTTCCTGGGGGTGGTACACAGTTCATACATGGAGCTGATCGATACTTAGAGCAGATTTCACAGGTTGGTTCCTTTCAAAGTTTTAGGCTTGGATAAAGAAAAATACTCTGGTATATGTCTATATTATTTCTGGGTGAATTTGTTTCTCATATTTGTACCTGAATATGCAGATGGTTCCTGATATTGCATTTGGTCATCATACCCGAGTTGCCTTGGATGTTGGATGTGGTGTAGCAAGCTTCGGGGCCTATCTGTTTTCACGGAATGTGATCACTCTGTCCATAGCACCAAAAGATGTTCATGAGAACCAGATTCAATTTGCTCTTGAGCGTGGTGTACCTGCAATGGTGGCAGCTTTTGCGACACACCGCTTGTTGTATCCAAGCCAGGCTTTCGACTTGATACACTGTTCAAGATGTAGAATTAATTGGATCCGTGACAGTAAGCCTTGTTCTTGTTTCATATTTCAAATTAGGAAGAGTCTAGTCATTTAAAGTGGTATGAAAACTTTCATTCGTGACAAGTTTATGACATTAATGTGCACCAATTTGATATTGTTTACATTTGATTGTATAATTTATTCATGTCGTCTTCTCTTATTCAGATTCCATCTTTATAAATTACAATTCTCATATGGTGAACAAATAATTCTGGGAATCTGATGTTGAACTCCATAGAAGTATTATTTCCATTTAATCTGCAAAACTGTTGTAATAGAAATGAGATGTAAATTTTTTAATTTTTTTTAATGCTTGATGGCTAAATCTTACTCAGAATTTGTTACTGATTGTTCTTTTTCTTTCTTTTGTTTGTGATGAAGATGGAATTTTGCTTCTTGAGGTCAACAGGATGCTCAGGGCTGGAGGATACTTTGCTTGGGCTGCACAGCCAGTTTATAAACATGAAGAAAACTTGGAAGAACAATGGAAAGGTAACACCAACTGGAACGCATTCAAAATTAACCTGTTCAATAGATATTGGTCATTTTAATGCACATATAAATATTGAAAGAAAAATAGCAATAGAAAAGAATGAAATAACCTCTCCTTGTCGGAAACTGCTTACCCGACATTGCTATTCATCACGTTATTTTCTGTCTTGCTTAGCGAGTGTCTTGTAATTACATTAAGGGAATGAAAAATGGCAGAACGACCATAATGATAATCAATTTCCAACTTCATGACTACGGGATTCGGATGATAACTTTGTCACCTTTTCTTTCACGAATTTCTGATCGTGCTCTTCATTCTCAGAGATGGTGAACCTTACTGTTCGTCTTTGCTGGGAGCTTGTGAAGAAGGAGGGATATATTGCTATATGGCGGAAACCATTTAATAACAACTGCTATGTAAATCGTGAGGCTGGAGCCCAACCTCCTCTATGTGATCCAGATGACGACCCGGATAATGTCTGGTACCTTCAGTATATGCCTTTCAAATTTATTCTTTTCTTTTTTATTTAATGAAGGATAAATTCATATTTTATCGATAAAGATTCAATATATATGAGCATGGAAAGATGGAACAATAGAAAAAAACAAGAAGGGGTCACCAGTGAGTGAACCCAAGATGAAAAAAGAACAAACAAGTACAATTCATAGCTAGAAAATAACAAAAAGAGCGGCCCCTAGAGGGCAGTCAGCATCCAAGACAAGAATAATAAAAGCCTAGACCAATTCAAGTTGATGAGCTCTGCTTTGCACGATATCCACTGGATAAGCATTTGTGTTGTTCTCAATTGTATTGAGTGGATAGACACAAGAATCTTATTTAAAAAAAGCTATCATTTTGCTCTTTCCAAAGGACCCACCCATACCATTACCCCTGGAAGGAGAGAGCGAAGAAGGCGGTAATCAGGATGGACCTTTACCATGAAGGATAAGTTCATTAAACTAGTCTGAGTGTTCTAATTTCTAGGTAATTATTTGGTATCTTAAGGGTTTTCCATAAATGGCTTAGCAATGTCAAATAAATAAAACAGAGCCATTGGGATGTCCATAGTTGAAACTAGGCTTCGAAAGTATTCGTTTCCTTTATAGTTTATCTTTGATGTCTACTTCTTTTCATGTAAAGTGATGTGAAGTGTGTAACTGTATTCACAGCATTGAACATTGAGATGATTAGACCTGGACATCTTCAATGCTTTTGAATCCGTGCATGCAGTTAGATCCGATGAACTCTATTCCGCCTTCTCTTCTGGTTCTTCTCCTGAGCCGACCCTCTAAAATATGTGTCCATGGCCGAAGGACCAGTTCCAACTTCCACTTTCAGCTTGTTGGCGCTGCAAATCCAAAGAATGTTCCATTCCATAGACAGTAAAGAGAAAGCAGCCTTTGCCAGGATATCTAATCCTAATTGCGATCACCACATTCCAGTTAAGTTAACCTCAACATGTACCTTCTTCAGTTGGGTCGACCATTAGTGAACTCACCCAACATATAATTACTGAGGAAGGTCCTCTCCCGAGCCCTTGTAGCACTTGTCACGCCCCAATTCTGGATTTTCTGAATCTAGAGGCACAACGACATAGCAGATCAAATATGATCATACATGTTTTTCTTTTCAAGTTCACTCCGAATCTCGAGGCGCAACGTCATAGCAGATCAAATGTACATGTTTTTCTTTTCAAGTGCACAAACCATATGATCTTACAAAGCATAACTAAAAGATGACTTTCATTATTAAAATACTTACAGTCGACATTGAAAGTTCTTAAACCTTATACACTTCTTTCAACCAAAACACTAAGAATACCTCCAAAATCTCATGCCTTGCCTGTCAAACCCTATACACCAAAAAGCTATCTCCTCTACTACTCCTCACTCTGCAAAATAATGGTTAAAAGAAAAGTGAGCTAGAATTAAATTGAATATCAAACCCTAATGAATATGGCAACTACTCACCAAAATCGTATTAAAAATCAAACCCTATAAAATATGACAATTACTCACCTGAATCGAATTCTCTTCCTTCTTCTCTTTTTCCCTTTTCTTCTTTCCTTTCTTTACTTTGCCAAGCCATTGTGAGATTCAACTCTACCTCACCTTCTCTATTTATAGATGGAGCCATGCCTCCATATAAAGATATGTGTCTTTACACATGTCTTACTTGGAAAATATATATAAACATGTATCTTGTGAGATGTCCTAAAAGAGACATGTGTCCTGTGAGGTGTCCTAAGAGATGTCTAGAGAATGACATGTGTTGTGTGAGGTGTCTAAAGAATGACATGTGTCCTATGAATTGTCTAAAGAATGTCATGTGTCCTACCTTATATAAATTCCTTTATTATTTTTTTAGTCCTCAAGAGTTTTTAAATTTCATTTTAATTCTTTCCTTCTTTAGAATTTTTCTATTTAGTCTCTGCAGAAGTAAAATACCAAAACATGTGGTTTAAAACATAACATGAAAAATGTGGGTCATTACAGCACTAGCGGCATTAATAATTTTTCTTTTCTCATCTTCACTCAATTTCTATATTTGTCTGTTCCAGTCTTTTTGTAGCTGTTCCTCAATCTCTTCTTATCCAAGACCGTTGAATCTCCTTAGCCCAGCTGCTGAACATTCTGCTCCTAGATTGTTAGAGAGGATTCCCCTGCCTTAAGGTTTCAGAAAATCCCAAATTTTGCGACCTAACATGCTGTCCATCTCTTCTTCTTTAGCTTAGAAACATAGTCATCCTTCTTTAATCCATGCAACAAACTATGCAAGTTTTGATTTGCGATTCTTATGTGTCAAATCTAGGAATTTTTTTTTTTTGGGACGGTGTAAACCATTGCCTATTGGATAATTGAAAATATAAAAGTAAGAAGTGTGGATGTAGGGACCTTGTATTCTTTAGTTACTTTATGGCGGTAATTTAAAGTTTAAACAATATTGAGTTCAATATCTTGCATAAGTTGTCCATGCACCATCATTTTATATGCTCTTTGCCGTTGCCTTGAGGTTGCAATTCTTCTGAAATAGTACTATTTTCCATGATTTTTTTAGGTATGTTGATCTAAAAGCATGTATCACTCGACTACCTGAGAATGGATATGGCGCAAATGTTACCACATGGCCTGCACGCCTGCATAACCCGCCAGATAGGCTCCAGAGCATACACATGGATGCCTACATATCTAGAAAAGAGCTCTTCCTGGCAGAATCAAAATACTGGAATGAGATAATAGGAAGTTATATTCGTGCTTTACATTGGAGCAAAATGAAATTGCGAAACGTGCTGGACATGAGAGCTAGGTTTGGAGGGTATGTCGAACAGTTCCATTTTGTTACTGCATAATGCTTAGAAATACTATGTGAAATTTCCAGTTTCACAATACTGTTTCCTTCTATTATATATTACACTTCATCTGAATTTAACTTTTCATGGTTGATATCATGGTTGTGGCAGATTTGCAGCAGCATTAATCAATCAACAAATTAATTGCTGGGTACTGAACGTTGTTCCTGTTAGTGGACCTAACACCTTGCCTGTTATATCTGACCGGGGACTTCTAGGAGTTATGCATGACTGGTATGACCTATGCATAAAACTTGCTTCTTTAACCAGCAATGAATATGTGCGCTATATATATATATATTGATGGTATGTCCGAACACCAGATTCTTAATATATATATATAATACAGCTAGGATTTTCTTGTAGGGGGCAAGTGATGGTCGATTGATAATGTTAGTAACTGTTGATGGTGAAATATTCTGGGTGTAGGAGGTGTGAGGGGGTTCAGGGGCATAGCTCCCGAAGAAAATTTTTGAGGACCAAGTTCGTGGACCATCTTATCCTTTGTGTCCGTTTGTGGAGAATGCTCTTTTTTCAAAAGTTAGGGCAGCAACTTTCCCCCTTGTTCCATGGTTATGCGCTCTTAAATTAAATAATATAAAACTTTTTTTCTTTCAAAAGTTCAAGAGGGCAGCTGCTCCCCATGGCTCCGCCCTTGTGTGTGTATATATATATATATATATATGTTTGTATATATAGGCAAATGCCAATGTCCACACTGTACATGAATTTGCTAACTTCCACCATGTATTTTTTGTCCTCTAGAATCTAGATACATTTAAATTAGGGGCAAAATTTATTGAATTTTGAGAATATTAGATCCCTAAAAATTAGATTTTTCTGCAGGAGAAGCCGAGAATGAGACTCCGACTTCCACTTCATGGCACCACGTGTCTCATTAACCTTGCTCCCATTAAGCTATGGTTAATGTTGATCCAACCTATGTTTTAGAAAAAGTCTAGCAAAAAAGGGGCAACAAATTATGTTCCGTACAACAATTAGGACAAATTGCACAAGGGAGTGAAAGTCTGGAGTAGTCGTGGAAAACCATGACTTGGAGAATGATGATTTTTAGGGATTTTGTTTTTAAAAAATGGACAAATGATCAATTTAGCCTCATTTTTAATGTCTTAATAGAAAAAAAGATTGTGAACGTTAGGGTCACTAATGGCGTGGATGGTAGTAACACCCATATATATGTGTGTGTGTGTGTGTATATGTATAAGTCATGCGTTTCAATGTCACCTACCATGGTTTTGGGCCTACAAAAAAGAAGCCAATGAGAGGAAGGGGGATGCGTGCCACATGGCTAATTTTCAGCCCAATCAGATGACTGGGGGCCGTCCGATCGGGGTAGAGTTGGCCATGGGCCACATCACTAGACCCAATACCATAGTCTAGTGATGTTGCCCATGGCCAACTTCCACCATGATCAAAAACGGCCCTCGGTCATCCGATTGGACTAAAAATTAGCCATGTGGCACCATCTCCCTCCCTCGGTTTTTTATGTAGACCCAAAAGCAAGTGGAATCAAAATGCGTGACATATAGGAAACACCATCTATGCATCATAATCATAATATATATATATGGGATGTGCTAGAGTTCACGCCATGCGTGAACTCCATATCCTTCACGCAGGCAAACATTGCAAAGGACAAAATGACATTTTTGCAATTAATGACAATTCTAAGGCATTTTTTATGAAATCAATAAATGACCATTTTTCCAAGATTACCCTTAACTTCTTTTATCAATTACTAAGAATACCTTTCAATTTAGCCTGCGTGAACTCTATGAGAGTTCACGCACTACGTGACACCTATCATTTCCCTATATATATATATATATATATATATATATATATATATATGTATCTGTGTGTGCGTGTGTAAAGTTAGGGATAATTTAGACCATCCCCAAGGGTAAGTAGCAAATGAAGATAGCAAATGTGTCATTTGCTATCTCATATATATATTTGCTACCTCCATTTGTTACTTTTAAAATTTGTCACTCCAAGGGTAAGTAGCAAATAAATTATTTTATTATTATTTTTTCTTTTACCTATTATAATCGTTTATGCATGTTTATTACTGTTTAAGTACGTTTATGACCATTTATTGCTGTTATGACCGTTGCAATTCAAATTTTGCATTTTCTTTATAAATTCAACAACTTCGCCACTCATTCTCACACACATTTCTTATTTTCACCAACTTCTCAACTCCGACCATCTCTAATTCTGATGGATCTGCTCCGCCCTGACCCCGCCCCGCCGCCGCCCCCACCCCCGCCCCCGCTCCTGCTCCCAACTCCGACTATGAATTGAAGATGTTAGCCTTACTTGCTCTACAACAAGAACAATCTGATGCAGAGAGAAGAACGAAACCACGTCGCAGTTCCATTTAAGGTCACGCAACTATTCGACGTGATCGAGTTCAAGGCCACGAAAGATTCTACAACGACTATTTTTCTGAAAACCATATGTACTCTTCTATTCAATTCCGAATGAGGTTTCGATGAGCCGACCACTTTTTCTTCGAATAAAGTCTACAATGGAGGCTCATGACTCGTACTTTGTCCTAAAAAGAGATGCAAGTGAACACCTTGGTTTGTCATCTCTTCAAACGATCACTGCTTCAACGTGGATGCTTGCATATAGAGTAGTGGCAGATGCTGTGGACGACTATGTGAGGATTGGTGAAAGTACCCCAATCGAAAGTCTAAGAAGGTTTGTTAGGGCAATGGTTGAATTGTTTGGTGAGGAGTACTTAAGATCACCAAACAACGACGATATTTCTAGGCTACTAGCTCAAGGTGAGGCCCGTGGATTTCCTGGGATGTTAGAGAGTATCGATTGTATGCATTGGAAGTTGAAGAATTGTCTAGTTTCATGGTCAGTATGAAAGTGGAGGCCACCACGATCCATCAATTATTGAAATCGTGGCTTCGTATGATCTTTGGATATGACATGCTTTCTTTGGGTTACCGGGATCTCACAATGATATCAATGTGTTAGAACAATCTTCTTTATTTACCAACCTCGTCCAAGGAGAAGCACCTCCAGTCAATTACTCAATTAATGGTCATGATTATACAACGGGGTATTATCTTGCCGATGGCATATATCCCCCATGGTTAACATTTGTAAAAACAATTGCATGTCCATGAGAGAATAAGGACAAACATTTTGCTGTAGCTCAAGAGTCGGCAAGGAAGGACGTCGAGCGAGCATTTGGAGTACTCCAAGCACGATTTGCAATTGTTCATGGACCTTCTCTTTTTGGGATCTTCCAACACTTAGAGATATCATGAAGGCGTGCATTATAATGCACAACATGATAGTTGAAGATGAACGCGATGTTTTCATACCTAACCTCAACTACGATGTAATTGATGAAAATATTGCGGTGTCACACTAGCGTACGGTAGAACTATCGCAGATTATTCAAAATCACCGTCGCATTCGAGATAGAGGAATACATTCTCAACTACAAGCAGATCTAGTTGAGCATTTGTGGCAACTTCAAAGGACTTGTATGAACGTCTAAAATACAATAATGATAGCAAATAATGAAAAGAAACAACTAGTCTTCAAACACTACCAAAGCCTCTCTGAAGAATTTGCATCCTAAGGCGACTAAAATATTATTGGGCATCAGGAGTCATTCCACTTGTATCCATCATCATTATTTTCTCATCTTATTCTACTTGTAATCATCGTTGTCTTTCTTTTTCTAGGTTTTAGTTGCCTTTTGGCCAGCTCCAATTATTTAGATTGATCTGCTTTTTTTCTTCAATTGCCTGCAAGTATGTTGCATTTGTTTTCTTTCTCGCTTCCATCATTTCTCTTATAAGAGCCACAACAATAGGCATTTCTGTGATATTTTTTCCGCGATATCGCATATTTCGCTTCTTAGCATTCCTGCCTGGTGGTCTCACAAAATCAGTGTTTGGGACGTCGTCCTCCGCAAGATTTATGGGAGTCTGGAGTAGAAGGTGATGACATGTCGGAAAATGATTTTGCAGCCTTGCCTCTAAATGATGGTTTTTGCTTACTAATGTCATCCATTCACTTCGGCTGGAGTCTCAACAAATTCCAACAATAGTCAAACATGAATTTTTTTCCAACCGTTTGTTTGTCTAGTGCTTTTGCATCCGCAATCTGAAAAAATATGAATCTTAATTAAATATATGCAAAACAACAATATCATTCAAACAATCCAAGTTTATTACCTTGTTTTAATTAAATTTATGCAAAACAACAATAATTAATCATATATTTAGGTTTACCTTGTCTTGTTCATTCTTTCCACTTTGACGCATATTTTCAATTTGAGCATGACATCCACAAAATATTTTGTTGGTTGCATGTTGACTAGTCGCTCACCGTTGTAGTGATTTCTCATCCCGATCAATATCAATTTTCTTATAGTAGTGGAAATACTGTTATAGTCGCCCCCAGAAAGTGTTTTTACTTTGGTCGTTTCCGTGCATGACATTCATATTGATGTTGAGTCATGCCATCACAAAGAATATCTTCTTGTACGTTGAAGTTAACACCTTGTTTTTTTTAGCGCTCTCTGGCAGGGCGCTAGATTGAGCGGAATGAGTAGGGAATTGCGATGATTGATCCACAATTTCCTAAGTAAAAAATTCAAGATTCATCTCCAAACTAATTTTAAAAATACTAGAACAACAAAATAAAGTGGTAAAAAAAAAATTACCTTGGTTTTATAGTCAAGGCAATAGAGTCGTTGGTGGATTATGACCGTTTATATAAACTCAAAGAGTTGTTGGAATCCTTTTACCGTTTGAATATGACATAAGGGAGAGAGGGGCCCACTAAATATTTTAATGCGGAAAAGGATTTGCTACCTGGTTGAACACTCGGCAAATTTGCTGGGTTTTCAACCAGGTAGCAAATGGAGATTCGAATTTGACGTATCGGTTGGAGATGGTTTTTGCTAAGGTGGCACTGCAAACATCTTTTGCTACTCCATTTGCTACTACGGTTGGATATGGTCTTAGTCTTTTCATAGGGCACGAGTCATTAAATGTAGGAGAGACAAAATACAGTTTGACTTTTCTTGCACTTCTTGTCTCCCTTTAATAAATTGTCCCCTATGAAAAAACCAAAGTACCATTATATTTACTAGAATGATATTTAATACATAAGGGTAAAAAAGACTAGTGAAAATTAACAAATTCACTAGTCTTTGTGAAGGATAACATTTATGGTGGTTTAGCTAGACTTGGAACATGCAATCTCATGTTCAATTCAACATTTGAGCTGCAGACTCGTGCCCTATTCATTTTGCATTGGTTTATTTCTGGTTGAATTTTGAAAGATGGAATCAAAATATAACTGACAGACCGTAAAAATGGTCTACCAATGGCATAGTTGCACACAAGGATCATATGCAGGGAAATGATTCCCGCATAGGAGATCTCCTGTACCGAAACCAACCACATCAAATAATTGTGACTTCTCAATTAACCACATTCTATTGGACTGTCAGAAGAGTTATTAGTGTCCTAGAGAAATACTGGAAACTGGATTATCATGACTAGTCAATTTCTCCAGTTCACCTCTGGGGTTGGCTATGCTGTCAGTAGACCATCACTGCGACCTACTAGATGGATACCTTAATATTGTCCTAAATTGTAGTTCAACTCTTTCTCATATTTGAACATATGATTCCTTGGAGATGCTGCATACATGACTTCGTTATATTAATGTGTTGAAATACTTATTATTGGTGTACTATTTCATTTTTGAATAGTATGGTTGATAAATTACGGATTGATATTCTAAAACGTCCCATACAAGGAAACACATAATAGTGATTAAATTATCAACAGGCACATCAATTCTGTTGGTGCATCAGAAAAGCCAATACTAGGGATATTAATCGTTAGTTTGTATGGATTGTAGCCTTGAATGCTTGACAGGGGTACCCAATGGAAGCCATTTCAATTGTTATGGATCCCAATCTCAGTATCCCATTTTTAAAATTATTTGTGATTTTGTGTGTACGCATGTGCGTGTGTGTGAAGACAGCCCACCATTGAACACCTGAACTAGGTATATCACTTGTTGATTGTGGATGCTAAAATTAGTTTTTTTTTTTTCAAATAGCCAAGAGGTTGAGATTTCCCGCATCTATGATGTCATTCCATTGATTCTTGTTGTTGTTTTAACTGACTTCAAAGTGATTCAAAAATGATAAAATGCCTCCAATACTTCACAGGTGTGAACCATTTGATACATATCCAAGAACTTATGATTTATTGCATGCAGCTAGCCTCTTATCTGTTGAGCGGAAAAGGTATAATCCACATCTCTATCCATTGGCTTCTACTTGCTAGTTAGATAATTATAGCATCTCAGGATTGTACTTGCACCTTTTCTTTTTTTCTTTTTCAGTTGCATATAGGGGAGTGGAAATTTCTGTTATCTCATGTATATAATACAGGACATCAACATCATTTTTTTCATTTTTTTGGGAAATCCTTAACATTTGTTTCCTTCTAATTTGTGTCTCAGATGCAGCATCTCTACCATTATGCTTGAGATGGATAGGATGCTGAGACCCGGGGGACATGTATACATCCGTGACTCTCTATCCATCATGGATGAAGTTCAAGAAACCGCGAAGGCCATGGGGTGGCACACGGCACTACGCGACACGTCTGAAGGCCCTCATGCAAGTTGGAAGATCTTGATTTGTGAGAAGCGGCTGTTGCGTGCTTGAAGCAGCGAGACTCAGGAATGAAATTAGTATCTGCGATTTCTCCGTCTTGTAAGGAAGAGATCAAGCAGGCTGGAATTAATTCTTCTCTGTATAGTCCCATCACAGAGGCCTTGATGCAAGAAAATGCTCTGAGTTATGCATGTGTCAAATTCAATCACCAAGTGCATCTGACAATTTTTCATGTAATTTACCAAAAAACAAAAGAAAGAAATACATGTAAAATTTCAAAGTTCTGACATTTGTTATAGTTAGCATTAACAGCAGGACCATTCACCTTTTTTTAAAAAAAAAAAATCCTTTCTTATTAATTTTGAGAAAGTGAGTGCTATTAAGTGGTCTGACAATATGTTTATTGGGTCCGTGTTCGCCACCTCTACGAACTCGCCCACCATTTGTATGGTCAGGATCTATTGGGAGGTTAGGATCATTAGCTAAACCTGAATTTTTGTCTAACTAAGTCTTCTTAAGGGGGCACAAATTAGTTGATAAGTCGAGCATTCCTTGAATGGTAGATACAAGAAGGTTAGTATGTTTCGCTTTGGGGGCAGCCGCAGGTATCCTGTCTTTGCTGTTAATTTTCAGGGAAGGTTTTAAGGGTTACATATTCCTCAATATCTAGAATTTGTATTCTAATCTTCTCTGCAATCTGTTTAATTTTTTCTGCATTCTCTTTGTTCTTTTTATTTTCTTGCATTTGATTAAAAAATCTTACATATTTTAATTTGTATTTCTTGTAAATGTGTAGATGATGTGATATTTCAGTAGACGTAGAAGTAGCTTTATTTGTGTGAATACGTAAGGGATGATCCTGACCTTCTGATATATAAATGTGTTCTAGATTTATTCATAGTAAAGAGGAAAATTGTTTTCCTTGTTTCTTTTCTTCTTTTTTTGGGTAAATTGTTATTTATAGAGTTCACAGCCACGGATCTCCCCCTTTAGTGCAAATGCAGTGCTTTTTTTAATTATGGAGTGATGCAGTTAGTTTTGCAAAAACACTTTCTGTCCATAATTACAAAAGTGCCACTGCCATAGGCAAAAAGGGAAGCTCCGTTTTTCCGCTGCAAAGCAAACAATAATCAGCTGAATGAACAAAACTTCCCTTGCAGCTGATTAATGTTCAAGCAGAGCTCCGCTTTGTATTTAAATTGTTATTTATAGTCACATAAATAATATAAATGCTTTTATAGCATAACTCCATTATGGAACCTACTTTGGCACAATAGGTTTATCTTGACCCGAAATTAAGAAACAGCACAGAATACAAGCTGGAAACCTTGGCCACAGTTTACAGGAGGTTTTCTTGGAAGGATGCGCTGTTTGAGTACCTGATAACCAACTCAGCCTGAAGATCCTACTTGGTAGCTGAAGCTGGATTTCTTTTTTCGTTCTCTTGTGAACTAGTCTTAACCTTTACTCCCAAAGTGTACTCACTAATATACTTTCAAACCTTAACAGTTTAATTCAATTATTAAAAGGTTAAGATTAGAGCTGATGTGGCATTAGAAAAGACAAAATAAGCTAAGCCATACCCTCACCCTAAGTGGTTAGTTATAGATGGTTAGGATTTAGAAGTATATTTGGGAGCACCCATAGACTATCTCTTATATGGGTAGTTTTACTTTTACCTATGTTAATAGCTTTTTAAATTTTAGCATCAAAGACTCATACACGCATACTTTTGTTTGAGACAGTTTAGCGGCTGCTATATTAAGTATTGTGTATTCGTTGAAGCTTGATAAAATTACCTCTCTAGCTAGTTCTTTTATTATATAAAGTTTGATGGCTAAGTGTGCATTCCTGAACTTTAGGTGAAAGGGAGGGGGATTAAGATGTGATTAGACCAGCCTATCCTAATCGGAAGCCTGAGTTCTAGGCATAACTTGAGACCCAGATCCAGATGGGTTTCAAGGATTGTGAGCTGATTCTCGAATTATACCTTAATTCCATTGCTGTGATTGAATATTGTGTATGTGGGGTTTATGTTTGAGAAGTCTGCCTGGATTTTATGGTTTAAAGAAGTCTGTTTGAGAATTTCTAATCATACCAGTATGGCTTTGGACTGAAATGGCGGACCGATACTGGGAAAGTTTAGAAATGTCTTGCATCAGATGAGCCTCATATCTGCATATTTCAATGATGGCAAAAAGAAAAAACACATTTGTCAATTTTCAGGAAATGTTTAAAGGTTACACAAAAGATTCAAATCCCAGCATTCCCAATTCTTTGGTTGAAAGAACGCCTAAAACCCCCCCAAAAACAGTTTGAAGCAGAACCAATTTAAACCATATTGCTAACCATAGCATGGGCCTCGAAAGTTTTACCGAAAATCAGATCACCATTATTGTATCAAACATCAGTCATTGGTCAGATTGTTTTGGCCTCCACACCTGTCGCCCTCTTTGCGAAGAGGTGGAAGGTCGGGTTCCTGGCTGCAAGTTCATGTTCTGAAATAGATGTTGGATTGACAAAGACACTGCACTGGCCTGTGTACGAGACCCAAGGCGACCTCTCCCATGGGCACTTGGAACCTCCCTTGCTGTGCTGCCTCCACCATGGGCACTTGGAACCTCCCTTGGTGTTCGGCTTCCACCGTCCGCACTTGGAACCTCCCTTGGTGTGCTGCCTCCACCACGGGCACTTGGAACCTTTCTTGGTGTTCGGCTTCCACCGCGGGCACTTGGAACCTCCCTTGGTGTGCGGCTTCCACCATGGACACTTGGAACCTCCCTTGGTGTGCTCACCACAAACTGAGATCTGATTTGGTGCCTGACCAAACTGGCAATCAAAGAACTTCGGTCCTGATTAACTAAGAGAAGCCTACGGTAGGTTCCCTCAAATGCATCGGATATTTTGCTTAGCTGATTCCTGCTAACAGCCCTAGAGGCATTTTCATGCTGCTCAAATGGATCTTCAATCTAACCAACAATCAACAATGACAGTGTACAGTAAGAAGTAGAAGAGAACTTATCCAGAGATCCAATTTAGCATCTTTGCTGCAAGTGTACACTAAAAAGTAGAAGAGAACTTATCCAGATATCCAATTTAGCATCTTTGTTGGAGAGGGAGAGAGAGTTTACAAGTAGTGTGTAAGTTTTGCCCAACCATCTGGTCTTACTCCTTATGTTTTCCCATTGTCCTGTGTACGTGCAAATTGCGCGCTCCAATGCCATTAAGTTGATTTTAGAAAACTGCAAAGCACATGAAAGAGGAACGGATAATAGGAAAATAGTAAACGGACCACCCAATTGCTAAGAGACATGTGGCAACAAAAAATTTTATTTTATTTTTGTTAGTTTCTCTTTCCCAATGTGTTAAAATTTGATTGGAGAGGTCAGCTTAGAAGAGGACCTTACGGTCCTCTTATCAGAACTCTAAGCAATAACCATCCCTGGCTCGGTAGATCACTATTATCATCAGCACTATCATCTTTATATCAATGTAGTCAAGGCGTCGCTTAGGCGATTTTGGAGCATCATCACCTAAGCGCCTCCCTAGGCAGGCATTTTGCAATTTTCTCTTCAATATAAGCCTTTTTGACAGCTTATTTACATATAAATATCATTTAAGTAGATATTTATACGTAAATAAGGTTATACTCCCCATTTGAATTCAATAAAAATTATTATATCCAAATTTCTAAAGAATGAAAAGTCAACTTTTCAGTTCCAGAACAAAATCCACTTTTTAGCGCTTTTTCAAATTTTCAAATTTCAAATGCTAAGGTATTTCTCAAATCTTAAAAGTTCATAAATTATACCATATCAAAACTTTTTTTTGGAAGGCCCATACCAAAACATTACTAAAACTCAAAAGTCCGGCGAAAACAGTCTGATATTTTAGTCTTCAAAAATATTTTTATCTATAGGGTCAAAAAGTCAACTAACAGTTTAACAGAAAAAGACTTATATTCAAGCTTTACAACATTAAATGTTAATTTGCCTAGATTATTATCAAAAAGTCAACTAACATTAAATGTTAATTTGCCTATATATATATATATATAAATATATTATTATCACATAGGCACCACTCGGGTGTCGCCTAGGCAACGCCTAGGTTTAGCCTAGACGCCTTGACTACACTGCATTATATAACGCTATATCATAGTTTATGATTGTGCAAGAAATAATTTTTAAAAAAATTCAGATAGAACTATGGAATCATTTACCAGACAGCAATATAAGTATATAAAATATTGGAAGAGAACAGAATTTGGTAATATCTTATTGCCCAGTGGACAGGAATAATTTCAAGAACCCAGACATCCTTGTTACACTTACAGGGTACCCTACAAGATATTTTACCTTAATTGCAGCAAAGTCCAAAGCCATAACAAAAGAATCACCTTATTAAAGAATGAAACAAAAAGCTCAGACAAAGAGCTGTGATTAATTCGTCTCAATCCATCTGATCTAAACCTTGCAATATTTGCAGTACATGTAGCTTGGATATGTCTCTCCAGAGTGAAACTCACACCTGCATCAAAGCATACGAGGACATTGCCTCTATTAAGAATTTGTTGCATAAGATATAGAGCCCAATACTCACAAAACTTATTACCTTAATATCAATATCTAAATTCCAAATAAATATATGGAATTCATCCCTTAAGATACACAATCTTTTTAAAAGTTTGTGGAGACTGCATAAGTACCGTGAAGAATCCAGAATCAGAATGCCGTCCCATGAGTTAATGAAGCTTAAGATGGTATGCACCTGTAGTATCATCGGCAATATTTCCCGCGTAGATTTCCTGAAGTGGAGGTAGAATTGCAGGTACACATGTCTGTAACATAATGGTAACAACATAGTCACAAAGTCAGAGTTTATGGATGACTTGGCTAAGGAAAAATTTGGCAAAGTTCAAAAAAAAATGGAAGACACTCAGGGAAATGTCGGGCAAAATATTAAAAAATAAGATTACTATTTATGAAAATTATAGACAAATATAACTCATATATTAGTTACTTACTCCGGATTTTTTCAAAAAGTTGTGAATAAATTGCGTTTAATTCGGAAAATTTGTGACTTTTTCAAAATGCCACGTTTTTTTTTAAAGCAAATACTTCATGAATTAACTGTTCGGGGAAAAAACAAAACGTGAATTATTTGGGACTTATTTAAAAAAAAACTTATTTACTATGGGTAAAAACTAACAAGAAATGGAAAATTAGGAATACTTGTAAAAGGTTTCTGATCGTTGCATCATGGAAAATCAAAGCATGCAAACTAGCTCTAAGTAATGAATTAAAGACAAAACTAATGATAAAACTAGGTGGTAACTGGTAAATAATGATAAATACTAAAGTCAGGATATTTGGGGGAAAAAGCAAGTATCCCAACTGTTATACACCTGGCAGATATGCAATGCAGTTAAGACCTCTTCATTTAGGTGCACCCCACCTAGAGGATCTCCTTGGCAAAAATCAACATGGTCTGATCATCCTAATGCTCTGGTTAACAATATTATGGTAAGAGAAGATAAGGGAAAATCCAGGAAAAAGTCTACAGATTAGATGACTATGTTCAGTCAACCATATGGTCCATATCCAGTTTTAACATATAAGATCTTCTTAGTGTGAACCATCAAATGTCGGATCATAACCAACATATTTGTGCGCCATTGTTTAGCAAAGGGATTGAGATCAGTGTTTTATAGGTGAAGACGTGAGGCGAAGTGTCAAGACCTCCAGATGAATAAGTACTGTTAGTCAAGGCATCTAGGCAATTAGGCCTGGCTAGGCGAGGTGCTTCCTAGGTAATATATATATATAGAGCGAGAGAGAGAGAGAGAGAGAGAGAGAGTCAGTCTAGGGGTACTTCCTATTCTTCCTCCATATTTCCAAGTGTTGGTTATACTCCATTACTACTAGAGAGGCACAGAGGCTTCAAGTGTAAGGAAATTTTTTTCCAAAAAATTATTTAGGGGTTGAAACAGCGGTTAATTAATCTCTGTTCCTAAAACCATAAAATCTTTGAACTAAAAGCTTCATAAATTCATGGAAGAAAAAATTACTTGAACACGCAGCTATCTTGAACTCAATGCATACCGGCACTCAACAGAAAAGGGTAAGCTTCCCAAATCCAGCTGGAATTTTTCCTTCAAGACTACAAATCGTGAGATACAACCAATCTAACTTGATAAGATTCATAACATCCAAAGGGAAAGAACTATTGTTGAAAGGATTGTCTCCGAGACTCAATGCGACAAGATCCGTCATTTTTTCCAAGGATCTCCATGTAAAAGCACTAGAAAATCCACTATTATTTAGATACAAGAACTTTAATCCGCTGAGAGTAGATAAATCCGGTACCGGTCCAGTGAATGAATTTGAACTAAGATCTAAATACTGGAAGCAACTTTAGGCTTCGAGAAGGAGAGCGCCGAAGAGGAATTAACAGAGAGGAATAAGGAGTTTCCATTTTAAGAATAGGGTAATTTCGAAATTAGTTGTTTTTGTACAAGGTGTCACCTCATCAAGATTTAGAGCCATTGATCTAGTTTAAACCATAGTTGTAAGGAATCTATGTACAAGGTGGGAAGCTAGCTTCCTAGGAAGCTCGTTTCCTGTACTCACTTCTTAGGAAGCTCACATCCATCATGTCCCATTTAGTAGTCAAAGTGAGATCATGAGCAAGTATCGTTGAATTGAAACCTAAGGCACCTACTTCTCCACAAATATCTTATGTAAATGGTATGCTTGATCATCTTAATATAATGGGGATGAGGCACATATATCTTATTTCTCACTTCCCATTTTCAAAGAGTTTTTTGAACCTCGCTTCTCGCTTCTCGTTTTCACTTTGGTAACTATAGTTTAAATAATGGCTTAGATAAGGTGTAGAAATAGGGAGTACCCCTATACTAACTCATATATATATATATATATAGTTTGAAGTTTTCTAACTTTTAAAGTGATTTTGAGGCTTGACTTTGGATGTTGCTTTCATAGTTTATAAATGCACCACCTATATCCTAAGATAATGCTTTTAGACTTTAAAACAGGGTTTTAAAGAGATTTCAAAATAGATTTTAGAAGAGGTTTTGCATGGATCGCCTAGGCATGCCTAGGCGACTGCTCAACGTCTAGATGCCTAGGTAGTTGCCCAGTGACTTTTGCCCGCCTAGAGGAGCACTTAGGCAATTGAGGACCCAAAACGCCCAAGTAAAGCCTTAAATAGTGCATAAGGCGTAAGCCTCATGCTCTATTAAATTGATGATGATGATGATGATGATGATGATGATGATGATGATGATGATGATGATAAGTTAAGAGAGGCAAGAAAATTCCTCAACTAAGATTTACCTTTTTGTCCATCTTTCATAAACAATAAAATTTTCTCATCGATTCACACCAAAAGGGAATATAAACTGGGGATTTCGATACCAATAAATGGACGCAAAAAAGTCGTGAAAAACAACATAGGAGGCCGCCCAGTGGCTCCAAACCCCTTTAATGTTTGTTCAAGAAACCTTTAATGTGGAATGAAACATCAAAAGGGAGTAATTACAATAAAGGAATTAAACATAATAAATGAAGGGTAGTTTAAAATAATTTAGATATATATATGTGTGTGTGTGTGATTTTTTAAGCCTACATAATAATAATAAAAAATTCCACAAATTTGACGAAGAAATGTTTTTATATGTTTACGATAACACTATTCCATTTTATGTATGAGATCCACACCCTTGACAAAAAGGCAAGCCCCAAGGCTTGAGGTGTGCTCACATTTTGAGGCATGAGCAACAAAGGTTAGAGCTACAGCCTTGGAGGCTGTAGCTCTGAAGCCTGCTCCTTGAGCCTTGCCTCGAGGAGAACGTCAAGAAACAAGGCTCGCATACCCTTCCATAACATTGATGATGATAATTCTTTCCCGTCCTGTCCTGCCTAAACTATTCCTCTAGTTAATACTGAAAAGAAGTGCACAAATGACGAATAAAGATCACCTGAAAGTGAAAGATAACAAGCAAACAAAGGGAGTACGAATTCAAAGTTCCACACTTTGGATCATTAATATTCTGCATTTTGGCCCATTCTTTGACCTGCAAACAAAATTAAAATATGACATGCGAGTGTTGATACAAACCCCCAGCAAAAGGTACTAAATTTAAACAGACCAGTAAAACCATATCACGGAAGCGTTCATCTATCTCAGTCATCCAAAACAATAATTTGGACTTGATTTGGCCCAGCATATTACTGATTGAGATATCACAAGAGATATTACTGTGGTTGCTCTCGAATTTTAGAAGAGGAACTCTTGCACTGGGAATAAGTTGCAACTTAAGAGCACCACCTGAAATCAATATTTATTCTAAGATTAAATTTGGAACATATACTGATAAGACCAGACAACTGCCTAGAGATTGAGAAATGGAACATGGTGATCATAAGTTCATAACAAATGTGGAAACTATTAAAGAAAGAAAATATTTATGAAACTCATGAGAAGCATAATGATAACTGTAACAAAAAGAACCAAACAATCACAAAATATATCAGTAACTGAACTCATTTTACAAGTATCAGATATCCTCTATTAATATTATATGCATTACTCCACCAAGTTTATGAAATATAAAACTGGTATAGAACTTATTGATTTTGTTCTGTGTTCAAACATAACACATAACCAAGCCATTGAGTTGTGTACTTGTGTTCAAACAGCCATTAAGCAAAAAATAAAAAACTATATTACAGAGAAACCAGGTGACAACTAGGTGGTCATAACTCATAACCAAAATTCTCTACTTTGCAATCCACGCCACTCATGTTAATCACCTAAACCAGCATCTAAAACAAAGACTTTTTTTGGGGCCATTTATCATGATTTCTTTACCTGTTCAAAATAGGCACTTGGAATGCTTAGGTTGATCCTTCCAAAATTATGCAATCCAAGAGGTAAGTGGTTTATTGGACCATTGTTTAAAAACTTGGCCAAGTTGAGACTGTCCTGTCGACCTGCTGAGGCTTGGGTCGACTTGCTTGTTATCTCAGAAGGGTTCATTTTTTCGAGTGACTTCGTCAAGTCAGCCGAGGCAACTCATAAAACTTGACTCAGACAACTTGACCAAGTCACATATGGCTTATAACTTGGGTTAATTAGAGAAAGATTCAAGGGGTTTTTTAAGTCTTTTTACTTTTATATAAAATATTTTTTAAATAAGTTTTTTCTTATCATTGCAAGAAGTTTACAACTACGAGCTGTGCGAGAAGAAGGAGAAAGTCGAGCACAAAGTATATCATGACTAAATAGAAACATGGAGTCGCAATAATATAACTGAAAGGGGAAAAATCCCGTGCATGCCACGCGTCTGTAGCTGCTTAGCTGGTAGAGGAATGATAGCAAAACTCCACCTGTGAATGAGCCTGAGGGGGCGGGTCTGAAATAAGCTCCGATGATAAAGTCAGTATAAGGCACATAGCACAGTATAAGGCACAAGCACAGCATAAGGCACAAGGCACAAGCACAGCATAAGGCACAAGGCACAAGCACAGCATAAGGCACAAGGCACAAGCACAGTGTATGGCACAAGACACAAGCACAACATAAAGCACAATATGGTATAGAGATACTTATCGTGAGGGCACTGGGCATATGCACTTGAGGACGAGCTCTGGTGTTATGCTCTGGGGATTGTAGCTCAGGAGGCACAAAGGATATAGCTTAGAAGGCACAAAGAACTCAGCTCGGATGGCCCAAGGGACTCAGCTCGGATGGCCTAAAGGACTCAGCTCGGATAAGGCTCAGACAACGTAGCTCGGGCTCAGACAACGTAGCTCGGGCTAAGACAACGTACTCGGGCTCAGACAACGTAGCTCGGGCTCAGACAACGTAGCTCGGGTTCAGACAACGTACTCGGGCTCAGACAACGTAGCTCGGGCTCAGACAACGTACTCGGGCTCAGACAACGTAGCTCGGGCTCAGACAACGTGACAACGGATTTGGCACTATTCACAGCACAACGGCACAACGAATTTGGCACTATTCACAGCACAATGGCACAACGAATTTGGCACTATTCACATCATCAGACACAAGTTCAAGTGTGATGGCACTCAACAGGTGATCAATTGCAAGGCCCTGCAAGTGGCAGTGTGACCATTCATGGAGAGCATCAGGCAGACAAGGCCTATTTGAGAGAATCTGACGGCCATAGACGCTTGTGAGGCCACAAAGAGCATCAAGTGGCCGGATAACACCAAAGGAAGATGAGAGAATCGGGTGAGTGGCCATCTACACAGCACTTTGGGGGAGGGGTGTAAATGACTCAAGCTTCTCAGATCTCCCTCTTCCTCTTCCTCTTCCTCTTCCTCTTCCTCTTCCTCTTCCTCTCTTTCTTTCCTCTCTTGCCTTTCGCACCATCCTCTTTCTCTTCTTTTTCTGCCCTTTTTCTCCTCTCTTGCCTTTCGCACCATCCATCTCTCTTGCGCATCCTCCATCTCTTCTCCCTGGTGATTCTTGCTTGTTTACAGGCATTTTTTAGTCATCATGACTTGTGCAGTCATGATAAGATCACCTGTCAGATAACACTCAAGTGATCCAGCACATGGCCCAAGTGGGCTTATGTTGGCTAAATTGTCAGAATTTGTGAGCGTGAGAAATCACTATTTTACCCCTTCTTTTTGCTCTATTTTACGAATTTTATCCGTTACAATAACTATCCGGGGCTATCACTTTGTTACTCTTTTCAAACTCCATGTATTGTCTTACCAGATCAGTTAGAACTTAGAATGCAGTAACATGGAACTTTTTCATAGCACGACAAATCTACATGCATGCAAGACGATAATAATACATACAATACAATTCTCTAAGAGAGAGGCAAAAAACTGCTTGACATCCATGCATATGAATAATTGTAAGGGAAGAAAAAGATGCAGAGATAAGGAAGAAATAATACATAATCAAGAATATGGATGGAAGCTAAGTACCTTTCATCTGCAAAGCTCTGAAAATATCTCTTAGTAAATTCTGCTTAAGTTTTTTCCCAGGAGATGAAACAAATGAAGCATTGGGCAACTCCACAGAAATATCCAAATCTCCCCATCTCGTGTAGAGATTAGAAATAAATGATCCGAATGGCTTAACAGTGGCACCTATTTGCACCATTCCAATCATAAATATACATTGCCAATCATAAAAAAACATTAACCAATATCACCAATTCTCACGTGCGCATATGAACTATATACAAATTTGTTTAACCTTTTTGTAAGTGGCATCTAAGCTAGGTTTTAACATGTATGTATTGCAACCCTTTTATTGGCATATTAGCTGGGATCGAGCTTGAATCTCATGGTGCAGGAAAACAGGAAATCACGGTCCAGATGAAACAAATTAGCAGCATATTCCACCCATGTTGGCTTTTACATGTCAGCTATATATTTGTACTACCAAAGAAGATGGTAGAAATGCAGGACATAATTCAATGGTTCAAATGCTTATGGAACAGATAAATATATAAGAGATCCCACTTCCCAGCTCAGAAAGCACTTTACACACCTACAAAGTTCTATGAACAAAAAAACACAATCGTGCATGTTGATACACTCAAAACAAATTCATCAAAACTCCCTGTCAAACTTGAGATGAAGAAAACTCATTCTGCCAATGTAGGAGAGGCTTGGTGTGTCATGAGCAAGGTGAAGGTATCTCCAATGGATTCAAGCATGTTGTTTATGCGCAAATAAAGAAAACAAAAGCAGACACAAGTTTCACAAGAAAATTTTGTAACCAAGGAAATTTGATGACAGGGGAAGATCAAGTTGGTTAAGCAATCAGATTTGCTCAACAAGCTCAAGCACTGAGTTCAGAGGAAAGAAACAGTATAAACTCCAGAAAATTGGGTCAAGAAGGTGCTGGAAAAAATACCAAAATTTGATACTATTAGCTTCTTGAATCTTGAGGACAACCATAATAGTGGTTGACTGACTTGGGAATTTGTTTCATTAGTTACAGGATGTTTAGAGTGTTTTTTTATCGGTCAGGAATCAGGATGTTTAGAGTGTTAAAACTAATTTCATTTTGTTCTTAGATAGCTCAATGTTTGGTTTAAAATTGGTGTACTACGAATATTTCAGAGAAGATTAAGTTATAAACAAGTCAATCAGATAGGAGAGAGTGTGTATTTTAGGAGGATATAACTCTGGAACATGAGATGGGGATGAAGTCGCCTAGGTGACCAAGCACTTAGGTGGGCCCATGTGGCCCAATAATAACATTAAAAAAGCCTTTAAATGACCTAAAACCCCAAAGCTCTTATAAACCCCTCTCTAATGGGGTATTTTATAATTCAATTAAGTGTAGGCTCCATAAACATATATATAAATATATATATATATATATATATATATATATATATATATATATACTTCACTAATGATATGTTTTTAATACCTTTCTTGAGCATAACCGAAAAGTAGGAAGAAAGAAATAAGAAAAGAAAAGAAAGAAATGGCAGGGCCCTTATTTAGGAAAATGCGGCATATGAAGATCTCATATTGAGGGAGATTTTTAGTACAAGGAATTCATCAAGCGACGCCTCAGGCGTCCATGAGGTTTGTCGCCTCAAGTCGCCTTGAAAACCATGAGGATGTCCCTTAGAATGTTTAGAACCTAAATACAGCCTTTAGAATTGCTTCTTCCTCTTCTCCTTTTTATGAATTGTTGGTGGATAGAACAATGTAGCCCTTTCTTTTTCTCCTGATCTCCTCTAATGTATTGCTCATTGGTTTTAATTGATTTCAGTCAGTTTTTAATGGGTTATATAGATATTTCTTTTTTATACATGCTGTACTCGGGTTGAAAAATTGAACTTCAGCAGATTCACTTGCATTGCAGAAATGTTGTTGACAACCACTGGCAGAGGTTGAGTAATAATGCATATAGGTTAAGTATTTGCCATGTGTATAATAGTTCAGTGTGTCGTTTACTTTCATGCAGAGCTTTTCCTCCATTCTTTTTCTAAATATCCGTCTTTAGAAAACTTGTGTAAGCATCTGCAAAACAAAATGCAGAATACTGGCATTCTCTTTTCTAATTATTTGCCTTTTCTAATTTGTCTGCACATCAAAGTCACAACTTAATAGAAAACTCAGTAGATAGCAAGCACCATTGTTCACAAGCATACATATTTGTCCAGTCAGAAATTCAAGAAAATTCAAAAATGATCCTGTTCATGTTCTCAAGTCTCAACCATCAGTGTGAGCTTCTAATTGCTAAATTTACCAGAAAACAATAATGCAATGTTCCAGGCGTCTAATACGGTAAGAGATGGACATGTTCTTCATTGTTGAAACTTGAGACTATGAGGGCATTTATATAGTGGTAACAACTTATGGGAGAAACCATATCACCAATAACTGATGTGATGTGCAGTATATCCTTATTTCATGCACCAACAAGGAAGCCAGAGGACATGCCCTATGCATTTAACAATGATCTAAAAGTAAATATTTTGCTGTTCTTGAGGAAATATTGTGCATTGAGTAAAGCACAATACATCCCTGCACACAAGAGGGAGCCAAGAGGTGTGTGTGTGTATGTGTGTGGATAAGATCATAGTATCAGCAAATGAAGCACAAATTACCTCTCAGACTTCCCACAGATTCAACAACAGCTCGAAACTCTTCAATTATACGAACTCGTGTTACATAATCCTCTTCAGACGGTTTGATCACAGAAAGGATGTCCCGAAGAGAAGGCTCCAATTGATTGGCACTCATTTCTGCATTCTAATTCACACTGGTACAAAATGATATGATTCAATATGGCAAATTTTCATGTGAATTTAATGCCCTTCAGCACATATTTAGAACAGATAGAGAAAATGATAGGACCTAAAGTTGCTGATTTATTTCCAACATGATGAGTGCAAGTAGAACATGCATCTGGAAGCATTTGATGCGAGTCTCAAAAGCTCCTACTAGGGGTAACAATCATATAATAAATTTGAAAGAGACAATGTTCACAAATAAAAACCGTTACCACTACCAATTTGAAAAATAAATCGTAGATTATATAGCTCACAGAGGCAGAGTCAGTTATAAAGTAATATCATGATACATACATATATATATAATCAAACAAAAGTTCAATAGGATGAAATAATGAGGATATGTAGAGTTTAGTAGAAGTGAACCATTACCCTGCATAGAATTTCAGAGGTTTAGACTTGGAAAAACCTCAAAGGCAAAGAGGTTATCTTCATCCCAATTCCCAACCCCCTTAAAAACCTCTAAAGCAAAGAGCACTAATAGTTATATGAGTTGTATTTTATTTTTTTAACCTGAAAATTGGGCATGTAAATGTCAAGCTACAATAAGCAATAAACAATAAGAGTAATAAAAAAGCAATATAATGAATAAAGAATAACAAACAAACTGACTAGTGAACTACCCAAATGACAAGAACCCTAACAAGTTAACAGAAGACTTAGATGCTCGTATTCAAATAGATGTTGAGGATTGTCACATTCAGTATGTGTAGTTTCATCCTCAGAGGAATTCATACGTGGTATAGTAACCAGCTAAGATATTATTCTCTGTTCCGAAAGATGGACTTTTAACTTGTATCGACAAGGAATAAATCCTCCGTTCCATATAAATAACACAATTTTACACAAATAAAATTGTAGGGTGAATTTTTTTTCCCTTCACCAGCATAAGAACCTTGAGAGTTGAGACTTCAATTTAAATTGTGGCATAAATTTAGGTACTTCTATTTGTTCAACAAATGCAAGCTCCTAGGGATAAACTGTTCTAAGAATCTCACCACAGCTTTTTGAAAGGTCAGGTTTGGATGTAGTAAAAAAACATAGAAGAATCAAAATTATAAGAGGGGTTGTTCATCAGGCATTATCATTTACAACATTAACCGATGAAAAGTTCTACAAATACTCCATGTCCAATTCCCCTTTCTGTCAATTAAAGCCTAACATTTTAAGAAACTAACACTTCTTCAAGTTCAAGAAACAAAGCCCCATAATTGTGAAAACCCAACAACTAATTATATTTAAAAAGTAAGATAACTTGCATTTCTGCCTATTTAACAGTAACTAATAAAAAATATAGCAAATAATGTAAACAAATTCCTAAATCAACAACACCTGATTGGAATCTCGTTCGTTATAGATCGAATTTTTAAGCGAATCTGAGTAAATGAAGAACATATTATAATCAGAATTACTTCAAAGTTAAAGAATAAATGGCGGAAAAACAGTAAGAAGGGATTATTACCGAGAGTAGTTTCAGAGAGAAACCGATTGGAATCCGGAGAGCGATCGTTGGAGCCTTCTTATGACTGCTCATCAATATTTCTAGGGTTTGACAGTTCACATGCGACTGAATTGTCGTACAATCGCTTGAAGGACCCACTGAGCACTTCGCTCGCCTTTCCTACGTCGAAAGAGAAGAAAACAATAATATTACAAAGAGAGAGAGAGAGAGAGAGAGAGAGGCGGCTTTTTGCGTAGGGGAAGGACTCACAAGGAGAGTTTGGCTCTCTTCTTTTTTCTTAACCACTTGAAAAAAAACGTAGAATACTATGAGGCGCGGGAAAGTAAAAAAAGGTGGTATTGAATTAGATCTTAGAGTAAAAGTGCTAGCCCAAGCTGGTACTTTTAGAACTGTTTTGTTTTGGTTTTTTAATAAACGTGGAGATATCATGAGCTTTAAAAGAACTAATCTCACATATGGATTACCCCACCCTATACAACCGATGGAGAGCGGCTCGTGCCTTTTTCTTTTCGGTTTTTTGATTTTTTTTGTTTTGGTATATGAAAGGGAAATTGAAAGGAAAAAAATCTCGTACATGCCACGCGTCTGTAGCTGCTTAGCTGGTAGAGGAATGATAGCAAAATTTCACCTGTGAATGAGCCTGAGGGGGCAGGTGTGCACCCTGAAATAAGCTCCGATGATAAAGTCAGTATAAGGCACATAGCACAGTATAAGGCACAAACACAGCATAAGGCACAAGGCACAAGCACAGCATAAAGCACAAGGCACAAGCACAGTGTATGGCACAAGACACAAGCACAGTGTATGGCACAAGACACAAGCACAACATAAAGCACAGTATGGTATAGAGATACTTATCGTGAGGGCACTGGGCATATGCACTTGAGGACGAGCTCTGGTGTTATGCTCTGGGAATTGTAGCTCAGGAGGCACAAAGGATATAGCTCAGAAGGCACAAAGAACTCAGCTCGGATGGCCCAAGGGACTCAGCTCGGATGGCCTAAAGGACTCAGCTCGGATAAGGCTCAGACAACGTAGCTCGGGCTCAGACAACGTAGCTCGGGCTCAGACAACGTACTCGGACTCAAACAACGAAGCTCGGGCTCAGACAACGTACTCGGGCTCAGACAACGTAGCTCGGGCTCAGACAACGTCCTCGGGCTCAGACAACGTACTCGGGCTCAGACAACGTAGCTTGGGCTCAGACAACGGGTACGTTATGCATCAGACAACGAGCTCGGTACTATTCACATCAGACAACGTGACAACGGATTTGGCACTATTCACAGCACAACGGCACAACGAATTTGGCACTATTCACAGCACAATGGCATAACGAATTTGGCACTATTCACAGCACAATGGCACAACGAATTTGACACTATTCACATCATCAGACACAAGTTCAAGTGTGATGGCACTCAACAGGTGATCAATTGCAAGGCCCTGCAAGTGGCAGTGTGACCATTCATGGAGAGCATCAGGCAGACAAGGCCTATTTGAAAGAATCTGACGGCCATAGACGCTTGTGAGGCCACAAAGAGCATCAAGTGGCCGGATAACACCAAAGGAAGATGAGAGAATCGGGTGAGTGGCTATCTACACAGCACTTTGGGGGAGGGGTGTGAATGACTCAAGCATCTCAGATCTCCCTCTTCCTCTTCCTCTTCCTCTTCCTCTTGCTCTTCTTCTCTTTCTTTCCTCTCTTGCCTTTCGCACCATCCTCCTTGCCTTTCGCACCATCCTCTTTCTCTTCTTCTTCTGCCCTTTTTCTCTTCTCTTGCCTTTCGCACCATCCATCTCTCTTGCGCATCCTCCATCTCTTCTCCCTGGTGATTCTTGCTTGTTTACAGGTATTTTTTAGTCATCATGACTTGTGCAGTCATGATAAGATCACCTGTCAGATAACACTCAAGTGATCCAGCACATGGCCCAAGTGGGCTTATGTTGGCTAAATTGTCAGAATTTGTGAGCGTGAGAAATCACTATTTTACCCCTTCTTTTTGCTCTATTTTACGAATTTTATCCGTTACATTTAGTCCCTTCTCAGTGCCTTGAACTCCGTTCGAGGTGCCGAGAATACTCCATGGGTAAAATTCCCGAAAATGATACCTGGTCCGCAGACACTGATTGTGCTCCGTGCTCCGCTCTCTTCCGTTGTAGGTGCTCCGTTGTCACTGATACGTTGTGCTTTTCGCCACCGAAGACAAGCTTGCATCAGCCCCTAGTCAAGTCACCGGATTCTCTCACTCGTGCATAGTACCTCAGAGCATGTGTTAGAGTGCACGGGAATGTACATGTATCACAACACCAAAAAATGAAGTCATTAGGCACTTCGAGCGTGAAAATGTGTATGAACACGTGAACATGCATGAGTACAGAGATTCACTTGATAAGCACAGAGATTCACTAGATAAGCACATAAATTCACTTGATAAACACACGAATGAGTTTGCAGTAAAAACCATCATAAATTTAGACAAATGCTATCTCACGCGAATGACTCGTAATGGGGCATCATGACACCATGCTCAGATAGCATTGCATGAGGATAAGTCAATTGATCGCTTATCGGGCAATGCATCTGACTGAGTCACAGAGGTCCTGTAGTGAGCATCATGCTTAGATATGTGTTGAACCGTGTGGTAAGACACCTCGCTCGGAGAAGCTACAAGTGTCCCATCACCGTATTCAGACATATCAGATAAGACATCATTTGACATTGCATTCACAATGTTTTTTATTTGATATGGCACTGATCGCTTCTCTTGATCTTTCACTTGATAAGTCACTTGATTTTTCACTTGATAAGTCACTTCGATAATTCACTTGATATTGAAAATTCACTAGAGCATGCACTGGACAGTTCAATTGATATTGGAAATTCACTAGAGCATGCACTGGACAGTTCAATTGATAAATCACTTGAGAATGCACTCGATAATTCACTTGAGAAAGCACTCGATAATTACCTCTTGATTGTTGTCATGCAATGAAAGCCCCATTCAGACGTAGAGAATGCTCGTCATTTGTGATTGTCTAAGCCCCTTTGCCTCATTCTCAATTTTTCCCAATTGTTCCCACAGAGGGTTGGATTTTCCCACATACGGTGCCATTTTGAAAGGGAAAAAATCTCGTACATGCCACACGTCTGTAGCTGCTTAGCTGGTAAAGGAATGATAGCAAAACTCCACCTGTGAATGAGCCTGAGGGGGCGGGTGTGCACCTTGAAATAAGCTCCGATGATAAAGTCAGTATAAGGCACATAACACAGTATAAGGCACAAGCACAACATAAGGCACAAGGCACAGGCACAAGGCACAAGCACAGCATAAGGCACAAGGCACAAGCACAGCATAAGGCACAAGCACAACATAAGGCACAAGCACAGCATAAGGCACGAGCACAGTGTATGGCACAAGACACAAGCACAGTGTATGGCACAAGACACAAGCACAACATAAAGCACAGTATGGTATAGAGATACTTATCGTGAGGGCACTGGGCATATGCACTTGAGGACGAGCTTTGGTGTTATGCTCTGGGGATTGTAGCTCAGGAGGCACAAAGGATATAGCTCAGAAGGCACAAAGAACTCAGCTCGGATGGCCCAAGGGACTCAGCTCGGATAAGGCTCAGACAACGTAGCTCGGGCTCAGACAACGTACTCGGGCTCAGACAACGTAGCTCGGGCTCAGAGAACGTAGCTCGGGCTCAGACAACGTACTCGGACTCAGACAACGTAGCTCGGGCTCAGACAACGTACTCGGGCTCAGACAACGTAGCTCGGGCTCAGACAACGTCCTCGGGCTCAGACAACGTAGCTTGGGCTCAGACAACGTACTCGAGCTCAGACAACGTAGCTCGGGCTCAGACAACGGGTACGTTATGTATTAGACAACGGACAACGAGCTCGGCACTATTCACATCAGACAACGTGACAACAGATTTGACACTATTCACAGCACAACGGCACAACGAATTTGGCACTATTCACAGCACAATGGCACAACGAATTTGGCACTATTCACAGCACAATGGCACGAGCTTCTCGGATAACACCAAAGGAAGATGAGAGAATCGGGTAAGTGGCCATCTACACAGCACTTTGGGGGAGGAGTGTGAATGACTCAAGCTTCTCAGATCTCCCTCTTCCTCTTCCTCTTCCTCTTGCTCTTGCTCTTGCTCTTGCTCTTCCTCTTGCTCTTCTTCTCTTTCTTTCCTCTCTTGCCTTTCGCACCATCCTCCTTGCCTTTCGCATCATCCTCTTTCTCTTCTTCTTCTGCCCTTTTTCTCCTCTCTTGCCTTTCGCACCATTCATCTCTCTTGCGCATCCTCCATCTCTTCTCCCTGGTGATTCTTGCTTGTTTACAGGCATTTTTTAGTCATCATGACTTGTGCAGTCATGATAAGATCACCTGTCAGATAACACTCAAGTGATCCAGCACATGACCCAAGTGGGCTTATGTTGGCTAAATTGTCAGAATTTGTGAGCGTGAGAAATCACTATTTTACCCCTTCTTTTTGCTCTATTTTACGAATTTTATCCGTTACAGAAATTTATCAGGAAGGACACGCGTCAGCCGTAGCTACCCACACTCTGGTTTACTGGTAGAAGGTAGGAATTAAAGGGTGTGATACCCTGACCTACACTCCGATGATAAAGTAAGTACGTGGAGAAGATGATGAACAGTAATACGCACAATAGCACTGAAATATGTGTGTTTTTTGGGATCCTTTCAACACTGAAATTCTCGGGGTATTTATAGGTTAACCTTGGTATGGCCATAGATGACCATACTACGTGCCCTGCACTCATTACCAAATATGTCAGTAAAATCTGCCACCTGTTGCATCACACGTGAGAGCCTACTATGAGTTCTGTCGGTTGGGTCTGACAGCACACAGAAGTGACCAGCATTAAATGCCAAGACAGTGCTTTCGGCCTACTTGTCAGAATAACCGATCGCCTCCTGATCACTTCCTCCTGCGAGTCGGTCTCGTTGTTGACTCGAGCTTGAGTGCGTTGTATATGTCTTAAAATATGACCTGGACATCTTTATCTGAGTTACAACGGGCTCGTTGTTCATTTAATAACGGAAACGTTGTCGAAAATACAACGTTTACGTTGTGCATAAGACAACGAACACGTTGTCAAGCCACAACGAAAACGTTGTTCGCAAGACCACATATACGTCGTAATTTATACAACGTGAACGCTGTGCATCAGACTGTATTTATCCTTCTATTTTAAGCACGTGACCCAAACACATGTCTACGTGTCACTTTCGTGAACAAAACAACAAAAGCTAACTCGTTCCCCAACGCTCAATTATTTTTACGAATTTTATCCCTTACAATATACACACAATTAGGCCGCAACCCCAATTAGCAAGTCAGTATTTGTTCTAAGTTGAAGCCGGGTGAAGAGTGCAACCCACTCTTACACTCACGGGACTGGAACCTGGAACCTCCTTCCTAAGGAAGGGATACACCTACCATTGGGCTATTCCTAAGGTGTGTTACGGCTCGGACAATGGGCTACACTCCCAAATGTTGGTACATTTAGAATTATTGAGTCCATTAAAATGATCGTTGAAATATATTATTTGTATTCAAATTTTGATAGTATTTGATAATTTAAAAAAACATGTCAATTTTTTTAAAATAATAAGTTAATATTTTTATCTTAATTTATATTAAAATATATTAATATTATTTATTAATAAGAATATTTTGATTTTATAAACTTATCTTTATATTTACTATTATAATGCGAGAGGGAGGCGTAGCCTGATTTTTCAAAAATTCTCAAACTACCCTTATATAAAACAAAACTTTGATTCAATGTTTTACTTTAATGTGTTGATGTTTTACTGTAATTCCCAAATTATCCCTTATCTATTTAAAGAATAGAATCACAACCAATTGTGATTTAACTCGGGGAGAGTTCAATCGCACCCGCGGGTTAACACGTGTCCCTTTTAACTCCTATTAACTGTGGTTAACTCCTTCCCCTCGCTCTCACGTGCATCGCACTGGCCACCGGCTACTAATATATATATATTACATAGTTGATCAGATATTTGTCGGTTTTGTCAGTCGGGTATATCATTGTTCAAGTTAGGATAAAAAAAAAAAGAAGTTAATATCAAATTACAACAAATAGTTAAATGATTATTTGAAGCCACTCTGACAAATATCTATTTAGACAATTATCTAAATAAATGAATTCCAATAGGGATAATGTATCCATTGACACTCCTAAACATAAGAGTGCTCTTTCAAAATATATAAAAGACACATAGAGACATATATCATTATTGAGTATTTGACATGAGCAATAGTTCGCTCCACTGGTGAGGACCTCACTCTCACAAAGTCGCCCTTCAACTGCAATTAATTCAAGTTAGTTTTATTTAACCTTGCGGTTAATTTTAGTTATTTTATTTTTCTAAAAACTAAGTGTTGACCCTAGGTATAGGTGAATCTTAACCATAGTTAAAGGGAATTAAAGGGGAACAAGTGACAAGAAAAGGGAGCCGAGATGCCCCTCCTCGCGTCACCGACCAGGGAGGTTATTATTTTTCATTTGACATATAACTTATTGTCAACTTTTTCTTATGGTTGATTATATTAACATGTTATTGCAAAGTGACAAAAATATCTTCTAACAGTTATTAGTAAAGATTAAAAAAAAAGGATATAGTTATTTGTTTATTTATTATGTCTTTAGCTATTAAAAATAAGACACTCTTATGCCAAATTGCAATAACATGGGTCCACATTGTCCACATTTATACATCCCTCCGCTTGTTCCAGTGGTAGGGTGTAACATTTCTTTTGAGAATGGTTTTGGGATCTATTGCCAATGGGTGACAACTTGCAGTGGTCCACTCTTCTACTACTACTAACCGTAGGTAAATGATAAAAGGAAAAAAAAAAGGGTTTATTTGACTTTGTATTTCATGAGACGATTAATGATTTCCGTAATTGTTATAACATTTTGAAAGATGGAAGGGCTACTCAAAAGAAAAACATACACACTCATAAACTCATTACAATGTTTAGACCAGAAAGGCCTATCAAAAATAAATAAAAATGAACGGTACTTTGTCCTTAAGGGCAGGGCTAGGCCTAGTTAATCCAGGCCCTTGAAGGTTAGGTCACAGTTAGAGTTTTGTCCTTATAAGTAAGGACATAGTTAGGGTTGACCCTTGTCTTGCATTGGCCCTGTCATTTGACAACTTCATCCTAATTTCAACCCTTTAAAATCATAATCTTAATCCCTTGAAATTCTAACCTAAGGCCCTGATTGGTTGATTCTCTTAACCTCACACTTGATTATCTTTAACCCCTTGATTACAATCTTAGTTTGTTACTAACATATATTCATTTTTATCTAGTTTTATTATTATAATTGTTTTACTTAATTTTTATATTTATCTTATTTTAAATAATTGCAATTGGATATTAGTTGACAGTTAGCGGAGTAAAAAATATGTCATCTTGAATGAGAATATTTTTTTTTGCTTTTTTCATGTCTTGTGACCATACTCCGTCCTTTGAGGATAGGATGAGGGTCTAGTCAATCTAGACACTTTAAGGGCTAGGACAGAAGAATAGGGTCTTGTCCTTATAAATAAGGATAGGGTTAGGACCCCCCCCCCCCCCCCAGCCCAGCCCAGCCCACCCCAACAGCCTTGGGACAAGAGGTTCGTAAGCCAATAGTGGTCTTGAGAGGTAAAAAATGTTAGCTAAATACTTTAGCATTATTATCACAAAAAAAGGTAAGAAGGAAAACATACTTTACCCTTTACCAAAAAGAAAAATATATATGCTTTTCATATCATTTTTTTGGACTTACCCCAATTAGTAAGTTAGTGAGTTAGGTTAGAACTAATGGTGGTCTCAATGCCACACCCCTTGACTCAAATTTGAGTATACATCCTACCACATTTAACTTCTAAGTTAAAATTTAGTTACTGTTGTTGATGGTGGCATTCGGCTCCAGGTGAAGGATGTTGTAGCGGTGACTTGAAGTTTTTTGTCAAGGTGGAGTTTTGAGCGTATGATTCAAACTTCAGAGAAGTCGATCGACCGACCTGAATCTTGGTCGACTGAGCTCGTACAATTTTGGATAGGGATAAATTCTAAATAGCGTGTTTTAACTCGGTCAATCGAATGACTCATTTTGGTCGAACGGAAATCACGACAATTCGTGTTTTGTCTGGATTTGATATGTTTTGCGAATTTGAGATTCACTATTTGTCTAGGATTTTGATGTAGATTTATAAATACGTGTTTATAGGTCTAGAGTTTGATAGTTTAGGATAATAGAAATGGATTAAGCACACTGAGGCTTGAAAAAAAGCTTAAGAGAAGGAGATGGATATTCTTCTTCGGGTTTATTGAGAATGTGACTTGAGTGGGGTGTACAAAAGGTCTCTACACTTGAGTTGAGATTTAATATGAGATGAGAGAGTTATTTTGTACTGATTTTTCAAGGTTTCTCTAAATAAGAAAAAAACAATCGGATATTGATTCATGGATGTAAGCAAGTTATTGTCGAACCACGTATATCTTTTGTGTTTCTCTTTATGTGTATGGTTATTTATCTTTTTCCATTGGACCTGTTCTATTAGTCGATCTCCAAACAGACATGTTGTTGTGGATGACTGTCACATTATCTCTAAATTAAGGCGTTGGATTGTCTCTGGCAAAGCTAGAAAGGGCCTGTCTCAGGGTTCCATAGCATAGGGGACAAGTGGTGGAGAAGTCAAAATCATGGGGCCCATGATTTTGATTTCTCTGCACATAATAAGACATGTGGCGATAAGTGTGTGAGAATAGGGGGGAGAGATATCAAACGGGGAGAAGTCAAAATCATGGGGAGAAAATAAAATGACTTCTCCCCATTTTTTACACCAACTGTCGCACAATGTGTGGAACCCGAGAGGGGTTTCTGGCTTCGCCAGAGACAATCCGAAGCCCTAAATTAATTGGTATTCATATTTAGCTTTTTAACTACACGTACAGCTAATGTTTCATGCGTGTTCATGTCTTTAAAGTTATTGCCCACAAGGGTGTTGGGATGAGCATTAAAGTAGAAATATGTAACGAAGACTACTAAAGAAGGTAAAGAAATCTCAACTATAACAAACACGGCAACAAAGATTACTTCTGGCAGATGTCGGGAGTGATAACAATGCATTGCACATTCGGTTGATACATGCACACCCCTCAAGATCGTCACGGGTGCTCTTTTGACACTTATTAATTAAGGTTAAGATTTATTTACCATTAGAGAAATAATCTAACCTTAATTTTTATAAAAAATATATTTAAAAAATTAACCACACGAATAAGTGAAATCATAACCAAAGTTAATTTTTTAATAATTAAGGTAGATTATTTAATCCCAATTTTGAATAAATCTTAGCTAAATGAATATCAAATAGGACATGTGACCAGCTTGATAAGTGTGCATGTACCTTTCAATGAATATGCAATGCGTGTTATCACTCATCTAATTAAATGCCTTCCCACGTGTTAATTAGGCACCCGATGGAATCTTGGGAATCTGCAAAGGTAATCCGTTGCCAACAAACACACATACCTTCATCAATTCCAACAAGGCATTGAATTGTCTTGACAAAACCCATAAGAATGGTATCGAACTTCCACACATTATCCGACAAGTGTTGATAAAAGGGGGAGAGATATCAAGTGAGGAAAAGTCAAAAACATGGGAGAAAAATGAAATGACTTATCTCCTTTTATCACCACATGTCGGATGACGTGTAGAAGACCGAAACCATTTTTCTGGCTTCTGCTAGAGACAAGACAATCCGATGCCTTCCACTAGGGGGCAGTGCAAGTTATGTGCATTTTTTTTAGCAGTACTTAGTGGACCCATGGGTCCGTTTCCTATCTTATCCCGTGTCCACATGTCCCTTTTAACACCCTTTTAACCCTAGTTAAGCTTAACTAAATTAAAATTAAGATTTTTTTTTTGAAAAACCATGGTTGGATTGCTTAACCCTAGGGGTGAGTGAATACGAACCACTGTAGGTAAGTATTTACAATTGGGGCATGAACCAATGAGTACCGGCCATTCCGGTAGGAAATGGAACCCCGGGTACGTTAAACTATTTTCCCTTTTTTTTTGGCACACGCACTAATCACACACAACTCATACACCCATAACACTTGTTTGCTCCACAAATCAGCTAGCATTACCCATTATTTAAACCGTTCAAATTGGTCAAGACTCTCTATGGCTGGCCTCAGATTCTCTCTAGCGAAGTCAGAAACCTGTCTCGAGCAACCATGGAATAGGGGATATGTGGTGATATAAGTCAAAATCATGGGCCCATGATTTTGACTTCTTTACCACTTGTCCCCTAGTCTATGGTTGCCCAAGACAAGCGTTTCCAGCTTCGCCAGAGAGAATTCGAGGCCGTTAGGGCCACTTTTCTATGGTACCTCCATACCGGTTGTTGCTTAAAATTATCCTTTAAAAAAAAGGACGGAGAAGAGGCCCTTTTAATCTCTGTTTAATCATGATTAAGCTTAATTAAATTAAAATAAGTATTTATGTTTTTTCAATTGATGGAGGGTAAAAAAGAGAGTTGGACCAATGAGGTCAATGGGTTCAGCTTCTAAAAAAAAAAAAAAAAGTTTCATATTTGTCCACAATAGATGAAGAATAAAAAAAGAAAAATAAAAACTGTACATCTCAAATGAAACCCTCCGCTCCGTTTCATCTCGTTGGAAAATTTGATTAAAAAAAAATAAATCTCGTTGGAAAGGCAAAAAAATGAACTTGAGTGGTTTTTACAGGTCTCGTTCCAAATAATACAGGGAAAAAAACGAAGAATATTTATTGCAGATCTAATCTGATCTGCCAAATCAGAGTCGTTTTCGAAGCTCTGTTGTGGGCCTCTTCCATTGTCATTCTCGAATTTTATTGTGAGTTTATTGGAAGCTCTGTATTCCTTTTCTCAGACAGAGAGAGTAGAGAGAGCCTCTGTGCGAAGTGAGAACCCTGAGGAATGCTAGCCTTCTCTCAATCAACCCTCCACTAGCCGCCGTTCACTTTGCAAAGAACAAAGCATTCTCTATCGAATGGACAAGTGGTTAATGGAGGGTGAGAGTAGAAGTTGACTGAGAGTAGGGCTAGTACTCATCTTTTATTTTTGATCGGGTTCTCATTAAACCTGTGAAAACGTTCCACCTCAACGTTCCGTTCCGCAACGCGGGCTAAAATTTGTTGTTCCAAAACCGTGCTGATTCTGTTTCCGGATTTTAATCCAAGAATCACGCCAAACCGAACGTCATCTCGGAAACTCCGCGGGAACGATGCGAAACACCCCTGAATTTCTTCACGGATCTTCATCCGACATTAACGGAGATCGAGTTCCTCTCACCGTATTCATGGCGTCCCTTCTAGAAGCCGTTTGGATGGTACTACTTCTACTACATTTAGTGCTAACATTTTTGGACTTACAAGTTCTAACTTTTTTCGTTTCTTGCATTTCCTATGCCTTAGATTTTGATCCTTTTCGCGGTTTTTCCCCGTTTTGGAATTGCTTGTTTCAGATCTGTATACGTAATACGTCTGGATTTGTACAGGAACGATTGTTCTGCGTCTAATCTGTTCTTAGTTATTGCCTTATTGGCTTAGAAATGCCGGCTGGTTTGATAAGTTTGGTTTCTGTTTTGATTTCGTTTTTGCTATTGGTCTGCTGTTACGTGCCTTGAATAAGTAAATTGATTTTCCGCCCTCATCAGGCCGATCTTCTTTTGAGGAGTATTGATCAAGGCACTTTATCATTGGTATCAAGCTTGTTACGACCTTATTTAGTATAGAATAAATTACGAGATTTGGTGGATATTTAGATTAGATTTTATTAGGATTTTAATTATATGGGTTTCCTTATAAGGGTTGAAGTTAGTCTACAAATAAGGGTCTAGGTATTTAGGGTAAAAAAAAAGAGAAATATGAGAATCTTGTGAAGAGGTTTTGCCCCCCCCCTCCCGAAGTGGCATCAATGGAGGTTAGGCCCCTTCATATTAATATGGTGGTTTCTTTTGTGTGTGTGTGTGTGTTTTTTTTTTAAATTTTAGTTATACGCATGTTTGTAACAAAGCCTAACACCACATCTCGAGTTCGAGTTACGGAAAGGGCTACCTGGAGGGCCATGGAAAATTTTTTTTATGAGAATTGCTCCGCCTCAAAGTGAAAGTCATCGCAAAAAGGGCTACCTAGGGGAGGGCTATGGAAAAATCCTAAGAATTGCCCCACCCTAGAATGAGAGCCGCCGAGGATGTCGGCTGCGGAAGCGTGGTGGTATGTTATGTGCCTTGAATAAGTAAATTGATCTTCCGCCCCTCATCAAGCCGGTATTGTCAAGGCATTTATCATCTGCTTGATGAGATTTTGATCGGGGATGTGGATTAAAGAGTTCTGAATATATATTTTATGTTTTGGAGGTCTAATTAAATTGATAGTGGTATAGCTAATGCTCGGGAATCTTTGAAGGATATTTGGACTTTTATTCGCATGTGTTGGATTTTTGTTTTTGGTTTGAATTTTGCTTTGATTATGGTGAGTGGTGACTCTCAATAAGTAAATTGTGCTGTAATTCCACAGTTACTTTTTTTTTTTTTTTGCTTTATCACTAAAAGTATTATTCCTTGCGCGCATTTCTTTTTTCTCCCAAGTTACTTTTTCTATCCTCCTTGTTTTTCTTCCACTGTACCTCTACAATGTCTTTTCATGTAAAATGCGTGAGAATAGTTTCCCATTTCAATAGTGGTAGTTTTTGTCTTAGTTGATCCTTTATCAGGTCTGGTATGCATTTCCACAATCTTGTTTGAACCTTTCAGTATTGAAATTAATTTTTAAATGAAAAGTTGCTTCTCAATTCATTGTAGAGACTCATATGGTGGTGATTTGCTAACCATGATCTAAAAGTTTTTATCATTTCTTCACGCTTCTGTATAAGTCTTAATTTTCATGAAATAACGTTTATCTGTTGATAAAATTCTTCCTTCTTGTGATGCAGTATCTGATCTCCCATTTCAGTGATTTTCAACTGGCTTCTCTTGGAAGTTTCTTTCTTCACGAACGTGTCTTTTTCTTGTCGGGGCTTCATTTTATATTTTTTGAAAGGGCAGGATACCTGAGAAAGTACAAGATTCAGGTTTCTCTTCTGTCCTTGATTCTTAATAATGAATTAGAATAATAACTCGCTTCGAAAATTCTTTAAGTTGGATTAATGACCAGCTTTTATAGCTTTTGCAATACTTAAAGATTATCTTTTATAATAGTACATAAGAGCAACACATTGCATATAGTCTTTAATGCATAGTAGTATGTAGCTAAATTTCTGCCATCCTCTATACAATTTTGTTTCTCAGCAAAGGGGTCTAGCTTGGTGCGGACTTAACTTTGATTCTTGTTGATGTGGAGATAGACTTTTTCTCTGTGCACTACAATCTAATGATTCCTTCCCATTTATGATAAGAATTTCTTTTACGATCAAACTCAAGTATAGACCACACCAATATTTGTCAACTCTATCAATCTTACATAGACTAGGAAGAGGATTCCGTATGCTCATGTAAGATTTAGATATTAGGGTGTTAACTTTGTTATTTCTCTTTCACGTTCCTTTCAATTGACACAAGCCTGGCTTCAATGATGTACTGCTCAATATTCTCTCTGCCTACCATTACCCTTATATTCAAAATTAGCAACAAATCAGCACTAGATTTTGGAATTCAAACTAGCTACATAGTCTTATCCTAGGCCTCTTGTGACTTGAAAGTATCTTTTGTTGAATGATTCTATTACCAATCTTCTGGCATTTACATAATTTGTAATTTTGTACACTTTGACCTAATGTCTGTGTAGGATATCTAAGATGTGCTTGTTATTCAGCGTTTGGTGAGTGTGGGAGTTACACTTGCTTGACATCCAAGTCTCAAGGACACCAATATAGGTACTTTTTACTTTTTTTTTTGGTTTAAAATAAAATATTCAATATATTTTATTTTTCATTTTCCTAAATTTTTCGTTATTATATTTCTTATATAAAACAATTGAATTTAGCTAAGCCATATTCATTTTAAAATATAGGTATACATGTAAGCACATAAATTTACCGCCTTTCCTTCCCTCTCAACTCTAAGTGTCGAGATAAGGTCCGAGAGTAGAGGAATAACGCTAAATTTATTCTAAGAGTCGCCACCTACTTGGGGGAAGTAGGATCCCAAGATAAATCCAAAATAAGGGGTCTACGGTCTAGAGTAGTCTAGGTAAGAGATCCATTTAGGTCCTAGGGAAGGGGTTAGGCACTCCAGGACCTCCATCCAATGATGGTAACCTACTCATTAGGTCTAAGCCAAACATTTAAAATCACTTAAAATTTCCTAAACAATTATTAATTTTGCTAATCAAACACAAATCAATATGGGGTGTAAAAATTTTATTTTTGGTTAGGGTCGAACCCTGGTTTGGGCTGCCTACTTATCCGGTTAGTCGGAATCAGACCCTAATAGTAGTTCGGGGTGGTGATTGTTTTTATACTCGTTTCGGAGTGTGTGGTCACTTCGAACTCGTGCTGGAGTTGGGGGGATGCGGAATTGAGATTTATGAATCTCATTCCGAGAGATGGTTGCGTAGCTAGGTGCTCGTGGGGGAGCTCTAGGGGGCGTTCCTTTATTAGGGTAGATTTCTTATTTTTCATTTTAGATTTTTTTGAATGTTTTTGTTATTTTGTGTTTTTCGATTTTTTTGTATTTTTAATTTTGGCAAGTTTAACTAGTCAAGAACTAACCTACATGCCCAATGTAGGCAAAAAAGAAAAATAAAGCCTAAGTGATTAATTAATTTAAAGGCAAATAGCAGGGCGGATCAAGCGGCCTTAAACCAAAAAAGGATATGGTTTAAATACGGACCCTGCTCTAGGTCCCAAGGGTGATAGACCAGTGCCTTTAATTTATTTTGATTTTTTATATATTTTTTGATTTTCTTGTAAGAATATCTAATGGGGTAGGCCAATTATTTAGGGTTAAAAAAAACTACCTAAGTGCCCAACGTAGGCAAAATAGGAAAAAGAAAAATGTGGCCTAACCCTATTGCACACACATGGATAATACATACATACATGACATGAAAAACAAAAGAAATGAGGCCCAAAGAGGAAGTTAATGGGCCAAGGCCCATTGACCACTAATGGTCAATTGGCTTTGGTCCACTATCATTCTAAGGCCTCAAGAGGTAAGCCCAAAAATTCCAAAAATGAATCTAGGGGCTGATGGGCTTCCAATTTAATAACCATGACCCGATCCAAAGGCCCAAGAGATTCAAATCTCAACACTCCCCCTCTAACTTAATTTCTAACATGCAAAAAGAAAAATAAATGAAATGAATAAATAAATAAACAGTGAGAATGCATACCTGCGTGCGGTTGATGGAAAAGGATGTCGGTATCGCCGCTGCTCCGGTGAGAAGAGAATGGCAACGACAAATCACTCTGTCTCACCGTCACTCAACCCATAGAACAATGGGTGGAAAAACAAATATAACAAAATAAAATAAAATCAAAAATGGCCACTGGCTTGGCAGAGGGCTGATCTCAAATTCAGGGATGCTACTGATTTCTTCTCCTGTACATCTAAATAAATGAATAAATAATACTAGTATAAAGGAAGATCAGAGAATATGGATCTAGACTTAGAGAGAGAGGAATCGTGGAGGTATACCAGGTGGGTAGAAAGTCTGAAACACGAGGGGAAAGAAAGAGAGTACAAAGTGAGATTACCTGATAACCAGAGATGATAACGGAATTAACCCAAAATGCAAGTGGTTCAACTGCAGCTAGCCGGGGAAGATGATTGGAGCCTGCTGCCGCCGACGATGGAATGATAGACTAGATCTGAGATGGAGTGAGGTGATGGCATGGTCAGAAATGAAATTAAAGGTGCTGCCGATGAACTAAAAAGGAGATCAGGTGAAGAACTTGAGGTTTAGATCTGGAATTTCCAGATCTAAACCTAAGAAAACTGAAATGAAAGACAGAACCCGTATAATTACCAGCTTACCGGAGCTAGTGGTGACGGCTTGGCTCAGCGGAGGAGAAAGGTGAAGATGGATCTTGGGAAGAAAGAATGAGAGAGAACTCAAGGGATCTGCGGCTGACTCGATACTACTGAATTCGCTGGAGAAGATGACTGGAGATCTAGATCTTCTTGGTTCTACACAAGAAAATCAGAGAACAAAAAAAATAAAAATAATAATAATTAAAGAATATAATTCAGAATTAGACCTAGATCTAGATCTAGAGAGAGAGGGAAATCAGATCAAGAGAGAGAGGAAGAGAGATGCAGACCTACAGCTCGCCAAACGGAGAGGATTGCCGGAGATGAAACTTGAAAGGATCTGGGATGGATCGGTGGAGAGGACTGGTGTCCAAGCTCACCGGAGAGGATGGGACAGAGTTTGGGGGGCGTACAGTTGCTACCGGCCGGAAATGGGAGATCAATGGAGTTGGATCTCTTTGATCCTGTAAAAGCAAATCAGAGAACAAAACAAAAATAAAATAATTCAAACAACTGGATTCTACACCTAGATCCAAACAAATGGACACCTAGATCTAGATTAAAAGAAGAAGATAATGGAAATAATGAAATAAAAGAAGAATCAGGGAAGAGGAATTGAGAAGGGATTGAAATGGGTTTTACCTCAAAATTCAAGGAGATCTAGAAGAGAGGGGTTGCTGCTCTGGTGTCCGAGCTGTTGGCCGGCACTAATGGTGAAGCTTGTTGGAGGAGATGCCAGGTGCCGCCGCCGGAGGTAGAGTTGCAAACAAAGAAGAAAAAGAAGAAGAAGAAGGGGAGATCGGGTTCTCAATTAATCGAGTGAATTAGGATTTTATCCCTATCACTCGGCTTTTATAGGCAACAGGGGTTTTGAAATTGGGCTTGGGCCTTAGTAGGATTTTGGGCTTTTAAAGTACAGATTAGGGAAGGATTTAGGTGATGGACATAGGGCTTGAGTTTCTAATGAGGGTTTCATTCTCTCTCTCTCTCTCTATTTTAAAAATAAAATTAGAATAAATCAAATTAAAGGGATAAATTTAAATGAAATAACACTAAAATTAAAATTACAAATTAAATTAAAATAAAAAAGAATGGGATTAAAGGGTGTAAAAATGAGGTGTTCACAATACACATGTTGGCATTGTTTCAAGTGTCAACATGGTATTTGAGGGGATCTTAGTGAATTAGTACCATGGCACAAAGGAGTAACAACTTTCCTTTGGGGGGGGGGGGGGGGGGAAATATGAGCTTTACGAGCCAATGAGAGAGGACACCAAAGAGGTGAGGGTAGCATTATTCTTCTCTAATGGGTCCGGCGGTCATTAAGCTCCAACCATGTTGAGGTCCTCCCTTTGAAGCAAGGTCTTCTCTTGTCTTAGTTCCTTGCTTTTCTTTCCTCATTATTGAAAGAGATTCGAATATTTGATATATACTATTAGTTAGGACCTGACTGGGTGGCCGTACTGTTGTAGAGGTAATGGTATATGGAGATTTGCACATGCCATTAAAGAGGTTCAGGATCTTGTCCTCTTGAATTCTTTGATCGACAAATGACAAGGCTGACTCTCTGGCGAAAGATGGGGTGACAAGGGATGTCTTGTTTAGCACAATATTGTTTTGTAGTGTTTTTTTTATGTGTTTGTGTGTGGTCCTTCTATATGTTTTGAGCCCCAACTGTGTCTTAGTCCTGATGGTCTCCTCTTTTCCTATTTTTATGTATTTAATTCTATTCCCCTTTTTTCAATTTATATATATTTGATAATTGGTAATTCATCTAACAACAAACAAGAGGAAAGCTAGGATCACCAGGGTCCCAGACAAACTTAGAACAAGGAGGACAACTAGAACCAAATACAGAAAAACTCTTCAAAGCTTTAGCTGCAATCTCATGAGATTCAGCATTTCCATCTCGACGAACAAAGGTGAAAACTACATAGCTTATCGAGTTGCACACTACTTTAATATCATGAGTGATAGCCTGGACGAAACCACTGCAAGGATGAGAAGATGAAATTAGTGATTGCAAAAGCTCTAGGCAATCTGACTCAACAACAACTGCACTCCAGCTCTTCTCTATTGCCAAAAAAGCCGCTTGGAGAACTGCGTACGCCTCTGCCACAATGGCAAGAGTACCCAGACAGATAGAAGCCCGATGAGCAATGATATAACCAGGTTGGTCCTGGACACATAGTCCGGTGGCTATATGAACTCCATAGGAGGACACCACCCCATTGCAATTTAACTTAGTCCACCCTCAAGGAGGGGGAGACCAAGAATCAAACATGGTCCAACCAGGAGTGTGAACGCTACTCCCAACTAAAGAACCTACGTTGCAAGGGACACCAACACTCTGAATCTCTACAGCAAACTCACTACTTCTAATAATAGTTGCATACAGGTCGATCATCCAACCCTCAAAAAGCTTCCTGTTCCGAGCATTCCAAATGGACCAAAGCAGAGAGATAACTTGTACCAAAAGCTCTATCTTGCCATCTTTTTACTACACATATCATAAAATTGATTCACCAATCAACAAAAGGATGATGGTAATTGATTCTGTCCCAACTTGGAATCGCAGCCCCATACCAAGCGCACTTAGCATGTGGACAGAGAAACAAGGCATGATCTATTGACTCTTTATCAATTCCACACAGTTGACAAATTTTTGAGTCTGAGTTCTTCCGCTGCAAGAGATTGGCCTGAACCGCAAGAGAGTTAGTGAGTCCCCTCCATATGAACACTTTTAATTTAAGAGGTATTTTGAGAGCCCATAATTTATCCTAAACCTTGTCTGGGATCCTAAAAGATGTCGATGGTTTCAAGGTACGAGGGAGAGGAGAAACTACACAAAGAAGCTTGTAAGCTGACTTGACAGTAAACCTTCCTCTACTATCAAAATGCCACAAAATTTCGTCACTAGCCGCACAAACACTATTAGGGATCTTCAAGATAGCATCAACCGTAGACTTCCAAAATAATAAATTTAGCACCTCTCGCTTCCAAATACCAAGAGACTGATCAATAAGGTCACCAACCTGATGATATTCACAGGAATCAGGCATGTTGGAGAAAATTCTATAACCGGGAATGTTGTCTACCCACAGATTAGACCAAATATTAGTACCCAAGCCATTACCAATTCTCATCAAAATCCTCTAGCAACCACCCTTCGCTCAACCAAAATACTTTGCCAACCCCAAGAAGGATTAGACCCCTTTCCTGCATCCATAAACTTACAGTCCAGGAAATACTTTGCTTTTAAAATTGCAGTCCCATAGGGAAGGCTCCTCCTTTACCAATCTCCAACTTTGCTTAGCCAAAAGCGCCTCATTGAATCTGCCAATTTCTCTGAATCCTAGGCCACCCTTCTTTTAGAATCACAAAGCAAAGACCAACTCTTCCAATATGGTTTAAACTCCTCATGGTTTTGTCCCCACCAAAAGTTAGGTAAGCTTGAATTGATAGAATTGCATATAGAGATAGGAATCTTAAAACAAGACATTTTGAGTGTCGGGATAACTTGAGCGACAGACTTAATATGCACTCCACGGCCAGCTTGTGATAACTGCTTCCCTTTCCATCCTTGAAGCCTTGCTAGAACTCTATCCTTAATGAAAACAAAGACTTTTTACTTGCTCCTACCTACAGACGAAGGCAGTCCTGGATAAGGCCTTGATTCCCAAACCTTTAACTAGCAACCTCCTGAACTTCCAATGAACATTCTTACTGAAGGATATTTCAGATTTCTTGTAGTTAAATCATTTGACCTGAGGCCTTACAGTAGGCAGAAGGATAGTATGTAGACCATCTGTCTCCACCAAAGATGCTTGAACATAAAATATGCTATCATCCACAAAAAGGAGATGAGATATCGGAAGACATCTTCTATTGAAACGAATACCCGTAATGAGACTTTCACTTTCCGCCTTCCGAAGAAGAGAGGAGAGACCTTCAACACACAAAATAAAGAGGTAGGGAGACAAAGGATCCCCTTGCCTTAGACCTCTGGAAGGCTTAAAATACCCTTTCACCGCACCATTAATAAGCACTGAATAGGATACCGACGAAACACACTGCATAATGAGAGTCACACAAAGTCTGTCAAAATTGAGTTGCTCTAACATTCTTTTTAGAAAGGACCACTCCACTCTATCGTAGGCTATATTCATATCAACTTTCATGGCCATCCAACTTTCTTTCCCTTTTGTCTTTGTTTGCAAGAAATGGAACAAATCACGAGAGATCAAAATATTATCTGTGATTGATCTACTGGGGATAAAAGCACTTTGAGAAGGGCTCACAATGTCATTTAAACAAGATTTTTGACCCTATTCACAATTGTTTTCGCAAGAACTTTGTAGATGAAATTGCAAAGGCTAATGGGCCTATAATCATGCATTGATTTAGGAGATTCAGTTTTTGGAATCAATGCGATCAAAGTAAAATTGAGGGCTTTAAGCGTCGAGCCCCCGTTCAGAACACTTAATACAACTTCACAAACATTCTCTCCAACTACCTCCCAACAATGATGGAAAAAAATGCCTGACATGCCATCAGGGCCCGGAGCTTTCAAACTCCCAAGTTGAAGCGCTGCAACCTTGATTTCCTCTCTCGAATAAGGGCTAACAAGGGTATTATTCATCTCCAAAGAAACTACCGGCCTGACAGAACCAATCACCTTCTCAATATCCTCTAGAGTAGGAATGGACGAAGCATACAAAGTTTCAAAATGCGACAAAACTAAGCACACAATCTATCTAGGGTCCTCAACCTAATCGCCTGCTTTAGACTGCAGGCGATAAATACAATTCTTTCTTCTCCTTTGCTTAGTAGATGTGTGAAAAACATTTGTGTTACTGTCTCCTTTTAACCACCTTATTCTGGAATTCTGTGCCCTCATGACTTCTTCCCTTGCCAAAATTTCATCTAGCTCTTTCGAAATACTCCACTTCTTCTCTCTAGCATCTTCATTGAAATCCCCATTGAAGATTAAAGCTATTGAAGAGTGTAGTTTAGTTTTTTCAGTATTCACATCTTTAAATGTTTCCCAATTCCATTTCCTTAGAGCTCTCCTAGTGGCTTTAATCTTTTGGCACACCCTAAACATTGGAAAACCCAAACCCTCTGGAGCCCAAGCTCTCTTGACAATCTCAGAATAATCACCATGCCGAGTCCACATGGCTTCAAATTGAAACCTGTACTTTCTTTTCACAATTGGCTTAAGCTGTAACAAAATAGGTGAGTGATCCGAATAATGAGAATGCAAATGGAGAATAGAAGCTTCATCATACTTTGTTACCCAATCTACACATGCAAAAAAGCGATCTAACCTCTCTTGAATATTACGATCCCCGGCCCAATAGTTATTCCAAGTATAGGGATGCTTCGAGAACCCCAAATCGATCAGAGAGCAATTGTCAATCGTCCTTCTAAAAGTGTCCATCTTAGCCCGCTTCTTTGGTTTCCCACCAAGCTTTTCAAAAGAGAACAAAGTTTCATTGAAGTCTCCACACAACAGCATGGGTCAGTAACAAAGGATGCCAAACTCTTCAACTCAAGCCACACTCTATGCCTATCCGAAGAAATTGGTTTCCCACACACCCAAGTCAATCTTTTACCAGATTGATTCCTCTGCCAACTTCACTCTGCAATCTATAATATTGCACGACATTGATATAATTGAAACTAACGTATTTGTATCATACATGAGAGACAAACCACCAGCACTGCCCACTGCCTCCACTGATATGGCAGAAGCAAAACCTAACTTCCTACGAATCCTTTCCATTATTTTTGCATTCGACTTTGTTTCCGATAAAAAAAATCACCTCTGGATGGTTATAGAACACAAGCTCCTTAAGAGCTCTCACTGCACGGGGATGCCCGAGCCCCCTACAGTTCCAACTTAATATGCTCATCGGTTCCTTAGCGGCTCATCACTTTCAGCCGCCTCATAGAAGAGTTTGTTAATCTCCAACATCTCGTTTGTAATCAGCCCACTGTTAGATTCATTTGTAACCAGCCCAGGAGGATACTCCGGCTCCTCATCCACCATCTTGGAATTTCTTCTTTTCTTTTTGAAAGGCTGGGTGTCCCCAGCAACCATTGATGAGGATGATTTCCTATTTGAAACCTTTGGGTTTAAAAGTCCTCCCACCTTCCTTTTCTCAATTTGTTTGGACTGTGTAGATGTTGGAGGAGAGCCTTTAGAGTTTGTAAACCAGTCCACTTTATCCTTCGCTTTCTTGGACCATGCAAGCCTCTTGACATAGTCCTCTAAATAAAGCCCATCCTTTGCTTCTCCACAATCCACACTCGGTGGGCCCCTCAATTGGATGACAGTTCTATCCACTATCTTTTACACCTGGGATAGAATCTTCTACAAGAGAATATTTTTACCTATTTCTTAGATAGTTTCAGAGCACATTACCATCTCTTCATCCCTCTGAGTCTCCTCTGCTGCACCGTCTGCACTCAACTCATCAAGGACCAACTTTACTTGGCATGCAGACATGTTAGAGGCTGCTCCTTCCCTAGGTATTCAACGGCTCTATTACTAGCATTTGGACTGTCAGGGACAACTCTGTTACCGTCCCCTTGACTGCCACACCCAGCTAATTCTTGACCATCGTTCTCCGAGGTTGTAGGGGTAAACCGACCTTGCTCCTTTTGCCAGAGCTCCGGCTCCATCATCTGCTCAAAAGAAATTGACACCTCTTCTACAGATTTTGCATCTGGTTTAGGCAAGCCTAAAGACCGTTTTACACCATTAGACCTGCCACGATAAGCATCAGCCCTCATTGCGCAATAAACTGATCTACCCCCCATCTCTGCATATCTCTGAAGATCAGCTCTCCAATCTGGTCACACCTCTTCTCATTGTGTTCAATACACCCACAATAAAAGCACAACAGTGGGAGCTTTTCATATTTAAGAGTGGCTTGTCTTTAAACTTCCTTTTCACCAACACCCACAACCTGAATGGCTGGGAGGTATCAATGGGGACTCTTATCCTCATGTACTTTCCTTGGACAATACTGTCCCCTTGTAAATCCACATCCACCACAGTGCCAAGTTCAGCATCAATTGGCAATCGCAAATCCGTTAGCTCTCTTCATCATCTGCACATGCAGTTCACCCACCTGAACCCAAAACACTGTGGTTTTGAAATCCAGATCTTTCAGAGATGTTTTTGTAAGCGAAGAAGGAATCCGTTGAAGCACCATGGTTCACGACTAAGGACCACATCATGTTCATCCCAAAACTTGAACATGAAAACATCGTCCTTGAGGTCTACAATTCATAATCAAAATTCCATGACTGCAGGATAGTACCTTTTGCTACTTGAAGATTAAGGTCTTGTACTGCAAGAAATTTACCAAACAAACTTGCTAGACACCATTCCTCTCCCTCTGCAACCATTACTTCATCCAGTTCAACAACTATATCCACTCTTGGGAATTTTAGATTATTTGCAAACTGCTCACACAACTCTTGATTGTCCTGACGTCCAGCCATTAGAGACCTCAAGGCTTCCTCAAACCAGAGTAGAGAGCCCTACACTTGCAAGTGTACTGACTTCCACTAGACCAAGGATTGAAGACTTTGGTGGGAGACTAGGGAAATTTGAAAGGGACGTTAGCTAATACTACCGCGCAAAATCTCCTCCAAACAAGAGAAGAACCAGAGCTTCACCTAAAAGGAGAGCAGAGAAAGCTCCACAGGCAGACCCGGTGCAGTTTTAGGCCCACACTCCAAGCATTCGAAGCATATCACCTGGAGTTTACCCCTAGAATCGAAACTCTAGTTGCTCACCGTTTGGCTGTCCATGCCTTACAGGTGAGCATAGATGACCTTCAATATATTCTCTGTTCCTGATGAAAAAACAGTTCCATGCAAGGGTAACATCTATTGTATTCCTTGATTGGGCACATCATACTTTTATCAATTAATTTCCTCGTGGCATTCATAAATGAAAGACAGTTACCAATAGTTCTAATGTGGAAGTCCTTGGTTAGCTTTTTAACACTAACAATACAAAGTTACACCAAATATTACCCAACTTATGTAATAATTTTAAAAAGCTTGAATACTTGATTTTACTCTAGCTGAGTCCAATTGAATTGAACATTCCATTGAGTATTGATGAACAACAATAAAAATAAGGTTTTACGAAATTACATAATAAGGAAAGAGAATAGTTGGTGGAAATTATTTTACTTCTAGAAATTTAAGAAACACATATCATTTTTGGTATACATATACTTTTCACAACATTATGAAATTTAGTCTTAGGATCACGGAAATTGAATATCTCTACTCTTCAAAGATTAATCTCTAATCTTTAAGATTTACGATGAACAAAATAAAGAAAGACTCAAAAGTGAATTGCACAAGTATATAAATGGGGAAACTAATTTCTACGATGCAGTAGAATAAATGTAGGAAAACAAGTCATAAAACCTCAATCACTGATCCGAGTATAAAACCTCCTGCAAGTGTTTTAAAAGAAACACCCAAAAGTTCTTGAAAAACTAACAGAAGGCCGAAAGAAAAATTTTCATTTATTATTCGAAATTCCATCCTTACACTGATTCCTCCGTTCCTATTTGTCAAGATGATAAAGTGCGCTCGTCGCGTGACCTACTTGTCATTTATCACCTGCATTATTGCCTATCTTGTTTTTTTGGGTTAAAGTTATCATTTTACACACTAAACACACACACAGCCAGACCTATGGTAATCGCTAAGGTGCCATAAGCGTAAATCCATGCACTCACTCCAAAAGGGCCTGACTAATGGAGGAGTGGATCACCTACTTAAACCCTCTATACTTTTTACTTCGATGCAGCCTCTTGCAAACCCTAGACTGCATCACCGACTAGTCACTTATTAATAACTGTGCTCACTTTATTCAGCATTGCTTACTTGTTACATAACTTTTGACAGACCATACTGCATTACCTACTTATTTTAGGACCTATTGCACAATCCACATTGCATCACCTACTCGTTACCTTTTTTTTATAAAAAAAATATACACACGCCTTCTCTTTTCTTGATTCACGTGAGCTCCACTATTGGAAGCTTCTAATCTTTGTCATGGACTTTGAGGCAAGCCCCCTATTAGGATGTATGATGGATAAAATCTGGATTGTAAACTATCTAAACCATTGCGGTCTACATACTCTTAGTCGCTGTATCCTTTGCTTAGAGGATGAGTGGGATGCTAACCATCTTTTCCACTCTTTCCTTCATTGCAAAGTTGTGAGGGCAATGTATAGCTTCTTTCTATCCTTGTTTAGCATGCATTGGATATTTCCTAGAGGAGTTGGAAAGTTGTTTTGCTTAATGTTAAGTGGGTAATTTGGTGGTAGAGGAAATATCTATAATCCTATTATAAAAGAGAGTTAAAATGCCCCTCTTTTCTAATTTTCGTATGATTCCTTTTCAATCAATTCCATTTATATCCCAGAAGATTTATACTAGTATCAAGACCATTCCAGGTTCTTCCTAGTTCCCACTGCCCCCTCTTCTCTACTCTCTTTTCTTCACCCCTAACTCCTCCGGTCCATTTTCCACTTCCCACTTTCTTGCTTTCTCCTACGCTTCTTGCTTTCTGATTTTACTCTCTCTCACATTCCCTCTTCGCTTCAAAAGGCAATGTATAGCTTCTTTCTATCCTTGTTTAGCATGCATTGGATATTTCCTAGAGGAGTTGGAAAGTTGTTTTGCTTAATGTTAAGTGGGTAATTTGGTGGTAGAGGAAATATCTATAATCCTATTATAAAAGAGAGTTAAAATGCCCCTCTTTTCTAATTTTCGTATGATTCCTTTTCAATCAATTCCATTTATATCCCAGAAGATTTATACTAGTATCAAGACCATTCCAGGTTCTTCCCAGTTCCCACTGCCCCCTCTTCTCTACTCTCTTTTCTTCACCCCTAACTCCTCCGGTCCATTTTCCACTTCCCACTTTCTTGCTTTCTCCAACGCTTCTTGCTTTCTGATTTTACTCTCTCTCACATTCCCTCTTCACTTCAAAATTTCTTAGTGGTTTTTCTCTCTTGAATGGTGCACGTTCAAGTTCAATCTCAGCCTCCTATCTCTTGCCCGAATGAGGCAGCAAACAATAGCGACAATCAATTCGTGTTCATGCATGATATTTCTTCTTTTTCCTCTTTTTTTTTTGGATTAGTTCCTACACTTTTTGTTGTTTGATTTGGGAAATGATTGTAAAAGAAGCTTCCTCTTTTGATTTTCTGCACTTCTGAAATTGGTGAGTTAGGATTAGGGTTTCGTTGATTTTTTGCAAAAATTATTATTCTTGTCATGAAAATGTTGTTTATTTATGACTTTTCCTTGAATTAAGGATTAGAATTTTGTAGGGTTTGTTAAGAAATGGGATTTTGTTTTGGGTTGTCTTCTTGGGCAGACGCATAGTTGAAGAAGGAAGAAGAGGGGGAGGAGAAGAAGAATTAGGTGTGGTGATTAGGTGTCGGAAGATGTGCAGCTTCGTCGGTGGAAATGAGCAAGTCTAACTCAATGGATCTCATTTTAATATATATATATATTAAAGTTCTCTCAGATTAAGATTGGCTGTGGAAATCCCGAAATGGATTTCATTTTTATTTGAATCAACGTTCTGGTGATAGTGGAAGTCAGCAGACAAAGATTCCATAAACAAAAGCATGATTTGAAAGTGCGTGATGAAAACCCGAAAGGGCATCATGAGTAAAAAAATAAAGTCATGTCAAGATCCAAATAGAATGGGTTGGATGAAAACCTTTTGAGGTGTACATGCGCAAAAATTACGTGGGCTAGACTTAATAAAAACTGTAGAAGGCATAGGGGTAAAAAAAGGCAATGCAAATTAAAAAAATAAAATAAAATATATTTATATAGTTAACCCTCAATATATATGCAACATATATACTAATAAAAAATATAAATTATACGTAATATACTATATTGATCAAGTAGAGATGGGCCTGAGCCTGAGCCTGAGCCTGAGCTTGAGCTTGAGCTTGAGCTTGAGCTTGAGCTTGAGCCTGAGCCTGAGCCTGAGCCTGAGCCTGAGCCTGAGCCTGAGCCTGAGCCTGAGCCTGAGCCTGAGCCTGAGCCTGAGCCTGAGCCTGAGCCTGAGCCTGAGCCCTATTAATAATAAAGCCCGGTCCAACTCGGTTCGACTAAAAAAGGGTAGGGCTTAGCTTGGACCTATATTTATCAAGCCCATTTATAACCAGGTTTGGTTAAGCCCGGTCCAACCCGACCCATTGACAACCCTAGAGTAATCGAATGATAAACACTCTAACTCAGGCGTGTTGCCATATTTATTTATTAATTTTTTTTTTCTTCGAGGCTTTCTAGCCTTACTTTGTTGCATTCCTACTCAGCCAAAAACCATGTGGATGAATTTTGACCGAAAGCAAGAACGTTTGTTTTTTCCGCTTAGAGTAGAGAATGTGCAAGAATAGGGTTAGCAGACTTTTTTTGGTTTTTTTAGTGTCGTATTTATAGGTTTTTTTAGTGTTGTATTTATAGAAAACCTATGGAAAAACACGCACACGAAGGGACCTTTATCACTCTTTTCTTTTTCTCTTTCTTCCCATCCTCCTATGTTTTTGTTTGAAAATAATGACTGATCGCACTGCAGGGTCAACTTGTTAGATTTTACATGACCTTTCATTGGAAATTCATTTAACTGTATAAAATTTGTCTAACTCAATAACCAATAAACAACTCGATTGTATGCCAATTGGATATCTCCAACTCTATAAAGGGGATTGAACCCATGAGGCACCCCTTCCTCTCTTCCTTCTTTCAAATTTTCACCAGTTAGACGCATTTGTTGAGATTGTCTTCTCCTAGTGAAACCATGATGACCGGTCCAAATGACGACATTGAACTTGACGTTCCACTCTGCCGACGATTGCATGCGGGCCCGAGCTCAAGCTTGCTGAGAATGAAGTCCACATCAGATCAAATAGGCTCGTTGGAGCTTGAGGGCTCATTCTTGGAAGAGGTTCGTCCCCGAGAATTTAAGATTGAGAATATATTCACACTAACGGTTTGTCAGTTGGTTATGCTCATTGCAATCGTTGCCGAATTTGGTTGCACACTTGGAATTCCTGCATTCAAGAAAATGAATTTATGGATGCTCCTTTTATGGGAATGAGAGATTCTTTTTGTAGTTTTTAATCCTTGATTATTTTGTATTTGGTCGGGGAGTTCGGATTGCTCTGTTCCTTATTGAATGCGATTTCCTTTTAAGGAAACAAGTTCTTTGTTTTGTTTTATGAGGTGAGGAAGGCCATTCAAAGTTGCCTATGGTTGACTTTGGTTCTCATTACTTGAAATATAATTTTTGACAAGAAGATGGAGGATATGAGCGTCAACAAGATCATGTCTTTCTTGACAAAGATTTTGATTTGTCTTTTGTTGGACACCTTGATATGACTTGTAAAGACCGTCTTTATTAAGGTCCTTGCATTTTCATTCCACATGAGCACTTATTTTAGTCAAATTGAGGAGTCCATCTTTAGTCAATTTGTGATTAAATTACTTTCTAACCCTCCTTCGAGTGAGAGATGTAGCACACAAAAAGAGAATGAGAGGTTCATAGAGCACTTAGGGAGTGTCGGGCTTCTGAGGATCCCATGGATTGGAAGAGGTTTCGATTATTTGAAGCAATTTCAAAGAAGCAGGATGAGGAGGAGATCACAATAGAACACTTGTAAAAGTTGAATAAGAAGAATGTTTCAGCTTGGAATATGAAAAGATTAATAAAAATAGTTTGGCATAGTGTTCTCTATACATTAAATTAGCAGATAGTAGACTCAACAAAAGATGATATGAATGTAAGGCAAAAACTATGATCAATAAGATCTTCAACAATATGGTTAAACTCGATTATCAGTAAGTCTTCCCGGTAATCGAGCTAAGCCATATTTTTGAAGATCTTATTGACCATAGCTTTTGCCTTGTATTCACTTTTGATATCCTCGTCTGTTGAGTCTACTATTTGCTCATTCAATGTGTAGAGAATACCATGCCAGACTATTTTTATTAATTTTTTCATATTCCAAATTGAAACATTCTTTTGATTCAACTTTTGCAAGTGTTCTATTGTGATCTCCTCTTCGTCCTGCTTCTTCGAAATTGCTCCAAATAATCAGAATCCCTTTCTAATCCATGGGATTCTTTGGAATCTACCACTCCTTATGTGCTCTATGATCCTCTCATTCTCTTCTTGTGTGCTCCATATCTCACTCGTAGGAGGGTCAAAAAGTGATTTAATCACAAATTGATTGAAGATGGACTCTAAATTTGATTAAATTAGAGCTCACGTGGAATGACGATGCAAGGACCTTAATGAAGACAGTCTTTACGAGCCATATCAAGGTGCCTAACAAGAGACAAATTAAGATCTTTGTCAAAGAAGACATGATCTTGATGACGCTCATCTCTTCCATCTTCTTGTCGAAAATTATATTCGAAGTAATGAGAACCGAAGTCAACCATAGACAACTTTGAACGACCTTCCTCACCTCATAAACAAAATAAAGAACATTTTCCTTAAAAGGAAATTGTGTTCAATAAGGAACAAAGCAATCCGAACTCCCCGACAATATACAAAATACTCAGGGATTAAAACTATAAAATAATCTCCTATTCCCATAAAAGGAGCATCTATAAATCCCTTTTCCTGAATGTAGGAATTCCAATTGTGTAACCAAAGACGACAACAATTGTAATGAGCATAACCAACTAACAAACCGTTAGTGTGAATATATTCCCCTTCTTAAATTCTTGGGGAAGGACCTCCTCCAGGAATGGGCCCTTCTTCTCCAATGGGTCTATTTGATTGGACCTCGACTTCGTTCTCAGCAAGGTCGAGCTCGAGCTCACATGCAGTCGTCAACGGGGTGGAATGCCAAATTCAATGTTTTCATTTCGATCGGTCATCATGGTTTTCCTCGGAGAAGACAATCTCAGTAAATGGGTGTAGTTGGTGAAAATTTGAAAGGAAGAGAGGAAGGAGTGTCTCATGGGGTTCAATCCCCTTTATAGAGTTGGAGATATCCAATTTAGGCACACGATTGAGTTGTTTGTTGGTTCTTGAGTTGGAGAAATCTTATACAATTAAATAAATTTCCAATGAAAGGTCTTGTAAGTTCTAAAAAGCTGACTGTACGGTTCGGTCAATCATTGTTTTCAGACAAGAACAGAGGAGGATGAGAAGAAAAGTAAAGAGAGATAAAAGACCCTTCGAGCGTGTATTTCTCCATAGGTTTTCTATAAATACAATACTAAAAAAAACTATAAATACAACACTAAAAAAAATGAAAAAAGCCTGCTAACCCTATGCGAAAAAAATAAACGTTCTTGCTTTCGGTCCATAGTTGTCAAGGCGACTTGAGGTGACAGACCCCACGGATACTTGAGGCGTTGCCTGATGAACTTTTTGCTGCAGAAATCTTCTCAAATATGAGATTTATGTATGATGCATTTCCTTAAATAATGGGCCATGCGATTCATATAAATTACAGAATCTCCATTGTCAAGATGCGTTTTGATAGAACCATCCTTAGAGACAGTTTTAAGAATAATAAATGAGGATTTTAAGTGTTGGAAATAAAAAAAGAACAAAAAAAGTATACAATGACTATCAAAAAGGGGGAGAGAGGGACTTTAAGGGGTACAAATTAGAAAAAAAAAAGTTTATAGTGATAGCCGAACATTAGAGAGAGAGAAAGAGAGAGAGAAGGAGGGAGTGTAGACTTGATAAAAAAAAATAGAAAAATAGTTTGACAGTCAATGTGACACCGAGTAAGTGAGAGAAAAGAGGTGGAGAGAGGGAGAGACCGTACCTCTTACTCTCCGTTCTTTCTTCTTTCTTTTCGATTATACTCAAGAAAAGTAATAAGAAAATATATAATAAGTAAAACATATAATTATGGGATTTGCACTTATTTAATAATAAAAAATCCATTTACATATGAGTTTATGAGAGTTTTGGGGGTCCTAGAAGGAATTTAGGGCATTTAAAGGTGTTTTTTTTTTGTTATTGGGCCCCTTGAGCCTAGATGTATTCCTTGTCATCTAGGCGATGCCATTAACAGCAAAAACCGATGAGGACCATACGATCCACCTTCTAACAGAGGGAGAGAGAGACCAATTAGTCCACCCATTGAGCGAGAGAGAAGACAAGTTCGCATGAGAGAAACATACTTCACATGGTTTGTCTCTTTTTTCTTCTTCAATCTGCAAATCTTTTTTGTTGGATATACAAATCCTACCATATTTTATGGTAAAAGACATGAGAAATATATAAAATAACATGCCTTTTTGTTTATCAAACTACAATTTTGAAATAAATTTTTATATCCATAGACAATAATATAATATATGCATATATATCATGTTTTTAATAATGATCGCCTAGGTGGCAATCGTCTGAGCCCAGCAGGGCCTGGTCGCCTAGGCGACCGCTTGAGGCGTCACCTTTAACAACTATGTTTCGGTCAAAAGTCATTTACATAGTTTCTGGCTGAGAGTATGACTGTAATAGAGTAAGGCTAGCACGCCCTCAAAGAAAAAAACCTTTTAAAAAATAAAATAATAATAATAAATAAATATGGCAACACCTGACTTAGAGTGCTTATCATTTGATTACTCTAGGACTGTCATTGGCTGGGCTTAACCAAGCCTGATTATAAATGGGCTTGATAAATGTAGGCCCAAGCCCTACCCTTTTTTAGCGGCTGGCCTTATTATTAATAGGATCGGGGTTGGGCTCGGGCCCGGCCCATCTATACTTGATCTATATAGTATAGTATGTATAATTTTTATTAGTATATATATTGCATATATATTGAGGGTTAACTATATATAATATATATACATATATAATATTAGTGTTATATATTATATATCTATTACTTAATACTATGCAAGAGTTTGTCTTAACTGACGTGGCACTCTCAAATTCTCTCACTCTCTCTTCTCTTCATATGTGAGTGAAGCTACGTTAGGCTTCTCTTCACCTATAAAGCCACATCATCAATTCTCTTTCTCTCTCGCCCCACTCACCCTCATCACCCCATACATTTCTCTCCCTTAAACTGCGCTATCCCAAAACACTATCAATTCTCTCTCTCTCCCCACTCACCCACATCACCCCATACGGTTTCTCTCCCTCAAATCACACTATCCTAACATATTGGTATTTGTCTTAGCTGATGTGGCACTCTCAAATTCTCCCATTCTCTCTTCTCTTCATATGTGAAGCCATGTCAGGCTTCTCTTCACCTATAAAGCCACATCATCAATTCTCTCTCTTTCTTTCTCTCCCCACTCACCCACATCACCCCCATACGGTTTCTCTCCCTCAAACATCTTTCCAAAGCCGAAATTTTTGGGAGCAACTAAGTTTGCGATCACCATGATAACCTTCCACAAACCTACCCCTTAAGGCCTCTTGACCTCCCGCAATACCCATCAAGAAACCTCATCATATTTTGCCACAATAATGGACCGCCATAAACTCTTCCTCCTCCCTGAGTCTCCAAACTCATTTGCCTATTAAAGCCTTATTCACTAGAACGAGAGGCTTTAGGTTGAACTCCGATAGAATCCTAAAACTAAAAGAAGAAAGTAAAATCGTATCCCCTCCACCAATATATTAGGAACATAGCAACAAAATTCTCTATTTTTTTTCAAAAAGTCTCGAATAATACGTGACTTTTTTGTCAAACGATTAATTCCCGAACTATTCATGACTTTTTGAAAAAATCACAACTTTTTCAACGCGAATTTCATGAATTAAACTCAAATTATTCATGACTTTTTGAAAAAGTCCCGAATAATTATCTAATAAATGAAATGTGTTTATAATTTTTATAAGAGGAGTGCTAGCCCCAATCTCAATAACTCCCCATTTTTCCATAGACGGAAGATTGGGGTGCACACGTGGTGTTGCTGCCCCTTTTAACACATTATAAAAATAAAAATTCAGAACATATTTACCACTTGGTGCTAGGCCTTTACGTACTTGAAAGATTGCGTCTGGGGCTAGCATTTCTATTTTTATAATTAGGAATCTTATTTAATATTTTTCTATATCTTGGCTGATTTTTTATCGATTTATTTTTGAATTTTACCAATTTTTTCTAGACAAATAATCTCAAACTCTAACTTGGTAACTATGGTTGGTTTCATGTTACTTTCTCTTTATAATTATTAAATTTATTTTTTTCCCGAAATTTTCCCGACTTTGCTGAATTTCACCGATTTTTTCTGAACTAGACCCCACTGAGTTATTCCTGAACCTGACTTTGCTACTATGATTAGGAGGATCTACATAAGTAAAAAAAGTGATTAATTGCCAAGTTTTCACAGCAACTTCTTATGGAACATGGGGCAATAAGTAACTGACGAGTCCTCGAACAAACCCGTTTTGAAGAGCAAGAAACGTCATCAAAGACTGGATGATTCCTGTCCTTCCAAATGGGCCAAACTATTGCTTCCAGTAGGTAGTAGAAGGTACCATTGGTCTCGAGGCTCCTCCTTCACCGAATGCCAACAAGATAAGAAGTTTTGAAAGGAGCTATGGAGGACCCACACAATCTCCAGTTACAATAAGAAATAGCTCCAAATACCATTTGCGAAGGAACATTGTAATAACAAGTGATCTGCCAATTCCTCCGATTCATGGCTCATAAAACAACGGTTAGCTATTCTGCACCCTCTTCGCTTTAAGCAATCACATGTGGGAATTCTGTCCCAAGAAGGTGCCCACAGGAAGAAGGATACATCTTATGGAACTCTGGGGTTCCACATAGCCATATGAGGAAAGAAAACAGGAGGACAAACCCACAAGGATAATTGCTCAGTAGTAATCCATTGCTCACTAGTTCATATCATCTGAAGCAAGAGTTTACTTATTTTCAGTGACTTCTTGTTTCCCTCCTTTAGCCCCCCATCTTCTTTTTGGATTGGAGGGGCCCCTCAACTACGAGTATTAAATGAATCCCTCTCCTACAGTTTTTATCCCTAAATCCTTAATTATAGAGGTGAACTACCTTTTTAATCATGTCTGTGGTTTTATTTCTCTTTTTACACCAGGAGAAGAAAACTTTGGCATACTTAATTTCTTCTTTAACTTTTAATGGTATATCTTTTTTGTAGTCCACCCTGAAGTGCCCTCTTGTTTTCTTATTTTCTTTTCACTTAAAAGTATCAATTAATAAAGAAAAAGGAACAAAGAAGAAATCCAGATTTCATATTAAATCCATTAAGTACATGTAGGACAGTCAACTATCCGATAAATAATCCGTATCCGCTCAGTATCTATATCCGTTTAAGCGAATAGCTATCGGGCGGAGAGAATTCGAATATCCATTAAAGAATCCATTTATAAATAGAGGCCAGAGCAGGTACGGATAGTCCACTATCCGCTCTGTCAACTATCCGCACCGTTGAAGTGTACCTTTCAAAATACCATCAATACCCTTTTTAGTCTCTTTAAATTATAACTGGTATTATAGAAATTTCTTTTGAAGTATGGGAGGATAAGAAGTCATTTAACCATTATATATAAACAACCTTAAGACCTAAACCCTAGTCGTTTCCTCTCTTCTCCTCTTCTCTCCATTCCTCTCCACTCCCTCGCCTCTCATCTCCCCTCCCCTCCCCTCCCCTCCCCTCCCTCTTCTCCTCTCGCCTCTGCAAACAACAATTGATGGTGAGCCTCATGTTTGGAAAGATATCGATGCATGTGATTATGAGGAGAGAAACAAAGACGATGGTTGTGGCTGGTCTCTGAGGGGTCCTCTTCTGCACTGTTACTGGTGTGGGTTTGGATGGGGTTAAGATGGAAAGAGAATCAGAACCCATGAAGACATTTTGCTCTCTTTATCTCTTCTTCAAAGATTTCAGAGAACCTAGATCTAGGTGGTGTTCTTTGTTGGTGGGTTAAAGAGAGAGAGAGATAGTGGAACCCAAGATTAGAAGAACGTGAGATCTGGGTTGAGATAGAGAGAGAGAGAGAGAGAGAGAGAGAGAGAGGGAGGGATTGGAGTCGAATGCTAGTTTCGAGGTTGCTGTAATAGGTTTTAGCCTGTGAGGTTGCTGTTGACATTAAGCGAGTGGTCATTGGCGAATGCTGGAGTTGGAAGGAATGCTGGAGTTGGAAGAAAAAGGGGGAAGGGGGGGGGAGGGGGCTTTGTTAGGACAAATCGCTTGGGATATTCTCCGAGACAATTCGTAGATAATCTTCATCAAACGGTGATGGAGGAACAAGGAAAGCCAGGAAGAAGTGATAACCAAAAAACCCTCCAATTTCCAATCCCAAGTCAAAAAATCAGATAATTTTTACGGATAATTCTCTGGATATTAATCGGTTGAATTTTGATATTATCTGAGTATTCGTTTTTTATTAGTGAATCGGATGAATTTGGATATTATTCGAATTCAAATATTTAATCGAATTCGAATTTGATTTCTTTATTTTAGTATCCGCTAGATATCAGAGCAGATACGGATAATGGTTAATATTAAATGAATCAGATATTGATATAGCACTATCCACTCCGAATCCGCTACGTTGACAACCCTAAGTACATGTGGCATGTCAAAATTAACAAGTTTAGAACCACGATGTTTATCCAATATAGAGGGATAAAATAAAAAATAATGAGTTCACGAAAATGTAAAATTTTAGGACTTCCCATTGCTTCCCAACATGAGTCATTTTCCAATTTTAATTGCATGACTATCTTGGTACCTCAATTGATGTGAAATGTGGTTGACTTGATTTCACATTTCTTTCTCTATTGTTTTGTGATCTGTGGTCTTTCCCATGAGATGACGACCATCACAGGTCACCCCTTCCAAAGTTTCCATCATTCCGTTCAATATCTTTTGATGATCCATTCTCTTGTGGATGAGCTTGATGGCATCATACTTTTGACATATGCTTCCTTAATTGTCGCTAAAATAGATGTACAACTAGTGATCCATCTTGTTCTGCTTTGAGTGGTCCCCTCTTTATAATTGTTATCAAATGTGATCATGTATTTTCTATAGCTAAAATAGAGAAATTTTAGCTCCACACTTGAACTGCTGTATGCTGGAGTTTTGGACCATGTCATGCGATTCAACCAAGTGAATTTATGCGATCCCACCTCCAGCTCTTTTTTGAGAGGGTGTGTGGATGCAAGGACCTTGTGGTCTGGGGCATGTGTGTGTTTGTTTGGGTGGGTGAGTAGAGTATAGTGCGTGTGTGTGTTATTTGTGTCTAACTGAAAAAAAAAAATGCAACCCGACTGTAATTGAAATTTGAAATGTGCTTAATTGGTAATCCAGTACAATTTTTGTTGGAAAAATCAGAATCATAAAAAATTTCTGAAAATGCGCTGATTAGGTACTGGTCCATATTTATTTTGATTTTCTAATTTAGATTTGAGAAGTAAAATACCTGAAAACCAAATTAATGTGAATGAAATATTAAGAAAGTTGATTAACCCAATGAGGTTGAGTATAAAAGACCTCATCATGGCTAACAATTTGCTTGTCTTATTCTGGTGGTTGACGCTAATCCTTTGCAAGCCAAGAATATTTTGTATGCAAAAGTATCACGGTGGTAACTTATAGCATGGTGGAGAAAATAACTTGCTGCATGCAAAGGAGTTCGATGGAACCAGAAAATAATTTTAGGCGCCAATGCTATCTGTACACTTCTTTTCCTGGCTCTCAAAATTATCTGGTCTGGAAAATTGTGTTCTTTGTTCTTGTTCATAGTATCACGTATAATTACATAATAGCAAATTGCCGGTTTCTCCTCGTTGTCTGCCAATAATTCTTTAGTGAGAGGTGCTTCCGTTATTTTATGCTGCATCCATCTTCCTCCAAAAGTGTGTCCCTCAAAAATTTTTCCTTCTCCTTTCATGTTTACCACATAATTTGACATTGTTCATACTTCAAGTACAATAATTGTTCTTAAACTAGCTCTTTGTTAGGGGATGGCTTAGCAGTAATACTTGGATCAGAGGCCATGACTGGACTGATAAATTCATTTAGCTTACTCTCTTTACTTTTCTACAGGGAAAAAAAAATAAAATACTATCTTTATATATATACCATGCACGGCTCTTTTTCACCCGTTATAAAACTACAACAATTTGTAAGTTTGTAAATTCGATGCATGTTCTTACTTCTTATTTCTGTTAATCCATTTTTATGCATTCCTTTTTTTTCTTACCAAGAAAATGAAGGCATCCATGTTTCTTGACATTAATTAATTAAACAATTATAAAGAAAACGGATTGTACCTGCATCAAGGTCATAATGAAATTTTTTATACAGCATGGTATTGATAGGTTGCCTCCTGTTGCTAAATTACACCTATACATAATGTACATATGATCATTCTCATTAATATTTATATTTAATGCTACTTGTTTTATCCACATCTTGCTTGAGCTGTGTTTTCTTATATAGTTAGTAATTTGTGATTGTATGCAGACAAAAAATAACACCCCTGCTGCTCAGGAGAAATGTATTACTCGCCTAATGCTGACATGCTGTATCATTTTGGTGTGTACTTATCAGTTATGATTCTTTCATATCCTGTCTTCAGATTCATGGGCATGCGAAGTAGTCTGCCATTGCCAGCCTGCTAGTTTCAGCTTCTTTAGATACACTAACGCTTCAATCTTTCAGGCATTAGAGGAAGTTATTCTTTTACTGCTCTAAGAAATTGAGCTGTATCGATCCCTTTGCATACTTGTACAATCTCCATTTTTTGCAAATCATGGTTAGCAAGATCATGCTTGGAGTGATTAAAAGAATATATTGTTGTTCAGGAAAGTAGTTTTTACACAAATACTATTCTACTTCATTCTGGAGGATTTTGTGTTCTACTGGGGGCACAGGGTTTTACATACAAAATGGTTGTAGAAGCATGTCCACAGCATCCATCATGAGTAAGGGACAAAATCATTGCTTATAATCTGGTGTTTAATTTTCAAAAGATTCATTTGGTTGCTCCTTCGTGCTCTCATAGGTGTAATTGCATAATTAGATCATGTACAGATATGCTACACCATTTGGACTGACTTCTGAATATGCTCACCCTACTGAAATACTGTTCCTTGGCTTTGCTACCATTGTTGGTCCTGCTATCACTAGTCCTCATCTGATAACTCTGGTTATGGTTGGTACTAAGAGTCTTGGAGACAGTTGATGCACACTGTGGGTACCATTTCCCATGGAGCCTCTCGAATCTGTTTCCCTTGTATGGGGGCGAGTTGATACAACTTTGTCATTGATGGATAGATTTGTATCGTATTTGTATGATTGAATGTTCATTTCACCTGTTATGCCTGATATTCTTGTTTCATAAATTTTCACAGTGCTGATTTTCATGACAATCATACACCAGATCTGTAAACTACTCATCGACTTTTATTTACATGGACTGCTAAGTTTCTGCAACCTCTATTGTGTAATTCATATTATACCAGACAAGCTTTAGTGGAGCTTTTAGCTGATTTTTTTTTTTGCGCCCATGCAACCATGTGTTTCTAAACATGACTGCTATTTCTTTTGTGAAGTAAACATTATCATGTAATTGTTACTGATTTTATTTTCAAATTTATTTTCTGGGATCTGGTGATCCATTTTCTTACTTATAACCAAGCTATATGCTAATCTTTGTTGTCTTCCATTCTCTTATATTCCTTGGATAGTTGATCCCAGGCGTTTGAATTTATTTGATCAGTTGGTATGATCAGAATGTAAGCTATATGGGTTGTTATGAGTTAATGATATGGAAAAAACAGATGCATTTGAAAATTTTATGTTTTGATCAAATCAATCTTTACACCTTATATAGACCCCAAAAAAGAGCGACAATGACCCACATAGAATGATAACAAGGACAGATTTTTTAGGGAGAGACTGGTCAGTGGTCAATTGCAAATTATGGAAGGCCAGAAGGACAATAATGGAAGCTCTCTTGTTGGAAATATATACATATGATCCATTCCATCAGGTTTTTTAGAGAGAGACCTGTTAGTGGTAAATTGCAAAGCATGGAAGGTCATAGTGACAATTAGCGTAGCTCTCTTGTTTGAAATAAAATGTGATATGGTCAGCCAACACGTTAGAGCCTTTAACCTGCACCAACTCCTCAATCATGCTGTAATTGGTCTTCGCCGAACTTGTAAAAAATATAGTTGCAGGGAAGCTATATATAGGGTGGGATTCTCACTTCTATCATCCTATTTAGTAGTTAAAGATGGCTATGTATGTGCGATGTGATGGAATAGATCCGAGTTTACAACCTAAGGTGTAGGCTCTAAGCAAGTATTGTTGGATTGAACCTATATCACCTAGTTCTCCACTCATATGGTGCAAGCAAAATCTACTGTATGGTGCCCAAATACTATATATATTGGGTGTTACCATCCAATGCATGTGGTTTGCAGGTGATCGTGTTCATCCAAAGAGACTAGTCCTTGTCAGGGTTGGGGCAACCTGCGTTACGCCCCCCCCAAAAAAAGATGTTACCATTGCCCCCCCCCCCCCCAAAAAAAAGAATAAAAATAAAATCTTCTACTCTTTTAATTGTGATTATGCTAATACTTCTCTGCTTACTAGCATAGGTTGATATGCTAATTCTTCTCTGCCAACATTTTGCTCCATATAGCATAACTGGTTTTATTGTTGTCTTATATAATTTTCCTTTTAGTTTGATTGGAATGCGTCGGTCACATAATACTCTGGGAGCACATCTCCACTCTACCCACTTAGTCCTAATTCTATGGGCAATATCTTGCTCAATTTTTCCATCCTTGTGAATAATTGGGCCTATATTTTAAAATCTTCTACTCTTGGGTATTTCAAGGTCATCGATCTTAACTTCATCAATTGTAAAGAAAAATATCATCATTCTTAACTACTACCTCAACTCTATTTGTGTTTTTACTAAAGTTGCAAGCCATGTTTTACCTAATTTATACGATCAAATTGAGACAGGACACTTTCATGTGTCCCAAGGCCCAGAGGTCTGCAGCTACTGTATAATGGGAACCCAAGTGCCACAGGCTTGTTTAATGACGACACCATTCACCTTTGACTAGGGAGTATTGCCTTCTTGATTAGCTTGTATGCTACCGCTGTTTTGCCAGAGAGGAATACTGGTCCTTGTCCAAGTCATGCATGTAGGAAAAGGTTTTCTAGTTTGCTTACTATGATGTGTCAACATCAGCCTATATTGTTAAATCCCACACCATTGTTTGATTACCAAAGAAACCTTTGGCGTCCCTATGTAAATTACCAAAACACCCTTAGTGGACTTATATTGTTCCCCAAGTAGGGAAGTAGAAACCCTTTTCCTACTTGCACGAGTAGTAGCATACATATAAAAGAGGTGATTACATGATGCCCTGGGTCCAATATCCTTGATGGTGAATTTGTTTCCATACCTTTAACATGGCAATTCTCATTTGATTTGTATTGTTTAACCTATGGGCCACCTCTTTGATGAGGCCTGGCCTACAAATTCAGACTGACTGGAGGATCTAAACCTTCTGATTTATATTTGATATTGATTATGGCTAATTCTTAGGGGAAAAATTCCATGCATGGGAACATAGAACTTAGAATTGTCTGGTTGGTAATCCAAGTGGTGATCCACCAGTTTATATTAGTCTAGAGATGATTTGGTTGATCACGTTTTTTACTTTGGAGTGTAGGGTCCACTGAGGATCTGATAGATCATATGTTCTCAATATCTCTCTCCCTCCCTCTATATAAAAGTGCGTAAAACGCGTATATAATTGCAGAACTGATAACTGATACTTTTGAAGGTAATTCGAGATAAGTAGGGCATTGATGCTAAGCATAAATTTTGATAACTCCCTAGGGTGTCTGGTAATAATATGTGACGCATTCCTCTCATGCTGTGTGAATGTTCTGAAAGGACCATTCTGTTACCTTGATTAAGTCAGCTAGTGTGGGTTGGTGGAAGGACAAAATGCTATTCTATTGCAGAAGGCTGCCTTTGCACCACATAGCTAGAATCTGATGCTCTGAATTTTCAAATGCTTATTCCACATTGTTGACAAAGGGGATGAACGGAAAACAGTCTTTCTAGAGAATTGGGTTCAGTGTGTAATTGTGGTATGTTTTTGGAACAACTAGTATCATTCCATTTGTTCTGATTCTGATGTTTCTTCGTAATCCAACTTGGCTTCTGACCGTGATTTAGAAGCATTGTTGATATGTTTCTTTGAATTGTAACATGCTTTTCCTATTGGGATTTGATTCTAATGCTTAGAAGGGAGTATATTATCTGACTAGCAATAAGTGACCCTCCCTTTCTTCACTTTGTCAGGACATTCCGTACCGATAAGGGTTACAGAAAATTGAAGGTGCTGAAGAGCAGTGCAGCTGAAGCTGGTGACAAGCAAATATCATACGCAAAAGAATTTTGAGTGCTTATACATTATGGAATGGGTTTCCACTTTCCAGGTGAAGGGCATCTTGAAGAAAAAAGAAGTCTCTTACCAGTCCCATTCATCTTGTATATTTGTTTGTTTAGTTTGTAACATGCCAGTTGCTGTTTTAGGTATGAGGCAATGTGGAATCTTCGGTAAGTCGGTTAGTAGTGGTGAGTGAACTCTACTTGCCACAAAATCGGGGTGATATATACCATCATGGGACTTGATCCCAGGCCACCCTCGTGAGAGTGGCACACCTCGCGATCCAAAGTATGGGCGACAGGTCTTCCTACCATCTACATGAATGGAAGCTTCTGCTTTTCATGACTCTTTTCCATTTACATACGGACTGTTGACGACAAATTCCTAAAACTGAATTAAGAAAATCCCTGATACTAAACTATGCCGCACCACCATCGGAAAATGATTTTAAGTCTTGATAGCTGGTTCAGGAATATAAAGATTATACTCACCAGGTGCTGCATTCATGGCAATAATGCAACCTCATAGCTCCCACGTATCTGGTCTCTCATGGTCACGTACATTTGGAAACGAAACACGATGGAAGGAAAAGTGGGAAATATTAGTAAATGGCTCAAAACTGCAAGGGTTCGTTCTTTGGTGGTGACTGTATAAAATCTGGCATGACTTTGCAAGTTTTGGACAATATGCATTTTCTGTTGTGCTTTTTTTTTTTCTTGATAACAAACTAACCCCACACTCTGCCCAACAATCTCAACTCAAGCCTTCAACCACGCTGCAAAAAAGAGGGGTGAGGTGGGAGTACTTAAAGGAGAAGGCCCCAACAATCGTTAAGGTTCATTGCACCAAAATGAATGGTTTTTATCACCAGTTGAATGGTCTGGTTCTACCTGTTCCGGAATCGGTCCGGTTTTGGTGGTGTTAAGGACCAGTTGACTGGCCCGGTCCGGTTTTCAAAACATAGCTGAAAAGTGGGAAAAAAGCATGTCTATGATTATGCTTAATGGCCTCTGTCAATGATATCCGACAGAATTCTGGCTAACATTAGTATGCAATTTGGTGGGTAATTAGCCTACCAAATCAACTGTGTAAAAGCAGAAACTCATGTCCGCTCTCAAAAAAAATAAATAAAAATTAAACAGAAGTCTCTGGTCCAGCTCATCTAAGCAAAGGCACTCCCATTGGATGCCATATAAAATGGCACACTCAATCCCCACACACATCCTCCTCAATGCTCACGCAGTTAGGACTGCAAATCCATTTGCATCGCTGTAAATTTTAATTTTAAAGTGATCCGATTGTCCACTAACCCTATTAAAATTAGGTCTAATTCTGGAGAGTGACTTCGGATTCTATGGCTATAGCATAAGACATCTCTTGCTCAAATGTCACGGTGACGGCTCTTTTAGACACGGACACGGGTCACCATGATATGATATTTCACCAAGTGAGAAAATTAGAAATTCATAGTATAATGAATAATAATCTTTTAATAGACAATGAATGCCAAGCAATTATAAAACTTGATTGGAAGACTTTTATAAACGCCCTCCTTCACTTCATTTCTTCCATCATCAATTTTCTCTTTGGAAAATAGTCACCCTCCTCGGGCTGAGGAGGTGAGTTACCGTCTCGTCCCATCTTTTTGGGGCCACGTGTCTCTTTTTTACTTCCATTAACTGTGGTTAAGACTCAGTCACCCTTAGAATTCACAAATCTACCTTTGGTTTTTGGAAAAATATTAACCATAAGAGCTAGATAATTTTTTAACCATAGTTCAAAGGGTTTGTGAGAGTGAGGAGGAATGGTTCCCTCCTCGGCACGAGGAGGTGACTATTGCTTCCTCTTTTACATCCGGAGTCAAATCCTCTTAGGTGATAACAGGATTTGGCAAATCCGGTTATCACCCCTAGAGGCTCTTCTTTGACACCCCTTAACCGTGGGTAAGGTTCACCCACCCATTTTTGTTTTTTTTTTATTTAAATATTAATTCTTTTTTTAAAATTAAAAAACTGCTTTTTTAGAGTTTTTTTTAATATTAAAAACAGTTTTTTAAATCAAAAAAAGAATTAATATTAAAAAAAAAACAAAAAATGGGTGGGTGAACCCTAGGGGTGGGTGAACCTTATCCACGGTTAAAGAGTGTCAAAGGAGACACATAGTGAGCTCTAGGGGTGATAACTGGATTTGTATCACCGAAGATGATTTGGCTCCCATACATAATTATTCGAGATTATATTTTTTGGCACAGGATTCTCTCGAGTTTAAACCCCTAGAGGTTGCCACGTGTCTCCTTTGACACCTGTTAACCATGGGTAAGATTCACCAACCCATCCTTGGTTTTTTATTTATATATTAATTATTATTTTTTAAATTAAAAAGTTTTTAATTTAAAAAAAAGAATTAATATTTTTTTTAAAAAATCAAAGATGGATGGGTGAACCTTAAGGGTGGGTGAACCTTACCCATGGTTAAGGGGTGTCAAAGGAGACACGTGGCAACCTCTAGGGGTTCAAACTCGAGAGGATCCTGAGCCATATTTTTTTCCCTTTGTCATACGGGTCATGTCACATGTGGTTCAAGCTCATTCGGGGTTAGAAGTACGTCTGACCCATGGAGAGATTGAACCAAACTGGTGAGGGGTCCGGGTCCGGGTACGGATCCGGTTCAACCATTCGGGTAGCTACGTATCAAACATATGGGACCCAAACGAAGTGCATTTACCACCTACGAAAACAGTAGATTCCCCGGACTATCAACCCACAACTTCTACCTGGTTTTCTTCCCTTCCATCATCCAATATCTCTCAAACAAAAATTGAATGCATAACATAATCCCACTTCAAGGATACGGTGAAAATATCATTAAACTGAAAATCGTGAGTGAACGTATTACGTAATCCTTTAATTTAACTTGGAAACCAGAGAGATTATCTTGGCCTCGTATTTCCATTTCCCTTCTCTTTTCCTTCCCTCCTCACATGAAATCCTCTTCCTTAGTCCTTACCTCAACCACTAGTTAAGTATTAACAAAGAGAATTTGAAAAACTCAATTGATTTTTTATTTTTTTTAATTACGACTACGTGGTGTCCCTCCTGAGGTTGATCACGACGACGCTCACATTATCCGTACTATGCCTGGCCAAAGCCATCTTGGTGAGAAGCATCGCGGCGTCGGAGCACGCCTTGTCGGAGCTCTCTCCGTTGGCACCCACCCTACTAAGGTCACTCCCCGTCCCCGGCAGCAACGGCAACTTGGCCTGCCCACGTAGGCACATGCGAGCCACACCACAGGCCGTCTCGTTCGACACCACGTCCCACAATCCGTCGCTGGCAAGTATCATACAATCGTCCTCCACCGTCCGATCAGTTATCGTCACCTCCGGTTCTGAAATCACGTATGGCTTCAAATAACTGTCCCCTGCTATTCCCCCCCCCCCCCCAAAAAAAAATAAAAAAACATCAGACCTTGTGGCTTCGACGTAAGGAACAGTTTATATAATTAAAGAAGTAATTAATGAAAGCTTACCGATTGCCCTAGACATGGCTAGAACTCCGAGAACCCTTGGGCCATCCCAGTATATAACACGCCCTCCGGCGTCTTGGATTCTTTGCAGTTCGTCCGGCCGGTCAGGCTGTACGTTACAAATACCATATCGGGAGAAAATGGAGTCAGTCGATTTTCCCACTCATCATATATAGTAGGCAAATTCGTTAACGTGAACTACACGCGCATGTTAGCAAATAAGGATAGGCTGATCTCTAGTATACACCACTGCTTTTGAAAGGGGACAAGTGGTCATCATTCCCTTCCATTAAGAAGCCCCTTCCTCGAGCACGCTACATGCGTATGATAGCAGAAAGGAATAGCCCGGGTTAGAATCCCAAAATCAGGAGAATTATGTGCCGTCGGGTGAGAGCATTATACAGCAAATCTAATCTAGAAAGAATGATATGATCTGAACCGTTGAATCAACCATTTTCAGCAGAGGTACTAAAGCACCGGCGCACTTTAAACAAAATATCTACCGGAGCTTAGTAACTACGGAGAAAGATCGTCCGGCTCAACGCAGAAATTTCAGATCTGAAACCAAAACAATCGAAATCTGAAAAGAAAATTTTGGATTAGAATTTCGTAACTTCACCTTATGATCAGAGGAAAGAGGAACCGCCTTCCCGTTCCGACTAAGTACAGCGCGCGAATCTCCGCAGTTAGCGACGACGATCTTATCCGGCGTCACGACTGAAACCACAGCCGTAGATCCGACGGCGTCGCACTGCGGCGTCTGAAGCTCGCATCTGCAGTTCGAGCCCAATACACCTTCGTTCCATCCTAGAACTTCCTTGTCCATACGAGAGAAGCTTCGCACCATCGCGTCGTTCCATTCCGTAGATGCTTCGTTGTTTTCTAGCTCTTCTTTCACCAGATGATGCAACCGATCTTTACATGTTTTTGCCACCTACCGAGATAAAAAGAGAATTCAACAGTTAGCGTCAGGTCTATGAACGATGTGATTGTCTCGTAACTACGTTGTGAAGCAGGGAATCAGATTAATACATGAGAGCATCCGTGGCCATCGTAAACACCGAAGAAATGTAAATCTGCCGGATTCTGACGTTCTCGTCGGCAAAATGACGGATGGATCGCCACTGCGTCTTCCATCTCCCTCCTCCGGCCGCATACAGACGTCATGCCAAATTTAGGGCACTGGTCGAACAAAACCGGCTCGACCGGAACAGTTGCTTGAGGTGAGCTCTGTTTCAAGGTTGTCTCAACAGGCGATTGATTCGAATTTGATTTCTCATCCGTCTCCGATCCTCCATTCTCCGACTCTAAACGATCTTGTATTCGGTCTACAGTACAGTTCGCATCGGTGTTCTGGCAATCACGCTGCGATGACGAAGGATAAACTTCTAGCTTCTGACGTTTTCCATCATTTTCCAGCTGAGGCACGGCCACACCGGAGATGAACTTGTATCGTCGGATCTCCATTCTTCGGCGCCTCGCTGATCTTGAACTTGGCTCACACTCGGCCGATGTGTCACTCCCACTACGAATTCCACAACAGATCTCCGCCATTACAGATGAATAACTACTAGATTTCCGAGCTATCGAAGATGAGGAAACTTTAATTCATCAAAGAAAAACTAAAACAAAAGCCTCTGCGATTTCCTTTGAAACCCTAAAAACCAGTTCTTCAGACGATATTTGTTTGAGCCTCGAAAGCTTTGAATTAAATGATAATAATCTCAGAGAAGATTGAAAACAGAGAAAATGAAATGAAGATATCTCCCCAACCTCTGGGCCCCTTTTTACGGTGGGGACCTGCAACAGAGGAAGCTTTCTCCTGGGCGGGCAGCTGCCCGTCACCGCCACGGGCAGGTCCCGACATGTACAGTTGGTGTGACGTCGTGGATCTGCGGTACACGAACCCATCTCTACCGTCCATCTCACTACCCCAATTGTCTTTCTAATAAGAATCTAACACGTGTAAACGTCTCCTTCTTTACTTGTATACGTGGACCAACCATATTGTAACACCAATAACGAAACGACCTGCCTTTACTGACACGCATGTGGTCCTAGGCGACCCCTCCTGGTATTCGCTTTCATAGAGCTCTTTATGGAAATTTTAATTTTACTTTAATAAGGTAAAAATAGACACGTGGCTAAATCGTGGATTACTAGATTTTCGATTTAATTATTCTTATTTTTTCTCCTCTGTTACGGTCTTCTAAATTAAAATCTCTACGTAAAGGTCTCAGAATTCGACACGTATCAGCCAGGCGAACTTTGGCTCGTTGACGGTACCAGGATATCTAAGGCCGGCCGTCTACCGATCGACACGTATCATGTATCTGACGTGGACTTTTGACGTTACCTTGGCTATCGCGCTGGACACGTTTCCAGCAATGATTTTTCCCAATTAATAAACCGACCTAAATGTATTTTTTTTAATTAATTTTTTTTTTTTGAGATAGGCATAGTCATGACTCCCATTTAGAAGGCCTCGGATTGTATGAGGCGTAACAAGAAAGGTGTTCTCGGGGCAACCACAAAATAAGGGATATGTGGCCTTAGGAAAAAGAGAGGAGTCATTCCATTTTCTTCCTATGATTTTGACTTCACATCGCTTAATATCTCTCTCCTTTTATCTAATCATTTTATTGTCATGTGTTACATAATGTGTGTAGAGAAGTGATAATCATAGGCCCATGAAATGACTTCTTTAACTACTTGTCCCCTATTTTGTGGTTGCTTGAGATGAGCATTTCTGGCTTTGCCTAAGAGAATTCGATGTCCATTTAGAAACCTAAGACTGGACCTCATTGGTCCAACTGTTTCTTAGATACAGCCTTAGGTTTCTAAATAGGTTTGATGGGCACCACTTCACCCTTTTTTTTTTTAATGATTTTGATTTGAGTAGTGATAGGCGTACCTATGAATTCCATTTCCAGTGAATGCCCCCCCCCCCCCCCCCCCCCCCGCATCTTAAATGCTCCACAACTGTGATGAGCATTTAAGAGGGTGGTATCCCCCAATGAGGTGATGCCATAGGTTGAAATAGAATTTATCGTACCTTAACTATTTCCCTTTTGATTTCCTCTGTTGGGCTCAGAGTAAATACTCTAGCCCGGTCTCTGCATCTTGCCACTTGTATCCTTTTAATTGTTATTAGGATTCATTAATTTTTAAGGTTAAAAATTAACCTTAAATTTTAGAAAAAAACAAATAATTCTTTTTAATCATATGGGTAAAATTATTAACTAAGGTGTTAGACAGGGGCGGAGCTAGGGGGGCCGTCCCCCCAATTTTTGTAAATCCTTCTTCATGTAGTATGAATAGTGTGCCTCTTAAATTTTTATTTTTTTTTAGTATACATGGGCCCCCCCTCCCCCAAATTTTTTTTTGTCATATAAATAGTGGGGTCCTCAATGGAGTCCCGTTATGCCCTTGAGGTTGCCACATGTCCTTATTGACACCCCTTAACTATGGTTAAAATTCACCAAATCTCAAGGTTTACCTACTTATCCTTAGTTTTTAGAAAAAAATATATTTAAATAATTTTAACCTTAGGAGTTAGTGAATTTTAAATTAGGGTTCGAAAAGAAATTTGATAATTTTTAAAAAAAACCAAGGATAAGTATTTAAATAATTTTAACCTTAGGAGTTAGTGAATTTTAAACTAGGGTTCGAAAAGAAATTTGATATTTTTTTAAAAACCAAGAATAGGTGGTTGAATCTTGACCACAATTAAGGAGTATTAATAGGGACACGTGGCGACCTCAAAGGCATTATCGGGAAAAAAAATTCTCAAAAAAAAAAACTACCCCAAATTTTTTTTTACCTCAAAATTTTTTCTCTCAGGGCCTATGCCCCCGAACCCCCAAATTCCATAACCTCAAATCAATTTTTTTTTTATACATACATTTTGGTCCCCCCAATGAAAAATTTCTGGTTCCGCCCCTGGTGTTAGAGACTAATTAAAAGCTAGGCAAGAGTATTTTACTATTTTACCATGGCCTGCCGGAACAAATCTGCTCAATTTTAAAACCTCCCTTATAGTTTTTCTTCAAAGTCACCCTGTTAGATTTCTATCAACTATTGAAATGTTTAAGAAATATTATTTTGACTTTTTAAATTTAAAATATATTTGTAAAAAATAATATTCTATCTTTCCATTTTGTTAATACTCGTTCTTATTTGTGATTTTGCATTCTTCTTCATTGATTTTCTTATTAATTTTTTTTTTTATAGAAAACTACTTTAAATTTTAATTTAATTTGATATTTTGGTTTTCAGTTCTTGAAAAGAGAGAGGGGGTAGATATAGGTCCATATTGTTTGTCATGTACATAGGCATTCAAATGTTGTAATTTCAGTTACTTCTTATACAGGTGTACACTTAGAGCGGGTTTAAAAGAAGCATAAACTCTACAAGATTTAAGTAGGGTAAAATAGGAAAGAAAGTAACTGCGTTTTTGTTTGGGTGCTAAAATGAGGTATGTGGGCATGATGATGGAGCTATGACTTGGTTTGGAATTGGATCATGAATGAAGATTGAACAAAGATGAGAAGAAATTGAAAAAAAAAAAAAAGTAGTTGTGAAGGTGTCACCATCGGTAAAAAATAAATAAAATTGTGAAGCATTTTTATTTACATATTAATAGACAAGCATTTTTATTTACACATTTTTATTTAGGGATTTGTCATACGGAAACAAAATTTCTTTTGGAGGTGATTTCGTGAAAAAGTGTAATCCCAATGGTTACAAATTTTCATCGCTATATGTGATTTATTGATGCTCGTATTAGTGACGGAATACCAAAGGTCATGAATTCGTGTGTAAGACCTATACCGATGGATACTTGCATTATACCGATGGTTTGAAATCGTCAGTAAAACCCAAATTTGAGTTATTCTATCATCAATGATGTACACCCAACGTTAAAATTAGTATCCTGAAGTAGTTCTAGTTTTTGGAAGTATGTGTCATTATTTTTGAGAAAATCATGCACATAAATTAATGTAAAATCTATTGATTGATCCATATTTAAATGTTCTATCATTTTCATTGATTTACACTATTTGGCACAACTATATTTAGATAGTAATAAGTACTCAAATGAGGATCACAAAATAAAAATATGAATAATATTCTAACAAATATCACAGAATCAGAAAATAAAACATAATGAAAAATTAAAAACTCAAATCTCAATGTTGAGAACCGAAATTTTAGTAAAGAGTGCGCGCGCGCGCGCGCGCGCACACACACACAGAGAGAGAGAGAGAGAGAGAGAGAGAGAGGTCACAATCATTTATAGATGTTTTATAACCAAATTACTGGAAAAAAACAGAGAAAAGAAAACCAACTTCACGTGCTTAAATGTAGACGAGATGAAAATCTTAAGGGATTTTTCTTGAAAATGTTATAGACATGAAGCTCAATCTTGATAAACTCAATTTTAATAAAACTTCAATAAAATTAACAAACATTTCTCAAACTAAATATCAACAAAAATCATCTTTAGCACCCAAGATCTCTGAGAGATCCAACTTCACATGCAACCATAACCAAATCGACAATTGCATACATGGCCTCGTAAAAAGGATAGCACCGAAGGGTCCACCAAAAAATCGAGTGCACCAAAAGTCCTAGATTTCCAAAAGAGTTGTCACAACCTCTACGTAATCTAAGGATCTAACCAATTGTCTAAATGTATCATCACTCATAATAGAAAACCACTCAACTTGTTGTAAATGAAATTAGATGCTACTTCAGTGACATGTTCCCCTGCAATTTTTTATTATAAATTATTATTAACTGGATCCATACACAGATTATGATCTTCTAAAGCTGAGCAAACATCATTAATCATTTGAAGAACTTGCTAAGAGTATACGTTGACAAATTGTTATTTATATTATCATTATTATTAGATCTCTCGCTAATGTCATTAGCCAGTATTTTCTTGGAGGGGATGATGGTCAATTGATAATGTTAGCAATTGTTAATGGATTTGTGGATAATGATTAGATTGGTACAAAATATGCTGGGTGGGTCTAGATGGTACAGAGGGGCAGAGCCACATGGAGGCCGCAGGGGGGGGGGGGGGGCTGAAGCCCTCTTGAATTTTTGGAGAAAAAATAACTCCTACTAATACTAGAGGTGTAGCCCCTGTAAGAAAATCCTGGCTCCGCTCCTGATGGTACATGGGGTTCTAATACCCAAAGTGAGGGTTCGGGAGTGGTGATCCTCTTGAAATTTTTTTGAAGACCAAGTTCGTGGGCCATCTCGTTCGTACTTTTCGTTATTTTTTTTGGTATGGAGCACGTGTGCCGCACCCCAAAACCCCACTTAGGAGAATGTGAGATTTTGACACGTGACTTACTTATCAAATCATCATGTTAGGAGCATTTAAGACATACTAAAAATACGAACCTAAAAATTTCTTCAATTAATAATATAAATAAAACCATAATCCATAACTGCAATTGAAAATAATAAAATTTTGATCATTCATCGTGATTCTAAACCATCAAATTAAATTAAATAAAATATAAATCAAGAATAATTTCAATTACAATATCTTATTAAATCAACTACTATTAATAAAACAAACTCAATATAAGGCCATCTATTGAGATCTCGTTCCTCTTCGGGATGATCACCTTCAGGTTCCTTTATGTATTCATCTTCTTCCTACGGTCCGGGTGCACAGATATCAAAACCAGAATCTGTCGACAACTAGGTTATTAGTTGAGTAACAATTAATTCGCGTTTATAACAAACAATAGTAAGTAATATCTTAAACATTAACTTACATGCATTTAACAGTTCAACTGTAGAGACCCAAAATTTAGTTTATCGACTTTCGTGCCATTGATATGAAATTCTTGAAATTTGTGCCCAATGTTAAATACATGTGTTCCTAAAAGATGAATAAAAATTGATACCTTAACATGATCTCCACTTGAAGAAGCCATAATTTTATCGCCGTAAATCAGAATCGAGTGATTCTTGAATTTTTGGAAAGTTATTAGAATCCTCTTCAAGGTTCATGTTTACCATTTTTCTAGATTCTTAGTCGGAATTAGGTTAAAAGAGGGATTTCTAAAACCGGGTCTGCTGCAAATCTGAGCTGTCGTAACCCATTGCAGATTAGTCAGATTTAGGGGCATTTTGGTCCATGAATAAAAAAAATTAAAATTTTTGCAAAACATGAAAATTGTTGCCCTTCGAATGACGGTTCCAACATAAGTTGAATCGTCAAATTTCGACAACCGAGTCAAAAGTTATGGCCAAAATATTGAAGAAATGTTTTAAAAAAAAAATGGATCCGACCGATTGGCCAACTAGCGCCGATCGATCGGTGGTGGCAGGGATCGATCAACCAAAACTCGCCGATCGATTGGTGGACGTTGAAATATGCGCGAAAACGTCAATTTTTGACTTTTTAAGTTCTCTTTGGTCCCCAAACTCTATAAATAACTCTCCAACTCGTGAGTTAGGGTTTCTATAGGCTTCTAAACCTAAAAGAGAGAGCTTCCTAAGAGATCAAAAGAGAGAATCTTGAATATTTCAAGGATTAGATCAAAATAAAGGAAGAAGGAGCTTTGGAGATCGATATACAGCCTTATCCACAAGCGCGTGATCGTAGGGAAGCGATTGTGAGAGGTAAATATAACTTCCTTTCTTTCAATATAGTGATTTTTGATATAAAATTATGAAAGTATTAGATCTAAAGCAAGAACAAGTAAGATTAAGCATATGTGTGATGTTTTTAAATTATGATTTCGTATGGAAAATATGTATGATGTTAAAAAGAGTGTTTTAGACCATGATTTCCTCATAGAAATTATATATAATGTGTAGAGAATTTAAATTTATGATTTCCTTGCGAAAGATATTGATGATGTTAAAGATGTTCTTGTGATTTAATTATTATATCAATAAGGGGAAAGAGAATGATCTTGTGGTTTATTTTGTGATGAAGAATGGAGGAAGTGGTGAATGGTTAAATTTGATGGAGTGATTCTATGTTGCTTTGAAATTATAGTATGTTATAAACTAGGGTTTTGAGATATTAATTTAATTAAAATTATGTATTGTAAATTGAGACATGATGAATTAAATTGTCCCTATTTTGTTGTCAAAAAACTTGATGAACCCATATTTTATGTTGATCAATTATGAGAAATTTTACATGTTTAAATTGTGAATGATTTAAAATTATCATTATTTCACTCGCACTTATTCACGAAATTGGACATGAACAAGTATGATAATAAGAATCAAGATGACAAGTATTATGCAAGTATACAAGAACACAAGCATGATTGTATGATTGATTTTTGCACTGACTGAGTACCCACAAGCCTAAGGCCAAGGCAAGACAAACCCTATACACCGGATAATGTGTAAATAAGCCGTATACACCAGGTAATGTGTAAATAAGCTGTATACACCGGATAATGTGTAAACAAGCCGTATGCACCGGATAATGTGCAAACTGTGTGGTACCTCGGAAAGTAGAGTATATGTTAATTTCTACCCGATATATGGGATAAAGTTATTTTAAGTTATTGTATTCGCATGCTGTTGAATACATTCACGAAATAAGAAATAAGCAAGATAAACAAGAGAAATAAGCATAAGTGATCATATGTAAGGATTGAAATTGAATTATGCTTCCGCACTCTAAATTGTTACATGTTTACATGATATGCAAATCTTAAACCATGTTTGTATTAAATCTCATTATATTGTTAGATATGATTTTATATATACGCTGGGTAACTTGTTACTCAGCCGTTGAGTGTTGTTGTCGGCAGGTTCGAGATTTAATAGTTGTACGCAGGAGCCCTAAGTTGAAGAGGAGTACGTAAGGAAGATCTTACAGGTGATCATCCCGAAGAGGAACAAGATTTCGATTTTAGTTTATTAGAAATTGTTTAAATTCCAGAGGGATTGTAATTAGTTTATTATGTTTTAGTTTTTTTTTAAATTGAGATATTTAGATTTTATATGTTTAATTAAAGAGTTGAGAGTCACGAGGATGATTCAGATTGTGTAGGATCAGTTTAGTTGTAGTCTTAATTGATGTTCAGTTGATGTATTAAATGTTATACAATTGAAGAAATTTTTCAGTTCAGATTTTTGTATCTCTTTAAAGCTCATTAAATGGATTAAGTCAAGTAAGTCACGTGCCAAAGTTCTTAATTCTCGTAGGGGGGATTTTGGGGCGTGACATCAACTTCAGTTCACACACATAAATCAGAGTGTTGAAAAGCGAATAGGTATATTATGTCATTTACTTTCTTTCTTTTGTTACTTTCTTACTCTTTTTACTTTTCTCATATACATTTCATACTTTCTTACTAGATTATGCCGAGATACCACATTTCATACATTATCCTCCACAGACAGTATAGAACATTATTCGGTACGATGACTTACTTACTTTGACATACTTATCGCATTTTTTATGGTATTCGGTAATGCAAAACATAAACACGCATTATCGTTTTCGTGTGTCTTTTTTTTCTTACTTACTTTGTTTTTGGTCTTACTTGTAATCTTAGTGCTCTTAACTTCATCTTCATATATGTGCATATTTTTCATTGGTGAGTGTACAGTTATATACTCTTGGTTAAATTATACCTAGACTAACAACAAGGACCATAGAAAATCTCATCATAGCGTCTCATTCCACTATGTTAACTAGACCTAGGCAAGCTTGACTCTCATCAAAGATTCCTTTACCTAATTATACATCATGTATAAAAACATAAAATAATCACATAACAACTTTCATATTTCTAATAATTTAACAAAACTTTAATCACAGTTTATTTGTAATAGACATAAGTCACAATCTAATTTAAATATCAAAAACTCTCTTTTAAATCGAGATCAATACCATAGTAGTACCACATAATTTATTGATCATAGTTCTCACATAATATATATCCACAAAAACACACTAACATGTACCCTAATCTCACAAATAGTCTTAATCAATTATTCAATTCCTTTATACATTCTATTCCACTCCATACATTCATCCCGTTCTCCTCATGTATCCATATACATTTGTTATAAATTCTCAATCCCCTTATTAAAGCATAAACGAAGTAATAACATGGTTATTCACATCATAATTTAACGATTCATGGAATAATAAAGCAGGAACAATAACAATTCATAAATTTTACATATCTTTACGTTCTTACTTAGATCTATATCTTTTAGATCAATATTCAAGATATGGAAAACTAGTTTCGTTATTTATCTCAATTGATCGCTTTTTTATGATCTATCGCTTGCGAATAAGGCTCAATCTCGATTTTTAAGTCTCCTTCTTCCTTTTTCTGATCGAAACTTTGAACTCCTAAGGTTTCTCCCTTTTGATCTCTCAGAAAATTCTATCTTTTCTCTATTTTAGGTTTAAAAGCCTATAGAAACCCTAACTCACGAGTTAGAGAGTTATTTATAGAGTTTTGGGAACCCTAAAGAGTTAAAAAAATCACAAAATAACACAACACGAGACAAATTCCCGAGTCGGGCGATCGATCGGCCAGTGCACCGATCCTCCATTTTGTTTTTCTACTTTTTTTTTTCTTTTATTTCGTGCAAGTTATTTATAAAAACGAGCTAAATTGAATGAAATAAATGAGTTTTCTTATTCGAGATTTTATACTAAATTTCTCATAGAATTAATGCATAGAATCAAGCATATTTATCTAGAAAAATTAAATCACATATCATGAAAACGAGAAATTTAATTCGGGTTCTTGCAACGTGTTTGAGGAGACTTTGGGATTTATTGCTTGGTGAATGATATATATATATATATATATATATATATATATATATATATATATATATATAATAGCGAACACCCCGTGCGAGGCACGGGATAAGATCGATATGACTCTAGAGAATTAATATGATAAAATAGATGAAGAAAATAGGAGAAATTTTTTTTCCTAATCAATAGTTTTTTATCGAATAATTATCAGTATAGTAATAACAACAATAGAGAAATTATTAAACATACAAAAATTACCAGAATACGAAGATGAATCAACGATAGGGCCGTCATCGTAATCTTTGGAATTCCAAATTTGTTTCAGTAATTACCCACCACTGTTGATTAAGAATGTGGAATTGGCTCTGGCTTAATTATTTTGAACTTCTACATATCTGTAAGATAGATCATATCAATTATTTGGTGAGATGGTTTTACGTGCCGGAAACATTAGTAGTGTTGAAATCATACAATAAGAGTTTTGTAGGTCACCTTTATTATGATTCATAAGATGAAGTTGCAACGCTCCAAAACATTAGTAGTGTAGAAATCATACAATAAGAGTTTTGTAGGTTACCTTTATTATGATTCATAAGGTGCAGTTGCAATGCTCCAAATAGTATCAACTTCTCCATTTTTTGTTATGGGAAGAACCGTAAATTAAGAGAAAAATTAGAGTTCATAATTTCACTTGCCTGAAATCGTAGGAATTGAAAAGAATTAAGATTTGAATCATGTGGTAGAATTCAAATGAATATTACCTGCACTCTCTTCCTGAACTGAGCATAAACATTATTTCACTAATCCAGCTTCTAGGACAATCTGAGCAGAAGGATATGTAGAACAATCAAAAGCTTATAGAACACTTGAAAGATAGATCATAATCAAGTAGCCAGTAACAATTACTTAACATTGACAATGGAGGAAGTAAATAAGGTACATTTCCCAACCATTACAGTAACCTGGAACAGGGTTTATTTCCTGTTGTCCACAGTGTCACGGTCAAATTTTTGATTTTGCGGAACAACCGTGCGGCGCCTCGATCATCCCATGATCTTGGCCAGCCTTACACCATTACACTATCCATCCATTGAACCGACCCAACGTCTCGTGCTACAATGCTACGACAAGGTACGACCTGCTACCGAGTCCCATCCGCTAAGCTATACTCAGCTGGCTTACGCATCACTTCATCGTGTCGCGCATGACACTCGTCCAACACATAAGGTTCCCGCGTCACCGAGGTTCCGTCTCACGCATCTCTCATGATGCTAAGGTTCTCCGATCAAGCCGAACATCCAACACGGCCCGATACTCTCGAACACGACTATCGGTCATCCTCCATGCATCGCGGATAGCATAGGAGCATCACTGCCCCGTTTACCGAGCATTGAGGACATAACACCCACAACACAATCCTCGGTCCTCTGACCGAGTATCTCAACCATACCTCGCGTCCCTCCTAGACGACCATGATGCATACCGCACACTTAAAGGCCATACTAGGATGAAACCTCTTGCCCGAAGGCTCTTGCGCAGTGCTAGGAAGTCCGTCTCCTTTGCACCGTCCTTGGATGCTCCAACAACCATCCAAGGAGACTCCAAGATCCCCTTCAGGATCCTAGAGCCCGCCCCCAACTCCTTTGGGGTTGCTCATTAGCTGGCCCCAGATGTGCCACAAGGGAAGGGAGAGCTACACCCTTCTCCTCAAGGTGGATGATAAACCTTTCAGCCTTTACCAGAAGGAAACATCACCACTGCTGGTGGAGTCATACTGGTCTTTTACGGAACAGTACACTTGGATATCCACAAACCGTCTGTACCATTATACTCGTATTAACTTTCTCTTCGAATGAAGGTACTATCGGCCCTACTTCCAACATACCATGTGGGCCCCACAACACTCGCCCACATATGTCCGACCAAGCACCAAACTCAAGCTTCACTCTATAACTCTTCATGTGCACTTCATCCAAACCACAGTACCTCGTACACAACATCAAGACACCTCCGTGTCCCTTCACTTCGGTACCCAACACTAAGGCACCAACCTTGCACCACGCTACGCTATCGCTTGCATAGTGCCTCGCCTATCTCCTAGGCACCGCATTGACATCCTTTGCCCATGCTCAGACCATCCCGGCCCCGTATCACGGTCATGGCAGTACTTGACAACTTTTGACCGTGACAATAGGCCCTTCTTTGGGAATGACCACTTCTCATTTACTATGATAAATATGGAAGTAGATTATTAAGGTTTTTGTGACTCTACGGACTCACCCATTTAAGCACTTGGCTGGTCTGTTATTAAGGGGAGATGAATTGAGAGGCCAGAGGGAGGAGTTTATTAGGTAGGCAAACATGGAGGGAATGAATCTAAATGAAGAGAGATAAGGTGACGAGAGACGGGGCATTTTTTTGATGAGGATAATGGGGAGAGATATGAAGCCTTAATTAGGGAGATGAATTGGGAGGGTAGATGGAGGGTTTCTTGGGTTGGGAGGAAATGAGATTAAATGAAGAGAGATAAGGTGAAGAGAGGGGGAACATTTTTGATGAGAAGAATTGGGAGAGAGATATGAGGTCTTAATTAGGGAGAAATTAGGGAGAGCAAAGGAGATAGAGAGAGGGGTAATAATTATGGGAGAGCAACCAAAACTCAATCTCTTGAAGAGGAGTCTTGAACATGGTAATAAACATGGTGAACAAAATTAAATGCCATACATTGAGGGAAAGATAGCATTCCATATATATATATATATATATATATATATATGTTTATTTATTTATTGCGTCTTTTTTTTCTTTTCGCTTAAGAAGATTTTTTTTTCATTTAATTGAAAATAAAGTAATCATTTAGTTATTTTTAGTGATCACCTATGTCATCTATCTTTGGCAGGGGTTAAGGAGGTTAGAACTCAAGGGCGGGTGCTCGACATCCACACCAGTACTCGAACATAAGTCACTCCTCACCAAAGGGAAGATACACTACCACTGTGACAAACCCAGGCGTGTGAAATAAAGTAATCATAGAAAGCTACTTTATGAGCCCTTTCTCATGAAGGCAACTTAGATATTAGATCATCTCATCTTATGTACGGATAAGAAATTATGTACGCTTCTATTCTATGTACATTGATAACTTCCACTTTGGTTGGTTGCTATTATTAACTGAACTATAATAAATCATAGAGTCCTGATAAGAGGACCCCAGGGCCTAGGGCCCTCTTTTAAGCTGACCGCAGCGCCCGTATCCCTTGTAACACCCTCTTTAATCATGGTAAAGCTTAATTAAGTTAAAATTAATACTTTTATTTAAAAAAAAAACTATTATTAAATTGCTTAACCCTAAGGGATGAGTGAATCCTAACCACAGTTGAAGGGTGGTAAATTGGGAGTGTGGACCAATGAGATCCCGTGGTCAGCTTCTAAAGCTGACTCTGGGTCCGTTTTCCATTTCCCTAAATCATATACATCCAATTTAAGTTAGAGTGTACTACAATGAAAAATTGTGGTAATCTTTACTCCATACTTGACATCGAACAAGTTAAATGGAGTTTTTTTTTGGTGCAACAAGTTAAATGGAGTTTAATGACAGGAAATGAAAACAGTCACCAGGGCAACTCGATATGGGATCCCTCCAAGAATGATCTTTGGTTTACTGACAGGAAATGAAAATAGGTTACAGTAAATAAATAAATTCACCATGTGATTTCATTTGCTAATTTCGTTTGAGTTTTCCAAATATGTTTGTAAAATGAAATTAAGGTCATTAAATTCTGCAGAATTTTTTTTTTATTTTGGTTTAAACAACAACACCACAAGGCGAAGCTGAAGTCAAGCAGAAAAAGGAAACACACACGCACTCACTCACTCACTCACACACACAAACATGCAACAAACATACTCTCAAACCCATATAAACTTCACCCAAATACTCCTCAAAACGAGTACCAACATTCTGCAGACATTTAGGTCCTCGCATAAAAGAAATGAAAGTACACTTTAATAATATAATTCAAACCTTAGATATTATTATAACTTTATTGAAATGCTTAACTTACTGCCGCATTAGACTAATGTAATCTAATGTGCAGTCCTCATTAGTCCATACCCCATTTTTTACTACATTAATTGTAGTTAAGATTCACTTACTCCTGAGGTAAGCAATCTAATCTTGGTTTTTAAAATGAAAATAAAAATAACAATATTAACTATAATTTTCTTAAGCTTAACCCTAGTTAAAAGAGTATTAAAAAAGACACCTGACCATGACATTAGACTACATAGTCTATTGCGTGGTGTGCTAATCATTGCCCTTGTTGTAAAAGTATGGTCATCCATCATTTTACATTAGGGCGTTTAACTCTGCTAAATTTACTAATGCTAGGTGGATCTAAATGCCTTCATTTATATTAGTGGGCTGTACGTGAAAGAGAGGAGAGGGGGAGATAGAGTGAGAAGATGGACCCTAATAAGACTCATGTGATGCATGTGTGTGAGAGAAAAAGAGATGTGTGCAAGTTGATATTTTAAAACAGTGTACACGCACCCCTCCCAAGCTCGTCACATGTCTTCTTTGGCATCCATTAACCGTGGTTAAAATTCACTCATACCTAAGGTTAAATAATCTAACCTTAGTTTTTACAAAAAAATATTTTTAAAAATTAACATTGATTATGATTTCACTCTTTCAAGTGGTTAATTTTTAAAACATATTTTCTAAAAATTAAGATTAGATTATTTAACCCTAAGGGTGGGTGAATCTTAACCACATTTAATGGGTGTTAAAGAATACACGTGGTGAGTTAAGAAGGTATGCAAGAACTGTCTAATGGAACATACAAGCTGCATGCTATCATCTCCGTAGTGGAACACCATTTCACACTTCACCTGAAGGCTCAGATTGTCTCTGGTGATACCAAAAAAAGTGGTCTCGGGCTTTCACACACATGTGACGATAAAAAGGAGAAGTAATTTCATTTTCTCCCATGCCTCTTGATATCTCTCCCCATTTTTCTCACAATTTTATCGCCACATGTCGCATAATTTGTGTTGAAGTCAAAATAATGGGAGACAATGAAATGATTTCTCCACTACATGTCGTAAAAAGTGTGGAGAAGTCAAAATCATGAGAGACAATGAAATGACTTCTTCACCATATGTTGCATAATATGTGGAAGCCCGAGACCACCCTTTCTAGCATCGCCAGATACAATCCTTTGCCCACATGAAGGTATCTGGCAGAGGTAATCTATTGCCCTTGTGGTATGTTTTCATTTTGCAAGTTGCTTTTTTATAACAATGTAGTTGAAATGTAGTCAAAATTTAGCACAAGAATTGCTAAATCTCAGGTGTATCATGTAACTCTTGTGTGAGAGGTAGGGGTGTGGTCTTTCAAGGGTGGAAGTCGGAGAATCTAATCCCCCCAAGGGGTAAGAGTTGCAAGAGCTCTACTGCCCCAACTAACTTTTAACCGGTTGACTCTACTTATGGAGGTAAATTATATCTGGTTCTGTGGGGCCAAAAAAAAGAAAAAAAAATGAATTATGTATGAAATTGCCGTAAAATTAGATGGACCACACTGGAAAAAATCCCACACGAGATAGGGGAGCGAGGAGCCAGGAGGGGTAACTGTAGCTGTTGAGAGGATGCCACGTGTTTCTTTCGTCTAAAGCAATAAACACCGCATGAAGTGACTGTAGGAAATAAGGTCACGTTACAAGGAAATGGTCACGATTCTAAGTTCTAACCCGAGAAAAATACGGATATAAGCTCCGTATTATGAAAAAACCCGAATATGGGCTCCAGGTTTGAAAACATATTTTTGTAGGCTCCCACACGTGGGAGCCAAGTGCACGTGTTGCCCCTTCTCATTTTCTCCCCAAAATACCCCTAGCTTGCTTACCTTCTTCTCAAGCTGAAGCTCGGTTACGAACCCTTGCCCTTGCTGTCTTCCCCAACTGAAGCCCTCGGTTACCCTCAGTTCTCGAAATCCTTGAAACCTGCAAATCCTTCCCCAAAGTAAAACCCTTGGTTACCCTTGACATCCGGAACTCTACGGGCTTCGTATTGAAGAAGAAGAAGAAGAAGAAGAAGTCAAAGAAGAAGAAGAAGAAGAAGAACCCTGAAGAAGAAGAAGAAGAACAACCTTGAAGAAGAAGAAGAACCCTGTAAGTTTTTGCGGTTTTAAAAAAAAATTTCAAACCTAAAAATGGGCCCCACAGTTAACGACTTGATTTTCGATGCTTTCAAGTAACCATTTTCGATGGTTATGACAGTGGTTTTTCGGTATTATTGTTGATTTTTGCTTATTTTTCGTGATTTTCAATGGTAAGTTAAAGTGCATTTTGTACCTTTTTGGGTATATTTTCGGCAAAAATACATTGCAATTTCGATGGTTCTTACGACCAATTTTTGGTGTTTTTTACTCATTTTTGACCCTTTTGGGTATATTTTTGGCAAAAATACAGTGCAATTTCAATGGTTCTTGCGACCATTTTCGCTGTATTTTTACTCATTTTCGGTATTTTCAGATATCAATGGTTATTTTCGGTATATTTATGTTTTTGCTTATTTTCGGTATTATTCAATTATGACATTATTTTTTCGGTATTATTGTTGATGTTGAGCTCATTTTCATGATTTTCAATGGTTATGTTATACTGCATTTTTCGATGGATTTGTGCTTAATTTCGGGAAAAATACATTGCAATTTCGATATTTCGGTATTTTTCTGTCCTGACAGTAAATTTTCGGTATTTTTCTATAATGATAGTGCCTATTTTCGGTGTTTTTCTGTCATGACAGTACCTATTTTCGGTATTTTTCTGTCATGACAGTGCCTATTTTCGGTATTTTCTGTTATCCCAGTGCCTATTTTCGGTATTATTCTGTTATCCCAGTGGGTATTTTTGGTATTTTTTTTCCTATGACTGGTTATTGTCAGTACTTTCGATGGTTATTGTTATGATAGTGCTTATTGTTTTATAATTTTGCAGCGACAAGATGCCTCGTATAAAGAGAAAAGCCGGTAGGGAAAAGAAAAAGAGAAAAGATAAAGAAGATAAATATTTTCCTTCGATTAAATGCTCCCAAATAATATGGTTTGACGAGATAAAACCATTACTAGAGGCCAATCCAGAGAGAAAAAGAATTTGGATGGAGAGTTGCTTTGCCCACCTTTACAACATACCTAAAATATCACTGTGTGGCCAAGCAATCCACCATTTTCTACAGAGGCGTAAAAGAGGGTTACGCTTCGAAGTATGCGGGAAGAGTGTAGAGTTCACAGTGTTGGACTTTACACTGATCATGGGCCTTAATGCCCAAGTGTCTAAGGCTCCAGTTCTTAAACATGAAGCGGCACCAACCTCTCTCAAGTATCGGAAGTTTCAAAAGTTGGCGGTGATTAAAAAGGCGAAGCTTCTTGAGGAGTTGAAGGGATGTGATGATGATATGGATGCGGTGAAGCTATCACTGGTCCTCTTTATTGAGTTGTTGCTCGTAGGCACCGGGACGCATGTGGGTGTTAACACAGGCCATTTGTGCCTAGTGGATGATTGAGAGGCCTTCAACAAATACCCATGGGGGACTTTGGGTTTTGAGTTGTGCAAGGTTGGCCTAGAAACTGCTCTTTATATGAAGAAGCAGTACAATATCAACGGATGTGCTCTTGCCTTCCAGGTAAACATATGATTACCTAAATTTTGTAAATTTTCCGTGTTAGCTAATTTGTGTTTACTTCTACTTGAACTAATAGTAAAATTTATGGATGTCAGATTTGGGCTTATGAGTGCATCCCAGCACTTGGGAGGCTGTGTTCTCGTAATGCACCCCTAGGTGCGATGACATTCCCACGCGTTCTGCGGTGGGCAAATACATCCTATCTCAGCTACAAGTCACTCGCAAATGTCATATTCAATTTAAGTAAAGTATGTAATTGGACTTGCTATTTTACAATATTCAACTTGTAACTTTTCATTAACAATATCATTTGTTGTTTTACAGATCCTTTGTTGTTTTATAACATATCATTTGTTGTTTTACAGATCAAGCTGAGCAATATAAAGCCTACTCCTGCAGAGAAGGAGCAGCAGGTTGTGAAGAATGTGTTCGCACGATTGAGTGCTGAGGGTGAGGGTGATGATGATGAGGAGGGGGAGGAGGATGATGATGAGGAGGAGAAGGAGGATGATGATGGTGATGGTGATAATGATGGTAGTGATGGTGGTGATAGCGATGGGGGTAATGGGGGTGATGATGATGATGATGTCAGTTCAGCCCCATCTCCGGCGAAGAAGAGAAAGTTTGAGCAGAGGTCAAAAACGGTACGAATATTGATAGTGATTATTTTTATTTTATTTTCAACATTTTGACATATGAATTGAATTTTCTCATTTTCGGGATTTTTACTTACTAGTTGTTTGATGTTCAATATTTTCAGGTTCATGATATCAATTCCTCTGTTGAACGAGCAATGAAGAGATTTTTAGACCGTTTTTTTGACCGAGTTGTTGACCGAGTTGTCGACCAAGTTGTCGACCGAGTTGTTGAGCGGGTATCCCCGCAAATAAAAAGCTTGTTTGAGCAATGGGCAGCGCAACAGAAAAAAGATGAAAAATTTTCTGGTGATCAAAATTCTTTCAGTGATAATAAGATGGATCCCATATTGAGTCCCAAAGCAGCGCCGACACAAGGACATTCTTTTGTTGAGGAGAAGATGGATCTCATCTTCACTCCCGAAGCTGCGCCGACACAGGGACATTCTTTCATTGATGAGGAAATGGATCCCATCATTGAGTTGACTCCCGTAGACTCTAAGGGGGGTGCAGATTCGAAGGGGGTTGAAGACCCTCTAGAGGTGTGTGTTTACATTCCTAAGACGTGTAATGAGAGTCTGTGAAATGGGTTTTCATCAAGCCGGAACTTATATTTGGCAATATATGCAGGTGTCAAAGAGATCGGTAGTGAAGTCTCAATATCTGCGATCCCCTTTTATTCAAATGAAAAGAAGGAAAATGACAATTGAAGCTGCTAACCCCAAAAATCCTTTATCAAAAGAGGAGTCGAAGCAACTGCGCGATTTCATAAAGTCGGGAGTAACTTCAATTTTTATTGAAAAGATGATGGTCACAGGGGATATTGTGGGAGAGATTGCTCACTCAGCTAGGTGGATTGAGTCAATGGTAAACCCAATACTTGTTGTCACGCCCCAAAATACCCCCTAGGAGTTAAGGGATACTTTAGAGGTGACTACGTGTACCTGTCAAACCATCCTGTAATGCAAGAGGCTAAACATAATATAATACAATGATAATCAGAGCGTGGAAACTAAACATGAGTGCGGAAGCATAAGCCAACTTTTTCTTTTCTTCTATAACTCCAAATAGTATTCCAAGTTAACATATACCAAATACAATCAAAGTAAAGGTGGACATGCCCACCTATCAAAATACAAAAAGGAACTCTCTAACCCTCTCCTCTCAACAGTAGTCGAGGTATGGCCACACATCCAAGTCCCCATCCTCCTGAGACTGCCATGGGATAGGTGGCTCCCTCTCCTCTACATACTCCTCCTCGACCCAAGGCTCGGGGTCGAGGACATCCGCGGTACCTGCCGACATAAAAGTACGGCTGAGCATGGAATACTCAGCGAGTACAAACTACTAGCTAACCATAACAATAACGAAAGCATAACAACAGTGAGCAATACAAGATATTAATTTAAAGCAATAGTGAAAGCATAAGATACATAGCCATATCTTGACATGCGTATATGAATGCAAAAACCTCGATAAAACTCATGTCTCGGAAACCTTTTTCGTGTCTCGGTCAAATCATGTATGTGTATCGTGTCTTGTCTTGTATTTCATGTCTTGATTTGTTCTTGACTTGTATACTTGTGAGCCAGAGGCTAGCACCCTTCCTCGGGCTACCAACCTCCTTGTCATGTTCTTGTTCAATTTCTCTTGTGAGCCAGAGGCTAGCACCCTTCCTTGGGCTACCAACCTCCTTGTCATGTTCTTGTTCCATTTCTCTTGTGAGCCAGAGGCTAGCACCCTTCACTTGGGCTACCAACCTCCTTGTCATGTTTCATTTTCTTGTTTGCTTTATTATGCTCAATTACTCTTGGAAAACCCAATTCATGCATGCATGCGTGCTTGTGTGCTTGTCAATAGTGGTAATCATGATGACATACTTGAATGGGCGGATCACATGAATATGGCATTTCAATCCTTAACATAGTGGTATGAAAATTTAGACAACATATAGCACATTTGAGCAATTTATCATTCCCAAGAAAATTTACACAATTTCTATTTCCATTTTCTTCATTAAGTCCATTTATCCCTTGTTTAGTCATTTTATCAAACACACGGTGGGCCACATTTCTTAGTCCTTCCATTTCCCTTATTTAGTGCGTATTTTTTTCAAGACATCAAGGTACATTCGTTATTTGTAAAGTGCCCATCTTCCATTTTCCATTTCACACATCACACAACATCCATACGGCATCCAATCGCCTCAATCGACATCCCATCCACACATCCATACCTTCTTCTTATCTTGTTTATATTTAGTGGAGATGATACATTTTATAAGGAATAAAACATACTACCAAGAGTCACATTTCACAATAGAAAATCTAGACTATTGCTAAGGGAAGTTAGTAGGGTGTACTAACCTTAGATCAAGGTTTGATCTTGAAGAAACCTTGAAATAGAAGCTCTATTTGGAAGGAGGAAGCCTTTGCTTGAAGGGGACTTGAGTTGGGGAAGAAACCCCTTTCAAAAACGTGAGTGAGTGCTGCCCTAGCTTGGAGAATACACCTCCACCCGAGCTTGAGTTGAAATCTTGAAGAAAACGTGCTTGGGGACGATCTAGGGTCTTCACCCCTTTGATTTCTTCTCCAAAAGCAACCTAGGTTTAGGAAACCCTTTTCTCCTCTCTCTTATCTCCCAAATCTCTCTAAGTATAGTGAATGATGCCCTAAGGCTCGGGCAAGCCTTAAGGAGAAAGGGTTTAACCCCCAAAAGACGATAAAGCCCTTACTGAAATTTCTGCAAAAAACGCGAAGACCGAGCGATCGGTGGTTATGACCGATCGATCGGTTGCCTACCGAGCGATCGGTGTTTATGACCGATCGACCGGTCAAAAACTCACTCTCTGGAAAATTTCCCCATACAAAATTTCTGACCGCGCGATAGCTACCGATCGATCGGTTATGGACCGATCGATCGCTGACTGGACCGAGCGATCGGTTCTCTGTATGTCTGGACTGTTTTGACCATATCTTTTGACTCGCTCGTTGGATTTCGACGATTCAACTTGCGTTGGGTTCGTCTTTCGAAAACGCACATTTCTGACGTTTCGGAATTTCCGATTTCTCCCTTATTTATTAATTTGACTACAAAAACGGCCAATTAGCTACGAAGGTGCTATTCATTAAGGATGAAAAAAGTCCGGGGTGCTACACTTGTATTGATGAATCCAATAGCCATTTTCGGTATTTCAGTTTCATTTTCGGTATTTCAGTATCATTTTCGGTATTTCAGAGCCCATTTTCGGTACTTCAGTGCTTTTACTCACGAATCCAGTAGCTATTTTTGGTATTTCAGTGTAATTTTCGGTAGTTGTGTGGTTTTTTTGATGAATCCAGTAGCCATTTTCGGTATTTTAGAGCCATTTTCGGTATTTCAGTAGTTTTAATGATGAATCCAGTAGCCATTTTCGGTATTTCAGTGTAATTTTCGGTATTTCTGTGGTTTAATTGATGACTCCAGTAGCCATTTTCGATATTTCAGAGCCATTTTCAGTATTTGTCTTTGCCATTTTCGGTACTTCAGTTTTATTGATGAATCCAATAGCCATTTTCGGTATTTCAGAGCCATTTTCGGTATTTCAGTGCTTTTAATGATGAATGCAGTAGCCATTTTCGGTATTTCAGAGCCATTTTCGGTATTTGTCTGTGCCATTTTCGGTACTTCAGTTGTTTTAATGATGAATCCATTATCGTTATTTTCGTTATTCTTTTGTGAGATTATCTAACATTGGATAAATATGACAGCAAATTGACATGTATACGGAGTTATTGGCTCGAAGACAGGAGCAATACTCCTCGAAATACAATCAAGTCTGCGATTTTGGAAAAACTTGGTTCACGGTAACTCATAAGACTTTCGTTATGTTTTAGTTTATCCAATGTATATCCGCAATTTCTAGAATGTATTAATGTTCGTTATGTTTCAGTATTCGTTATTCAAGGAGTGTCACTTTTTGGACACCTACCATTCAACGTTGAATTCTAAGAAGCTGACTGAGGACATGACTAGCCGGGTGGGACCAGATATGAAGGCCGCTATCATGGGGGTTCGAGGAGGGACCCCCATGTGGGAATGTGAAAGGGTATACTTCCCTTTGAACCCTGGTAGTCACTGGCTGTTGGTTGTGCTTGAACCTCCCACAAGGTGTATCCTCCTGCTGGACTCATTCTTCCCACACCCGGCATTACAACATGGAGATCATATCTCAGCTATCACAATGAGGATGCCTGCACTGTTTCACATGTGTGGTGACAACTCAGCCTTCGCAGGTCAAAAATGGGAAGTCGTAGAAGTCAAAAATATATCAAAACAGAAGAATACGTAAGTCTTCCAAAACATTTAATCTTATATTTACCAATACACTAACATGACTCATCCTAAACAACTATAACTGTTTGTTTTGCATATTCAGTCGGGACTGTGGAGTATTCGTTATGAAATATATTGACTTCTTATGGGCTGAATTACCCATTAGGTTCACTCAGGTATTTGTACTCACATTGGTGAATATCATCAATCATTTGTAGCATACTGACTTTGTCTAACTATTTTTGTAGGACGATATATCTTCAATGCGGAAGCGAATAGCTTTCGATGTTATGACGGGGTCAGTGAAGGCGTGATGGGCTGTGATAACGTCCCGATGTTGGATGCTGAGGTCCCATGATGAAGAGGAGGGAGAAGATAGGCCGGGGTGCAGTTTATTGATGGACTATTATGGATTGTTATGGATGAATGGATCGATTGTTATGGACTTTTATGGATTGTTACAATGATGTTGTAATGTTGTAATATTGACTTGTTATGGATTATTTGTGTACAGTCCTGTAATGTTGTGTATTTAGAGTGATGATTTTTGTCATTTATTACAATATCCAGTGCGGATTTTTGGTATTTTCGCCATATTACACATTATTTTTGGCATAACAGGGCTCAATTTCGGCATTTTACACTGTCCCAGTAGCCATTTTCGGCATAATAGGGCTAATTTTCGGCATTTTACATTATCCAGTAGCCATTTTCGGCATAACAAGGCTAATTTTCGGCATTTGTCACTGTCCAGTAGCCATTTTCGGCATAACAGGGCTCATTTTCGGCATTTTACACTGTCCAGTAGCAATTTTCGGCATAACAGGGCTCATTTTCGGCATTTTACACTCCAATTTCGGTCTTTTGCAGTACTGTATTTTCGGCATTTTTCTGTTGCATTCAAGTGCAGATTTTCGGCATTTTCAGTAGCCATTTTCGGCATTTTGTACCCAATTTCGTTAGTTTTCTGTCATTTTCGTCATTTTGCTTTTGCATTCCAGTAGCCATTTTCGGCATTTTCAGCAACTTATAGCCATTTTCGACATTTTTTGTTACATTCCAGTGCAGATTTTCAGCATTTTCGTCAATTCCAATAGCCATTTTCGGCATTTTCTAGCCATTTTCGGTATTTTCCTGTCATTTTCGGCAATTTTCTGTTGCATTCCAGTAGGCATTTCTGCCATTTCCAGTAGCCATTTTCGCCATTTTATAGCCATTTTCGGTACTTTTCCTGTCATTTTCGGCATTACCAGATTAATTTTCGGCATTTGTCAGTCATTTTCCATCTTTTTGGAGATTCTCTAATATTGGATAAATAATAGAGAACCTTGAAACCAACCATTCATTAAGCATTACATGTTTTTAATTACATTCAACATTAGAGACTACACTCAACCACCATGGGGGATAAGATTATTACATGTTTGCCTATTGTGCCCAGTTTGTTTACATCTTTCACATCTTATAGTGGACCTTTCCTCACCCTGTGAGAGAATTCTATTCTTCTTCGACCTTCCTGAACGTTTTCTTCCCACCGGTGGTTTAATCCTCTCCATCTCTACCATGATTTCAGGTGGGAGGTCCCATGATTTTTTGTCAAGCAGTGGATATATTGACTCTTGGTAGGTGGCTTGGTACGTCAATGATGTGTAGAATGACGAACAATAGTTGTATGGATCTACCCGATACTTTCTACATCCAGCCAACGCATGTTCACAAGGCAACCCTATTTTATAGAATTTCCCACAAGTGCAATTCCCATCAAGAAGCTTTACAGTATCTCGATTGTTTTTCCCAACCACGTAATACTGATACATAGCAATTCCATGAGAATCTAAATAACGTGCCTTTGATTGTCCCTTTTGTATTTGTTATTCGGCCCATGTTGTTAGCCTGCCATTCATTTGCATAGAGCTGATTTTTCGGTTGTAGAACATATTTTGTATCTTGAGTCGCACATTCTCCAAAAGCATAGTGACTGGATATTCTCTTGCTTCTTTCAGCAAACTATTCAAGCTCTCGGTTATGTTCGTAGTCAGCATATTATACCTCTTCGCACTATAAAAGGCTCGGGCCCATTTCTCTTTCGGTATTGCATCCAACCATTGCACAACGAGAGGGTTTGCAGCTGCAAGTTCTGCCATCATCTCATGAAACTCGCTTTCTCTACATGTCTTCACGGCTTTCCAGAAATACGAAAACAATTGCTTATCCTTGAATGTTGCATACATATTTTGGCTAATGTGGAATGCGCAGTAACCATGAATTGCATGTGGGAATACAACAGGGACTTGGCTTATCAAACTGACATGTCGATCTGTAACAATCACTAGATCATCTATGTGTCCAAGTGCTCTTGATAATTAAGTTAAGAAAAAATTGTGAGTAACATTATTCTCCGACTCTGCTATCCCAAGGGCAACTGGAAATATGTAATTGTCTCCGTCTAGAGCTGTTGCGGCGATTAGTATTCCTTTGTATTTTTCCTTTAAATGTGTCCCATCAATGGCTATCACTTTCCGTAAAGTCGTCTGAAAACTTCGAATACACGGTCCAAGAGCCATAAAACATCTTTCAAATGCCTCATTTTCAGGGTCAGCCACTATTGCTGTTACTGTGCCCGGATTAGTCCTTTTAAGTTCATGAAAATAGGCAGGGAGTTCAGCATAAGAGTGGTCGTATGAACCTCTAACTGTTTCAATGACAATCTCCTTAGCTTTCCAAGCTTTCCTGTAACTCATTCTAACCCCATATTCTTCCCACACATCATGAATAATCTCTTTGGGCTTATACGAGACATTTGCCTCAATACGTCCCACAACCATGTCACTCACAACTAAACTGGTTGCTTATCGATGATCGGTACCACCTAAGGGATATCCACAAGAGTGATGTGAATTATAAGTCTTTATTTTGAAGACACCAACCTCATTCACTTTCGATGCACGCAATCTCCACCTGCAATTATCTATAAGACATCTAACTGTGTACTTTTGTTTATTTGAATCCATAACCTTGAATTGAAAATTTTTTCGCATCGCATATCTAGACAGTACATTTTGTAGACGTCTCTTGTCCTTAAATAATTGCCCAAGCGATATTTCACTAGCTTCCACTCCAGTTTCAAACTCTGATGCTTCCCAATTTACATAGTCATCTACATAGTCATTTAGTTGGATCCCAACATTTGTCAGTGATTTTACTGGAGTTTGTGGTGATGATGGAGCTTGTGCTGACGATTCTACACAAGCTTGTGGAGGAGCTTGTGGTGATAGTTTTGGATGAGCTTCTGTATCTACTTGTCTTACTCGACGAAAAGCAGACGCTAAGGAACTAGGAATATCAGCATGCGGGATATGAGAGTGTATAGTCCTTGTGTCCCACTCTGCTGTTGGCTCCTTATGTAAAAAGTCTTCAAGCTTATCGCAGACACCGTATGTTGCTACATCTTCATCTTGATTAAAATCACTATAAAAATCATGCTCATCTTCATCAGTTGAGCTTGAGTCTATACTTTCTAAACCTTCATCACCATTATCATTTTCAGCCTCCTGAATATGAGTCCCCTTATAGAAAGGAATGACAGTCTCCTGAATATGAGGATCAACAACCTCCTGAACACGTTGATATTCATAACTCGCATCATTTAAACCAAACTGTGGTACAGATTTTTTCACCTTCGATATATATAATGGCAGCAAGTATATATTTTATACTTTCTTCACATGTGAAAGAAATGCCCGCAACTCTTCATCGTCTGTAATATCACTGAGAGGGATTGGCGCTGGTGTAGGAATCAAACACCTCACTATAATCTCATACTCTTCCAGTTGAGTGTTAATCAATTGATAAATTTTATCCAATAGTTTGTCATATGTCATTTTCGAAGATAATTGCAACAACTTTGATTTTCCACCACTGTATACGTACCCTCGAACAGGGTCGTCAATGTTCCACTCACCGTCATAACAACAAACTACTGATATCGGCATTATCTGCAATATCGGGAAAACACTCAATCCGTTAAAGTAATCTGGAAAATTTTGAAATTGAGCGCTGTAACCATTGAAAATGTACTGTAATAACGAAAACCGCCGAAAAAGATCATAAAACCATCAAAAAAGCACTGTCATATCGAAATTGCAATAACAGCAAACCCCCAAAAATGAGCACTGTAACCATCGAAAAGCACTGTCAAAACAGAAAACCACCGAAAATGAGGATAAAAGCATCGAAAATACACTGTAATATCGAAAATGCAATAACAGAAAAATCCCGAAAATAAGCACTGTAACCATCGAAAAGCAATGTAAAAACATAAAACCACCGAAAATGAGCATCAAAGCATCGAAAATATACTGTAATATCGAAAATGTAATAACAGAAAACCACTGAAAATGAGCACTATAACCATCGAAATAGCACTGTATTAACAGAAAACCACCGAAAATGAGCATAAAATCATCGAAAATGCACTGTAATATGGACAAAACCACTGAAAATGAGCATAAAACCATCGAAAAAGCACTGTGATATCGAAAATGCAATAACATCAAACCCCCGAAAATGACCACAAAATCGTCGAAAATGAGCTCAAAACCACCAAAAATAAGCACTGTAATATCGAAAATGCACTGTGATCAAAGATAACCACCGAAAATGAGCAAAAAAACATCGAACTTCGTCACTGTAACCATCGCAAATGAACTCTAATAACAGAAAATCCCGAAAATGAGCATATAACCCTAGCAAATACCGAATATGACCACTGTAACCATCGCAAAATGGATCAAAAACGTATCAAACACTTACCTATGTTCTTGTTCTTGTTCTTCTTCAACTTCTTCTTCTTCAAAAGGGTTTCAGATGAAGCAGAAAAGTTTAGCTCAGTTTGTGTTGAAGGGTTTCAGAGGAAACAGAAGGGTTTAGCTCGTTGCAACGAAGGGGAAAGCTTGGTTTCGGATGAACGCTTCAATGAAAGGGAATCGTAATATTTAACCTCTGTCGCAGAATGTTGCAGCCAACAGAGATGGGGGTAGGGGTATTTTGAAGAAAAAAAAATAGTGGAAAACACGTGCTCTACTAAAATCACTGTTAGAGCTTACATAAGTAAAATTTTCAAAACGGAACCCATATTCGGGTTTTTTCATAATACGGAGCCTATATCCGTACTTTCCTCTTCTAACCCTTATACTATGACTAGGGTTACTTGACGGAATGTCTAGTTAGATATTCAATTTGACAGTATAATGGAGTCCAACCTGCGTATCAAAATCCGATACAGCGAGAGGAGGAAAGTACGGTTACTTAAAAATCTTCTCCGTATCGGAATACACGTATCAGTTATGAATCTGCATATAAAGCACGTGGCGCAATAACTATCAGTGTCACGAAAAGATGACGTGCCTGCTATTCTATATGGCCCACAAGTGTCGTCTAAACCGTATCGCGCATCGGATACGTGTCCGTTACTTGTTTGTTCGTAGCACTTGCACCGACTCGTGTTTTGTCCTTTGAAATGGTTAATCTTGGGACACGTTTCACTCAATCAAGGCGTCAATTAGGTGACAGGTGGAGTCGAAAGACATGACACGTTTCACTCAATCATATAGTGTGTGTGGGGTCTGCATGGCTGGTGTGGTTGTTTCCTTATCTTGCCTTATGTAATTACCTTGTAGTGTTATTGAGTTTATTAAAAAATAAAAAATTACCTTAACCAAAAGAATTAAAATAAAAAAAGTTTTAAATCATTTTGCACTTTACCTTTGATGGTTGTAGCCCAGTAGTTGGAAGACGAACTGTAGACCTAAGGTCTCGAGATCAAGTCTGGCGTAACTTCGTTATCTTTGTTAGGGGGAGGATATCCCTTGGCAGTCCATGAGGATTACTTAGAGTCTTGAATTGCGGAATGCCATGGGTAGCATTTCACATGCAACTCTTAAGTAATTCATGGGTTGTTTGGTGTAAATTGGTGTAGATTATTTTAATCGATTTAATGGATTAAAATTAATTATGATAAATTTGAATATTGAGAATTGCATTTAATTTGTTAATAAAACAAATTTTTTATTTTATTTTATTTTATCAAAATCATATTATATCAAATTGAGAGATGAGATAGTTATGAGAAAAAAATCGAATAAACAGACAATGGTATTGTAATTTTTTTTGCTTAGTCCTAATCACTTATCTATCCTAGGTTAAGGGGTTAGCACTCATGGTGGGTGCCCAACAGCCATACCAATACTAGAACATAGTCACATATCCCCAAAAGGAGATACAAATCCAGAAGTGTAATAATATTGTAATTGATTTGACGACCAAATGCCTATATCTTAATAGCTTTAGTTAAACAGAGGACACGATTTGTCAAACCTTAAATTTTATGGAGTTTAAGCACCGTTTTATCACCCCGAACTTAAAATATCAATATCACTGCTTAGGGCATGATTTAAAATTATTTACTAAAGAGGGTATATCTTCCAATGTTACCCCTATAGCGTTTGGCTTTTATATGCATAGCTTAAGGGTTAATATGTCAAAAGCATGCCTTTCTAGTAATAAAAATGCAAAAGGTTCCTTATTTGATAAATATGTCAAAAACATGCCTTTTTAGGTAATAAAAATACAAGATGAAGTGCCCAATTTTATATTTCCTTATACAGGATTTGTAACCCCAATAATTCAATCAATAATGATTTATTCTTGCAATCGGTTGCACCAATTGATTTTATTTGAATCAAACACGAGATTCACATGCACAAAAATAGATAATTTGATTTTAGGTGACTAAATTTCTTATTTTTTCAGTATCATAGCTATGGTTAAGCTGTAACCTCGTTAATAGTGTTTATTTTTATCGGTAATCAAAAAGTATATATTACGAACAGAGAATTATAATAGATAAGGAATTTACAAGATTGTAAACTCAAATTAGGAGGAAACAAAAAAACGTGAAAGACTCCCCTTAATAGAAGACAGAGGGTTTAGCTAGATAAATCAACCCAAATGACTCTCAGATCCACTCATCACGCCAAATGGAAGCCTAATCTGGTGTTCATTGGTTGGAAGTAGATGCCTAATATTTTAATTGGCCGAACGGTAAGTATTTTAACCACTACACTACACCAACTCGTAACAATCAATCTTGGACTACCCAACTAATGGGAAAGTTCCTATTATTCGATCCAACTAAGTTGACAATAATATAGATAAAATCGAGTTTAGGTTATTAAATCTCGAAAATAATTCGAACCTAACGCCACCTACTTAACCTACATTATAACCATTTCGTCTGCCCCACCCAATGTCCATGTATCCAAGCCAATCACTCCTCGATTATGTGTCCCACCGGGGACACGTGGGCCTACATGTACGAATCATGCGCTGGTGATGGTGACAGCCCTTGACACTTAGACACGTGGAATAGGAGCAACAAATACGGGTAATGGACATGGACCCCAACCTGCAAATGTGCTTCACCTACTTATAACTAAAATGGTTAGCATTAGGAAGACACAAGCTGTCATGAAAATGACTAACTTCTTTAAATGGAAGGGAAAAGGGTTAGGTTTAATCTATACATCAAAGAGAAATTGTTGTTAAAGCAACTCTATAATGGAGTGGCAGCAATCGAGTTGGTCATTCGACCTAATTGATACACAGTGACTTAATAAATTGACAGATCGAGAAGTTTAAGAGTCGCATCACCAAAAGTTTCAGTTAAAAATAAATAAAGAGATTGCTCCTCAGATTCCATTTCAGCAATGGCGATCTGTATTGTGTAACATGTATGTGTGCATACGTGCAAGTATACGTTTAACGTCTAAGGAACGATTTTTTTTTTGGTAAACTCAATAACACTGTAAGGTGATTACTAAAGGCAATTGAGGAAACACTCACACCACCTATGCAAACACACACCACACATGCAACCCTAATAAGCTTCACCCTAGAGCTCCTCAAAACGGGTATCAACCGTTTGAGGCGCCAAGGAACTTATAAGGGGAAGCATGCTCGGATAGTTATCCGATAGGAAGGATTTTGAATGATATTGTTTTGACAATTTTTTTTTTTATAAAAAAAATGACCATGAGATATAAAAAAAAAAAAAAAAAAGAATTATTAATTATATAAAATTATATTTCATAAATAAGATATTGAGCAGTGATTAGCGGACCCATGGGTGCACTACCTATCTTACCCTGTGTCTCTTTTAACACCCCTTTAACCTTGGTTATGCTTAACTGAAATAAAGTTTTTTTTTTTTTGGTAACCAACTGAAATAAAATTTTGATTTTTTTGAAAAACCAAAGTTTGGGGGGGGGGTTGTTGAATCTTAACCGCAGTTGATTAATATTTAAAAGTGGTGTGTTTTCGTTACATAATAGGAACCCCATGTATGTTTAAGTATTTTTCTAAGAAATTTATACGGAACATTCTAAAAAAAGTCATAAATAATGCATATTTAATTCACCAAATTCAAGATTTTTCAAAAAACCGTATTTTTTTTCTTCTCTCAAAAGTTGTACAATTAACGAAATATTCACGTATGAAGGATTTTGCTTTTGAGACCGTCTAGGTTTGAGACCTTCCTGATGGTAAGCTCGGGATTCAAAGGTTTTTTGAATTTCAAGGTATTTTTAGCAACTTTGAATCTTGTGCTCACCATCCCGGTCTCGAGATGGTCTCAACCTTAGACGGTCGGAAGCAAAATCTTTTTTTTGAAAAAATTGAAGAACTTTGTTAGCAACATTCGGCCTTTAGGGCCAATTTTTTTTTATCATTAGAATGTGGCAATGCACTTTTAATAGCTAAAGAAAGCCTACATGAACATATGTTGTAATTAAAACCATAGTCAAACAATTGGAGACAGTAAAGACAATTAACAAAGATATTAGATATTCAATAAGAGAAAAGTTTTTTTTTTTTTAATTATAAATGGGTAATCAAAAATTATACTAATCAAAAGACAAGTACAATAGCAATCATGACAGGAAGGGAGTTTATAAGCACATAAACTCTTAAAATGGAAAAAAAAAAATTTCCATGCAGCACAAGTAGGTATAACTGGTTCATTTGCTGTTCCTAGTCTGTGTTGTGGGTAGAAACCATTCAGAGTCATCTCCTCCAGCGACAGAAATAACCTGCCCAGTGATGTAAGAGGAAGCAGGCAGGCACAGGAGCGCACTTAGGGATGAGACCTTTGGCTCTCTAGGGTGCTGAAGAGGGGCGCGAGAAATTACCCCTTTCAAAAATTCTTTTTATTGAGCAACTGGAAGGAAATGGGGAAACAAAGTTCATGGAGACAAGTATATTGTAGAATAAGTCAAGTAGATTCAGATTTAACAGCTTAAAACAAGTCAGATATCCAAGTACATAAATTTGGTTGAGTTGCACTTGTATAGCTTAAAAAAGGTCAGATATGCAAGTGTATAATTTGGCCGAGTTGAGTGCAACTCAGTTAACTCGGTTCTGGAAGGTAGTGATACAATTACTTTTGTAACTCTTATCAAGCCATAGGAACTGCATCAATGTTGGCAGAGATGGCGTACCAATAAGCATATCTCAATGTTGGCAGTCACAAATTGAAATCGGCTCAATTCCTCAAAGGCGATCATTGTGCATAGATCTAGAGATGCTTGCTATAACCGTGAAAGTGATTCTAGAAAACAAGCAACAGCATTAGTTGTCATCATTGAGAAAAGATAATAAGGAAGATGGTTGCATTAAAAAACAGAAGATGGGGCATGAAAGAATCCCCACAGTGGGGTCTTACAGATCTTTATAATCTGCATGAGATATTCTCAGAAACAGTTGAGCTTGAATGATGACCGACAATAGCTATTGGACTCGATTCTATTGAAATCTTTTATGGCAGGACTGTGTATTTTGCACTTGAGTGAACAAGTGGTTTTAGAGTAACTGTTAACGAGCTTTAGAAAGAATAATGTAAACAACCAGCTTTTACTGTTATGCTGCATGATAAATAATGGTTAAAATGGTAATTACAGTGTGTTCCTTTTTCTATATAATTATCATATTCTTCTTATTATATCCAATATTCTAATATTTTGTATATTTCTGAAAAGAAATAAAAATAATATCCAATTGCTATAACGGTCTTAAATTGATGTGATAACAGCCAATATAACAGGGACAGCAGTTAATAGTGGCAATTATATTTAACAGAACAGTATTTGTTGCCGGCCCAAATATTGGGACAAGGCACAAAAGAGAAAGTAGAAGATTTCCATCCATAGCATAATGTTTATTGGCCATTACCATTATATCATTTTTCCAAACCAAGGCTGATTGTTGAAATAGTTTTCAATCATACATGCTGCTTATGCATTCATGTTCAACTGATATTGAAGAAAAGAAGGGAGAGGTTTCTTCAGTGAAGAAAAAGAAACGATATAAAATCCATTATCAACATCGATTTATGCCATCTCCATTTTCCTACATTACCGATGGAGAAATCTAGATTGGAGGAAAAACCTTATGGTGTAAATTGAGTTAAACAACAGTGGCAGCTTAGGCGGTCATTATAAAAAAACCTGAAATATGTATTATTATTATTGTTTAAGGATACAAAAATTTATTTTATTTAAATATAGTAGCTTGGTAACAAAAAAAACATGTTATTTCATATACTTCTAATGTTTTTACCATATAATATGTTACAAATCCACAAAAATTGTTTGCACATAGAAGAAAAAAGAAGAGACAAATGGTGTCAAGTATGTGTTGAATTTATTTCATAAATCCCTGCACAAGTTAGACAAATAAGCAATTGAATAGCAAATATATAAGCATATATATATATATATATAGAACCGAATCCCGCAAGTTGAGAGTCGCTCGAAAGAGAGTCTTTCTTGAAGATAGTCGAAGCCTGCCATGTGCAAGGAAAAAACAACCTTATCTCCGGGATACAACTCAACTCGGATTCAACCGACCAATCCCTACGAGTTTGCACTACTCGGCGGATTGTGGTGCACCAAACCTCTTTTAGAGTATGCCCGAGTAATTACTTTAAAATCCATTAAATTAATAAAATCCCACAATAGATAAATTAATTAAGTTTATGAAAAATCCATTTTAATAAAATAATTAATCTATAACATTGAAACATGATTTTTTAGTCCAAAAAATCATTTTAGAAATTAATCCAATTAATTAAACAATTTGTTTAATTAAAAACATCCATTTAATTGAAATTCAATTAAATCATAGTTAAATATATATATTTATTTAACTTAACAAAACCGATTAAATCATAATCTGTTTCAATCCAGAGTCTAGGACAATCATACAGTTTTCTGCCATAATTTTGGCAGCATAACGGTATATGGACCGGAATGATCCAATTGGTTGAGTCCATTTGGTCCATCTCAATTTGATCAGTCAAGTTGATTTAGTCCGTGGACCAATCGATTAGACTATCTGTTAGAGGGGTCCACTAGGACACATTAGGCAGTCTGATTTACCCATCTCATGTCGATCTGTCAAATTGGTTCAGTCTGAAGACTAACCAGATAGACTGATCTGTTTGAGTGAGTTAATCATATAGACTACCAAAGAAATAGGTTAGCCCTTTCGGGCTTGCCACCATGTTTGGGGCTACGGGATCGGACCAGTACAATAGAGTTTGTTAGAATCTGCTTCTCTTATATGAGATTCTCCATCCCCATATCTGATTCGGACTGAGTCAAGGCCCATGTAGTTTGGACCGAATCTGAGCCCTCCACTTTCGTCGATGCATCCACCCCATTGATCATCCATTGATCACTTTTTTGTACTTTATCCTCTTGTACTATCAAAAGAAGAAAGAGTTGTCTTATCTTCTTGTACTATTAAGAAGAAGAGAGAGAACTCTTCTCATTAATTTTGATACGGCCATAGAGAAAAGAAGTTCACAACTATCTTCTTTTTGTAAGATGATACTTGGATGAACAGAGGAGAGGATCACACCTTTCTTAGTCTCTTGCTCTTGATTGGTTGTTAGAAGAGAGATATTCTTCTCCTTGTACGATTCCAACTGCCCAATCTTCTTTACACAACCTCTTATATAGAGGTGCAAAGAGGCAAGGCACGCATAGGTGGACGCAACTCCTTGGGTCTCGGGCCTTGTGTCCAAGCCCCTATACAATGAATAGGGTAGTTACAATGAACAGTTACACCTCTTGGAGGAAACCTAAGAGCCACCAGTTGATTGGATGGCAACCACATGATCAACTTTGATCAAATGGTCTAGAACACCCCATTAGATCTCTTAAGCAAGATCAATGGTCCGATAGACCTCCTCCATTATAAGAGGCCACCCAAAAGAACACGATCAAGAATACTAGGGACTAAATAAAATCTCAATGATCGATTATTAAAAAAATAAAATTTAAACCATTTAAATTCAACAACATGTTTTCCTCAAATTATCATGTCCCCTCTCTCGCTCAATGGGTGGACCAACTGGTCTCTCTTTCTCCCTTTGTTTGTGGGTAGACTATGGTTACCGTATGTTTTTTAAATAGTTGTTAAAGGCATCGCCTAGGCAACCAAACATATAGCTGGGCTTAGGCATCCGAATTACAAAAAAAAAAACCTTTAAATGCCCCCACATTCTTTCGAGGACCCCCAACACTCTTATACACCTGTATTTAAAGGTTTTTTTTTTATAAAATAATTTAAATAAATGCATGTCCCATAATTATATATTTTACTTATTATATGTTTTTTATTTCTTTTCTTGAGTATAATCGAGAAGAATGAAAAAAGAAGAAAGGAGAATTAAGTCCCTCTCTTCTCTCTCCCCTATTCGGTGTCACATTGATTGTCAGATTATTTTTCTGTTTTTATTCAGTACTATATACTCCCTCCTCTCCCTCTCTGTCTCTGTAGAGACCCGAATCTTTTTCATGCTTTTTATGCAAGTATTAAGGGTATTTTAATCTTTATCATGTTTTAATGTGTGTGTAATTATATCTAATTAGTGTGGTGTGATTTAGGCTTAATCAAAGTTGTAAAAAGAGGAAGATCTTAACACAACCTGAACTTTAAGAAGCTCTAGTTTTGTTACCGTTTATCGAAATTGAGTAATTCTTGAACCATTAGAAAGGTATTAGAACCCTCTTCAAGGTTCATGTTTAATGTTTTTCCTTATTTTGAGTCTAAGCTAAGTCAAAAGAGGGTTTTCCGATGTTTGTCTGATGAAATTGCAGATCAGTCTACTTGTGGACCCATTTAGACCATTTAAAACTCAGAATTAGGAGTTGCATAAAACATGAAAGTTGTTCATCTTTCAAAGACGAATTTAACGCAAGTTGAATCATCAAAATCCGATAAGCGAGTCAAAAGTTATGGTCAAAATACCAAAACGGGAAAAAGTCAGTCGGAATTAGGGGCTGCGATCTATCGCAATGGAAGTGCGATCTATCGCAATAGTAGTGCGATCGATTGCAATGTAAGTGCAATCGATCGCATACAGGCAAGTTTTTGGAATTTCTTTCGGGTTTAAGTACGATCTATCAAACTATAGGTGCAATCGATCGCAATGGCGCCCAGATTCTTTTTAAAGTTGCAGATTTTGGGGTTTTAGAACCCATAGGCTATAAATAAGAGTTCTATTTTGTGGTTTTTAGGGTTCTAAGCCATTTCTAACCTAATTTAGCAAATAAGGAGGAAACCTAAAGTTCTAAGAGGGTTTTAGCTTGGAGAAGAAGGGTTTCTCTTAAAAAAAAAGAGGATTAGCTTGGAGATCTTCCCCAAAGCATCTCGGGAGCGATTTGGATCCAAGGAAAGGATTCCTAAGGTCAATAAACTCTCTAACTCAACCCTATTATTGATGTTTTGTGAATATTAGTATGATATAAATGATTGAAATGAAGATTTTGTATGTTTTCCTTAATTATGTATGGATTAAGCTTATTAGAAATGGAAATGGGTTTGATTCTATAGATGGAATGTATGGAAGATGTGAAACACTATGGAAGATGGGATGAATGTATGGATGTGGATTATGTTTGGATTGTATAAATGGATTATGGTGTGGTGGAGTGTTAAAAATGGGAAAGGGCAAAGTATCCACAATTAACGCACTCAAAGTGTTTGTTGAAATGCTTAAGAAGGAGGGATGCTAGTATGATGCTATTGATTATTAATAAACTAAGTTAAATGGATAATCGTTGTTGTTATAATAAATTATGCCCTATGTACTTGTATGGTGATCGGTATTCGAGTAGGCTAAACCTTAGAAAAAAATCCTCCACGTTAGGAATTCTCTAACTAGGGAGATGTAACTTAGCGGAGTTTCCTAACGGAAGATTAGAATCTAAAGGATGACTTATTTGAATTCCAATCATGACACTCAAGCACACGTACACTTGCATGATGAGTATGTAAGTCTCACGAGTTCACTTGTCTTACAAACATACATGCATTGGATACGAATATGTTACGAATTATGCCACGAAAGAATGATTCCCCACTACGAACATCCACCCTACGCGTTGTTGCACTCATGTTATGCTATGAAAGAATGATCCCCCATTACGAACATCCACTCTACGCGTTGTCGAATACTATGAATTATGCGTTGCCGGGACAAAAACATATTATGATTATGCGTTGAAGGGACAAACACATTATGAATCATGCATGTATGAGTCTATGCATATGTTAAGTTCAAGTTCATGAATAAGGGTTACACAAGTACACGAGTTAAGATGATGTTAAGACATGTTATATGCTTTGCACTCTGATTATGCCCATGTTATGTGAATCTATTATGATTAAGCATAGATAAACTAAATTATGATATTATCATTGCTCATGTTATTTTATGTTGTGGTTAGTTTGTTTATCCACTGGGTATTCCATACTCAGTCGACCTATCATTGTTTTCAGGTTTAGGAGAAGAGTTGTGGACTGAGGAGGTGTACGCCGAAGAGGGAGAAAAAGGTGAGCTTCCTGAGGAGGAAGCTAGGGATATTGATAGTCATCCCTATTGATTAGTTTTAGTATTTCTTTTTGGAAGAGATGTTTATATCCAACTTTTTGACTTTCAGTTGATGTTGTCTTAGTTGTTTTACCCTATTGATGGTTTTAGACTACTTCGTTCATGAGGAGTTATGATATGTGAATTATCATTGTACAGGATGGTTTGACTTTTTATGATCGAAATTTTATTATTTTTATTTTTGGAGACTTGTGTTAGTATGCCTTGTATGTCACAGATTTAAGCACGTTAAGGAAATGTGACGATTTCAAAGTCCAATTTTAGCCTTGTAGGATTTTGGGGTCGTTACACTCTCTCTCTCTCTCTCTCTCTCTCTCTCCCTTGTTCATCTAATCAATGTAGACTTTTTTCTTTCTATTATTTTATTCTTCACAATCCCTTTCCCCTCTTTCAACAGTCATTGTAGACTTTATTTTTTTATTCCTAACATTTGAAATTCTCCTTTATTATTCCTAGAATTGTCTCCAATGATGGTTCTATCAAAGTGCATATTGACAATAAATTTTTGCAATTTATATGAATTGCAAGACCCCTTAATCAGGGAAATGCATTATACATAGATCTCATATTGGGGGATATTTTTGTCGCAAAAAATCATTAGGTGACGCCTCGTATGCCTCAGGCTACCGTCTGTAGGGTTTGTCGCCTCAAGTCATCTTGACAACCATGAGTGTTGGCAACCTAGATGCAACATATTCATGGAACGAATATGGCTGAGATGTGGATGTTAGATGGATGAAAGATCAAATAAAAAAATGAGCACATTCAAGATAACCTAACAATAGCTCCAATAGGTGATAAAATAAGAGAGAATTAATTGATATGGTTTCAACGTGTTCATGGAAGACCAATGAAAACAACGACTAGGAGTGAGGCGATGCAAGTTAAAAGGATCTAAAAGGGCGAGGGAAAGACCAAAAATGATGTACTAGAGTTATTGAGAAAAGATTTGACTCATGCTCTAAAAGAAGATACAACTCTAGATAGACTAGAATGATGGAACATGATACATGTTGCCAAAACCAATTAGTTTGGATAAACACTGATGAAGAAGTATCACATTTCTCAGCTCAAACATCATTAGGTCACCTTTGGAAAAAGGTTATTTAGCTACATCAAACTCCTATATACTTGGGAAAAAAGTAGGTCAGAACTTCTGTACACCTTTCTCTTCTGGACCCACATGTGCCATATATGTGGTGCATATTAAGAGGGAGTGGAACCCACCAACCTATTTCCGCATTGGAGATTAAACCAAAAAACTAACCTGATCGGATGTTCCTAATCAGAATATTCAGTTCCCGTCTGTCAAAAGAATGAAATAAATTGGATTCATTGGAATATTAAGGTCATCCAATCTTATTGAACTATGGCCTAGAAGATAAAACAGGAAGAGCCCATCAAATGGTTGGTTTCAGCCCCTCTGCATGTGAACTAAGTGTATGGTGCAGGTGGATTTGGATGGATGTCAGAAGATCAAGTCCAGATCTAACTGGTCCTCAAAAAATAATCATAGTAGCTAAAAAGCGCATAAGCAGGGTGAGAAGATGTTACATGTTCCATGAGAGAGGTTCTAATATACCAAGGTGAAACACAGTTACTCCTGATGTTGTCATTTGTTCACTCATATGCCAAATTCTTGATTAGTAGATGAATTGTCCCTAGAAACAATAAACAGGAGAAAATTCACAACCTTTATGGGGTGTTTGGATTGGATTTTTTTGGCCAAAAATAAATCTGGTAAAATTGATTGTGTAGAGATTAATGGTCAAATAATCATTTTTTTCAAATAATAGTGTTAGGAGAATATGTAGGTGAGTGTCTCAACTTCGTATTCTCCGAACACTATTATTTGAAAAAATGATTATTTGATCATGAATTTCTACACAATCAATTTTATCAGAATTGATTTTTGGCCAAAAAAATCCAATCCAAATGCCACCTATAATGTTATATGCTTCAAGTTTCCAACCCACAGACTTGCAATAGAGGATATCAATAATGTAGGTATATTACCTTTACTTGCTCCATAAATGGACCCTAAATTAATTGCTACCACACCGGCAACAAAGGAAATGAATACAATGCTTACCATTCCTGATGCTTTAAAAAGAGGATGCACAAATTGGACAGATGGTAGACAAATTCAAAGTTGGTAGCCATGAGACTAAATTTTTTTTCAGCTGTCTACTTTTATGATTGGTTTCCTTATATTTGTTCCAACATTGTTTATCTAGAGCCATACAATCCTTACAAGTTCAGGTTCAGGAAACAAGAAAAGCTCTTTGAAAGCGGTGCATTGCAATTGTAATATATAAAATCCAGTCATTGAGAATGCATGACCACCTTTGACAAACTCACAAAAGGGATTCAGTGATCTCAAATATAAATCCAATTAACGCAAGAAACAGGTTACATAGTAATACTTACAATCAACTGCAGAGTGTGGTCTATAGGCAACAAGGGTCATTTTTCTATGAGATCCCTAGTTCAGTCTCTTAGGTCCAATTTTCCCGACTTTTTTCCTCGTAAGACTGTGTAGAATCCGGGCATTCCTTCTAAAGTATCTTTCTTTCTATGGAATGCGGCTTTGAATAAGATCCTCACGTGTGATCACTTGAAATCTAGAGGGTGGAGGATGACAAACCGTTGTTTTATGTGCCTCTAAGAGGAAGAGTCGGTTGATCACCTACTTTTGCATTGTCCTCTAACAAGTGAAATTTGGAACTTCTTTCTATCCCGAGCGGGTTTGATTTGGGTCTTTCCCTCTTCCCTTCTCAACTTCTTATCTTGTTGGGAGGCGGTAGGCGAGACTGTTTCAAGGGTGGCTTTATGGTCGGTTTTAGCGGGAGCCATAACATGGTCCATTTGGAAGGAGAGGAATAGGAGAGTTTTCGAAAATTCTTTATCCTCCATCCATAGCATTTGTTCATGGACTCGTTCGACGGTGGTGGATTGGTGCACAGCGAGTCAGGCGGGGTGGATGTTGACTTATTATTAGTTTGATTTTTGAGGCACGAGCCACACAGCGGTGCTCAGGGGTTATTTTGTTTGTATTTCTATTTTGTAGGTGTTGTGTTTCGGTTCACGTTCTCGTGAGCCTTGGTTTTTTTCCTGTTTCTCTTCGTTTTGTTTGTTTGTTCTTTTCTTTTTTCTAATATATATATATATTGCTTGGATTACCAAAAAAAAAAAAAAGTAGTGTGGAACCATAAAAGTAATCAACATTGCATCATGCTTGTGAAATTGTCGAAGAAAATGGTGACTGCCTATATTTTGTGCAGATAGGATGAGTTTCAAATCATCTCGAGACATTAATATCAACATTAATGTGTATGATACGAGAACAAGCTGACTCCGTGCAACAAGATTCCTTCCAAAGACTTTCCAAATGGAAAGCTTTCTGAATAAATTTATGGATGTGCCACTGAACAGTACCATGACTCATAAAGGTATTATGCAAGAAAGTACAGAGTATAAAATCCTGGATGATGTTTTTCCTTTCTGAGAATCCTACCAAGAAATTGAATGCACCAATGCTTAACTGCTAGCCTAATTAGTCGAGCCCCAGTCCCTACAATGGAAAATAATGCCTATAGTGGAAGCAGTCTTTTAAAAGCCATGCGAGGATTACACTTAGAGGAAAGGCTTAAGGAAAACGCCTCGAGATCACTTGAGGTTTATGCCTCAAAGTATAAGAGACGAATACCTTATGCTTTGAGGCCCGCTTTACGCCTGAGGCGTACACATCATACAGTAACCAAAAATAAGGTTCTAGGCTTCTAGCCACATAACTTAGAACTTCATGAAAATTATTGTTTTCTTTTTTAGTGAAATCTTTACTACTATCTATTGGAATCTAAAATCCACCACATGATTTGATGATTAAATATCATGTTTTTTAATATGTATATACATAAAAAAAAAAAAGTAAATCTAAATTGCAACGTTTGCGTGCCTTCCTAAAATTTATTTTTCTTCTATACAACGGATTAATCATATAAATAGTCAGCTTGTGATTGTTCTCATTGCTGATTAAATTTTTGTATAAAAAAAATGGGAGCGCATGAGGCTTATGGCTCACGCATTTGGAGGTCCTAATGCCATCCCTCATGCCTTCACCTTTTAAAAAATTAATTAGAAGACCCAGAAATCAGTGTAGTCAAGGCGTTGCCTAGGCGATAAATTTAATATAAATATATATATATATATATATATATATAATTATATATATATCACATATATATATTATTATATATATATCACATATATATATTATTATATATAACATCCAAAAGACCAAAACTCCACACCCACATTCCACAAAAACATAAAATAAAAAGTCTATTACAATCATTCATCACATAACCAAAGACATGTTGACATAGTGGAGTATTAAATACTTCAAAATCTGGGCCAAATGCCCAAATTCGTGTCACTATCCATGTATAATATTAGGCAGAGCCCCCCTACGATTGCTCGGGGGGTGGCAGGGGGGCAACGCCCCCTGCGACGCATGAAGGCCCAGATTGCGTCGAAAACGATATTTTTTAGTTAAAAAAAAATGATATTTTTAGTGAAAAAAATAATTTAGAATCTTGTTACTTCTTCATTACATTTTTTTTATTTTTTCTATTTATTGGAATTTTTGGATTTTTTTAAAGCGGAATTTTTTGGATTTTTTAAAGCAAATTTTTTTTTTTTACTAGGATCGCTTGCCTAGAGGGGCGCCTAGGCGATTGAGGCCCAAAATCGCCTAGGCGACGCCTTGACTACACTGCCAGAAATTCTCTAAGAAAAAATAAGGTGTTCTAACTCCTTGCTCTTAATTGTAAGACTAAACAAAATTTGCATACAAGTGCGAAGTGGGATGACAAGCTTACCTCCCATCTTTTAGATTTTTAAAGTTCCGAAACTACCCTTTTGTGGTGTTCAAAAAAATTCAACTACACTCTTTTTTTCCTTCTCTATCACTCGTCTCTCTTAACTTCCTCCTGCTGTAAAAAAAATTAAAATCATAACTTAAGGAAGAAATACAACGGCTATATCTGAAACGTCGAGACATACTGAACAAGAGATTTAAAGACCTCTTAGGGTCCGTTCTTTTGCTGAGACATATAAGCCTTGACACTTTGTACTTTGTCAGGGTAGTTGTTAGGAAATTTGAGTCACTTTGTCAAGGTTTCTAACAAATTAATTCTTACTATAAGATTTCAAGTCTTATCAATTTTTATGAAATTTGAAATCATTCATTTTCTTGGTGTTAATTTGCAGGCGATGAACGTTTCACATCTAACCAGGCCTAATGAAGATAGTTCGGATGAAGACAAGCTCAACCACTTTTTTGCCCCATCTACCGTTGAGGAAAATTTGAAAATCCCAGTGAGTACTCAAGGTAATCCAGATAAAATGATTTGGCACCATTCCAAATCCGGTGGCTTTAAAGTCAAATCTGCTTACCACCTAGCGGCTACCTCGGAGGCAGCTCAATGCCAGTCATCTAGCACCAGCAGGCCTGGACTACCACCTGGTCTCTGGAGGAAGTTATGGAAGATCCCCATACCACCGAAGATTCGTCTTTTCCTATGTCGGTGTTGCCATAATGCCCTGACCGTTGCAATAAATTTAAGGAGGAGACAAATGGACGTGGATGTTACATGCCCTCTATGTAAAGCTGCTAAGGAAACTATGACTCATTTATTTCTAAGGAAACTATGACAAATGGAAGTGGATGTTACTTGCCCGCACAGATCACTCCTTTTCAACCTGGTGGAACAACTGGTTACAGCATCCAAGGTTCGCAGACAAGTATTTTCTGGCTACCCACCTTAGCCTTACTCTTTGTTTTGTTTGGAAGACTTGGAACAAAGCCATTTTCTTTGGTAACAAGCCCGATCCTCGAATAGTATTTCAAAGAGTTACTGCCCTTGTGACTGAGCTCAATTCCGGTCCAATTATGCACCAGAATACCTTTCCACGAGATCATTTGTCTTGGACCCCCCCGAGAGAGAAGGGCGGATTAAAATTAATGTGGATGGTGCCGCCTTAGCTCATCTGCCAGCAGGAGGTGCTCGTGCAGTAGCACGCGATCATAATGGGCTCATTATTTGCTTTAGACGTAAAGCCCTTCCCAGGGTCTCAGCCCGTGTCACTGAGAGGGAGGCAATCAGATTGGGCTTATTGATGGCGTTCCACTACGGGTGGAAGCTTTTCTCCCTCGAGTCAGATTCTAAGGAACTGATTGACTATCTGAATGGTCATTCCATCTATAGGCATTGGGAAGTGATGACCCTCATTGACGATATCTCAGCTCTCCGTATGAACTGCCCTTTCGCTGAGTTGCAATTCATCAGTCAGGATTCAAATTCCTTGGCCCATTCTCTAGCTCAACAAGCTTTAAACGACATAATTTCCGGAAGTATCCAACCACCCTCTTTACCTGTTTCGGTCGTGCCTAGTTCTAGGCCTTCCTCCTAGCTTGTAATCTCTGAATGATAATGATATTACTTAATAAAAAAAAAAGTCTTATAGGAAATGCAATCTAAGAAATGAAAAGCATGACACATAGTTCTCAAAAGAAAATGCATACTGTCAAATGACAAAACTTGCAAAGTGCCAGACTTCAGAAGTCTTAGCAAAAGAACAAACCCTAACAGTCATGTCCTTACTATATTAAAGAATTTTTTTGTACATTCAATGTGCCAAACTACAAATGTAGTCTTCACAAGCCGTCTGAATAAAATAGAGAGCATAACCAAGCTATACACATGGAAGCCCTACTGTGATCTCTTCTATACAAAGCTTGAAAGCTCTAAACAAGTTTAAATTATATCCCTAAATTTTGGAGTTTTCCACCATGGCCACATGCATTCCCTCTATAAAGTTTTTTCTCCCAGTTATTATGTCTGAACTCTTTACATATATTGCATTTCTATCTTAATCAATAATATACAATATCAGAGTTAGCTTAAAAGGAAAGGAAAGGAAAGGAAAGGAAAAACAGCAAGCTGTTCGAATTTATCTCATACAAAGACTGATTTCAGATCAAATACTCAGAAAATAAATAAAGAAATGGAGAAACTTACAAGGATGTTGAGCTCCCTATTGAAAACAGAGGAGACAGTCTCCATGGGCTTCTCCCGCTGTGATTCCGAAACCCTAACAATCTCGCAAGCATATATTGAGTTCGGCTTCTATATACGATTGCCTCCAGTCCAGCTAGTTCCTCCACAAAGGCATAGTAATTTAATTTATGTTTCTACCGGGTGGCACGTGCGATGCACGAGAGAGAGAGGGGAATGAGTTGACCGCAGTTAATAGGAATTAAAAAGGACAAGTGTTAACCCGAAGGTGTGATTGAAATCGAGCAATGGATAGTTTGAGAATTAAAGTAAACATTAAATTTTAAAGATAGATGAGCAATGGGTAGATTGAGAATTAAAGTAAATATTCAATCAAAGTTTTGTTTTATATAAGGATAGTTTAAGAATTTCACAAAAAATCAGGCTACGCTGCCTCTCGCATTATAATAGTAAAGATGTAGGGGTCTCAACTGACGAATTCAAGAAAAAAACACTTCTTTAAAATACATGCCGATGTGAGTTTTAAGCCGAGCTTTTATCGAGCATGTATATATTTTAAGGTGTCTAGTTCATAAACAAGCAAAATTGAGCATGAGACGAACATGAACTCAGCTTGAGCTTTTAATGAGCTTAATTAAAATATAATTAGCTAGTTTAAAAATTTACATATTATGTATATATGATGAGTAGTTTAAAAAATAACCCTTTAATGAAATGAATTTTTTTTAAAAATTTTTTAGGGAACAGGCTGGGGTAGGGTTCAACTTCAAACTTGTCAGCCTGACTAGTGGTGACCCCTTTACCACCAGGGCCAAAAGGCCTGGCCCATCACGGCCTATTGTAACATTCACCATCAATCATAAGTTCAAAACCTGAACATATTATAACCCAGCTGGCCCAAACCAAACCTCAGAATTTCCAGATTTCAGTCTGGGCCGGTTAGGAATGGCCTAAAGACTTCCCATTTGTGTATACGATTTAGACCACGTTTGGAATGTCTATATTTCGGGTTTATTTGTCTATATGTCTATTGTGAATAGATATTTTCATATTTCATGCCTTTTAATAGCACATTTATTTGTCATAGGAAAAAAAAAATACAAAAATACTAGAAATGTCCAAAATAGAATTTTAGTGATTTTTGAGAAAGAAACGCATGTCTATTATGAATAGACGACATAATAGAGATTTCTATCATATTTTAGCCGTTTTACCCCTTTATTATTTATATTATTATTGCTATTATTATTATTATTATTATTATTTAAAAGTATTATTGACTGCCTTACAATAACATGCAATAAGATGATGTCATAAAATACAGTTTTACAAAGAAAATTATCTTTTGATATTGATTTATTTTGATTAGATCTCCCCGAAATAAATAAAACCTACCAAACGAGCTCTTAGTCTATTTGGAACAGAGTCATTCTTGAACCCAAACCGTGTGGCTTATGTACCCACGATACATAGATATTGTATTGGTCAATGTTTCATATAAATACACAAATTTTGGCATAAATCTTACCGAAATCCTGACCATCCAATATACGGACATTATTTATACAATTCTGCCTTCTTGTTATTTGAGCGGCATTACTGTCCCAAGTCTGATAAAGGTGGAGGATTGCACGTCAGGTTGGTACTACTGTAGAAAAACCCACCCCACTAAATCCTGAAAAATTGACGGTTTTGGTCAATCACTGACCAAATCTTGGATTGAGTACCAATGACATGATCCTATTTGTCCAATTTTTTTAACAGTACTCTAATCAATCGACGATCCACATTTTGGATTGAACACCGACCAAATGATCATGATCATCCAATTAGTGGACAAGAAAAGCTGATAGCTTTCCTGTTCTTCTTAATTATTTTCTTCATTTTAGTACCAATATATGAATTACCAACAGCCAGAGCATTCCCATAAGAATACTATGCTCACTGGACATAAAAGATGGGGCGGAGCCGGGGGGCGGGGAGGGGCTATGGCCCCCCAAATTTTTTGCAATTCCTACTTTTAAGAGCATTCCTAGCAGCCTCACCAAATTTCACTCACCAAAATAGCCAAAACCCACAAAAAGTGGTTTTGGTGAGCCACTTTTTTAAAACACTCCCAACAGCCTCACCATTTTGACTAAAACAAAAGGAGAGAGAAGCAATATTTTATCATTTGTGTGGGAAAACGAAAAAAGAAGAAAGAGAAAAATATTATTTTATTATTTGTGTGGGACCACAAAAAAGAAAGGGAAAGAGAGAAACCTTATTTTATTATTTGTGTGGGCCCAAGGGTGAGAAGATTTAACTTTGGTGAGTCTACAGTACTCCCCAAGTTTGGTGAGTACTGTAGACTCACCAAAGGGATTTCTTCATTCTGTTGAGGCTGCTGGGAGTCATTTTAGCACATTTTTAGTCTTTTGGCTCACCAAAATAACCAAAAAGTTATTTTGGTGAGGCTGCTAGGAATGCTCTAATAGTATTAAATAGTGGGTCCCCTAATTTTTTTTAGTATAGCTGGCCCCCCTAATGTTTTTGTCTTATATATACAGTGCCCCCCCCCCCCAATCTTTTGTCCTATATGTAGTGCCCCCCAATAGAGTCCGGTGATGGCCTTGAGGTTGCCACATGTCCCTATTGACACCCATTAACTATGGTTAAAATCATCGTAGTTCACTAACTTATCATTGACTTTTTTAAAAAAGATTGAAAATTTATTAACCTTAGAAGTTAGTTCACCACGGTTCACCTATTTAACCTTAGAAAAAAAAAAAATTGGTATCATTTTTAAAAATCAAGGATAGGTGGGTGAATCTTAATCACAGTTAAGTGGTATCAATAAGTTCATGTGGCGACCTCAAGGGCATAATTGAGACAAAATTTTCTCAAAAAAGGAAATTACCCAAAAAAAAATTTCTTAGGGGCTACGCCCCGGAACCCCCAAGCTCCATGCCCTCAAATTCATTAAATTTTTTATACATGTATTTCGGCCCCCCCAACGAAAATTTCCTAGCTCTGCCCTTGCATAAAAGCTTAACTTATTATATTTATAATTGGAGCTTAAACTTGTCACTTATTCAAATTACCAATGAGGGAGAAATGCTAATTAAAATACAAATGTGAAAGGTTCTCTTTGGAAGACATGGAAATTGCTAATTTTGATGTTTCTTTTTTGTCAACACATTTTAGATGGCGAATGTGTGGCCCTCTCATTGAGGGAGGTCCTCAGAACAAAATCCCAGAAGGAGAAAAACTTTCAACTGATTGATAGTAGTTTTTTGTGCGGTCTATGAATATATGGCTTATAGATAGTTCGAGCCTTTGCACCATGCAAGGATAAAAATACGAATCGAAACCAATACGTACCAGTTTTAGATGATACATATATTTTTTCTTCTGAGAAAAACTCAAATCAAAATTTTTAAAAATCAAATGAGTTGTAAGAATCAAATTTATCAAATATAAAGTCATGAGAAGCGATTTTAAGACAAAATAGCAAGTACAATTACAATTACACAATGAATTATAATATAAATAACTAATAAAATGTAGCGCTCGTTTCGTTCAGTATAAATATCATACAAGGGTTACCAAAACTTATGTGTTGCCCGTTTCCTGTCGATTTTGGCAATTTTATTTGCATGGCACTATGAGAGTGCACCATTTGTCACTAGCAGATAGTGCTAATTAAGTCTGGCCCAGTTTACCAACTTATCTACCTACCGTATAAATGCATGTATTAATTATACTAATCTTACAAGTAGGGTTAAAATGAACGAAAGAGCCCCAAATCTTATATAAGAGAGAGTTGGTGCTTAGTGTTCAAATCAAACACGGGATATCTATTTTTAGCATAAACAATAGGCGACATGGAGCCATGTAAACAGTCAAGACACCTAACTACATAAGCTCTATTCACGAGTCATCATGAGAACTCTTATGAAAATCTGAAGACACTTGAAGCTGATGACCAGTTGGTCACATCACTCTCAATCATTCTTTAAAAATGGGAGTGTAAGGGATAAAATTCATAAAAAGAAGTAAAAAGAATGGGTAAAATAAGAATTTCTTATTCTAACAAATTCTAACAATTTAGCTGACATAAGCCCACTTGGGCTATGTGCAGGCTCACTTGAGTGTTGTCTGACAGATGACCTCATCATGACTACACAAGTCATGATGACTCCAAATGCCTATAGATAAGCATGAATCTCCAGAGAGAGAGAGGGGGCGAAAGGCCAGAGAGAAAGTAAAGAAATGCAGAAGAAGAAGAAGAAGGAGATCTGGGAAGCTTGAGTTATTTACACCCCTACTCCGAAGGGCTATGCAGGCGGCCACCCACCTAATTCTTTCATCTTTCTTTGGTGTTCTCCGGCCACTTGATGCTCTCTATGGCCTCACAATCTATTATGGTCATGTCCGCTTGATGTTCTCCATAAATGGTACCTCTATACCTTGTCAATATTTGATGTTTTACTTGGTGAAATGTTTAGGTCACACTGTCACCTACACGACCTTGCAATTGATCATCTGTTGAGTGTCATCATACTTGAACTTGTGCTTGACGATGTGAATAGTACCGAATTCGTTGTCACGTTGTTTGATGAATAGTGCCGAATCCGTTGTCACGCTATCTGAAGTGAATAGTGCCAAATCCGTTGTCACGTTGTCTGTTGTGAATAGTGCCAAGCTCGTTGTCACGTTGTCTGTTGTGAATAGTTCCAAGCTCGTTGTCCGTTGTGAGATGCACAACGTACTCATTGTCTGATACACAACGTACTCGTTGTCTGATGAATAACGTACCCGTTATCTGTTGGATAACGTACCCGTTATCTGTCAGATGCACTATGTATACGTTGTCTGAGCTACGTTGTCTTAGTATTGCCCTAGCCCGTTGTCTCGCTATCTAATGTGAATAGTGCCCGAGCCCGTTGTCTCGCTATCTGATGTGAATAGTGCCCGAGCCCGTTGTCTCGCTATTTGAAGTGAATAGTGCCAAATCCGTTATCACGTTGTCTGTTGTGAATAGTGTCAAGCTCGTTGTTCGTTGTGAGATGCACAACGTACTCGTTGTCTGATACACAACGTACTCGTTGTCTGATGAATAACGTACCCGTTGTCTATTGGATAACGTACCCGTTGTCAGATGCACTATGTATACGTTGTCTGAACTACGTTGTCTGAGTATTGCCTGAGCCCGTTGTCTCGCTATCTGAAGTGAATAGTGCCAAATCCGTTGTCACATTATCTGTTGTGAATAGTGTCGAGCTCGTTGTCCGTTGTGAGATGCACAACGTACTCGTTGTCTAATGCACAACGTATACGTTGTCCGAGAGCTACGTCCTCTGTGCCTCCCGAGCTGCGTCCTATACCTCTCCACAGCTCATCCTCCAAAGCACAACATCAGTGCCCGTCCTCAAGCGCATATGCTCAATGACCTCACGATAAGTATCTCTATACTATTATATTCATATGTTTATGTGCTTGTGCCTTATACTGACTTTATCATCAGAGCTTATTTCAGGGTGCACACCCGCCCCCTCAGACTCATTCACAGGTGGAGTTTTGCTATCATTCATCTACCAGCTAAGCAGCTACAAACGCGTGGCATGTAAGAGATTTTTCCCTTTCAAAATGGCGCCGTCTGTAGGAATTATGAACAAAACAGCCAACGAAAGTCCTCTTCACGAAATTATGGGCTAGCGGTACACATTTTCTCCACAACATTAGGGGCTCGGCCATTCGGTCCGCGGCCCTCTTCCATCCTATCATCTGTGTCACGTCATACAATATTCTTATGGTATCCTTTTACCTTGAATCTTTACATACGTTCTTTCTTGAAGTTATTCATGAGTTAATAATCTAGTGTTTTTATCAAGTGTTTGGTGAACTGTCTTGAATGCATTACAACATTAAATGATTTTTCATCTGAACATGGTACTCACCATGGGACACAGGTGACTCATCCTAAGGCATTGTCATCTGAGCAAAACCAGTGGCTTATCCTAATGCAATGACCTCTGAGCATGGTGTCCCACCACGAGTCACCATACGTTCTCCATATGAAATATCATTTGTTAGATTACATTCACGATGTGTTACACTATGGTGCTTCTTATTATCTTTAAAGTATGTTTGCCAAACATCCGTACTCTATACCTTAGTGTCTTATTAGAAATTGCATTAAGTGTTTTGACCAAAGTGTTCGTACGTTCTTTGCACTCTTACGTGCTCTATGCCTTGCAAATTTTTTAGTAATATGCTTAATTTCTTCTCGTAGTTTTATGATGTGTTACGTTATGACGCTTCCGTGCTTATTTACTGTTATCTCATAATGTGTCCATGCCCTATAAGCGTAGAAGTAAAAAAGATGATTCATTTTAGAAGTATTACTGATCTATGTTCATTTTCGTGCTCTACGCACTTGGGAGCAAGTTAAATTGTTTGTTTGTGCAGCATGTAGGCTATCGTCTTTGAGAATTTTACCCATGATATATTCTCGATACCTCAAACGAAGTCCAAGGCACCGAGAAGGGACTAATTGTAAGGGATAAAATTCGTAAAAAGGAGTAAAAAGAATGGGTAAAATAGGAATTTCTCAATTTAACAAATTCTAACAATTTAGCTGACATAAGCCCACTTGGGCTATGTGCTGGCTCACTTGAGTGTTGTCTGACAGGTGACCTCATCATGACTACACAAGTCATGATGACTCTAAATGCCTATAGATAAGCATGAATCTCCAGAGAGAGAGAGAGGGGGCGAAAGGCCAGAGAGAAAGTAAAGAAATGCAGAAGAAGAAGAAGAAGAAGATCTGGGAAGCTTGAGTCATTTACACCCCTACTCCGAAAGGCTATGCAGGCGGCCACCCACCTGATTCTTTCATCTTCCTTTGGTGTTCTCCGGCCACTTGATGCTCTCTATGGCTTCACAATCTATTATGGTCATGTCCGCTTGATGTTCTCCATAAATGGTACCTCTATACCTTGTCAATATTTGATGTTTTACTTGGTGAAATGTTCAGGTCACACTGTCACCTGTACGACCTTGCAATTGATCATCTGTTGAGTGTCATCATACTTGAACTTGTGCTTGACGATGTGAATAGTACCGAATCCGTTGTCACGTTGTCTGATGAATAGTGCCGAATCTGTTGTCATGCTATCTGAAGTGAATAGTGTCAAATCCGTTGTCACGTTGTCTGTTGTGAATAGTGTTAAGCTCGTTGTCTGTTGTGAGATGCACAACGTACTCATTGTCTGATGCACAACGTACTCGTTGTCTGATGAATAACGTACCCGTTATCTATTGGATAACGTACCCGTTGTCAGATGCACTATGCATACATTGTCTGAGCTACGTTGTCTGAGTATTGCCCGAGCCTGTTGTCTCGCTATCTGATGCGAATAGTGTCCGAGCCCGTTGTCTCGCTATCTGATGTGAATAGTGCTCGAGCCCGTTGTCACGCTATCTGAAGTGAATTGTGCCAAATCTGTTGTCACGTTGTCTATTGTGAATAGTGCCAAGCTCGTTGTCCGTTGTGAGATGCACAACGTACTCTTTGTCTGATGAATAACGTACCCGTTGTCAGTTGGATAACGTACCCATTGTCAGTTGGATAACGTACCTGTTGTCAGATGCACTATGTATACGTTGTCTGAGCTACGTTGTCTGAGTATTGCCTGAGCCCGTTGTCTCGCTATTTGATGTGAATAGTGCCCAAGCCCGTTGTCTCGCTATCTGAAGTGAATAGTGCCAAATCCGTTGTCACGTTGTCTGTTGTGAATAATGTCGAGCTCGTTGTCCGTTGTGAGATGCACAACGTACTCATTGTCTGATGCACAACGTATACGTTGTCCGAGAGCTACGTCCTCTATGCCTCCCGAGCTGCGTCCTATACCTCTCCACAGCTCATCCTCTAGAGCACAACATCAGTGCCCGTCCTCAAGTGCATATGCTCAATGACCTCACGATAAGTATCTCTATACTATTATATTCATATGTTTATGTGCTTGTGCCTTATACTGACTTTATCATCGGAGCTTATTTCAAGGTATACACCGGCCCCCTCAGACTCATTCACAGGTGGAGTTTTGCTATCATTCCTCTACCAGCTAAGCAGCTACAGACACGTGGCATGTAAGAAATTTTTCCCTTTCAGGGGGTGCAAGTTTCAATCATGTGTGTTTGCTACATCCCCTCATGGCATCCAGTCCTCAAATCCACATTTAGTTCATTCTTGAACGTTTAGTTGGAATCAAGGCTTAAGAAGCGGAGGTCCTGAGTTCGACTCTTGTCATCTCCTTTGGGCCACCCGCACAAGGTTCCATGATTCTCATGGGCCTTGGGCTTATTGATTCATGTGGGTTGCAGGGTCTTGCATGCGTTCGGGGTTTGCCCGGTCTACCCAAAGTGTGGGCTTGGGGTTCCTCCTTACAAAAAAAGTATTAAGAGAAATCTGATATTTCTAATCAACAGATAAGTGCCAAGTAGATCGCAATATATTCTGATAATCTCTTTAAGCACCGAGACCTACGAACTGACATTGCAACCCACCATGGCCGAGAAAATGGCGGTATCCATCTTCTTCAATTGCCATGTAAGTTATCCTCGAGGACTTCTCTACAAATGAATGTCAATCAATCAGTTTCAATTATATTTACGTACAGGAGTGGAGGATTTTCTGCTTTTTCATTTCAATATCCATACATCTTTTCTAGAACTTTGAAAGAGAAGTTCAACCAAATTAGTCTTACATCTTCTCGATGCAGGGGAAAAATGGATTTTCCATACGCAAAGTTCTTATCGAGTAAAATATTTTTGAACAGAAGTCTAGCTAAAGACAATAAATCGAGGAACATAAGAGTTTATTTATTTATTTTTTTATCGAACAAGTAAGGCTCCTTGTCTTTTTAATGAATTTTTCTATTTATTAGACAGATGCATGGATCCTATTTGAGAAAGAAAATGGGTTCATGAAAGATGTACTTAAATCAATATAACACATAGAAATAATTTATAAGGAATTTGTTTTATTTATATAGTAATAGTCACAATCTACTAGTGTAACTAGGAATGCAACTTCTGCAAAAAATTAAATTTATAAACAACCTTCATTGATTATAATAACTACAAAGTAAAAACTCATTTACTCTCACTTGTCAAAACATGTGAAAAATAGAACTTTCAGATTCATTTTTCCCAATTATCGAAATGAAATCTGTTAATTTTCTACTAAGATACATATGTAGGCTTGAACACATCGTAAATTTTTATTGGAACTGCATTTTGTAACATTATGTTTAATTTTATAAAGTACTATAGTATATATCATCTATTTGCAACAATCTTAACTATCAAAACAATTCAAGATGCACGCGTGAGAGCAATATTAAAATAAAGAAAGATTGTCGATATATCTATTTGTCTATATTTAATTAGATAATCCATGGGATTCGACTGTAACAATGTCACCGACACTTTTCTTCCCAAAGAGGAGCGTACCTCAGTGAAAGGTAAGAAAACTAACAATCCAAGTGTTTATGCAAGAAACAAAAGACATAATAGTACTACGATGAATCTTTATTCTAATTAGTAATTCATTTTGTTTAGTGATTCAAGAAATAGCAATGAATGACAGTTGGTATGAAGACGATGAATACTTCAAATTTTGTAAGTATATGCATAGTATTATGATAACAGAATCTTAAACAAAGAGAAAGCATAACATAAAGGCCAAGTTAGATGCAGGGATTACAAGGAGAAATGATAATTAAGAACTCAGCACATTAGAACCTCAAGTATTTCTAATGCAAAATATGGTTAACTAATACTAGTGTCATGTCACACCAAATTTCTTATAGGACTCCGCCCTGTGTCCAGTACGTACATACATTCATACCTACACACACACACACATATATATATATTAAAATCGTTTAACTAGGATTAAAAGAACACATGGAGTAATTGTGTATAAGCCAGACAGGTTTCTTTTATTTATTCATTGATGTTAGTAATTAGGAAATGAAAAATAATGGGGGGGCCTTATCATCATGATCATCATCTCCTCCCCCTCGTCCTCTTCATCATCATCTTCTTCTTTTCATCCAAATTAAGAAGCTGAGAATGAAGACATTTTGGCAAAATCCATTAAGATAAGACAATTGCACTTGTAATTTTTAAATAAAAGACCATAGTCTTCAATGAATGGAATGTGTCCCTCCTCTTTTGTTTAAACTTTTGGAATTAATGGATTCTGGTCATGAATGAAAAAGAAAGGATCCATCCTTCATTAGCAGATAGTTTTAATTTAGGCTCTTAGTGCATGGATTTGAGTAACTCTTCAAATTTATTATGCTAAAAAAAGGGAATGGAATGACTATTTCCACTTTTTTCAGAGAATGCTACATAGGCAAGTTGTTCTCCTATTTCATTATAGACTTCCTAATGCTTTTTTCCCCCTGAAAACAGTGAGGGTTTCCATGTGCATTTGGCACATTAGGAGAGTTTGGGTGTAAACTTGATTCTTGGATTGTAGTCATTTGATACAAAGTACATTTGAGTTTATATATATATACACACACAAAAGCAATGGTACGAGACTCACTCAAAGATATCTCCTCAGTTGAAGTCTTGCAAGTCAAATATCATGAATCAAGACAAGATGTGTGGATTCGATTAGTTTTGATCATCCCATTGATGGGCCCCACGGTTAATAGATCTACCAGGTAGGACCTATTGGGCACATTATGCAAAAAGAGATGTTGAGGCTAGATTGCCCTTAAAGAGTCTAGAGACTGATCTAGACACCCATCAGACCCTATATTTTGCCAACAATAAACTCTTCTATAACTATGTTGAATATAAATGAGATATCAATTAAATATAGATTCGGCTCCGTTCTTTTGGTGGAAATTTTAAAAGTATAGGACATTGATGTTTTGGAACAAGAGACAAGAGTCCGGGAAGAGAGATGAGAGGGTTTCTAACCCTTTTATTCAATGGTATCTCTGATTTATGGAGTTCAATTTAATTAGAAGTTCTATATCTATGTAACTTAAATAATCTAAAATTTTTGGTGAAATTTAAAGTTCTATATTTGTAAAAAATTTGCACTACATGAAATAATATAGTTCTAGACATTAAGCAAAATTAGGTATGAAACATTTAAAGTTCTAGACTTTAAAAGTTCAACCAAAAGAACGGAGCCTTATAGATCACAAAATTTAATTAACTCTAAAACACAGTCCAAGTTGAGCATTCTCTTATCTGCTAGGGTCCCACGTGTAAGTCGTTCGTGTGTCTTAACGGCTATGGCACACGACTTAAACGTCAAGGTCATGGGCTCGACCGGTCTTACCCACTCTAAAAAAATATTAAGTAAAATTAGGAATATAATAAAGAACCTCACTGAATTATTAAAAAAAGGGACATGAAATGCCGTATTTGACTCCAATTATTGACCTGATCTTGAAGGGAAGACTAAAGGATTCCAAACACGTTTACTACATAGACAAAAATAAAAATAAAAATTAAGTGATTAATTCAAGGTTTGTTATAGAAGCCAGATGTCATTAGAATGCATTAAGAGGTCCTTTGTGGGTTAAGCAATAAATGGTGATAGCCGCCTTGATTTTAATTTAATCAAGCTTCTTATTTAATAAATTCGCGCAAGAACTTCTCTTGTACTGATCTGTTCTTTAAGTATAAAAATATGTCTTCTACAGTATCAATGAGTTATTTAAGGTCTTGATCATCTTTCAAAGCAAGATATTAATCCTAATCATTTTATCTGTGGACCTTTTTTTCCTTGAGCATTGGCCTTTGTTTTTTAGACCATTATAATTGATCGATAGCGAACATTATGGTGTAGATCTTTTTCATAACACTCCATCATGTACGTATTTGTATGACTATGGTATTGATTAATAATTTATGAGTCTAAGCAGTTTTATTCTTTTCTTTGGTGCTCTCCGTAGGGATGCGAAACCCCTGACCTGTCGCCGAAGAGGGGATACGAATTGCCACTCGCCATTTGTGTTTTAGTCTATAAACTCATCCAGAATTCACCTCAAGAAGACATGCCATACACGTGTCTCAATGGCTAATCTACCTTACGAGATATACAGTATATAGGCATACCGAGACATACAGTATATTATATATCAGTATATTGCCATATTGAAGGCAGTGATGCTGTAACATAGGTCTAGTATCTTTAAGATAACTAAGATAAATTACATTTGATTAGGGTTTATTTCTATCTTTAGTTGTTTCCATCTTTACATAAACCTTATATGGGTCATTGTAAGGATTATCCAAGTTATTCTATGAACAATGATTTCTTTTAGTATGATACGATCCTCATCGTATATGCTCACATGGATAATGATAGGAATCATATTTTCATCCATATCTTTGTATAGGAGTAGTTACTAAGATTAGAGAAGACTGATCTCTTTAGATTTTCTAGATTCTCTTCTTTGTTTGGATTATTATGGACTCTTTATTTTGATAGGTTTAGTTATTTAATTTCTTGTTGATGCTCATTTAAACAAAAGACTGTTACTGTTTTAAGGGTTGAAGATTGAATACAAAATCTCAGTAGGAGAATTGGAGACTCTCCATCCTCGAAATTAGCCTCTTTTCCCTTCTTCTTATTTTATTTTATCTGTTTTTCTTTGGTTATCTGTGGGTAAGGTGAAGAACCCTATCACAGCACCTAGGGCCTTAGATGGATTTGGACCCAAAGACGAGATGAGGGAGTCTCGATGATGATCTCCAATAACACCACAATTACTTGCAAGATTGTCATTGAAGGATTTATTTCATTGGCTAGGCCCCTTAGCTTGCAAATCCTGGATACAAGTCTATAAACTGTTTAGGCTTTTTTTTTTAGATAAGAAAGAGGGTTTCTGAACCCAGGTTATGGTTTTGACAACTAACAACTTTACTATTGAGTGTTGTGTTGGCTGAAATTAGAAGATTGTACACTCGGACCTCCTTGTTCATTCGAGATAGGATTACAGTCAATTGCAATTGCATTCAAGCCAATGCAATTGCATATGTGGCTGATGTTGATTGGATGAGAGGAAATGAGTGAGATTCAAATTTTAGAAAAAAATTATCTTCCAATCAACATCAGCCACATATGCAATTGCATTGGTTTGAATGCAATTGCAATTGACTGTGATCCTATCTCTGTTCACTCATACCCTGTTTTCACGTTTGTATAGTATAGTAGTCACATACGGTTTTTGTGATTTTCTATTTGTACTTGGAATCTATTTTTAATTCTAGGTCCGATTGGTATATATAAATAGGACTTTGCTACTGAGACCACAAAAGGGCTGAGACCACTGAGACCGTGCATGCATGCACGGGATTTCAGGTGGGGCTCACGTTCACATGGTAGGCCCTATCTGCAATCCCGTGCATCCATGCATGGTCTTGGAGGTGTCTGCCCTTTTAAGGTCTCAAAATCATTTCCCATATAAATAATGATAGTGCTAGCATCACCTTCTTTTGAGACACTCTCTTTTTGATTGGAGAGTGTAAGTGGAAAATATGTCCGTGTCTTTCTCTTAATCGAAGACAATAACACACGTCTTGCTTAAGTGAGTTTGAAAGAAAGTATAGCTAGCGTTACCCTATATATAATACAATATTCGATCTAGGGTTTTCTATTTATACTCCGTTTGTTTTGATGTAAAATAGGGGAAAACAAAAGAATTCCATGAAAAATGTCATTTTTCGCGTGTATTTTCTATAGGATAATTGAAATTTTCCATGAATTTCATTTGCTTTCCCCTATTTTACATCGAAACAGAGCATCAGAGAAAACATCTTTGTATGAGAAGCTGTGTGAGAGTGATCTCCGTAAACTCTGTGTTTCTCATTGTGAAGAATTTCAAAGCTTAGGCTGAATCATTGCGTTTCTCATTGTGAAGAACTCCTGTTCATAGGAATACCCACAACCTATTGCCAATGAGCCACATGGACTGCTACAACCACAGACTAACTCCTTCGAGGAATGCTAGCTGGCCCTACTCTCAGGTGTATCGTAGTCTCAACATGGACCAACCACTTGTCCAATATCACTGTTAAAATATACACTTTTGATTGTAATGCCTTAATTGAGAATTTGGACAGGTGGTTAGTTCATATTAAGAGTACGAAGCACTTGAGAGTAGGGCTAGCACTTTTTTCAACTCCTGATTAACAGTGTTACTGCACCGTTTTCTTGTGCAAAGTATAAAGTGTGCCTAAAAATGCCATAGCATGCAAGCCCTTGCCCGCACCCGAGGCCGAACCTGTTAATATTGCGCTCCGTGTGAAGTCTAGTGCGCTTAAGAAGTTATAGTCATATAAATTCATTTTGATCGGTGTGACTAATTAACAAAGAAAAGATAACAAAACAAGGGACGAGCTTGTCCTCAATTCTCAAGACCAAGTATAAAAACCTCTAACACCCAATGAGTGAGGGTTTCAAAATGCGGGTTTTCACCAAAGCATTTTATAAATTAAATCATGGGAAATAGTTAACGTACTCATGAAATCTATTTACAAACCTAGGTCCAACCTCCCCCTCTTAAATACTTATCAATTGTGATGAGTATGTCCAGCCTTAGGTTTGTAAATAGGTTTCATGGGTACGTCTATCACTGCTCTTAAATCATTGTTCAACATAAACAAGTGTATTTAAGCTCTGGCGCCTGCTTCATTGCTTGGGAATTATAACTCCTAAGTATTGCAATTCTCATAAGTTTAAACTCATGAGAGTTGCAAACGCTTATATGCTCGAATGACATGCAATCAAGTAGCATGCTCCATATTTTGTTATGTAGCCCTATTTTTTTTATCAAGCACAAGGGGGGAGGGGTACTAAATTAAGGGAAGGCTTCTGAAACCGCATGCACGGTCTCAAATCTACCAGAGACCTCACACCAAATTAAACCCGGATTTTAGGGTTTGGTGACAAATTTTGCCTTAAATTTTTTTTTTTTTCAGAAATGGTAGCTCAAGTTGCAGTCTTCCAAAGATGCAAAGTGGTGACAACAAGTGTCGAACGATCTCCTGTTAGCAACACTACGTGTTACACTCACTTTGGATTTGAAATTTTTTGACTTAGTATGTATGGGGCTAGCACTCCTTTTTTTTTTTTTTCCACGAAACCCCTAAAGTCCCGCGTTTTGGTGTGCGGTATTGGGAAGGTATGATGCGGTCACGAAAGCTTTTTCCATAAATTAAAGGGAAATGCTTCTTACTGTGCATTAGACTATGTAGTCTAATGCACAGTCCTCATGGGCCCATGCCCCCCCCCCCTTCTTTTACCATACATCAACAGTAGTTAAGAGTCACTCTCTCTTAGGGTTAAGCAATCTAATTTTGATTTTCTAAAGAGAAAAAAAAAAACAAAAATATTCACTTTAATTTTCTTAATCTTAACCATAGTTAAAGGAGTGTTAAAATGGACACGTGGCCATTGCATTAGGGCCTTGGATTGTCTCTGGCGAGCCAGAAACTGGTCTTGGGTTCCATACCTTGTGCCACAGTTGGCAAAAAAATGGAGAGAAGTCATTTCATTTTCTCCCCAAGATTTTGACTTCTCCCCATTTGATATCTCTCCCTTTATTCTCCTACACTTATCGCCACATTTCTTAATATGTTTGGAGAAGTCAAAATCATGGGCCCCATGATTTTGACTTCTCCACCACTTGTCACCTATTCTATGGAACCCCGAGACAAGCCCTTTCTGGCTTCGCCGGAGACAATCCGAGGCCTTGCATTAGAGCACATTGTCTAATGCGTGGTGTATTAATCACTGCCCTAAATTAAATAGCCATTTTTTGTTCCTTGTTTTTAGCTATTTAAAAGTCATTTTGTCGGGAGCTTACAGTGATACAATAAAATTAAAAGTATTTTTGAAACAAAGCCTTCATTACAAGTCAAAGTACACTATGCCTTGGTTAGAGATACGACCTTCTATTGTCGGTATAAATATTTGAACTAATTAATTAAATGTTTTTCCATTTGAAATGGGGAAGTTATTCCATAAGCTTAGCGAACAGTACTCCTCCTCCCCCGAGAAATTGCCGAAAAATTGCTCCTCACAGTGACTGGTGTAGCAAACCAGCTAGAAACCAAAAAAAGTAGCTTCCCTAAAACTGCCAGAATAGAGCACCCACCACTTCACCTTCCCAAACAACCCCAAAGTTACCCAGAGACTTTTTCAGCTTAGCTCCTTCTCTTCCTCATAGATTCTCATGTAGCTTTCATGGCTCCAACTTGAATATAGAACTGCATGCCCTCCTCACCCATCTATATCCATCTCCTCCTCCTCTATAGCTCCCCCTTCTTTCCACTAGGCCGATTCGATCTCCGGACGTAGTACTGCCATGGAACAAGCTCCATGCTGGATGTGGACGAAGAGGAAACATACTATAAGGTCTCATGTTCACGCATCGACAAATTCCTCGTACAATCATTCATGGGAAGAACAAGCCTTTGCCGAAGACGCAGCCGGGCCACTTGGAGGGTGTATATGGCCACCGAGATCTTATCCTTGTAGCTTTTGTAGAAGAGAATTCAGGTCAGCTCAAGCCCTAGGTGGCCACATGAATGTTCATAGGAGGGATAGAGCTAGGCTCAAGCAATCTCCAAGTCTCCACAATGAAATTCTTCATCAATACCATAAGAATCATCACAACCATATTCAGAATCCTTGTTCATCATTGGGTGTTCAATACCCACCTCAGGTTTGCACCTTGGTTGATAACCCTATCCCTAATTCTAGCCCCAGTGTTATTGCATCACCTCTTTCTTCTTCTAGGGTTTCAGCCCCATCTACTCAAGAGAATTGTAGTGAACAAACCTTGGTCTCCCCTTCTTATTCTTCTTCTATTGTTCAAGAACATCACAAGGGTTACCTTTTTTCTCTCTCAAAATCTTGGTCAGACTCTGGTGCTGTCAGATTTCTCGGTATCAGAGATTCAAAGACTGAAGGAGAGAAGAATTCGAGGATACAGGACTCTAGATATGGAATTCAGGGGGATAATGCTAAACCCAATTTGTCAGTGACCTTGAATTTTCTTGTCCGGCCAAATCGATCGACGGGTTCTGGTGGTGAGGAGGACCACCCTGTTAGTTGCAAGAGACAAAGAAGTGACGCATCATCTTTGCCCTTCTTCCTCAAACCAGGTTCAGAGGTACTTGAACATAGCTCCATGGAGGACTTAGATCTTGAGCTCAGGCTTGGTGATCGGCCTAAGGTGAAGTAGAACTGCAGGACCCACGTGCTTGAATCAACATATCACCAGTCATGTTGCTCATGATTAATTTCTACTCTTATTATTATTCTTCTTTTGATTTTTTTCCTTTGATCTTATTGTCTAGGCATCTTCTCCTTGAGACCGATCACTTGGACCTTCTAGTCCTTCCGAATTTGCAGTTTGTGATGATATCAAAATTAAATACAGAATATTAAAAGCACGAAAGATGTTGCACTTTTTCTCAATATCTCAGCTTGTTTTCATACACACTAAAGATAATACGATATTCTCGGTCATGGAAGATTAAGAATGGTGATTGAAAAACTCTATGGCCTTCTATATATAATTAATTAAATTGGTTGGATTATCAATCCACTGGGGTATTTCTGAGGGGAAATCGTATTGGATAATCACCATCCGATAAAGATTTCAAGAGAGTAATCAAGAGAACTCTTAACAAAGGATACTTCTAGTAAAGGAGAATCCTAATCCTTTTCTAATTCATGTAGTGTTTGTAATCTCTCAATAGATTATAAATGAACAACAGATCATCAAGGACGACTCAAGTCGTAAATTACATCTGTGTGGAAAGTATCTTCCAATACTTTTTCTGCAATTACGCTCATAAACTTTCATGGTATCAGAGCCATAATGGCTTCTTCTTCTCCTCCTAAGGTGGCTTCTTGATCTCCTTGCTCACTAACAAATCTTCTTCATATCAATCTCAAGCTCTTCTTCCTCAACACAGTACGTATCTCTTGATATCTTTATCGATTGTGATAATTATCCTATAAATAGATCATGATGGATGCAGGTATTTAAACTACGAACTTTTACCAGTGAAGTGCAAGCAGAAAATTGTTATTAGGTATACACGGGAGAGTCCATTACAACTACGAAATTCCGGTTAGGATGCCATGTTCCTCTGTACGCGTGTGTGCGTCTCTGTGTGTGTGTGTGTGTGAGAGAGAGAGAGAGAAGATTGGCTACGAGAAGAACATGTTTGTGGGGTTTAAAGGGTGTAAGAACCCTGACTAGAACTGTATAGAACATCGTGAGCTCTTTTCCCCACTCGATACCTCACTGACATTCTATCAGAGTACACAACTAACCTAACCCAGAAAACATAGACACAGATGGATTTCCAGGTCGTATAAGTCAGATACATCACAACATGGATTCCCTTTTTCTTATATTATTATCATCATCACCAGATCTCTTACAGTTACAGTATTTCCTCCACACACACAAATCCATGCGCTTGTGTTCTCTACCCCCACTGTCCTTCCCTCACAAACCCTCCAAAAAAAGGCCACCAACTCCATGGAATCAAACAATTAAAGTATTATACACAATACCCTTTTTTAATCACAAGGAGAATATTATCGCATCATGACCATAGGCGCCATCTACGCGTCTTTTGTTTCTTCTTCTGTACGTGTTATTAGTTAGTTATTACACCCTCTCGACGACGAACCCTAGGCTCCTAAAATATCCAGAAAAATACCCCCTAAAACCTACAGAAAACCCCTAATTCCTAACCCTAGTCATAGTCTTGTAGCTACCCGTCAATACCGAAGGTTCAGTGCTTGAATTCGTGCAGGATACAGGGAGATTTTTCTTCTTCAACTTTGCAAGTATTAGAGAATATGGTATGTTAGAGAATATGGTACTAGTAATCTAATATTGTGATGAGATACACTTGAACAATGAATAATGTAGTAATGTAGTGTATCTTACTCACCTTATTACATTACTCAAACCATGTAGAGAAATTTATTCTAGGGAAATCTTGGATAATTTACAATGACCCTAACTATGGTTTACATAGAAAAAATAGAGTTTGGATGGACAATAGTGCTGGCTGTTGCGCTGTTGCCCGACTGTGTCCGAAAAACATGCGGGCCCATCAATGTTGTTGTGGGGCTTTACCCTGTTGAATGTGGCCCATGTTTTTCAAACACAATCAGACAACAACGCAACAACAAGTGCTGTTGCCATCCAAACTCGAAATAATATGATAGACATTATGGAAAATAAATCAACTTAATCAAATCACCCCTAATCAAATTTAATCTACCTTTGATTGATGCATGCTAGTCTAATATTGTGACAAGATACACTTGACTGATGTAGTGTATTTTATTCACCTTGTTACATTACTCTTATCATATTCTCTAATAGCTAGCAGGAGCATGGACGACCCTAGGGCCAAGAACCTTAGAACAATTTACCTTCGAATTTATAAGGGGCGATAAATTTTGAGTACCTTATAAAACTATAGGATCCTCACAATTTCAAAACCCTAGACTCATTTTTGTCCAAAGTTAAATTGGTTAAAGGCGAGGTCTAACCATGAGTGAAGCTTAATTTATATTTTTTTTGGCACAAGAGTACAAGAACTGTAAATGGAGTGAATTTAAGATATACCCAACAAATATGGTTCGTTAAGGGGTGGTAATTTAAGATTGATTTAATGATTTGAGGTGATCTTTGGAGGAGTGCTATATCAGTCGCTTTTACTTCAAAAGTTTCCATAGACGCAAGGTAAGGCATATCACTTGGACTTATTTGATATTTTAATACATTAAAAAAAATAAAAAACAGAAAGTATCTGACATTTGTAGCCATTAAGTTGCGTCTGTCGAAGACTTGAGACCGGGGCTAGCAAAATCCGTGATCTTGGAGGTGGGGACGTGGGTTGTGAAAGGGAGAGAGAGTATTAGATTGGCGTAAGAGGTGTCCATAGAGGGAAAGTGAGAGTGTTTGCTTTGGTTTCTACGTAGTGCTACGTATGTGTAAGAGGGCTTATAGGGGATTGGTTGGTATTTGTCTTGTTTAGGGTTGTTGAGTTGGGTCGGGCTGAGGAGTGCAGAGAGGTCTGAGTAAGGTTTTAGGGGTAGTGACAGAGGTGCACATGGGCTTCAAATGTCGTTTCAATGTTCTGTTTTAGAGTTATAATAAAATTCAGTAAGGGGAATGAGGACTTATTCTCAGCCTGTGTGGCCTTCTTTGTTTAGGGATTTTGGGATTCCTTATATCGATATATTAATGGGATTTTCAAAAAATTCCAGAGTATTTGCGTTGGGTGTTTTTAATCTATTATATTTTACTGTTTTGACAACTCATGGTATATTTGCATGGGAGAGAGTAACAAAGAAAAGAAAAGGGGAATATGCCCTTCTCTCTCTATATCTGGAATGGATTTGGTCTGGCCAGGACTGATTGGCCCCTCATCCTACAAGTCGACATGTGCCCCTTTTACACTTCTTAATTGTGGTTAAGATTCACTAACCCTTAAACTTCAACCATGTAACCGTGGATTTAAAAAAAATTAACCATAGGAATTAAACATTTTAACTTAGGGTTAAAAAGCAGTTAAAGGGGCTATGTGAGTTGGCCAAACGGTTTTGGTGTGGCGCTGGCCAGACCAAATTCGATCCCCTCTCCTAAATTGATATATTAAAAATTACATGTCAATCTCAAGTTTTATTGATATATCAATGAAAAATTTTGATATATCAAGCTTTTTCTTAGATTATTGAACTTTTTCTTAAATTATCGAGATTTTTTTTACATTATCGAGATTTTTCCTAGATTATCGAGATTTTTAAAATTTTAATATAGATTTGCAAATCTTGATCCAAAGTTCCAAAAGTTGCCTAAATGCCTGTAAATCACGATAATCACTATGAAAATCTCGATATTTTTTCTGAAAAGCTTGATATTTTAAGACTTATCGAGTTTTCTAAATATAACGATTTTCTAAAAAAAATCGAGTATTTCCAAACTTACTGTCAAGATTTAAAGACATTTAGAAAACTTTCGAGGTTTTTGGATCAAGATTTTCATATCAATATCGAAATTTTAAAACCCAAGAAAAATCTCGATAATCTCAAAAAAACTTAATAATTTAAGAAAAATCTTGATAATCTAAGAAAAATTTCGATATATTAAGATTTTTAATTGATTTATCAATAAAAACTTAAGAGTGACACTAACATTTTTAACATATCGATAATCTAAGAAAAAAGTTCGATAAACATAAGTAAGATTCGATAAATCTAAGATTTTTTTTTGATATATTGAGAAAAAAGACCTATAAATCTAGAAAAAATTTATTATCGAAGATTTTTTGTATAAAAAGATAAATTTTGATACATCGAAAAAACAGATTGATGAATGTAAAACAGTAGAATACCTTTTTTTTAATCGAAAAAAAAGATGCTCTTTTTTCTTCATCTTTAGGAAAAAGCAAATAATTGAGGCTCTATTAGGGAAATATTATGTTAGGAAAATAATGATGTAATATCTATGAGATACACAAGATCTTATAGACAATATTGGATTAGAATCAATCAAATATTTGATTAGATTAGATTTCTATCTTGAAGTCAATGTAATCTCTATATAAATCCTATTAGAGGTTATTGTAATCACTGAAGAATTCTCAATAAGTCCGATTTTCTACATGGTATTAGAGTGGGTGATTCATCGTCTATTTTGATTTTTTTTGGGTTTGATTCCGCTTTTCTGGCGGGTGGTGCCGCCATTGCCCGTCGGGTGTGAAACCTTTGATTTTTATTTTTTGCTTTAAATAAAAACCCTACTATTATCCTTTATACTTTTACCACCCCCAGAATCATACTCATTCTCATGGATCTCTCTTTTTCTTTTTATTTATTGAAGACCTCTTCAACGAGAGTTTTCTTTTTCTTTTTTAAATCATGGGTCATACTTCATGTGTTTTGGGAGAATATCATAACAGCTTTATCTAGTGGGCCACCGGTTCCGACAGACTCAAACATGAGCGGGATGCGACAAAGATGGACTTCACAGACTGATGGTGACCATCAAGCATAGTTGGATGTTCTAACTATTCATCAACAAATTATCAAAGAAGATCAAGGGTGAAGAGTACTTGACTGGTGACAAATCAATGAAGATCTCGATCCTCATGTGTTTGAGAGGGAGTATTAGGGAAATATTATGTCGAATGATTTAGTTCTTATTCTCTTCTTCTGTTACGTGTGAAATCACAGTGAATTTTCAAACGATTTTCATCATACACAGTGGCAAGGGCTTTTTAGTCCCATTAGATTCAGCTCACACACGTGCAACTGAGTCGCACGTGTGTGAGGCTATAAAATGTACATCCTAATAAATTTCCAAATTACTTCAAATAGTTTCACTTTTCATGTGGTTTCATGTTCACCCTTTTATAGCCAGATGATTCTTGGTGGGTGCCTAATATGGGAACAACCATAAAAACAAGTAATTACTCATGCTATGTTTTCCTGAGGATCTAACCATTTGTTACTACTGTTTTGTTTTTGTTTTTTACTATCCTAACGAACAAATCGTTACAGCTTTCTAGGAACGAAATGAAAAGGAAATCTCCACAAAATCGCTATGGTCAATGCCACAGAGAAATGGAGAAAGAAAATAAAAAAGAAATCACCAAAACCACAATCTAAATCAAGATGCAAAATGAGAGATTAGAGCTAGTTACAATTTGATATATATTCTCAAGAGATCTGGCATCTGAGTTATAAATTTTCTAGACAAGCAACTACATAATGAAAACATATATTGGTATGTGGTAATCCTTTTAGATCAATGCATTCTGGTTGGGGTCTGCCAAACCCAGCTTACTGTTGGTTGGGGTCTGCCTAACTCAACTTGTACTGTCCGAAAAAAATGTTTATATGCATAATATGGGGCCAAACATAACCTATTTATTCCAAAATTTCACATCCAATAAACATATCCATGAAAGAGTTTACAAAGGTTTATACTGGTGTTGGATCCTTGAAAGAGTTGTATTAAAATTTTTGAATTTTTGAGTGTAGACATATTGAGTGGTTGATTTAATGAAAGGCTTTAAGAAGGAACACTGCTAACTTCTATGGAGTTGAATTAGCGCTATTTTCAGCTGGAACCAGGATAGTGGCTTGTAATCACCAGGGTATTGTTTTGGTGAGCCATCGTAGAGTTTTACTTGGCAGGTCTGCCCGGATCGCCGAAGCTGCAGTTATCCAGGAGGGTGTGCTCCTGGCTAAACATCATCAATGGCCCCAGATTGTGGTGGCTTGGAGTCCGACTCCAAGGAAGTAGTGAATGCTCTTACAGGAAATACACCTTTAATTCACTCTGAGTTTCATCCCATCTTGGAGGACATCTGTTCATTATTGAGTCAGGAGGGGGTGGTATCATTCTCCTTGGTTTACCAAGAAGCAAATTCAATGGCTCATGATCTAGCTCAGTCTGCGCTAAACTTGAGTTTGCAAAGACCCCATCTTTGCCTGGATATGGTACAAAACCATACTAGCACTATCTTAGATGTACTCCATCCTTAATATCAATACAGTTATCTCTTTACAAAAAAAAAAAAAAAATTAGCGCGGTTTCACATCCTGAAAATTAAGATAAATTGATTGAGATGATATGCACGGCATGTGCCGTATCATGTGTTAAATTGCCCCCATTTTCCTTTAGTGGATGCTTGGCTGACAGTGTTAGATGAACCTACAGATAGAGACACTTTCACGAGATGGCTCTGGAGGTGCAAGTTAGCAACATCCCTAATGGTGCACGATAGCAATATTTTTTTATTGTTTTTTTTTCTAGGGTTCCATGGTATCTCCTATGGCAGCCGGCGACCTAAGAGGAGGATCCTCTTCCCGGCCACCTGATCCCCCCTCTCTTACACCCAAATCCTTGGGAATAACTTAGGGATACCATTGGTTTCTTCTCTTGCTATACCTCCTAAAAAACCTTGTACACATCAAGGAGAACCAGTCATCTTTTTTACAGCAGAAGAAACCTCCTCTTTAGCAAATCCCCATCGTTTTTCATTGATAGCCAAATGCTCTTATAGGAGACCTACATTCAACATTACCAAGGCATACATGAAAATATTTCTACATATCCGTTTGGAAATCTCGGTGGGAGTCCTGGACGCTCGACATCTCTTGTTTCGGTTTTCTTCTGAGGAATATTTCCTCCTGGTTTGGCTAAGGGAGATTATTTGCATCGAAGATTACTTGTTTAGAATGTTGAAATAGACTCCAACCTTCGTTTCAGGTTCTGAACCTTCTATTGTTCCGATCTTGGTAATTTTTCCCAACCTTCCGATCCATCTTTTTAATGACTCAGCACTAAAATCTATTGGAAGCATTATTGGCAAAGTGTTCAAACTTGATGGACCAATCAAAACATGCTCCAGACCTAGCGTGGCTAGAGCATTAATCGAAATTAATATTCTTAAAAGAAACCCTGAGCATTTCTGGTTGGGTATTGGTGGTCAAGGTAGATGACAAACAATTGAGTACGAAAATAGTATCTTTTTCTGTGAACAATGCCAGAAACAAGGCCACTCAATGGAGTCTTGTAAGGCTGGAAAAAAATCTAGATCTATTCTAAAGAAGCCTTTGAATAAGGAGAATAGAGAAGATGAATGCAAAAATAAAAAGATGGAATGAGTTCCGAAAATCAGTCCAACAATGGTAGACCCTACAAAAGATACTAGTGCTGGCGTTTTTTCAGATGATAGCAATATCAAGCCCTTGAAAATTCCTATGGTTGAAGATCCTTCCAACAGTAAGGAACCAAATTTTTTGAAGGTGACATAACTAATAGCACAGAGTTTCAAAACCGGTTCTATTATTGTGAATCTGCAGAACAAGGTAATCATTCTAAAAGTTTAAATCTGAATCATAATACTCATATTGAATCTGAGAATGATGTAGGAGTTCGTGCTTTTGATTCTGACTCGAATGAAGGTTGGGATAATTCAAAATCCCATACCCAACAAGATGAAATCTCAGAAAAACTTCCTTTAACTCAACCGTTCCTCAACCTGGAGGAAAACCATTTGTTTGATGTATGTACTCAAGAATCTAGAAGCAAATCTTTTGCTGAAGAGATAGAAAATAATATTTCTAATGAAATTTCTGATCATAGTGGCGATTGTGATAAAAGTTTAAACCCCTCCCATCTCCATATCAAAATTCTCCTTTTTTATTAGACGAAGTGGGGACACTTTAGCTTTTGAAGGAGAGATGACCATGGATCCTTTTCTAGTTGATCACCAAAGCTTGCTTAACTCTCTACTTACAACAAAACCTAGATGAGTATTTAAATAGAAAGAGTATGCCAAACCTAAGGAGATTATTCAAGACGAGTCATATTACCTCTTTGAATCTAGATCGACCAAAGAAATAGAGATGAAAAATGGGGTAGAATTCCTTAAGTAATATCCAGATCTATCTTCAAGATCGAAGGTGCAAGCTGGCCCTCAATATGAGAAAAACATGGGTGAAAAGGCTCAAGTGATTGCCTCTAGGAGTCAAATTTCTGAAGTTCTAGGGGAGATTAAGCTTCCTAGTGGACTTGGTATTCAAGAGCAAGTTCACGACAATATTACTTTTGAAAAATTTGAATAAGAAGATGGTTGTCAACCGGTGACTTCAAGAAGAAATAAACAGAAGAAGAATGAATCAACAATTGATTCTTCTCAAGGAAGAACAAAGAGAGAGGTTAGGAAGCCATCTCGATTTAAGGAGTAGTTTTATTGTGTCTCATATCTTGTTGGTTTAGGGGTAAGGCTTCTTGTCCCCCCTTTTATAAAGCAGACATTGTTATTCTAACAACTTGTTCTTAGTAAAGTCTTCTATCGTTGTGTTCTTGTGTTTTTTTTGTCGGGTAAGGTTTTATGCTCCCCACTCCCACTGAGTGGTTTGTTTTAAAAAAATAAAACGAAAACAAACAAACAAACAGTGTTATATGAACTGATCAAGACCCAATCCAGTAAAGGAGCATAACATTTTGACATTTTCCCTTGTTGCAGATGTTATAAGGTAACTAATGTCCATTTACACTATTTTCATGAATTGTGATCACCTTTTTATTTTCAGGTTCCTGTCACGGCTTGAAGTTTAGGATCACCCCAAGGAGTGTGTAAACCCTAAAAGAGTGGGATTTCTTTAGATCAATCTAGAAGATTTGCAACATGTGTCGCTTCAAAGGGGAGCCACATGGGATGAGGGTGGTTGTAGCCCCATGAAATTTTGAAAAAAAATCACTTGGTACTTCAATGCGTAGCATGTGGGAATCAACTATAATAATTACTAACATCGTCAATCAACTATTGATAATATGAGCCGTTACGGGGAAATTCTGGCTCCACCCTAGTCGCTTTAAGGCAGGTTTTAATCACAGCGTAGAAGTCTGAGACAAGTTTTATTGCTGCCTCGAGAGTATGGAATTGTGAGAATGGGGTTAGCATTCCTGATAAAAAGAAAACTGTTGGTCCTTTGGAAACTGCCTTCATGTCATTTTCCAATCTATGTTTAGTTTAGGGTAAATTACACTCAGGGTTGGTGTAATTTCAGAAACCTTCAATCTTGTTTTTGAAATTACAGTGATCTTTCTTTCCTGTCAGGCTCATCTTATTAACTCCGTTAACTAATGATACTATTTTATAATTTTACCCTTACTATTTATAGAGGAAACACCTAAGCTTAGTTTGAAAGCTGAATCAAAAAAACACATAAACGTCCCAAGCTACCATGTGTCCATTTTAACAGTCCACTAACTATGATTAAGATTCACTCACCCTTAGGGTTTATCCATCTAACCTTAGTTTTTAAAGAAAAAATAACCTTAGGTTGATTATGCTTAACCACAATTAAAGGAGGTTCTACAAGCCACCACGCTTCCCTTTTAACACCCATTAACTGTGGTTAAGATTCACTCACTCCTAGGATTCATCAATCTAACCTTGGTTTTAAGAAAAATAAAATAAAATATAGTAATCCTAGATTAATTATGTTTAACCACGGTTAAAGGATCTCTACAAGTCACCACTTGTCCTTTTTAACACCCACTAACTATGGTTAAGATTCACTCACCCCTAAGGTATCTAACATTGATTTTTAGAAAGATAAAAAAAACACTTAGTTGATTATGCTTAACCACAAATAAAAGGGACTGTACAAGCCGCCACGTGTTTCTTTTAACACCCACTAACTGTGGTTAAGATTCACTCACCCTCAGGATTAATCCATCTAACCTTGGTTTTTAGAAAAAAAAAATACTTAGGTCGATTATGCTTAACCACAATTAAAGGAGGCTCTACAAGCCCCCATGTGTTCCCTTTAACCCTCACTAATTGTGATTAAGATTCACTCACCCCTAGGATTTATCCATCTAACCTTAGTTTTAAGAAAAAATAAAAAATATTAGCCTTAGGTTAATTATATTTAACCCCAATTAAGGTGCCTCTATAAGCCGTCATGTCTCTTTTAATACCCACTAACTATGGTTAAGATTCACTTACCCCTAGAATTCATCTATCTATCATTGGTTTTTAGAAAAAGAAATATATATTTACCTTAAGTTGATACTATTAACCTTAGTTTTGGAAATATATATTACCCTTAAGTTGATACTATTAACCTTGATTACTAAACACAATCATCATTTATTTTATTGTATTAGTTGACTTTGTAAAGGGTAATTTAGTAATTTTAAAATGTTTCATCAAAGTTCATCCATAAAAGTAACGGCCAACGGAATGGGGTATTTGTTACAGACAACCAAAATTGAGGGGATGTTAGTGTAATTTCATAAACGAGATGGAGGTTTCTGAAATTACACCTAACCTCAAGGAGATGAGTGGAATTTACCCTTTAGTTTATTATTGGAATCGACCACTTTCCAAACGAAGTTATCATACGTAAGTTGGATTAGAGACACTGCATCGGTCTCTAAACCATACTCCAAACAAATGTATATGAAAAAGACATTGCATCTTATCATAAGTAAAATATATATTTTTAAACAGACACTGTAACTGTGAATATTTTCTATTTCTTATGATTATAATTATTGCTACTCGCATGCTTGATCACCTATGGTTAAATAAATCTAATGTCTCTGAATGAGATGGTGCGCCGTGTCGCTGTTGCCGAGTTTTGACTATAGCTACGTACCTATTAAGAAAAAGGATTTTGCATATGAGACCCATGAGGGTTGAGACCACTGAGACCATGCTCTAAGAGCATTAGATTTTAGGTGGGGCCCATTTCACATGATAGGCCCCACCTGAAATCCGATGCTCTTAGAGCATGGTTTCGGCCCTAATGGGGTCTCAGAAGCTTTATCCTAAGAAAAGGACTTTGCTACTGAGACCCCTATTAGTGCCGAGACCATCAAGACCATGCTTTAAGAGCATTAGATTGTGACAACAATATCATCCCCGGGTTTGCTCTTGTGGTTGTGTGCACACTCATCAACTTACTCTGGTGTTCGTAGGAAAAATTTCTAAGAATTGTATAGAGAATTGTTGGGATATTCCACTGGGGAGAGTTTAAGTCTGTGGCTTATCTCAACCCCCGTAGAGCCCACCGGGAATCTGTTTTCCCATACACTATGTGGACTAAATCATCCATTGGTGACCCGGGCTATTATACTTGGTTCCAATGGCTTTTCTTAAAGAGCATTTTCTAGAGTGAAACTTAAATCTTAGAAGGATAGTTTGACACCTGTTGCATAAAAGCGGATGGGGGCAATTGTCAACATAGAGTTAGATAAGCAAAAATTCCGAGTGAATTGATGCGGACGCCCAAAAGTCCTTGTCTCGAAGGGTTTAGGATACCATAGCTCCGTTATTAAAAAAAATAAAAATGTCACACACCATGTGCCAATGTTAGTGTGTATCTCATGTGGGTGGTTTAGAGATCCATTCCAATGAGTTGAGTTGTAATGGTTGATATACCTATTATTTAGCTCAACTTCAAATATTTAACTTTCTAACCTACTAACCTATGAACAGATTAGGGTTCCCTAACCGCATTTGCCATAAAATAATAATAATAATTTCAGCGGTGGTGATTGAAAAATGTATTGAAGGATAAGATACCGATAAGATAAGTCATTATCATTAATATCGTCACTACTACTTAGACCTTTACATAAGTCTTCTGTCTCCCATGAGTGCATGCTTCATGAAATATAAAAGCTTTCTTGGATCGACTTTGACCCACGATGGCACTGTAGGAGGACGTAAGTTCTCAGGAGGAATGCTAAACTCTCATTTTTTTTCATATTCTTAATTGTTTTTAGATAAAACAAATAAAAATATTAATCTTAGAGGATTTGTAAGTTTTTCCTCCAAAAAATTATATTTTCTTAATCTGTTGAGAGAGTAGCAACCCCACCATTTTGCACCCGTGGCGAGAGTTCAGAAAAAAAACAAATTAAATTGTGGTTTGGGCTATCACTCATCCAAAACAACTGACTTTGTGTGTGACCAACAAGTGGGCCGGTGCAAAAAAATAAAGAAAAAGGTTTTGTTTTATTATTAAGAGGAGAGAGTATTGAAATATTTTGAATTGTGAGAGTATAATTAGCATTCCTCAAGTTCTCCAAAGGCTGGAACTTGAAAGTAGGAAAACAGGGTAGGGTATCATCTGGAAAAGCTTGGTAGTAGTATAATGGAACTTACAACTTTAGTTTATGTAACAAACTGGTCGACATCCCCATCAAGTCTCTTGTGCTTCCACGTGCCAAACAAATTCTAGGCATGGGACGGTGACAGTTGGCGCATAACCAGGGATGCCACCTTCGATATAACTGTACGGATTGACAATTTTACTTGGAAATAAACATTGTCCTTAGGGGCCTTTTAGACTTTCTTTTACATGACGTAAAAAACCCCTCAATATAAATACTTAGCTTGTCGAGAAGCAAATGGAAATGGATGGAATTGGGCTGTGAGGACGGCCAAAAATAATAATTATAATAAGAAAGAAACGTTGAAGGGCTTTAAGAGTCTGTTTGTTTAACATCAAAAATACAAGAAAATAAAGGACCCTTTTCAATAACGCCATGGTGATGATGCCAAATGGCTTCTTTTTTGTGGTAGTGATTGGGTCACGTCGGTAACTCAAGGGACAAGAGAAATGCTAGCCTCAGTCTCGCACTTCCGATTAAAGTCTCATGATACTTAGAGAAAAGTGTCCCTATATCTCCTGTTACCTTGAGAAGTAGTGCAAAACATAAATTTCTCTTGTTTAAAATTTTTGGTTTTCTTCAAATTGTTTGAAAGGATAACAATGTCACGTGTTGCTACCACTGTCCGATCTTTAAAAAAATTGAATTTTGAGCCTAGAGCTAACACTCCTCAAACGGATAATTTAAGATTAAACTAACCAAACAGAACTTACTCAATATGACGAAAATACCCTTGTTTTTAAGCTCTCAAGCCTCAAGGGAGTCCACATGCTATAACTGGCCCCTTAAAACTGAAAATAAAACATTTATTTAGAAAAAAAATTAAATAAAAATAAAGATAGTCCAAAAAGAAATAACAAGCTTATGAATCTAATCAAACTAAAAAAAAAAATAAAGAATATATTATAGAAGAAATTCAAAATTATTTACACAAACAAGCTTGTCAATTTTTGTCATTTATTTGCAGTCAAACTGTATATTAGGATGGTTTTTGGTTTCTTCTTCCTCATGAATTTCCTGGTCTTCAACCCGGACTGTTAGAACGATACAATATTGTATCGTTCATACAATATTGACATCTGATTAATCAGATGTCAATATCTGAAATGTAATATTTTTCCGTTTATATATCTTTAAAGTATATGTGATAGAAAATAGAGTAGGATAATAAATAGCATGATAGACTTTATGGAAAGTAAATCAACCTAATCTAATCATATTTAATCAAGTCTAATATATCCTTAATTAATGCTAATCTAATATTATGATGAGATACACATGAATGATGTAGTGTATCTCACTCACTTTATTACAATATTCTTCTGTTAATCTCTAATAATGTACTTTTTTTGATAACTTGGGGTGTGACTTTCCCTTTGGGTCAGGACTAATCCCCGAAGGTGCAACAAAAGCCCACAACCCATCACACCAAGAAATTAAATCCAGTAATATCCCGTGCGTGGCTGGCCCCAAAGGGAAGTATATGCTCTCTTTTTACGTACCCACCCAAATGGTGCGTTCATTTGGCAAGAAAGTGGGCGAAATAAAAGAAAAGAAAGAGGAAAAAAAAACTTAAATTTTCTCTCAATTAGGAGAAAATTTGTTATTATAAAGAAAGTGCAAGAAAATGAAAATGTGTTTCTTGCATACCAAACGCAAGAAAAGTGCAAGAATCTCACTTTTCTTTGACCACTTTCTCGCCATAAGAACACACCCAAAGAGAAAAAGAGAGGTCCATACTAGACATTAATAAAGAAATTGGAAAGTCTTCTTCTACGCTGCAAAATCAACTCGAATAGCTTCTTTTGCTAATGCAATTCATGTGCAATCTATAAAATGCAACTATTTATATAGTTTACAATGTTTAAAATATCATGTTTTTGAACTGCCGACACCATATATATAAAGGCTAAGTTTGGATTAATCCTTGAAATCAATTTTAATATCATTTTGTTTATACTATTGATTCCTAACAACTTCAAATTACCAACACATTAGTTATTAATTACGTATCAGATCCAACAAGGAGACAATACCTGCAAAAGCAGTTTGAGTTATTTTAAATCTCAATTCTCTGAAATGTGATAAAAATTTCAATTGTACATGTTTATACTATGGTTTCCAATCCCCTCGTCGTACAGCCATTGGAGACCTTGGATAAAGTCCTGGAACGAGCAACGGCTACAAACCACGTCAGAGGTTTCGTAATCCTTTACTGACTTAATAAAGAAATACAGATTTAGTTAAGGAGCTTCTAATGTAATATTAATCGAAGTAGAAGTTCTCTACTGGTTTAACCTTAGAAGATAGTATGACTGTGCCATTTTTGTAATGGTAGTTAGGTCATTCTCTTACAAACTAAACGGTCTCTCGGGGCGGCCTTGGCTTGTCTCTGGCGAAGCCAGAAACCCCTCTCGGGGTTCCATACATTGTGCGATAATTTTCTCCCAATTTTTTTCGACTTCTCCCCATATGATATCTCTCCCCTTTATTCTCACACACTTATAGCCACATGTCTTAATATGGGTGGAGAAGTCAAAATCATGGGCCCCATGATTTTGACTTCTTCACCACTTGCCACCTATCCTATGGAACCCCGAGATACGCCCTTTCTGGCTTGGCCAGAGACAAGCCAGGGCCCTGGGAGAATGCAGGCCTTATATAGTTCTCCTAAATAAAAACATCTTCACTACCGACCAGTTGACCATTCCCCCCTCTCTCTCTCTCTCTCATGCGATTATAGCTTCAAATGGAGAAAGATCCACCCAGCATGGAGAAATTCGATGAAATGAAATGGACCTCAGACAACCATGGTGCAACCCAGGTTAGGTCCTATGAGTGCACCTTCTGCAAGAGAGGCTTTTCTAACGCACAGGCACTAGGAGGTCACATGAACATCCACCGCAAAGATAGGGCCAAGCTCAAACAAACCACCGGTGACGGCCTACTTTCTTCGGACATCACAACGAAGAATTCCTCGATCCCTCCGGTCTCTACGGACAACACCCCGTTGCAACTAGAGTCTAGTGAGGAAAAAGGTAGCACACTTAACTGGACAAGGATTCTTTCTAGAGGAGATGATGTTAGTTCTAGAGAAGAAACTCATGCTGGAGAATTCCATCAGCTGCCCTTGTTTGCTGAGATGCCATCGGCCATCAAAGATCTAAATTCAATCAGTCGTGCTGGAAGGCTCGAAGAGGGGACGAAGCAGTTGAGTCATGGTTCGCCCCGAGTAGAGTTGGACCTTGAGCTTAGGCTGGGGCCTGAGCCTCAGGACATATCTACAAAGGCTACCAAAGAATTACTTTGAATTTGAATCCCTTTGGATGTTTTGGATATAATTGAGAGGTTTTCTTCTCGTCCTTGATTTTGTTCTTCTTCTACTTAATCTCTCATGTTAAAAAATGATAGCAGTTACCCACTAGAAAGAAAAAAAGAGATCAAAAAAAAAAGAAAATGCAATTTTTTATGTTAGCTTTTACAGTGTAACTAATATGTAGAAAAGGTAGATATCTTCTGTAGTTCTTTTTGTAGTCTTAAACAATTCATAAGAGCGGGTTTCCGCCCTTTTCTTTCCTTCCTTGTGCAGTGAAATATTGGATCATGCTGAGGAGCACGCAGACCCGAGCCAGCACTGATGCAGGCTAGGGCTTGGGGCACTTCCTGGCATTATCCAATAATATTTGATAATTTAATTATTATGTTTGCTGTAGTTTAATTTTAGGATGGCATGCACCTAAGAAGAGAAACCAATGTTTAAGATGTTTGATTTGCATTTTTTTAGACAGGATGCAGGTTAAGAGATTCATTACACTAGGTGAAAACAAGAAATATGTGCAATTGCCCATGTAAAAGGGTTATACACAAATACAAGGGTATCGGAAATGTGATTACTTCTTAGAAAATCGAACGCTCTTTTTTGTTCAGCCAACCCCTATCACAGATTTGTGCTAAACAAAGAAATGTGTCATAGAGATTTGCATACTTGTTTTTAGTACAAATTAGGGTTTTATGTAGTTTATAGGCAGTTTCTTTCATCATTTGCAGCTAGGAATAATAGTTGCATTTAAGTTAATAGTCAACTTCTTGATGATATTGCCATTGCAAATGATGCACTTGCTACTCTGAATAGTCCCTCATCCCTTTCCTTTTGATACTAGGCATGATTTGGGATAAAATTGGGAAATAATAGCCAATTAGGGTTTTACTCACTGAAGCTTCAACAAGGTTTAACCTACAAGAGATATCTTTGATATCATTTTCAATATAGAGAAATCTTAAGGCAGGGAGAGATATTACTGTGTTTTGAAGCCTCCTTTATGAAAAACTTCAATCAAGTATACATCTACTTAAGGGCTAGTCACTGGTGCCCCCTCCTCCATGCCTTCCTTCTCCGTCACTCTTCTCATTGCCTTCTATCTTGTGCCATGTGCCAGACTAAATGCAACTTTAGCTTGGCCTTTATAAGCATTACTATTTGATGAACTTGAATCGCTCCTTTTATTTCCAAAATAAGCATGGAATGGGTTCCATATAGTTTTCAAAAACTTTTAATAGTCTATTAGAATACTGATTTTGTTGGCGCGACTTTGTAAAGCTCATTTTTTGACATACTGCATAGCACATAAGAAGCCATTGTATGCACATTTAACGTAGAGGAACTTGTGAAAAAAGAATAACACCGTTTTCAACCCGAATAACCCTTGAATCCACAAGGAAAAGAGAGAAATTCAAAATTCTATTGATAAAATTGTCATTGCCCTATGGCTTACATCATTATAAATAGTAAAACACGAAAATTACTAAAAATGAAAAAAGTGAACTAACCATAGAAACTACTAATGCTGAATACTAGAAGCATGCCATAATCGACGGTGTGCGATTCTGACTTTTATAACTAAAGTTATTACTAAAACAAAACTTTCCTATAAAATAACAAAATCACTATTTCCGGGACTCAAATGAATGAATTTGGCCAAAAAGTAAAAATTCTATGGCGAAGCAATGGGTATTGAAGATCGACATTTCCAGTCAGTCATATAAATTTCGTATGATTCGAACTCCAGGGCTCATGATTCCTTTTTACGCCTCCCGTTTGGACTTTTGACGGTCCAAGGACTCCATGATTGCTTGCTCCACATCAACATTCATATTGCCCACCAAAAACAACTGCTACTTAGTTAGCATGGGACCTTGTAAAGATCACTCAGAGAGAGAGAGAGAGAGAGAGAGAGAGAGAGAGAGAGAGAGAGAGAGAGAGAGAGAGAGAGAGAGAGAGAGAGAGAGAGAGAGAGAGAGGTTAGCATGGGACCTTGTAAAGATCACTTAGAGAGAGAGAGAGAGTGTATGATCGTTGATCTAAGACCTACCATGGTTGTGGCTCAGCATAATAACTCAAATACTCAATAAGCTTGGTTGCTATAACTAAGCAATTTTTCGATTACATTGAGTCATTGATTTTCATTGTGTTTTTTTTTCAAGAATTTTTTTTGTCGCCTAACAACATTGAAATCATAAGTTGAAAATTGTATATTATTATGAGCTCCTCGGGGATATCATCGGTCTGCGATGAATTGCATTTGCTTTTCATTTTCTTCTTTAGAAACATTAGCATTTGATTTTGTCCTACAATTCTGAGTTTCAAGTACTAAACCTCCTCTTTTGTTGTAACTCTTAGAGAGCTAACGAAATTGAATTGAAGAAATGCTACTTACTGTCCAAAATTACAGAAGTGGCATGGGCATACGACCCCTAACCAATGCTATTTAAAATTTTAAATAACCTCACAATTGGAAAAAAAAAAAATACCCTCTATTCTGGTAAAAATATTTTGGCCGAACCCCAATACGGAATTGAAAGGGTAAAGAGAAATGGGGCTAGAGTTTGGTTTAGGGGTGTCAATGGGCCAATTTTAAGCCACAAAAACCTCTTATAGATAAGCTGGGCTTGATGTGAGCTTATTTACAAATTACACAAATCTAAGCTTAGGCCCGGCCCATTGACAACCTAGTTAGGGCTCATTTATACGGACAGTATAGTGGGGGACGAAGGAATAGCAGTAATTTATTAATATATATATATATATATATATATATAATTATATTATATTTTTCCCAAATTATCTATTTTGAATAAGAAATTTCCTTGTCACTCAAAAAAATACATGTCTTAGATTATCAATTTTTATCATATGTTTTCAAAATTCTGGTTGAAACTAATAATAGAAGTTAATACTGATCCAACTATGATTAGTTGGACATGTATGCTTGTTTTTTTTTCCTTTTGTGTACCAAAAGAAATTCCTCCATATGATAAGGGTGTCAAATCGGTCCATTGATGAGAGGGGCGAGTCACAATTAATTGCAATTGAACTCGAAGAGAATTCAATCGCATCCACAGGTCAACACTTATTCCTGTTAATCTCTATTGACCGTGGTTAAGATTCATTAACCCTTAGGATTCAATAATATAACCTTGGTTTTTAGATAAAAATATTAACCTTAAAGATTAAAAGTTCTTAATCAGAGTTAAATATTTTTAAAAAAAAACTAAGGTTAGATTATTGAGCACTAAGGGTTAGTGAATCTTAAGCACATTCAATAGAGGTTAACAGAACATGTGTTGACCTGTGGTGCGATTGAATTCTCATCATATGAGAGTTCAATCGTGATTGGCTGTGATTTGATCTCAAGAGGGGCAGCTCTGCCCCTCTCAAAGTAAAGGGGTTTTTCTTCCATAAGGCCGAAGGGATAATATTCGGGCATGACTTGGTAAATATACGATAAAGCTCTGCTTGACTTAGCCCTCCACCTCTTATTATACATATTAGCAGTTTATAGATTATTATTATAATATTATGACATATAATATTTACTTAATTATAATATCAACTAAGATGAGTTATTAATAATAAAAAATTAAACAAATTTTGCATCAAGACATGGGAGTAACAACAAGCGTGAATGAGACACACTAGCTGTCCGAACCTCCAAAAGTAGTCCATGGAATGAGAGGTTTGTCTAGCAGTATAATGTCAATAATTAGGAGTGTATTCGAGCAAGCTTGCTTAAATATGCTCGAGCTGGAATTTTTAGGCTTGAACAAGTTTGCTTGAGCTCGAACTTTGTTGAATCCAAGCCGAGCTGAGTCAAACTCAGGTAGCCTCAAGCTTGATTCACAAGATTATTTTGTTTAGTTTTACATGATTTTAATAAAAACGTTTATTAATAAATTATATGTAATACAAACTGCTACATAAAAATAATTCATTCATATAAGAAAATAAGATTTGGGGTAATCCCTTAATCCAAAAAATAGAGTTAGATTAGAGTTTCCACTTTTAACTTCTTAACTTTTATTGTTATTATTATTATCTTTTAATTATTTTTATTATAAATTAATGACAAAAGTCATAATATTATTTATATTAATATAAATAATATTATCAAAAAAATATTATATATATATATATATATATATATATATATATATATATATATATATATATATATATATATTATTTCAAGCCGAGCTCAAGTGGAACCGAGTCCTAAACGAGCCGAATCGAATTTAACTGGATCTAAGCTTAGCTTGTTTACAAATTCGAGCTTAAATCAAAGCTTGACTTGATTCGTTCGAGCTTGAAATACCAACTTCAACTTGACTCAAACAAGTCGAGCTGAGTCAAATGAGCTAGCTTAGCTTAAGTGCAATCCTATTAATAATGCAGCCTACAGAGTTTTCTTTTTAAGGAATGCAACATCTTCAAGAATTTGAGTCCTGTAATGGGAAAAATTCATTAAAAGAAGGGATAAAATGAGAATTTCTCACTCTAGCAAATTCTAACAATTTAGCCAACATAAACCCATTTGGGCTATGTGCTGGCTCTCTTAAGTGTTATCTGACAGGTGACCTCATCATGACTACACAAGTCATGATGACTCAAAATGCCTATAAATAAGCAAGAATCACCAGAGAAAGGAGGATGATGCGGAAAGCAAGAGAGAAAGTAAGAAAAGAGAAAAAAAGAAAAAGAAGAAGAAGGAGAACTGTGAGGCTTGAGTCCTTCACGCCCCAACCCCAAAGGGCTAAGAAGACAGTCACCTACCTGATGCTCTCATCTTCATTTAATGTTCTCTGACCACTTGATGTTCTCTACAGCCTCACAGTTGATTATGACCATCGGTTGCTATTTCAAATCGGTCATATCCGCTTGATGTTCTCCATGAATGGGTACCCTTACACTCTGTCAATATCTAATGTTTCATGTTTATCTACTTGGCGAAATGTGAAGTTCACACTGCTACTTGCATGACCTCGCAATTGATCATCTGCTGAGTACACTCATACTTGAACTCGTGCCTGATACTGCCAACTGTACTTGAGCCCGTTGTCCGAGCCCTTGTCTGAGCCCGTTGTCTGAGCCCATTGTCCGATCCTGTTGTCTTCTTGACAACATATCCGTTATCTTAATGACAACGTACCTGTTGTCTGAACCCGTTGTCCGAGCTGCGTTCGTTGTGCCATCCGTTGTACAATCGGAGTTGCATCCGTTGTGCTATCCGAGCTGCATCCGTTGTGCCATCCGTTGTGTTATCCGAGCTGCGTCCGTTGTGCCATCCATTGTGCTATCCGAGCTGCATCCGTTGTGTCATCCGTTGTGCTATCCGAGCTGCACCCGTAGTGCCATCCGTTGTGCTATCCGATCTGCATCCGTTGTGTCATCCATTGTGCTATCCGAGCTGAATCCATTGTGCTATCTGTTGTGCCACCCGTTGTGCCATCCGTTGTGCTATCTGAGCTGCATCCATTGTGTCATCCGTTGTGCTATTCGAGCTGCATCCGTTATGCCATCCGAGCTACGCATTTGTGCCTCCCGAGCTACGTTCTCTATCTCTCCATCACTTGTCCTCCAGAGCACGGCTCCAGAGCGCTTCCTCACGATAAGTATCTCTACACTATCATGCTCATATACTTATGTCTTATACTGACTTTATCATCAGAGCCTATTTCAGGGTGCACACCCGCCCCCTCACTTTCATTTATAAGTGGCGTTTTGCTATCTTCCTTCTACTAGTGAATCAGAGATCATTACAGCTACTGACGCGTGACGAGTTCGAGAATTTTTCCCTTCAAAATGGCGCCGTCTATGGGAAAGAAGCAAAGAGGCTTAGACAATCACAAATGACGAGCGTCTTCTACATCTGAATGAGGCTTTCACTGCATGACAACAATCAAAAGATAATTATCGAGTGCATTCTCAAGTGCTTTATCAATTGAACTGTCCAATGCATGCTTTAGTGAATTTTCAATATCAAGTGAATTATTGAGTGAATTATCAGCCTATCAAGTGACTTATCAAGTAAATAATCAAGAGAAGCGACCGGTGCCATTTCAAGTAAAAAACATCGTGAATGCAATGTCAAATGATGTCTTATCTGATATGTTTGAATACGGTGACGGGACACTTGTAGCTTATCAATGACATGTCATTCGAGCAAGGTGTCTTACCACACGGTTCAAGACATATCTAAGCATGATGCTCACTATGGGACCTCTGTGACTCAGTCAGATGCATTGTCCATTAAGCGACCAATTGACTTATTCTCATGCAATGCCATCTGAGCATGATGTCATGATGCCTCATTACGAGTCATTCGCGTGAGATAACATTTGTCTATATTTATGATGGTTTTTACTGCAAACTCATTTGTGTGTTTATCAAGTGAATCCTTGTGCTCATGCATCTTCACGTGTTCATGCCCCTTCCCGTGCTCGAAGTACTTAATGACTTCATTTTTTGGTGTTGTGATACATGTACATCCCTGTGTTCTCCAAATATGCTCTGAGGCACTATGCACGAGAAGCAGTTGCTCGGACCTGACTAGGGGCTGACACAAGCTCATCTTCGCTGCCACAAGCTCGTCCTTATTGACGGAAGTTCGTCCTCATTGTTCGCAAGCCTGGCTTCGTTGTCAATGACTCACTCTAACTCCTCAACGAGCCCTGTCTCCACAACATCAGTCTCCATGTGATAGCATAACGTATTAGTGACAACGGAGCATATACAACGAAAGAGAATGGAGAGCTGAGCACAATCAGCGTCTGCGGACCGAGGTATTCTTCACCTTATGTTCTAAGTGATTTATGATACTTCAAACTGCGTTCAAAGCATCATAAAGGGGCTAATTGTAATGGAAAAAATTCGTTAAGAGAATGGGTAAATTGGGAATTTCTCACTCTAGCAAATTCTAACAATTTAGCCGACATAAGCCCACTTGGGCTATATGTTGGCTCTCTTTAGTCTTATCTGACAAGTGACCTCATCATGACTACACAAGTCATGATGACTCAAAATGCCTATAAATAAGCAAGAATCACCAGAGAAAGGAGGATGATGCGGAAAGCAAGAGAGAAAGTAAGAAAAGAGAAAAAAAGAAAAAAAAGAAGAAAGAGAACTGTGAGGCTTGAGTCCTTCACACCCCAACCCCAAAGGGCTAAGAAGACAGTTACCTACCTGATGCTCTCATCTTCATTTGATGTTCCCTGACCACTTGATGTTCTCCACGGCCTCACAGTCGATTATGACCACCAGATGCTATTTCGAATCGGTCATGTCCGCTTGATGTTCTCCATGAACGGGTACCCTTACACTCTGTCAATATCTAATGTTTCATGTTTATCTACTTGGCGAAATGTGAAGGTCACATTGCTATCTGCACGACCTCGCAATTGATCATCTGTTGAGTACACTCATACTTGAACTCGTGCTTGACGCTGTCAACTGTACCTGAACCGGTTGTCTGAGCCCGTTGTCCGATCTCGTTGTCTTCTTGACAACGTATCCGTTGTCTTAATGACAACGTACCCGTTGTTTGAACCCGTTGTTCGAGCTGCGTCCGTTGTGTCATCCGTTATGTTATCCGAGTTGCATCCATTGTGCTACCCGTTGTCCGAGCTACATCTGTTGTGCCATCCGTTGTGCTTTCTGAGTTGCATCCGTGGTGCTATCCGAGCTGCATCCGTTGTGCTATCCAAGCTGCACCCGTTGTGCCATCTGTTATGCTATTCGAGCTGCATCCGTTGTGCCATTCGTTGTGCTATCCGAGCTGAATTCGTTGTGCCACTCGTTGTGCTATCCGAGCTGTATCTGTTGTGTCATCCGAGGTACGTCCTCTATCTCTCCATCGTTCGTCCTCTAGAGCACAGCTCCAGAGCGCTTCCTCACGATAAATATCTCTACACTATCATATCATATGCTTATGCCTTATACTGACTTTATCATCGGAGCCTATTTCAGGGTGCACACCCGCCCCCTCAATTTCACTTATAGGTAGGGTTTTGCTATCTTCCTTCTACTAGTGAATCAAAGATTATTACAGCTACTGTGGCGAGTCTAGGAATTTTCCCCTTCAAGTCCTCTACCTCTAATTGTATAAGCATTGTTTTAGTTCTTATCTCCATATAGTGGTCTTTCTTGTCTTGTTTACATAAGTAACTTACCGGTGAGCTAAATGAAAAGGCTGACAGTTAATCCAATATGGGCCTAAGAAATTGAGCCCGGCCCATTGACACCCCCCACAACCGCCAAATGGTGACAAAAGAGAAAGCGGTTTGAGTTCAATTCCCCCTTTCCTGTGGGTAGCTCTGAATTCTGATTCATTGAACCCCATTTTACTTACGGCACTCCCTCTTCTCCCTCCTCCTCTCTCTCTCTCTCTCTCTCTCTAAAAATATCCAAAAAAAACACTCTGATTCATTGAACCGAACGCTGACTGCGCTCCCTCTCTCTCTCTCTCTCTCTCTCAAAATGTCTACTACACGGCAACAAAATCTCTTCATTTCGCCTACGATCATCAGCGACCTCGTTCATCAATCATGCTATTGTGCGCCTGTGACGACGACGTCGCCGGAGGAATCTGGACCGTCGATAACATTCTCCAGTCCCAGAAAGCCAGCGATTTCCTCACCGCCCTCGCTTACTTCTCCATTGCTCTGGAGCTCTTCTACTTCGTTAACTGCTCCATCATCTTTCCCTTTCGCTGGGTCCTGACTCAGTTCGCCGCGTTCATCGTCTTCTGCGGGTTGACTCACTTCGTGGCCGTCGTCTGGACCTACGCCCCTCACTCGTTCCGCCTCATGCTATTGTTAACCGTCCTCAAAATCCTCACCGCCCTGGTATCCTCCGCCACCTCCATCACCCTTGTAACCCTAATTCCTAAAGTGTTGAAGCTGATGGTGAGGGAGGGTTTGTTGATGAAGAAAACCAGAGATCTTGATCGAGAGGTAGGGTTTATGAAGAGGCGAGAGGAGGCGAGATGGAATGTTCGGATGCTGACTCGCGAGATCCGTCGTTCGCTCGATCGCCATACCATTCTCTATACGACGCTCATCGAGCTCTCTAAGGTAATGTTCTTGGAGAATTGTGCGATTTGGATGCCTGATGAGATGAATTTTTTGATGAATTTGACTCATGAGTTGAAGCGGAGGGATGATTTAGTTTCGATTCGGATGGATGATCCGGAAATGGTGGAGATTTTGGGGGAAAAGGGTGTTAGGGTTTTGGGATCGAATTCGAGGTTGACGCAGGCGACGGGGCGTGGACCAGGGGTGGCAATTAGAATGCCAATGCTTAGGGTTTCAAATTTTAAGAGAGGTACACCGGAGATGGTGGATTCATGCTATGCGATATTGGTACTGGTAATTCCTCCGGAGGGGAATAGGGGTTGGAGCTCACAGGAGCTTGAAATTGTGGAGGTTGTCGCTGATCAGGTCGCGGTGGCGTTGTCCCATGCGGCTGTTCTTGAGGAGTCTTTGTTGATGAGAGAAAAGCTTCTAGAGCAGAACAGGGCTCTACAGAAAGCTAGAAAGATGGCTGTGATGGCGAATGAGGCACGGTGTTCATTCCAGAAGGTGATGAGTAAAGAGATGATTACACCCAGTCGATCCGTCGCTGCAATTGTCTCAGTTTTGCAGCTTGAGAAATTTAAGTCCAAACAGCAGAGGAGGATTGTTGATACCATGGCTAAGGGGGGCCTTCTTATGTCTGCTCTCATTGAGGATGCAACAGGGGTTTCAGGCTTGGGGGATAGTAGGTTAGAACTAAAATTTCGAACTTTTAGCCTTTGTTCCATGCTGAAGGAAGTTGAGGGTGTATCAAAGCTTCTATGTGCTTTCCGGGGCCTGAGTTTTGAAGTCCATTTGTCTGAGAAGGTGCCAGACCGTGTAATTGGGGATGACACACGAGTTCTCCAGGCTGTTTTGTATATGGTTGGAAAGGTTTCTGGTTTGGGAAATAGCGGTACTGTTATTCTTCGGGTGTCTACCGAGAATGGGTCTCAGGAGAGCTTGGATCCTAACGGCATAGCATGGAAGCAAACAATAAGTGAGGACTTTGCTCACTTCAGATTCGAGGTGGGCAGAATTGATTCGAAAGAGGAGAGGTCAAGTTTCTTGCTGCAGAAGGATGATGAGGAATGCTGTGATGAAGCCAGTAAACAAGGGATTAATATGAATATCTGTGAAAAGCTGGCTCAGGTAAGTTTTAGAAGCTTGACTCTTTTATAGCTACAATTGGGTTGATATATAATTTTGATAGTTGTTTAACTATTGGATTTTATGGTGGTAACCTTTGTAATGATTGGTAAAGTTCACAGTTTATGTATCATCCATTAAACTGAAGTGTACCGTCTTTTTCTTATGTTAGAAATCTATCATATTTGTGAAATTGCGACATGATAAGGCGTAGTGTGACTTTTTGTAGATTAAAGCTAAATGATAACATTGTCTTAGTTGGAAACGTTTACTGATTGGTTCATACTTCGTACTAAGTAAACCTCAGTGAAAGAAAAAACAATTAAATTACATCAAGTTGAGTTTGATTGTGGATTTAGCTATTTATGGTTCTAAGTATTTTGGTAACAAAATATATAAGAAGAATTGCTTGCTTCATAGTAGTTGATGATGCTACTCCACTCACCCTGTTGGGTTATATTTAACTATTGGAAGTTCCTTACCAATGGTACAAAATGAATGTTAGAATTTGGCAGAAGTGTCAGGTTTAGAGACTCAAAAGCAGTCTTTAAGGTTGATGTGAATGGAGGGTGTTATGGTTTTCTAGCTGTCCTGTTCCTACCTCTAACCTTTCTTCAAAGGTTCTTGAAAGATTATGCTGATTCTCTTTTCCATCCGTAGTTGCGTGAGAAAAGTATATTTCCCATTCAAGTGATTCCTGTTTGCCGAGACTAATAAACTCCAGCACTTTGCAAGTTTTCTCATTTGACAATATGCATATTCTTTTGAAAATTAGATGTATCATGCTTTTCATCTCTTAGGTTGCAATTCCGGTAAGACTTCAAATGGAGCAAAATGAATGATTTCAGATCTATCAAAAAATGAAGACCAGAAATCCCATGATGTTGAGAATTAATTTTGCTAGAAACCTTGATAAAGTGACTCAAATTTCCAATCAACTACCATGACAAAGTGCAAAGTGCCAAGCTTTAGAAGTCTTACAGAACGGATCCTTAGGGAAATGTAAACCATGCCACTCCCAGCTTCCCTGTTCCCAAGGATTTGGAGAATATGGTTCCCAGTTCAGGCATTTCCTGTGAAAAAAAGGCTTGGCTCTATTTTTACTTCTACAGAAATTTCTGGTTCTTTGATTGTCAAAGGGCCGTGAAGGTTGGCATGACTCTTTGGAACTCTCATTCTCCTGAGGTGCTGACAAGATTTTCATATGATGGACTTGGAATAGATGGCCTGCAAGAGGGTTAACTCTTCCCTTCAAGAATCCAAGGGTGTCCATTAAATTCTTACGATCTGTATCCTCATATTCTTTTCATCATGGTTGTCCTGCCTTTCTTGTTCTCTAATTTGATAATTAATGGACACTTATAATCTTCAGTTTTCATAAATCATATGACGGGGACTTCAATTCTCTCTTTTTAAGCTCATTCTCTTTATGAACTCGCTTGCCCCTGTTAACCTTGTTAAGTAGAGAAATAATTTCATGGGGTCTTTCAGTACAATCAAATATGTTTCTATAAGGTGACATATTTAAGAGGCCAATGTATTCAGTTAAGGTGGTTGTTGGAAGGCTCCTTCATTTGTCTTCTTTAGTTTAGCCAAATGTAAACTCTTCCTTAATATATTCCTCATATTTCTGTCATTTCTTGCATGTTCAGAAGCTACTTTACCTTGGCATGTGTTGTTGTCAGGTATGGATACAGTGTTGAATATAGAGACTTCTAATAATCTAATATTCCGACATTGCTGTATGAATTTAAATAATAATCACAATGACAGAAACAACAATAATATAAACTATTCTATTGCAGAGGAAAAAAACAATGACATTACTATCCAATATGGGGATGAAAAGGAAGAAAATGCCTAAACTAGAAAAAATTACGAGTTAAATTTTGTTTCCATGTTGGGCTCGAAAAAAGTTGATGTTCTTAATACTCATCTTTGCATAAGTCAATAGGAGAACAGGACGCCTCCCTTTGTCACTTAAAGGGCAGACTATGTATGGCTTGTCTATGCAACATTCCAAAATCCAAACTGCTGAATATGGGCCACCTTGTGAATTTTATATGACTCAATTCTGTATTCAATTTCCACCTTAATCCCCTATCCAAGAGCAAAAACATGCATGGTTAAAAAATAGTTCTAATGTTCTGAACAATCGTCTAACATGGTTAGATACAATGCTTCAGATTGGTTTGGAGGTGCTTAATGTGCATGGTATATAGCATGAAAACATATTTGTATACTTCATGGACGTTCTATCCTTGATGGACAGAAAACACTTTTGTGACTTACAAAATATAACCTAATGTAGTGTCCATCAGTATCGGCTACACCAGTTGCTGACACGTCAAAGTTAAAATGCTACTATGGGCATGCCTTTGTTAGCTAGTTTCAAAGAATTCATGAAATTAGGTTTAGTAGTTTTCACTTTCTGATCCTCCATTATTTTTTCATTATGCAACTTTCGAAGCTTCTGATAGTTTCAATTTTCAGAGGCCATTGGCCTTATTTTGCATTTTGGGTAGCAGTGGTCTAATTACTACAACTTTTCTCCTAATGCTTAACTTGTACTATTGATCTGTTTATGCAGCTCATGCACGGGAGTATATCAGTTGTTCCCAACATTCAAGGCCTGGGTAGGAGTATGAACTTGACAATCAGATTAGAGCTCCAACCATTAGAAGCAGGTCCTACTCAGCCAAGGTGTAGGGATCCTGAGAATGCCCGATGTCTATTGAAAGGAATGAATACCCTGCTTGCAGATGGTGATGGTTTCAACCAATCTGTTACGAGAAAGGTTCTAGAAAATTTGGGATGCCATCTAGCAGTTGTGACCTCTTGGCATCAATGCGTAAAATCACTTCACCTCGACGGGAAAACGTATCATCTATTACTAATAGACCTGGGTATTCTTGAGGAAGATGGAAATGAGGTGTTTTCTCGGATAAAAGCATTAAGACAGGAAAATTGGCTTCTTGTAGTTGGATTGGCATTGAGATCTGACAGGGATACCCGGAATAGGTGTCTTCGGAATGGGATCCACGGGGTTATATGCAAACCAGTAATACTGCAAGAACTTGAAGACGAATTGCAGAGGATTTTCCGGTAAGTAACAAGGGCACAGTCTCCTCCTTTCTATTAAGACCCAAAGGATTAAAAAGTTTAGGAACTCTTTTATTCCCCATACAGCAAAGCATTTTCCTGTAAAGCCTTGACATAATAATTAAAGTGAAAAGAAGAAAAATTATTTACTATTTTGTGTAGAATTGGGATCTGTTTTCTTATCCTCAAGTCAAAAAGTTTTAAAAAAATGTATGGTCAGTCTGGTGGAACCTGAACCACCCACAGCTGTTACTGGGGCTGTTAGAGGAAGCAAAAGACATTGCAAAACAAGGTGTGCCCGTCTCATGAGGTTGGTTCTAAGATCAAGTCCCACGGAAGCTTTCCTTTGGTACTCTGGCCACTAATTACTAGCCCATTGAACCCAAGAGAAGACGTTGCAAGGGCCATGAGGTAGGAGTGAGCACAAGCTGTCCGAGCTCGGTTCGGGCTCGGCTTGGTTGGCTTAGCAAACAAGTTTGAACACCATTTTGAAACTCGTTTAGAGCTTTAAGACACATATATTATGTATTAAATATATAAGAATAATAATAATATTTATAAATATAAAATGTATATAAAAAATTGATAATATATGTAAATATATAATCTAAATATTTTAATTAAAGGGTTACTTTTTCTAAATTAATCATATATTATAAGATTTTTTTTATTAAAATTAATCATATTAAATTGAGTTAGTTGAAAGCTCAAACTCGGCTCGTGTTCGGTTTGGCTCGTTTGTAAAGAAGCTGAGCCAAACCTTTAACACCTTGAAAAATGCAACCTTAGTACATTTAATGGGCCCAGTGGTGCAACATGAAGACTACGGGTGCAACCCCATCACCTTGACCTTTAGCCGAATAATAAATAAAGAGTTTAATCTGAAAAGGTGGTGTTGAAAAAATCAACGGACATATACTTTGGGCAATTTCGAATGGATAATTGGATGCATAGGGGTGGCAGGATCGTTCCTGATTTGGGCTTGGGCTTGGCTTAGAGGCCTAAACTTTTGTTTGGTGGCCAACTATGAGTGTGTCAATATCTATAAGTTTATTAGTTGTTGCCTGAAGGCGAGGCTTAAGAGGCATATTAAGTGAAACTTCTATCCGTAAGAAGTTTCCCTGATTGGTTCTAGTGATGATTGATGTCTAAGGCTCACCAATGGATGGCCCCCACATCTTTTGAAAGTCCATAAATGGCTAGAAGGTCAAAGCTATGACCATTTAAATCAACATTTCATGATCCATCTTGATAGTGTGGTTTGACATTTTACTCTTGACCTTTCAGTACATGATCTTCATTCTGCTAAAGCTACCTAATCTTTCTTTTTGTTTTGAATTTCCTTTCTTTTGTTTTTTCTTTTTTTTTGAAATTTTCAAATAGTAGTTGATATGCACTTTTAGAAGTATTTTAGGAATCATGAAAAAAAATATTAATAGACATAAATACCCTTCTTTTGTTTTATAATTTTCAAAATACCCCCAAGGATATTTTAGAGGTTAAGGAGCTCCCGTTATCTCTTGATCATCCATTTATTTCTTACATAACTTGGTATGGGTTTGGATATGTTTTTTCTTTTGCAATAACTTCCGGAAGAGTGCTAGCCATACTCTTAGACATGTGTAATTATACTTCAATCGCAATCGATTAAATCTATAAATTAAAAAAGAAATTGATACTTTAACCGATAGTAAGACCCAAAATTTAGACATCCCAAACAGGTTCTAAGTAACGGATTAAAACAAGGCCACTTCTAGCTTCATGGTCCTCATCATGTATTAGAGTTGGAGATTTTTAGAATGTTGAAAGTATGACTAGCATTCCTCTAACTTGTTTGGGTTAGGAGACTGGTAACCGAATCGTCCGCATGTTTGTGGTAGAGAAGATGGATTATCAGCGTTTTTTGTGTGGTTTGATGAAATTCACACCATGGTGAAGATTGTTGGGATTTACTTATAATCTTTACTATTATAATGCGAGAGGGAGGCGTAGCCTGATTTTTTCGAAATTCTCAAACTACCCTTATATCTTCTTCTTTACCATCCTTACTATCATAATCGAAATTCTCAAATTACCCTTATATCTTCTTCTTTACTATCGTTAGGAAGGCATGGCCTGATTTTTCCAAAATTCTCAAACTACCCTTATATCATCTTCTTTACTATTATAATGCGAGAGGGAGGCATAGCCCGATTTTTCCGAAATTCCCTCACTACCTTTATTAAAACAAAACTTTGATTTAATGTTTTATTTAATTGTATTAATGTTTTACTGTAATTCCCAAATTACCCCTTATCTATTTAAAGAATAGAATCATAGAGAGTTCAATCGCACCCATGGGTTAACACGTGTCCCTTTTAACTCCTATTAATTGTGGTTAACTCCTTTCCCTCTCTCTCACGTGCATCGCACGTGCCATCCCCTAGTTCTATTTAATGGAAAACTCCACTATTATGAAGTTACCTTTTGGAGTTATAATTTAGGAAAATCCTAATTAGTTTAGGATTTGAATAAGTTCTAAGATTCAATAAATACGCCTAAGGTGTAGGCTTATTCAATAGCCTGAGGATATTATGATTGAATAGGACTCTCAAGGAAAACGGATTGCTTTAAGGGAGAGATCTAAAAGTTTTCAAGAAGAGCAGATAACTCTTGGGAAGAAAATTGATGAAACTTTACAAAATGGTAGCTCTTGAATTGAAAAGAATCGTGAGTTCACAATTAATCCTAATAGCTCTCATAGAGAATCTCATCTCTGTCTTTGAAAGCGAAAATTCTTGTACCATGTAATCTCAACACAAGGAGAGATTTTAATTGATTTCATCGGTAATATGTTTTATTATTATTATTATTATTATTATTTGTGAGTTTTGGCTCAAATTCTGTATATGGGTTTTGTTGGGAAGTTGGTATGGATCTTACCAGGATCCTTAATGACCCAGTGTGCGACCCGAGTGACTCGATTAGTAGGCAATGTGTGGGGTTCACCCGTATTTTTGACCCGTTTTGTCTTCTCGTTGTAACCCTAGATATATAAAGGGTTTTTTCGAGGGTTTCAGACGAGGGTTTTAGAGAGAGCTTGTGTACACTGTTTTTCTCCTGTGTTCTTAGTGGATTTCTTGCCATTTTCTCCCATGGACGTAGGCACCTTGCCGAACCACATATATTTTGCCTCTTTTGTGCGATTGTTTGGTTTCTTGTTTTCTTATTTCTCTAGATTTGTTGAACTAGTTATAACAAATTGGTATCAAAGCTTTAGATTGGGTAGTTCTAAATGGTGGGTAAATTTGACATTGAAAAATTCGATGGGAGGAATGATTTCAGTCTTTGGCGACTGAAGATGAAAGTTGTGCTCGTGCAACAAGGCTTGACGAAAGCATTGAAGGGCAAAGATGCTTTGCCTGCAACAATGGATGATAGTGAGACGGATGAATTGATAGAGAAGGCATTTAGTGCGATCCTATTATGCCTGAGCAATGAAGTTTTGTGAGAAGTTGCTGAAGAAGAAACGGTACGTGGCTCAAGTTAGAGAGTTTTATATGACGAAATCTCTCACAAATCGCTTGTATCTAAAGAAGCGATTGTATACACTCCAGATGCACGAAGGTATGCCACTTAAAGACCACCTTGATGAATTCAATAGAATTATTTTAGATTTAAGGAATATAGACATTAAAGTTGATGATGAGGACCAAACAATTATTTTAATGTGTTCTTTACCACCTTCTTTTGAGAACTTTGTTGACACTATGGTGTATATAGAAGAGAAACTCTTACCATGGAGGATGTTAAGGCAGCCCTAAACTCTAAGGAGTTGAAGAAAAGAGTGTCTGAGAGTAGTGTAGAGGGCTCTAGTGAAGGTTTTTTTGTAAGAGGAAGAACACATGAGAAGACTTCTAATAGTAGAGGTCGGTCCAAATCAAAATCAAAGCCTAGAAAAATGAAGTGTTTTCATTGTCACAAAGAAGGGTATTTCAGAAAAGATTCTCCAGAGCGTAAGATGAAAGGAAAAGATAATTCAGAGAATGTTGCTGGTGTAGCAGAGGATCGTGGGGATGTACTCACAATTACTGTTGGTAGCTCGGGTAATGAGTGGATTCTAGAATCGGGTTGTTCTTATCACATATGTCCCAATAGAGACTGGTTTACTACTTATCGGTCTAATGATGATAGTAGAGTCCTGATGGGAGATGATGTAGCCTGTAAGGTTGTTGGGATAGGCTCAATTCAAATCAAGATGCATAACGGTGTTGTGAGAACCTTAACCGATGTACGGCATGTTCCAGAGTTAAAGAAAAATTTACTTTCTTTGGGTACGCTTGACTCCACTGGTTGTAGCTATAATACTGATGGTGGAGTTATGAGGATTTTCAAGGGAGGTGCTCTAGTTGTGATGAAGGGATATTTGAAGAATGAAATATGTGTGTTACAGGGCAGTACAATTACAGGTGCAGCTGCTGTATCGTCATCAGATTCGGATCTTGACACCACTAGGTTGTGGCATATGCGGTTGGGGCATATGAGTGAGAGATGTTTGACATTGTTGAGTAAACAGGATTTACTTTGTAGTCAGAAGATAGAAGATGAACTTTTGTGAGCATTGTGTCTTTAGAAAACAGTGCAGAGTTAAGTTCAGTACGGCTGTTCACAGAATCAAGGGTACTGTGGAATATATTCATTCTGATATTTGGGGTCCCTCTCGTGTCCCCTCTCTAGGTGGTGGTAGATACATGTTGACATTTATAGATGATTATTCAAGGAAGGTCTGGATATTTATCTTGAAACACAAGAATGAGGCTTTTGTGAAGTTTAAGTAATGAATGGCTTTGATCGAGAAGCAAACAGGGAAAAAGATCAAGCGTTTAAGAACTGACAATGGCATGAAATTTTATGGGGGTGCTTTTAATGAGTTCTACAAGAATAAAGAGATTGTGAGACATCGAATAGTCAAATACACTCCACAACAGAATGGTGTAACAGAACGAATGAATATGACATTATTGGAGAGGGCAAGATGTATGCTCTCTAATGCTGGGTTGTCCAAGGAATTTTGGGCTGAAGCTGTTAACACAGCTTGTTATTTGGTTAACAGGTTTCCATCGACTGCTATCGAATGTAAGACTCCTGAAGAAGTATGGTTTGAGTTTCTTGTAAATTACACTGATCTGAAAGTATTCGGTTGTACGGTTTATGCTCATGTAAATGAAGGTAAACTTGAGCCTAGAGCAAAGAAGTGCATATTTATGGGGTATGCAGATGGTGTGAAGGGATACAGGCTTTGGTATACTGATTCCAAGTCATCAAAGGGTATTATTAGTAGGGATGTGACTTTTGATGAGTCAACTATGTTCACTCCTAAGAAGGATTGTATTGATGCAGGAAAGGATCATGGTGTCACTGAGAAAGTGGAGTTTGAAATGAAAGCTTCAAAGAATACTTAGAAAGTTGTTCCAATTGAGCAAGAGGAAGAAGATGTGCAACATTCAGAGGTGGAAGAAGAAGTATCGTAAGAACAATAATGGACTCTTGCTAGGGACAGATAGAGGAGGTAATCTAAGCCACCTCTGAGATATGCTTATGCAGACCTAGTTGCATATGCTCTTAGTGTGGCAGAAGACATTGAGGTTTAGGAACCTAGTACTTATCAAGAGGCCTTTACTAGTGAAGAGTCAACAAAGTGGACTGTAGCCATGAGTGAGGAGATTGAATCTCTTCACAAGAATCAGCCTTGGAAACTAGTAAAACCGACAATAGGAAGAAGAATTGTGGGCTGTAAATGGATCTTCAAGATGAAGAAAGGAACTCCAGGGGTGGAGGATGCAAGGTACAAAGCTCGATTGGTGGCGAAAGGTTATTCATAGAAAGAGGGCATTGATTTCAATAAAGTTTTTTCACTTATTGTGAAGCACAGTTCCATTCGGATGCTACTTTCTATGGTTGCCTTGTTTGATTTTGAGCTTGAACAGCTTGATGTCAAGACTGCTTTTCCGTATGGTGAGCTAGAGAAGCAGATTTACATGCATCAGCCTCAAGGGTTTGAGATTCAAGGAAAGGAGGACCATGTGGGCTTGCTGAAGAAATCTCTGTATGGTTTGAAGCAATCTCCTAGACAGTGGTATAAGTTGTTTGATACTTTCATGATTGGAAATGATTACTATAGGAGTGAGTATGACAGTTGTGTCTATCACAAGAAGCTGTCAAATGGTTCGTATGTTTATTTGTTGTTGTATGTTGATGACATGTTGATTGCTTCTAAGAACATGTCTGAGATCAAGAGTTTGAAGGCTTAGTTAAGCAGTGAGTTTGAAATGAAAGACTTAGGTGCAGCCAAGAAGATATTGAGAATAGAGATTCACAGAGTCCGAAAAGCGGGCAGATTGCACTTGTCTCAGAAAAGGTACATTGAAAATGTGTTAGAACGCTTTGGTATGCAAGAGTTGAAGCCAGTGAGTACTCCACTTACAGCTCATTTTAAACTTTCAGTTGCTCTATCACCACAGACTGGGGAGGAGGTGGAGTGGTGGAGCAAATGTCACGTGTTCCTTATGCTAGTGTGTTGGGAGTATTATGTATGCTATAGTCTACACTAGGCCAGATATTTCACAGGTAGTTAGCGTGGTAAGCATGTATATGGATAAGTCTGGGAAAGCCCATTGGCCAGTAGTGAATGGATACTTAGATATTTGAAAGGTACTGCAAATGTTGGGTTGATATATGGCAAAGGCAGTGACACTTCTGATAGTGTCATTGGATATGTTGATTCAGACTATGCTGGAGATCTGGATAGGAGGAGATCCTTGACAAGTAATGTTTTCACTCTTTGTGGGAGTGTCATTAGTTGGAAAGCGACTCTGCAGTCTACAGTTGCATTGTCTACTATTAAAGCTGAATAAATGGCAGCTACAGAAGTAGTGAAGGAAGTTATATGCTAAGAGGTTTGGTTTGTGTTCTGGGGATGCAACAGGAGCAGTCTACTATGTTTTGTGATAGTCAGAGTGTCATACATCTGACCAAAAATCAGATGTTCCATGAGAGGACCAAACACATTGATGTCAGACTCCATTTTATTAGAGATGTGGTTTCTTAGGAAGCTATTGCAGTGAAGAAGATTGCTACAGCAGAAAATCCAGCAGATATGATGACCAAGCTCATCCCTGCAGTCAAGTTCAAGCATTGCTTGGACCTGATTGGTGTTGATAGTACTTGAGTGCCCTTAGGGGGCTAGTAGAGGCGGCAAGAGGAATTGCTTGTTATGGTGGAGATTGTTTTTATTAGAATTTTTGCCAAGGTGGAGATTTGTGAGTTTTGGCTCAAATTTTGTATATGAGATTTGTTGGGAAGTTGGTATGGGTCTTACTCGGATTCTTGATGACCCGATGTGCGACCTGAGTGACCCAATTAATAGGCAATGTGTGGGGTTCATCCGTATTTTGGACTCGTTTTGTCTTCTCGTTGTAACCCTAGATATATAAAGGGTTTTAGAGAAAGCTTGTGTACACTGTTTTTCTCCCGTGTTCTTAGTGGATTTCTTGCCGTTTCCTCCCGTAGACGTAGGCACCTTACCGAATCACGTATATTTTGTCTCTTTTGTACAATTGCTTGATTTATTGTTTTCTTATTTCTCTCAATTTGTCGAATTAGTTATACCATTATTGTTGCAGATAGTGTCTTATTATAGATGAACAACATTTTGTAACATTACTATCGAGCATTGACCGAAGTTACGTATTTTTCAATTAACACTTAGAACACTCTTTGCAAGGAGGAAAGAATCTGGAAATTAACCCCAACCATCATTAAAAATAAAATTGTTTTTCTTTGTATCCTTCACAAATCAAAACAAGATTCATGTACAATCAGTTATAATTATGTACACTTAATTTAAATATTTCCCATCACAATTGATTGAAGCAACACGGGTGGGTTGGTACTTCTTTGGTCAAAGCCTGCAGTAGACCTCGCACGTCCTACAACAATGTTGCTAGTGGCAGTGGTTGGCCTTGTTCAAGCGTAGCTCGTTTCTAACCCAAGTCGCGTTCCATTGTAAATGTGTTGTTTAATTATAACGAAATTGATTTGGACCATATCACAACTCAAAAACTAAAATAAGAAAATTAAAAAAGAATAACACTGAAACAATTCCCTGTCTCTCCATCTTCAAGCTATGCTTCGGAAACAATCTCCGATCGTCTGATCATGGGATCGAATAGTCCTGATTGATCACTTGGTATATCATGTATGCACCATGAAGAACAAACGCTCCACATGAGCTTCATATATTTTTATTTTTCTTTCTCAAGATCAACAAGAGATGTCACACCACAATAGCTTAAAGTTGCCAACATATAAGCGACATGAAAAGGTATTTGTGCAATTTTAGTAATGGTACTGTAGCAACGCGGTTTTGGAGGGTCAACCATTATCTTTTCCTTCTTCGCCTTCTTCTTGGTTAGAGGACGGAGTTTCCTGATCTAACCAAGCTTTTGGACTGTCAATACAAAGTATACCAATTTGTCCCCAAAAAGGTCTAACTGATTGGATGGCCATGATAGGACCTTTGTAATTAATTTCAAGACTGTGGCCACCAAAAGAGATGGGCTGTTGGTGTTTGATGGAAGCTTATACACAGAAAGTGTTAAGTGTACAGTTTTATACAGTATCAATGCAACATATACAGTAGATGATAGAAAAATTCGATTCCTCTTCTTCCCATGTGCGGTGTATTCAATACTTTCCACGGAGCAATGTTCAAGGGTATTATAATTATGTAGGCTACAGATAGGCATGTGAGGAACATGATTGGAGTCTCATATTACAGTCTTATCTTATGGACCACTCTCTTGAAGTTTGAAAATAATGTAATATACAAACATTTTTATATTGGGGAGTACTAGCATCAATCTCGTAAACCCTTACTCTCCTCCTCCTCCTCCTCCTCCCTCCCTCCCCTCCCATAAATGAAATGTCAAATCGCTTTTCTTTAGTGAGATCTACATCCAAAGTGATTTGACCTTCTTGTTATGTGAGATTAGGGTTTGAGAGATAATTGGGTAACATTTTCCTTTTATATTAGAATATTGCTTCGGAGACCCCTCGGGCTTGAGACCATAAGAGCATGAGATTTTAGATAGGGCCTATCATGTGAAATAGCCCCACCAGAAATCCAATACTCTTAGAGCTTGGTCTCGGTCCAAGAGGGTCTCAATAACAAAGTTCTTTATATTACTAGTTGTACATTCAAAGCCCTCATTTTTATAAAAACTTTTATTTAAAACCCTATAGAGAATAGATTGTAAAACAATGGGGAACTCATTCATCGCGTCTTAAGTGAAAGATAGATTTGCATTGAGTTCTGTCAATTGGATCGTCGAATGAATGGTATAATTGCATGAGCAAGGATGCACAAGCATATCAAATGGTTATCGTGGCCTAAAATTAAAAGGCTTCAACAACGATTAACTCAAGCTCTGAGCTTGAATGCTTTGATAAAAAGAGTCTTAATTGCTTAAGTAAAGCTGAGTGATTATATAATCTTGGGGTTCCTTCATAGCTTGACTCCTTATAAGATATTGATTGAGATTACCTTTTCCTTAACCAAAAAAAAAACAAAAAAAAAGAGATTACCTTTCCAAAATGATGACCTCTAATTGGCTTTCTTGAGTGAAAGAAACCCCATCTCTTAGGAAATGCCATCGTATGCCACTATAATTAGGGGTGTCAATGGATCGGATCAGGATTTGGATCCAATTAGATTAGTCAGATTTTGGACCCTATATGTGATCTGTCGAATTGGATTCAGATCATAAAGGTGGAATCCGATTATAATCGGATCGGATCCGAACATAGGGTGATCCGATCTGATTATAATAATTTTTTAAAAATCATTTTAAATATATTACATAGATTTTCTTGAATAAAGTATTAATTTTAAAAAAAATTACATTAATTGAAGTTAATTATGGTCCTATTAGATTTTTATATTATTAAAATAGAGTTTTTATATATATAAAAAATTATTAACTAATCGGATCGGATTCGGATCTTAAAAATATAATCAAATTCGAACTCGGATTTGATCGGATTTGATAAATTAAAATCTGATGGATATCGGATCAAATTCAGATCAATCAGATTCGGATATAGACAGATCTGGTCCGAATCCAACCCATTGACAACCCTAACTATAATCACTTATTTGGTGAATTAAGATAATAAAGCCGACTAAGAAAACTTTTTCGTCATCAATCACTCGTCTGGTTTGCATTTAATTTTGAAAGATACATGGAACTAAACTTATTTTCCTTGTTTCTTTGGTGAAAAGATCATAGTAGTTCATCTAATACACGTGGCATATGGAAACCCCTATAGTTGGATTTCCTTTCCATTAAACAAGATTGGTGCAACTGATTTGACTTATAAATGTGATTTTTTTTTTTAAAGAAAGTGTTTTCATGTCTCATACATTACCGACTATCTATCTTTCTTGAAAAATGTAAATAATCATAACTAGATCTAACAATGAACAAGCAAGATTGATATGTACACACATTATTAATGACCTAGGAAATGTGAAATTTTTTTAATCAAATTCCCCATTAAACAGCCTATCTAGCACGATTGTCTCAATTATTGCTAGGAGTTTAAACATGAACAAGAACTTGGTTCAAGAGATAATAGGAACTCTACTTTTCATTGTAAATTAGGTTTTTTTGTGGAGATTAATTATGAGCCGGAGCTTTGCTTCACGGCATTGAAGTGGAGCTTTGCTTCACGGCATTGAAGCGGAGCTTCACTTTTTACACTGACTGTGCCACATTTGTAATTATTGAAGAGGTTGGGGCAATTTTGCAACACACCATAATTACAAAATTACCATTGCGATAGTGTAAATTGGAGAGCTGCGTTCAATGCCATGAAGTAGAGCTCCTCTTTGTATTTAAACTATTTTTTATATTATTAAGCAGTGGAGTTTAATTTTGCTAAGACTTTCCTACAAATTACGTAACTGCCCCATGTTTATACTTAAATGGAGAGCTCTAGCTAAATCTTGAACTAGAGCTCATGTTCATGTTTAAGTTCTTATTCCAATCGATTTTGTATCTTTTGGATATCTCTTGAATGAATCTTTCATATATATAGCTACGTCCACTTTCCGGCCCTCCACTCTCCCCTACTTTTATACAAGAAAATAAAATAGTGCAACACTTTTGTATAGATCCCACTACTTTTGTTTTGTCATTTTTGCCTTAAATTAGTAAAAACAGTCAGAGAGTGAACGGCCGGAAAGTGGACTTAGCATTGCTCATATATATATATATATATATATAGGGAAGGTATCGAGATACCCATGAAAAAGAGCACATATTTGGTCATACACGCACAAAATCATATAACCGAGAGATCCAACTATTCACACCACCCTTTTATGTGTGGAAAATGCATTTAGGAAAATTTATGGAAGAACACATGTGTGATATGGCCATTGGATTTCCCGATCATATGGTTGTGTGCGTGTGTGAACATATATATGTGCTATCTTTCATGTGTCACTTGTCGATCCCTTCCCTATATATATATGGGGAATGCTATCCCTTCCCAATATATATATATAAACTCTATTATTATTGTTACTCACTTATGGCTTGTGATAGAGCTGTGACTGGTGTTCCCTGGCCTCCCAAGATATAGCCTAGATCATGTCCAGTGAAGAAATATATTCCTAAAAATAATTAGTGTGAAGCAGGTGACCATTCACCTTTAATATGAGGCAGAACTTTGCTTCAAGGCCTTTGAGCAGAGCTCCCCTTTTTAATGTGTAGATGATGACAGACATCTAATTATTGAGAAAGGTAGTGACAAAAAGGGAGGTTGCTTTTACAAGATTTCCATCGACTTTACATTAAAGGAGGAGCTCCACTCAAACACTTTGAAGTAGAGTGCACACATGTTTAAGCAATTCACCATTACTAACTTAGGCTCCATTTAGTTCGGATTATTGCAATCATAAGCGATTATACTAATACGCACCGTTATCAATAAGTACTGATACTTGTAATCCAGTTTGGTTGGCACTTTATGAATAAGCGATTATCTGATATTTTTAAATAATGATATTTTGGTCATTTAATTTAATTTTTATTTTTTTAGAAATCTCTCTCAAACTTAATGGATTTTGTAGGCTTTACTGAGTACAAATTTGGGTGCTTACAATAATTTGCAAATAGTCCTAAAGGTACAAAAGCAGTTACGCCCACAATAATAATTAATTGCAAGATTATGGATCACTAATTATTTCCATAAATGGCTACCACATAATTATTTAGGGAAATAGTTATCGTACCCATGAATTCCATTTCCAAACCTAAGGCATCCACCTATTAGTGGATGCCCCCCTCTTAAATGCTCACCAAAATGGAATTCATGAGTACGCCTATCACTACTCAATTATTTATGATGAGTCAAACAAATGCTATTATCAAGACATAAGCGATTAAGTCCCAAATAAGTGCTTATGATAATACGAACCAAATGAACTCTTAATTACCACCAGAATAATGCCTTCACACCAAACTAAATTCATTGAAAATCAAACTAAACTTCCTTCTAACAAGTGGTTGTTTGATATACATAAACATGTTTCGACTCAACCTAGAGTTAAAGCTATATCTCCTCACCTCAACAATTTTCTTAACAAAGAAGAATGCTAAGTATATTTGCATTTTCATCAACCCATTATAAGTTATTATTAAAAGGAGGGAGAGTAAGAATATTATTTGAATTGTGAGAGTATAGCTACCATTCCTTTTAAGAGAAATGCTAGCCCTAGATGCAAATGTTCACGCTCTCATTGTGGTAGTGAAGTGTTACTATTTTTCCTTGTCACCTTGAAAATTGGTATAAATCATAAATTTTTACTTTTAAAATTTATTTTCTTAACTAGTTGAAGAAAGGTAATATGTTGCGACAAATGATTCTTTATGCGTTCGAGTTCTGCCTAGAGGAATGCATAAGCTTTTACAATGTGCAATGTGTCCCTTTTCATTCCCTTTAATTGTGGTTAATTCTCTAACCCTTAGAGTTAGAAAATTTAATTTAACTTTAGTTTTTAGAAATAAAATTTTTAAAAAATTATAAATCAAGATTAGATTCTTTAATCCTAAGAGTTAGATAATATTAAGCATTGTTAAAGGGAGTAAAAGTGACACATGGTGCATTATGAAAGCATCTGTTGGGCAGAATGCGCACGCGAACTTGTAAAAATAACAATCCATATGTTGCACCCCTTCTTTTTCAAAAGCTAATAATATTTATTAGGGAAATGCTATTGAGACCCCTTTAGGGCCGAGATCGTGCTCTAAGAATACGGGATTTCAAGTAGGGCCTACCATATGAATTGGGCCCGACCTGAATCCCATGCTCTTAGAGCATGGTCTCGGCCCTAAAGGGGTTTCAGTAGCATAGTCCAATTTATTGATATTTTAATTTTTTTTAAAATACTAGCCTTAGTCTCAGACTTTCAAAATCTCAAGATGGTAGTGACAGGTTTCCTTCATCTACATTACCTTGAGAACCTATGCAAACCATCATCTTCTTTGAATTGTTTGCTTTTTTAACTTATTGAAATGTTGGTGATGCCACATATCGTTACCATCTGAGAGTTTGAAAAAGAAAAAAAAAATTGTGAGGGTGGCTAGCATTCCTCATATTAGCCCTACTAAAACTAACATTTTGGTTTCTGATTGAAAGCACAGACACTTGTCTAAGATTTTTTTTTTCAAAAAATCTAGGGTTTAGAATAAAGAATGGCAGTGATTAGCATTTTCCGCTTTAAAATAGATAGTCTAATGTCATGACACGTGTTCCTTTTAAAACTTTTTTAATTATGATTAAGTTTTAAAAAATTAAAGTTGATTCTTTCATCTTTTTAAAAATCAAGTTTAAATTGTTTTAACTAAAAAAAGTGAGTGAATCTTTAACTACAATTCATATGTGATAAAAAAAGAGAGTATTGACCGATCAATGAAGACTGCACATCAGAATAGGTAAACTGCTACTAAATATTTGTCCATAAAAGATTTCTAGAGTAGTGTTAGCACGCCTTTAATTGATTAATTATAGCTGTACAAAGTCACAAAGCTTGATTAGGGGTTATAGAGAGATGTAGGTCCACTTTTTAATGCAGTTGTCCAACCTTGGTATTCGATACCCTGTCGAGACTCGGGACTCGGGACACTGAGGTGTCCGCACACCCCCCACTTTCTCACGGGCACGTTACCCACACTATTTCTACCAGTACAATACCACATTACCATTACCACTACCACTACGGTTTTCTTGGAAGCCTCTCTCTCTCTCACACTTTCTTTCTTCATCTGTGTTGTGTAAGAGAGAGTTAGGGAGTTTATTATCCCCTTCTATACTGATCCGCTGAAGATAGATTAGACTCAGGTCCCTCAGAGATGGACAGAGATCGACTGTTAATCGTACGCCAGGTAACTGCTAGTTTAGTTATCATACGCTCATAGCCGGAACAAACACAAACTGAAGAACCCCCATCTGAAAACCACCGTACTTGCCGTATCTGCAGAGGCAAGGGATGCTTCTTTGTGTTCCGTTCAACTTCAACAGAAAGAGAAACAAAGTAAGTATCTCTGGTGCTAAACAGCGAAAGTCAGAAGAATCTAAAGTATATATGACGTATGCACGTAGGTGGGCGTGAGAGAGATATATAACGAGAGTTTTAGTGTTTTCGTCTCTCGGACCAGATCCGAAACGTGAATTGGGTGCAAGAGTAGGGTTTTAGCTGAGGTGAATGCAGTGTAAGCTACCCTTATCTGGTTCATGCTATTTCAAGTGGTTTGATGATAGATAGGCGCATGTTTCTGAATTTCCGGAACTGGGGTTTTGTACTTTAGTTTCTATTTTTGCTGGATCCCAATCTTTATTTTGAAACTACTTATTAGGGTTTCATGCAAAACAAAGAAACCCCATATGGCTAATACTTGGCTGGTTAGAATGATTTAGGGCTGTGTGAAAACTAGCTTTGGTGACAGAAAGAGATAAGGTTTTGGATTTTATCTGTTGGGTTGTCTGTTCTTCATCAGATCGCAGTCTACAACAAAAAAAAAAAAACAAGGAAACGAACAGATAGTAGAAGAACCTAAGAGGTCTCTCAATCAACAAGGAAGAAGAAGACCAAGTCCTTTGGTGGAGGAAAGGAAGAGTAAGTTGATTTTGTCACCAAATATCCAAATCAACAAGGCAAGGAAGAAGAACAAGAAACCAAGCCAAAAAGGGTTTATTTTCTTCTTTTCTTGTTGAATTAATTTTTGCAGTTGCAAGGGTTTCTTGCAAAAGGAAGAACTGGCAAACCGGTGGTGGGCCGAAAATGTGGGGATGGGAGGAGTCGACCCGGTTTCGTCGACCCCATCCCTTCACCTGAGAAACATAGACGACGACAATGGCGGATTAGGCCGGCTCGGACCCAGAAGAGACCAGGAGCTAATGGAAAACCCTACCACCACCAACAGCAGTCACAGCAACACCAACCCTAACGCAGAAGACAACGACAGCAGAGACAACGACCAAGAAGCCGATGACCAGAACGCCGGCCATGAAATCGTCGAAGCTGGTAGTGGCCGGAGGCCACGTGGCCGTCCCTCCGGTTCCAAGAACAAGCCCAAGCCTCCTATAATTATCACCCGTGAAAGCCCCAACGCGCTTCGAAGCCATGTAATGGAAATCAGCAGTGGCAGTGATATTGCCGAGAGCATTGCGACATTTGCCCAGCGCCGTCAACGAGGGGTCTGCGTTCTCAGCGGTAGTGGTATCGTCACTAACGTCACTCTCCGGCAACCTGCTTCACCGGGCTCCGTCATCACACTCCCCGGACGATTCGAAATACTATCTCTTTCAGGTGCTTTCCTTCCTGCACCGTCACCTCCCGGTGCGACCGGGCTCACGGTGTACTTAGCCGGAGGACAAGCTCAGGTGGTCGGCGGGAGCGTTGTGGGTCCTCTTATTGCGTCCGGGCCGGTCATGGTTATAGCGGCGACCTTCACGAATGCAATGTACGAGCGACTGCCACTGGAAGACGAGCTCGCCGGAGATGGGATGCAATTACAGCAAGCTTCAGGGGTAAATTCGGGAAATGGTGATACTTCTGCGTCTCAATCTCATGGTCTAGGTGACCCATCTTCCTTGGCCATGTACAATCTACAGCCAAATCTACTTCCCAACGGTCAGATGCCCCATGACGTGTATTGGACTACTCCACCTCGTCCTCCTCCATCTTACCAAAACTAGAAGAGTAGAAATATGAGAGATTTAATGTTCTTCTTCCTTACTTTCTTTGGTTTCTTGAATGGTTTGTTCACGTTATTTCACAGTCGCAAGCAAGGAAGAGAATATCCCCTTCTTTTCTCTTGTGAATCTGATTAGGTACTGTACTTTTATGTCTACTTTGTTGGGTTTCCTTCATTTTCTTGTCTAATCTTTGTTTTCTGGAAGAGTAGGTTTCAGATTTTGTAGAAAAAAAGTGGGGAAGAAATGAAGTTGGAGCATCAGAATCTATTTGAAATTTCTTGCAGAGATTAGAGAAGCTCTTCTTCACTGGTAAGCTTAAGGCCATATTTATTGTCTTATTTTATATCATTTTATTTGAATTTTCATGATCTGATGGATATATAGAAATCTCAAACTGAGTAGATTTATTGAGTAATGACACAACCAGCTATAGCTTTGATTTGAAACTCCCAACCCCACTTCAATCGTCACTTATAGCTCTATTCATATGTCCATCAATGAAGTAATTATGTCGAATACTTTGGAAAAACGAGACGATAAGCAATACATTTCTCAAAGCTTCTGAGAGCATTCCTAGCAGCCTCACCAAATTTCCCACACCAAAATAGCCAAAACTCACAAAAAGTGGTTTTGGTGAGCCACTTTTTTAAAACACTCCTAACAGCCTCATCATTTTAATCAAAAAAAAAAAGAGGAGAGAGAAATAATATTTTATCATTTGTGTGGGAAAATAAAAAAGGAAGAGAGAAAAAAAATATTATTTTATTATTTGTGTGGGACCAAAAAAAGAAAGGGAGAGAGAGAAACCTTATTTTATTTTTTTTGTGGGCCCAAGGGTGAGTTTGGTGAGCACTGTAGACTCACCAAATGGATTTCTTCATTCTGTTGAGGCTGCTGGGAGTTATTTTAACACATTCTTAGTCTTTTGGCTCATCAAAATAACCAAAAAGTTATTTTGGTGAGGCTGCCTGGAATGCTCTAAGGCTGGGGGATTCATCTGGATAATTCCCAAAGGGGTCGTTTCACAGCAAGTTGGTTGGTAGTCATTGACTTTGTTGGAGCTTTGGAGGGAATACTTTCACATCAGAGGATCATTTCAACTGCAAGTTGGCTCGAGGTTTTGGACTTTGTTGGAGCTTTAGAGTGCATTCTATCACATCAGGGCTTGATAGGTCATGCATGATGCTTTAGGATAATGCCAAGTATAATACATCTACTTTTGTAATAGGACTTTGCTTTTGGTGAGGACTATTATTAGAAATCTTTGTCTCCAAACCCAAAAAAAAAAAAGAAAAAAAAAAAGAAAAAGAGAAAAAAACGATCTGTCTTGTTCTTTGCACTTAGAAAATAGAGTGTGATTAGAAGTGACAAATTGGCAATCCGGCCAGCCCTGCCTTCGTAAACACGTAAAGACACGGGATTCTCTTATGTTGATGGTGGTCTCTTATGTTGATAGTGGCGAGGAGACTGTTAGTTAGCAGTTCATATACCCTTATACATGTCAACCAAGCCTTTGGTTTACATGTATATCATAAGAGTATGTGGTACCTCTCAATAGAGTATTACTAACAATCTCCTTACTAGCAACAATCAGAGATGATCCAAAGTCGCATGTAAATTCCATGGCTATTTTTCTTTCCCCAAGGCTTATAGACCTAAAATGGCCAAAATTTCAAAAGCCTGGCTAACCCTTTATATTAAGGTTTTAAAAAACGGTTTCGGACACCGTAACAGACACAACCGAATCTTTACGTAATGCCGTTATGTAACGGTTTCGACCTTTACTTATTTTTTTCTTTTTTAGTTAAAAAAATTTAAAAAAATCCAAAAATTTTTAATAAATAGAAAAAAATAAAAAAAACATATAATAAATTATTAACAAGATACTTTTAAAGTCAATATGAAACTCAAAATTTAGAAATAAAGAAATTAGATGGGTCGAGGGTTGAAACATACCCGAAATAAAGAACATGCCTTGGATTCCTTCAAATCTATGAATTAAACTCCAAATCAAGTTATTAATTAACAAAAAAAAACAAAAAGATTTTAGGAAAAAAATGTATTAAGAATAAGTAGAGAAGGAGAGAGGAAACAAAAATGAGATTTTAGAATGAGTTTAGGAATTTTCCGAACCCAGTCCAACGACCGAAACATTTACGTATCGGGCATAACGCTCGTTATGTAACGGTTTCGGGCGTTACGGTTTTGTTTTGGGATAAACGGGTAAAGGTACGGTATCGGAGGTCACCGAAACCTTTACGTAACGGGCTTTACGTAACGGTTTCGGCGTTTTTTTAAACCATGCTTTATATGCTCTATTATACCATAATATACATGTATAGTATTGTATATTATATATTATATATTATATATTATATATTTGATCTATATTATACATATAATAGTTATATATATTTTACATATCAATTATACCTTATTTTAATATTGTATCAAAATGCATTTATGTTAGTAATGTACTAAATTTAAATATATACTTATGTCTTATGTCAATACGGTTTCAAAATACCTTATGTTATCACTTTGTCGAAATTAATACTATGACTTATGTTAACACTTTAGCAAAATCTATACTATACATATAAGATTTTATGTTAGTACTGCTATGCTATTCTCTATATTTTATTATGTACTTTAGCTATATGCTTCACTTTCTTCCATGTATTTAATTTTGAAGCAGTACACACACACATATATATGTAAAAGTTCATTATAAAAGAATAATAAACACATTATAATATTTTTAACTTGAGAGAAATATTTTACTATGACACCCGAGTAATACCTTTCATGCTGCTCTAGCCCTGACCCTTGAGGGTAGCGCGTGGGCCTAGCTAGATCAGGCCCTTCGAGAGCTAGGTTCGGGCAAGGGTCTGACTTTTAGGAGTGAAGACTGTCCCAATAGGACCTAACCCTACCCTTTGATGGCCCTACGAGTGATGGTATCTTTTCTTTCCCTGATTATTCATAGGTATCTCAAAAGCGTCTAGTAATAAAAAGCATAAGTTACCCCGACCTCTTGCATGAGTGGTAGGGGTGTGGCCTTCCAAGGGGAAGGTCGGGGGATCTAATCCCTTGGGTACAAGCAGCAAGAGCTCCACTGTCCAAGCTAACTTCTGAGCGGCTAACTCTACTGACATAGGTAAATGATATCGACTACCAAAAAAGAATATGTTTATTACATTACTTGATGTGTTGTCATTCTGTTTTAGGGTTGATTTGTTGTTATTATGTTTTAGGGTTTTACTTATCTTTTTCTCTTATATATATACCTTGCTTCCATGCTAGGGTCGACTCTTTGAAATAAACGGCACAATGCCATTTCCGTAAGTGTATTCAATCCTAACCCTAATCACTGATGTGGTATACTCTCCTTCCTTTTTCCATATGCACATTTCCTACATCCTAGTAACAAGTAAATTATAAATATTTTCTTATTCATTATTAAGGTGTCAATGGGCCAGATTTGGGCCAGGCCGGCTGGACCCAGCCAACCCGGCCCATTGACACCCTTATTCATTATGTAAGGTATGCTTTTTTATGGTGATTGACCGTGTTTACTATTTAGCAGTTTCATATATCCCTCTCAAGTTTGGATTCTGCCATGCATGTTATAGTTTAAATGATGTGTGTGCTACATGTCTCGTGAAAAATATTTGTGCTGCCTTTCGACATGTTTGTCTTAAGCAATTCTCTAATTTGATTTTTAAATTTCTACTCCGATTAGAAGTCGAGTTTGTGTAAATCATTCTTCTCTTACTCCTTAAATTTCAAATTCGTGATATAAGACTTTGTTAGGGAGTCTTTCAATTCAGAACATTTGGCTCCTTCCTATATTACAGTTAGCTTTCGAAAATGTCTAAGGACTTCATTCATTCTATTGCTTTAGAGATCATAAGGGTGAAATGTTATGTCATTTATTATAAATACACTGGACACTTTCCTACGACATGAAGTTAGTGACCCCAGGCGTTTGGGGCGATATGCATTAATGATGATGACACTCCCTAGCTACATTCCTAGGAACCTTGGTTTTTAGTTCCTCATTCCACATTTTTTATTTAGTAAACTATATTTGGAACACATGAGTATGCTATTCAGTCAATCCCTGAATAAATCTTTAAATTTTAAAGGGCGTAAGGATGCAATATCATGTGTTGCCTCATGAATACTATTTGTCCCCTCTTTGGAGTTTTTCTTAAGCAATTCTCTACAATCTTAAATTTCTATCCCTATTAAAAAATATATTATGATTAAGGTAAAAAGTTTTTCTCTTCGTACATTTCTAATTATTATTTTCCCAATATAAGCTTAGCGTACCATTTAGCTTGGAACATTTTGCTCCTCCCTATAACACTTTGCTCTTGAATTGCACATGAGGCCATCCAATTTCTTCCTATAGAGGTTGTGAGCACGGGATTTTACGGTCCGCCCACATAAAAGCAAAGATTGGCTTTTAGAGTCGCCACCTATTCATTCTTAGGGATAGGTCCCGGGTAAGCAATTGTTTGGATAAGGCAAAAGGTCTATCAAAGATTAGGGTAAGTGGTTCGATTAAGCCTTGAGGAAGGTGTTAGGCACCCCAAGACACCCATTTAAGAAATGGTTACCTATTCCCTATAGTTAAGCCAAGTTTAATCTCAAAATTAATTAAATGCTTAAGTGCTTAATGAAATGTTAATTAAAAAATAAGCAAAGCAAGCTAGATTAGGGGTTGTCTAGACTGGGGTCGAATCCGAGTTGGATTGCCTACGTACTCACATAGGGGTGAGATCAGACCGAGCGTAGTTCTGGCACATGAGCCCGTGCCAAGGCTAGGGGTGTGTGTGTGTGCAAGGTGGTCAAGGGTCTAGCCCGGAGGTTAGGGTTGACTGACCGAGTTGGTCAAGTGCAAAGTAGAGTCTAACCGCAGTTAGAAAGGTGTTAACCATGGTTAGAGGGCCTAACCATGGTTAAGAAAGTAAGCAAGCAAGCAAGATTGATGTTTTTTGGTGTTTTCCATTTTTATGGATTTTTAGGGATTTTTCCATATATTTTGTGGGGTTAAGTAGTGCTTAACCATGGTTAAACGTTAACCGGGGGCCATTTTAACCATGGTTAAGGGTCAAGGTCAGTCAAGGATGGGCCCAAAGGGTATGGCAGGGCCTAGAGTGGCCTCCTACCAGGTTTGGGCCCTTCACAAAGCCCGAAATCAAGAAATTCCAAAATGGAGGTAATCGGATTACCTCCATTTCAGTAATATTTTAACCAGAGTTTGTGGGTGATTAACTAGGGTTAGGGATCACCCCTGGGTAAAACAAAAGCAAGGTTGGAAAGCTGGGAGTGTCACCTTTCAAATGGTATAGGTCTTAGCCTCTGAATATGCTAGGTGTGGGCCCTACAGGGACTCAAAGTCAGGTAAAAATTAGTCTGTAATGTAGGCATTTGAACTGCTGACACTATGGACAGTATTTTAACCCATGTTTAGGGGTTTTCTAACCATGGTTAGGCATGATCCCTGAACCTGAAATTTTGCAGGGAGCTAGGGGAGGTCAAGAGCTTTCCAACAAGCTACTGTGGGCCTCCAGGGGACTTGGAATGTGGGCCCCACATGGGCCCGAAGTTAGTGTGAAAATAAGCTCATTATGTCGGTAAACCAAATGGGGACAAAGAGTTTTTAGGCTATTTTGGGCATGTCGGTAAACCAAATGGGAACAAAGAGTTTTTAGGCTATTTTGGGCATGTCGGTAATAGAAGTGAGGACATTAGGCTTTTAGCCCAATTTTGTGTGGTCGACACTGCTATTGCCGACCACTAGTAGATTTTTTCAAAAACCGATTTTTGCCCACTGGCTTTGAACCAAAAGGGGTCTAAGGGTTCCCTCATTGCCTGAGGGACCCCCAGACCCTATGGGGTGTATCCATGCACGTTGGGTGGGGTGTGCACCCGAACCTAGCCTCTAGGGAGTTCCCTACACCTATGGTGAAGGTGGGGGACCCCTATCCTCGGCTGTAGCAACTACATAAGTGAAAGGAAAGCCAAAGGGGGAACCCTGGATCAGGACCAGGGGTCCCTTACAGTTAGAGCAACAAAAAGGGGGTGAGGGATGATCCCTACCCTTGGATAATTTGCTACGGAGGCTGTGGACTGAGCTGGACGTCCGGTGGCGGCGCCTGGGAGGTCGTGGAGGCCTGGTGGGGTGTTAGGATGAAGGTGGAGGTGATGGTCTCGGTTTTGACAGGGTTTCACTATGAAGAATGGGAGTGATTTTTGCATGGGGGAGGCTTGGAATTTATAGGAGAAGGTGGAGGACGTCCAAGGGCATTTAGGGTATTTAGGGAAGGTCCATGGACCAATGGGGGAGGTCCCAAGCCTCTAGTGGTGCTGCAGTGGAGCCTGCACACGCTAAACCTGGAAACACGGTAATGTCGGTAATTGAATTAGCGACATTAAAAAAATAGGCCAAAAACTTAATGTCAGTAATTCGATTAGCGACATTACCGATTTCATGCTATTTCGGGCCAAACCCAAATCCACTTGGGTCAAAAGGGTTGTGGGCAGCCATTTAGGGCAATTCCCACCCATTTTGGATTTAGGGTTTGTGAGTCCCACCCATGTGCCCCTCATGGGTTGAGGTGGGCCCAAGTGTGGGCCCTAAAGGCTATGGGCTTTGGTCTAGGGCTAGGTCTAAGGCTAGGTCTAGGGTTATCCTAAGGCTTTGTGTTAGGTTTCGGGTTTTGCAAAGCTAATGGGCCTTGAGCCCATAAGGGTTTACCTAGGTTTTTAGGGTTCTAAGGTTTTACTAGGGTTCGTCATAGGGCTTAGGGGGTGTAAAAATGGGGTGCTTACAGCTGCCCCTCTTTGTCGGAGAGTGCCGAGTTTGGCAATTGAATGACAAAGACTGGAATCAACCAATTTTTACCAGCAAGCAGGATGGATGAAAGCACACATGGCGAGGAAGAGGAGTGGATACTCGTCCGTTCCAACTTAGTGTATTCCTAAAATAGTGAACTAGCAGAGCAAGATTGTAGACAACCGCCCGATTGTCTGACAGAGTAGCAAGCCAAGAGAGAGGAGAGTAAAGACAGCCGCCCGACTGCTTTACCTGGAGCAAGCAAGAAAGATGAGATAGTAAAGACAGTCGCCCGATTGCTTTACACGAAAACAAACATAGGTGATGAGGATGAAGGCAGCCGCCCGACTGGTCCACCAGGAAAGCAAGCAAGCAGGGTAAAGACAGCCGCCCGACTACTTTACACGGAAGCAAGCGAAGGAGATGAAGGTGAAGACAGCCGCCTGACTGGTTCACCTGAAAAGTAAGCAAGCAAGTAAAGACAGCCGCCCGACTGCTTTACGCGGAAGCAAGCAAGCAAGGTAAAGACAGTCGCCCGACTGCTATACCTGGAAGCAAACAAGGAGATGAGGGTGAAGACAGCCGCCCGACTGGTTCACCTGAAAAGTAAGCAAGTAAGTAAAGACAACCGCCCGACTGCTTTACGCGGAAGAAAGCAAACAGGGTAAAGACAGCCGTCCGACTGCTATACTTGGAAAGCAAGCAAAGGAGATGAAAGTGAAGACAGCCGCCCGACTGGTGCACCTGAAAAGCAGAGAAAGATGAGAGGGTAAAGACAGCCGCCCGACTGCTTTACACGGAAGCAAGCAAAGGAGATGAGGATGAAGACAGCCGCCCGACTGGTCCACCTGAAAAGCAAGCAAGCAAAACCAAAGATAGTGATCTGGAATGATAGGGAGTTCGTGAAACAAAGAAAGCAAGATGAGTGGGATATGAGGAATGAGAGCGGTGACCCTGAGCCTTAACCTGAATCTCTGCCTCCTTGCACAAATAGCCTGATAGATTTGAAATGCCCCTTACTCGGGTGATCCGATTGTTGGTACTTGCCCCCTAGAATGTACGGATCCGCTTCAGATATCTGTGTTTCCTCGGGATAGTCTGCTGACTTTGCTTTGCCCTGGTATCAATGCTTTCCTTGCACCAGTGAGAATGAACAGTCGACTTTGAACTGACTCTACTGGAGGTTGGAACTTGACTAAAAAGTGTGAATAACTGACAAATGATACGATTGACTTGTTAGAAAGACAAATGAACTGACTGACAAGTGGTGGACTGACAGTTGACTAGCAGACTGTAAACAATGAAATTGACTGTTTGTATTTTGAACAGTACCTGAGATTGCTTATAAAGGGAGACCTAGCTAGGTTCCTTAGCCTTCAGGGAAAGATAATTAAACCGTGGTTGATCATGATGTTTGATCATCGGCTAGCAAAGCTTGCACTTGTTTATCTTTCCATTTTTTTGCCCCTGGGCCTTTGCGGGTTTTCACCAGGATTGAGTTGTATTTATTGATCTTTGTCCCTTTTTTGCCCCTGGGCCTTTTCAGGTTTTCACCAGGACTGGGTTCACGTAATTTTTGCGCAGTAGCCGGATTGATGATTCCTTGCTATGCCCGTGAATTTAGAAGTTTGATTTCTCCCTTTTTGGCCCCTGGGCTCTTACGGGTTCACCAGGACTGGGTATACAAGCTTTGCATTTCTCATGTTCTGCTCTCGAATTTGCTTTGATAATGTTCCGCTCTTCTCTCGTCATTGCCTGTCGGAAATGGTGATGAATGCTTTTGACCATTGATGCTCAAGTCCTTTTAGGGATCAAGGAAGGCTTAATATCTAGGACGAAACGTGGTTTGGCTAGAAACGAGATCAGGCTCAAATTTCAATGCCTCAGCAAGGATAGGGCACCCTATGACCTTTGTTCATTGTTGGTGTAGAACCAGCTTCTGCATTTTTCCCTTTAATGAAGCTTTGCTTCGCCTTTTGGCCAAGTGCTTTTTTTTTTCTTTGTACACAGTTGCCTTGTTTTGTGAACATTTGTTTTGTTATGACCGAACCTGATTTCAGGCTGCCTACGTACCCAAATAGGGATCAGGTCAAGACATAGTTCGGCCGAAAGGCCACTTGATGTTGTTGCACTTTGCTGGTTGTTCCTTTGTATTGTTCTTTGACTTTCAAAGGGTGCCCATATGTGGGTGTTTGAGATAAAGGCTAGCAGGCTCAAAGGTCTAACTAGCGGATATGTATATAGCATGGGTAAGAGAGATATTGAAAGGGGTATCAAGAGATGGCCTCATATCTTTTCCTTGATTGGTCGAGAGCATGTATGGACATTGCATCATCTGCATTTCCGTTGATTGACATTTGATGGCTCAGAGACGTCTTCAATTCTTGTATTGTTCTTGTTCAGGAATGTTCAATCTTGGAAGGGTATCCATCGATTTGAGTGATCAACCTTTATCAAATTATTCCTTAGGGCATTAGAAGCTAGTTCGGTTCCCAAAGTAAGCATCTCAGAGCATAGTGAGAATTTGATTTAAACGAGTCATTTCATTAAGATATTAATGGGTGAACAGACTCGTCAAAAGACACTGAAATAGAGGCCACTGGCCACCAATAGACCTAAATACAAAGCAATTGAAGCAAAGGCCACTGGCCACTGACTAACTTGGCTGGGGGAAGAGACCGACACGGGCCACTGTGGCTAACTGCAAGATAACTGATGAAAATAAAGCAAAGACATCACAAAAAAACAGAGTTTGCTCAAAAATTTGACTGAAGATTCTGGCTGATGTAACCTTAATTTCCAGGAGTAGCATGGTTGGGCAGAGGGACTTGAGTGATGTCCTCATTTCCTGGTTCAAAGCGAATTGCATCTGTCTCCAATAGGTCTTGGATAGCATGCTTGAAGTCATAGCATAGATCCGTAGGATGTCCTGGCGACTGATGATATCCACAGTGCTGGTCTGGCCTGTAACCCTTTGGGAGAACTACCGGTGGAGGCTGGGGCTCCTTCAGTGTGGTCAACTTCTTGTCCAACAAGAAAGGGAGTAGTGATGTCAGAGAATACGGGAGCGGCGTGAATACCCGGTTTCTTCTCTGCTCAAAAGTCATCTGATGAGAGAGGAGTTTCCTTTGATTCTGTGGAGCTTGTTGAGGCTGTCGAGGCTGCGGTGGTTGCCGAGGTTGTTGAGGGAGGTTGGGGATTCGAATGGCCGCAACCATTTGTCCATCACTCTCTTTCCTTCTGTTATCATTCCTTGGAGGTAGGGGAGCACGGGAAGAGGATGCACTCTTTGAACCTTGGAATATGTCGAATGCCCCTATATCGTCCATGGTTGCCTCAATCCTAGTGCCACATTTGGCCATTGTACTGAAATCAGAGACTGGTTGTGCGGCCAAGAGAGTCTTTAGCGGATGCTTGAGAGTGCGGAGGAAAGTAGTCACTTGCTCATCTTCCGGCAGAGAGGTGCTCATTTTTCCAGCGACTTCTCTCCATCGAACAGAGTACTCGATGAAGGACTCATTATCCCTCTGTGACATTTTTTCTAAATCTACCCTCTGCGGGACTAGATCGACATTGTATGAGTATTTAGCCAAGAAAGTTTCACAGAGGTCCTCCCAGGTTCTGACTTTGTTGGGGTCGACCTTAGTGAACCACTGTAGAGCTGCTCCTTTCAGACTCTTCTGAAATAACTGGATCAAGAGTTTGTTATCGTGTTCTAACTGGAACAGCTCTCCTCGGTAAACCCTCAAATGCATCTCGGGACATCCCTTCCCATTGTACTTATCGAAATCAGGTATCTTGAAATCCCGGGGCAATTGAATCCCTGGGTGCATGCACATATCTTTGAAATCTGCAGATTTACGGGTTCCTTGCACTGTCTTCACCAATTCTTCTAACTTCTCAATCCTCTCCTTGTAAGCATCCGGAATCTGTGCCGAACTGGAAGATATGTGAGCTGATCCAGTATGGGGTTCATTGCCGGCCCTAGCTTCCTCCTCCTCAAACTGGTCAGTGATGAGAGGTATGATGTGGGGAATGGGTTGTGGTTGAACAGGTGGAGGTGGCATGCCGAAGGTGAAGTCGGTTTGTGGTTGAACATGTGATAGAGGGATGTTGATGACAGGTGGTTGTGGGATAAGATTGGTGATATGTGGCGGATTAGCTTGTGATGGGTTTGGCACATCGGCCGGTCGAGGATTTGAGGAGGAGAGAGCATGTGTTACTGCCCGCATAAAATCATGCACAATGTTTTTCAGCTCTTCTATGCTCTGGGAATTCTCAGTCATTCTTGCCTCGAGGCTCGAGGCTTGCAGCTGCTGAGATGTCAGGGTATCAGGATCAGTCTCATGTCCATCCACTAATTGATCCATACTGTACTGCTTGATCAGATATCAATTGGTGGTATCTTTCAGATAAGTACTCAACTCAGGGTCTGCTCCTGAAATAATGAAAATGTATAGAGTAAGAGCCGGAGTAGATAAGGGCGGGAAGATTGACAAGCAAGCAAAAGACCTAGCAGTCTAACTGACATAGGGGCAATGCCCCTATTCTGGAATTCAGAATGACATGCAGGAGAGAGAATTTTGACTTTTGACTTTTGATTGTTTTTTGAATTTTTTTTTTGGTGTGACAAGACATATGTGATCCGATAGGGCAGACGGAGAGAGGTCCGACATGCTTTACCCTGGTTATTCGGAACCAAGGGCCTATCAGGTCAAAGATGAGGGTAGGTCTGGTGAAGACCTATCTACTTGGGATTTAAACCCCATATGTTATGTCGGGAAGCAGGGTAGAGTGCATTTTATTACAGGCACAACAAAAAGGCTCAGTACATGCCCCTAGGTGGATGCCTATCCGGGTAGAACGTGTCCGGGTAGTCAACCATGACAGGGGACAGGTATAGGGTGCAAGCAGGTTAGGGTTTAGGTAACCCCTCCCGGATGGGCTGCTTGTAGACTATACCTTAGCCTAGGCTATATGTATGAATACTGGTGTAATGCAGTTGTGTTCCTAGCAAGATGGGGGGATCACTTAACACCGTATATGCGACTCCGAGGTATAGAACATACCGGGGACGATTGGTGTAAGCGGGAGCGTTCAGAATTGTTTCCTGAGGATCATCACCCAACAGGCAAAATTCTGCTGACCTCCAAGACGTTTAAGCCACTGACACTGAGGATCATCATCCAGCGGTCGTTAGCGTAATAAGCCTGTCTAATAGGTATTGAGTTATTACACTACTAATGATATGTATGATATGCACACCCATAAGATTAACACTTGATTAAACAATTAAGCATGTTGATTAATGTTGAGATTAATTTGGCTTGAGTATAGGTTCCGGCTTGAACCATCGTCCCCAGCAGAGTCGCCAGAGTTGTGAGCACGGGATTTTACGGTCCGCCCACTTAAAAGCAAAGATTGGCTTTTAGAGTCGCCACCTATTCATTCTTAGGGATAGGTCCCGGGTAAGCAATTGTTTGGATAAGGCAAAAGGTCTATCAAAGATTAGGGTAAGTGGTTCGATGAAGCCTTGAGGAAAGTGTTAGGCACCCCAAGACCCCCATTTATGAAATGGTTACCTACTCCCTATAGTTAAGCCAAGTTTAATCTCAAAATTAATTAAATGCTTAAGTACTTAATGAAATGTTAATCAAAAAATAAGCAAAGCAAGCTAGACTAGGGGTTGTCTAGACTGGGGTCGAATCCGAGTTGGATTGCCTATGTACTCACATAGGGGTGAGATCAGACCGAGCGTAGTTCTGGCACATGAGCCCGTGCCAAGGCTAGGGGTGTGTGTGTGTGCAAGGTGGTCAAGGGTATAGCCCGGAGGTTAGGGTTGACTGACCGAGTTGGTCAAGTGCAAAGTAGAGTCTAACCGCAGTTAGAAAGGTGTTAACCATGGTTAGAGGGCCTAACCATGGTTAAGAAAGTAAGCAAGCAAGCAAGATTGATGTTTTTTGGTGTTTTGCATTTTTATGGATTTTTAGGGATTTTTCCATATTTTTTGTGGGGTTAAGTAGTGCTTAACCATGGTTAAACGTTAACCGGGGGCCATTTTAACCATGGTTAAGGATCAAGGTCAGTCAAGGATGGGCCCAAAGGGTATGGCAGGGCCTAGAGTGGCCTCCTACCAGGTTTGGGCCCTTCACAAAGCCCGAAATCAAGAAATTCCAAAATGGAGGTAATCGGATTACCTCCATTTCAGTAATATTTTAACCAGAGTTTGTGGGTGATTAACTAGGGTTAGGGATCACCACTGGGTAAAAAAAAAGCAAGGTTGGAAAGCTGGGAGTGTCACCTTTCAAATGGTATAGGTCTCAGCCTCTGAATATGCCAGGTGTGGGCCCTACAGGGACTCAAAGTCAGGTAAAAATTAGTCTGTAATGTAGGCATTTGAACTGCTGACACTATGGACAGTATTTTAACCCATGTTTAGGGGTTTGCTAACCATGGTTAGGCATGATCCATGAACCTGAAATTTTGCAGGGAGCTAGGGGAGGTCAAGAGCTTTCCAACAAGCTACTGTGGGCCTCCAGGGGACTTGGAATGTGGGCCCCACATGGGCCCGAAGTTAGTGTGAAAATAAGCTCATTATGTCGGTAAACCAAATGGGGACAAAGAGTTTTTAGGCTATTTTGGGCATGTCGGTAAACCAAATGGGGACAAAGAGTTTTTAGGCTATTTTGGGCATGTCGGTAATAGAAGTGAGGACATTAGGCTTTTAGCTCAATTTTGTGTGGTCGACACTGCTATTGCCGACCACTAGCAGATTTTTTCAAAAACCGATTTTTGCCCACTAGCTTTGAACCAAAAGGGGTCTAAGGGTTCCCTCATTGCCTGAGGGACCCCCAGACCCTATGGGGTGTATCCATGCACGTTGGGTGGGGTGTGCACCCGAACCTAGCCTCTAGGGAGTTCCCTACACCTATGGTGAAGGTGGGGGACCCCTATCCTCGGCTGTAGCAACTACATAAGTGAAAGGAAAGCCAAAGGGGGAACTCTGGATCAGGACCAGGGGTTCCTTACAGTTAGAGCAACAAAAAAGGGGTGAGGGATGATCCCTACCCTTGGATAATTTGCTACGGAGGCTGTGGACTGAGCTGGACGTCCGGTGGCGACGCCTGGGAGGTCGTGGAGGCCTGGTGGGGTGTTAAGATGAAGGTTGAGGTGATGGTCTCGGTTTTGACAGGGTTTCACTATGAAGAATGGGAGTGATTTTTGCATGGGGGAGGCTTGGAATTTATAGGAGAAGGTGGAGGACGTCCAAGGGCATTTAGGGTATTTAGGGAAGGTCCAGGGACCAATGGGGGAGGTCCCAAGCCTCTGGTGGTGCTGCAGTGGAGCCTGCACACGCTAAACCTGGAAACACGGTAATGTCGGTAATTGAATTAGCGACATTAAAAAAATAGGCCAAAAACTTAATGTCGGTAATTCGATTAGCGACATTACCGATTTCATGCTATTTCGGGCCAAACCCAAATCCACTTGGGTCAAAAGGGTTGTGGGCAGCCATTTAGGGCAATTCCCGCCCATTTTGGATTTAGGGTTTGTGGGTCCCACCCATGTGCCCCTCATGGGTTGAGGTGGGTCCAAGTGTGGGCCCTAAAGGCTATGGGCTTTGGTCTAGGGCTAGCTCTAAGGCTAGGTCTAAGGCTAGGTCTAGGGTTATCCTAAGGCTTTGTGTTAGGTTTCGGGTTTTGCAAAGCTAATGGGCCGTGAGCCCATAAGGGTTTACCTAGGTTTTTAGGGTTCTAAGGTTTTACTAGGGTTCGTCCTAGGGCTTAGGGGGTGTAAAAATGGGGTGCTTACAGAGGTGTCATAGGAGTGCAATGCCATTTTATTCACTCTAAATTGTCTCACCACTCTCTTAGGAACCTTGATTTTAGTTCCCCATATAACATTTCTCATTTAGAAATCTACATCAATGCATAATTTTTATCCTCTATTTTTCTTATTAACTGAATCGGAATGATGATTATCTGTTCATTGATGTATGGGAATTGATTATCCTCTTAAGATTCTTCACGGAAAAAATTTACCTAGCAATCCAACCTACAAAATTATGAGTGCTATGTGAGACAACCTCAACTAGTACCAAGGGAGAACATAGACCAATTAGCGGATGTTCTTTCATATTTGTTAGGACCAAATTGCAGATGGATATTACTACGAGGCATTTAAGTAGATCAGTCCAGACATCAAGGATTTTTAACCAACTTTCGAAGTCTACTCACACGGAACCATATCCAGATTAATTCCTCTTATGTTTTTTGTTTGAAGTTCGTTTCACAGGTTTTGTAACCATCAACTATTTAGACTTGGTCTATGCAATAACCTGGCGCAAATGGATATGAAGCTTGGTTATGTCACAGTGATCTATATGTGGCGTAAAAGAATAATTGGGTTATATTACCATGATCAACCTATTAGTCTGTCCATTAATTACTATTATCCATGTAGTTTCAGGTTATGAGTTGATTGACATTAGGTTATGTAACTCAATTAACATGTGCTCGGAGATGCCTATGTAGAAGCACACAAGTGACCGTAGCATAGTGGCTAGGAATATGTTACGAAGGTGGATAATGATTGACATGTAGGTTGAAGTACGCTCCTTGTTTGATGTCTTTAGCAAGATAAAAATTTTGAACTCGTATATCTGTACGAGTATCTAGAGTAGAAATTCATTCGAGATTTAGTATATACTCCTAGTGGATGGATGAAACTATGTAGCTGTAAGCCTAACTTAAATTTCCATGTTGGTGCACTATGGGTGATGAAAAATGCCATTACTGAGGTTGAAAGTAGACCAAGAATCATACAATATGATTATTTATAATTGTAGTTGGCTTAGGGTATGGTCATCCATACTGACAAGTCATGACAGGATGTATTGCAGAAAATTAACAAAAAAATAGAAACAAAAATAGCAAAGATTCACACATAGATTTATGTGGTTCGGCAAGGTGCCTACATCCACGACCGTGGAGAGATCCTTTGACTAATATTTTTGTGAAGAACGGGTTACACAGTTATCTCTTCTTTCATTTCTCTCATTAAAACCTTATCATAACAATGATGTAACATTTCGAAATTGTCATTACGTAACCGGATGACTCTGAGTGATAACAGTCTAAACTGACGATCGACCAGAAATACAAGGCACAGCCCCACAATCATAACATGTATCTATGTGAGTAAAACTTTTCACATGTGTATACACACCCTCTCTTCCTTCCTCATTCTCCTCCTTGGAGTTGTCATTGTATGTGAATCATGGTGCTATTGATACCTCAATTATAAGATGAGAAGGTACCTTGTACTTTGACCCCGGCCTGCATGCCTCTCTTTTCTGTACCTTGGTTAGCTTCCTATTCAGCCAGTATGCCTCTTTGCACACCTTCCCTCCCATCTAATTCGGTGCCTAGCCTCTTTCCTCGATGCAGCAAGCTGAGATAGTTGAATTAGATGTCATGTCAGTTCCTCTAGCAGACGATAAGGCCTTCTTCTCAAGCCTCTTCTCTTCCTCAACAGGGCATTCGGACTGCTAACAGCTTCTTCTCTTGTTAGAGGAAGCCCTGGTTCAAAGTCTTATTTATGTTACATGTAGCAACTCTTCTTGTTCAATCCTGACATCCGCTCTCAAGATCAACGAGAGACGAGAGAGTGACTAAGCTGAAAAGGTGGAGCGATTACTGGCATGATTAATAGGGTGTTTGTCAGAGACTGGGTGCTATATTTAGACATTTATTCATTTCCATCCAGTCATAGGCTCCTTCCTAGGCTTCGACCTCTCTTGGAGGTGGAACTCTATGGCTTGAGAATTGCAGCAGGAGCTCAACAAACTGTTCTACCTGTCATTGGCCCAAAGGAGAAACAGGGACCAAAGGTTAGCAGGAAGGAGAAATCAGGATTAATGTGAAGATCAATGAATGATCAATTAGGTTGGTATAAAGGAACAACAAGAAGCATATGAGGATTCATATAAAAGGAGAGAGCGACATTGGTGGAAGCACCAGATTAGAGAGAGAAACAGATAAATTTCACAAGTTTTTCATGGTTTTTTTCGCATTCTCTGATCATTCTCTTGAGTACATGTCGGCTAATGTTCATATTATTCAAATGACTTATTAGCCAGTGGAAACCTGGTCAAGATGCATATAGCACATATTTATATTGAATGAACTGAATACAAACTTTGGGAAGGCAGCATTTACAGAAATGCTGTTGTTTTCTTGACTACTAAGCAAAGCTGATCATATAGCATTGATCATGGTTCTCTGATTGAATGAGGTTGCAATGCTCCTTCTCCTTACATTACTGCTAATTTAGTATCTGTAGGATGTCGTAAGAGCATTAAACAACTGTAAGTGCATGTTCCTCAGCTGAATGCTGGTAGTGGCATCCCATGGTAAGCTGAAAACCAGAAGTTTTGCAAAGTCTGCTCCAAAGTTGTCTTTCCATAAATCTCTGTGTAAACTGAAACCGAATTTTCTGATTGTAGTGACTTTCCATTAGGAGATGCATGGATGTAGCTATTCTTACATGTACAATTGCTGCATTGTCTATGACTCAGGAAAGCATATGATTAATTTTGAAATTTAGATTTCAAGTGGTAGGTTTTGGAGAGTTCTGCAAAAGAACTTGAATTCATTAGAGAATAATATGTAGTAGTGTAACATGGTGTGCTGAGATACACCGTATCTCATCATATATTTGAATTTGAATTAAATTAGATTTGATTAGATTAGATTAGGTAAGAAGGGTGAGGAGTACTCGATTTGTGACAAACCCATGAAGATCTTGATCCTCGTGTGTTTGAGGGGGGTATTGGAGAATAATATGTAATGGTGCAATGAGATACATCTCATCATATATTTGAATTTAATTTGATTTGATTTGATAAGATTAGGTAAGAGAAATTAGATTAGGGTTTTTTTTTTTTTGGTGAATTGATTAGGGTTTTATTTCTATTTTAAATGTAATTCATCTTCATATGAATTCTACATCATAGAGATCATCCAATCTATTCGATAAATCAGAATTTCTACCGAATTAATGGTACGGAGAGAAATCCTTTGTCATGTTTTGGTCTGCAAAATTGAGTTTTAATAGGTTGGTAATCCTAATGCATTGCTTGAACATGTTTAGAAATGGTTCATACTTTCTGGGTCAGGTTCACCATCTCTCCCTACTATTCAATTCGTGGGTCAGGTCTTGGACGGACCATAGGCCAAACATCAGAGAGATTGAAGGCCAACTAGAGAATCGTAGCTGTTTGATTAAAGATCAACTGTAATAAACTGACTGGACAATCAAAGGAAAGAAGACTCCTCCATTGCAGTATATATCTTCCACGTGTCCTGATACTATTCCTTACCAAGGGTCAAACTGTAAAGCCATCTCTCTTAAGCTTCGCTACAGTAGCTCACTGATTGAAATATTCCGATCAATTGAGTAGTTGGGGCGCCTAATGGATGATATCAGCGTATAGTATCTTGAGGAAAATGGAGGATTAAGGAGTTGGTGCGGCTCATGGATGATATCGCTCTCTGTATGGTGTGCATACTAGATCTGAAGCCTAACACCACCATAGGTCTCACCTAAGATCACACCATCCCCACTATAAGCTAGTGATTGATTTTGTAAGAGCCCTTGACAAAACAGGCTTCTTAGCCGTGCCCCCACAAGAATATGGTTCTATTATGTCGTCGGAATCGTCGAGGTTGGATAGTCTTCGTTTAAAAATCACACTAGTCTTAACTTGCACGGTAGCTCAGTTGGTTCAAGTATTAGGAGAGATCCCTAAGTTTTCAAGTTTACCTCTTCGTGGGATTATCCAATGCATGTGGTTTGCAGGTGATTGCGTGCATCTGGAGTCCAAGGGACTGGCCCTTTCTTGTCTTAGTGGAACACTGTCTGTTACCAAAAAAATTAAAAATCACTGGTCATCACAATTGTTGTGCAGAAACCCCTTATGATAGAATCAACGATGGAGAAATAGTAATAACAAATAGGAATATACACCACAAAACAAAATATACGTGGTTCGTCCTAAATACCTATGTTTACGGTCAAAGTAATCAAGTAAACTTCACTAATCTAAGAGAAGAATACAAAAAGAAGAAAAGAACCCACAATGAAGAACAAATCCAAGGAAACCCACAATGCTCTCTCTTACACTAGTCTTCTTGTTCTCTCAACCCAAACCCTAGCTTATTGGTAACTCTAATACTTTTGTAAGCACCCTATTTTTACACCCCCCTCAATCGTGGTTAATCAACTTAACCATGGTTATCTCAACCTTAACCATAGGTCTAAGCCTCCAAACCCCGAGGGTCCAAGATTTTGGCCTAATCCTAAATCCAAAGCTAGCCCTAGGTCTATGCCCTAGGTCCATGCCCAAGGCTAACTTCAAAGCCTCGAGGGCCCAAGCCTATTAACAAAAGCCAGCTGTAGGTTTGCACATTTCCTTTTTAGGGATCATTTTTGAATCGAAGGGAGAAACGGCCAGACTGCCTCCATGCTTCCCACCCTCTCTCCTCTCACTTTTGCTTTCTTCTTTTTCCTTTTTCCTTGTTCCCTTTTTATCTTCTTCTTTGATGCTTAACCTTGGAATCGAGAAAAACCCAGACCTAACCTTGCTTCTTTGATGATAAAAATTCAAATTGAGGGGGCTTGACTGAAATCGACCCGGCTGTGAACTGCAAATCTCGGTTTGATCTTCCCTTGGCCTCCCTTGAGCTTATAAATACTGGACCTTTGGAGAGCAAAAGGGGGAGGAAAATTTTGAAGAGAACCCTGTGCAATTCTTGTAGGAAACTGCTGTCCAGTCCAAAAATCCAAAACCCCAAATCCTTTTCCAAACCATTTCTCCCTCAAGAAAGACTTCAAATTTCTGGCTCGAAAGAAGGGAAAGACTCTGAGGGTTAGCCTGGGCTACCCTCAATAAAGGAGCACCCATTCTTCACACCCAAGCTGTCCCTACCAGGGAAGCTCGATTTCAGAAGGTAGGAATACCCCTTTTTTTTTTTCATTGCTATTTGTTTTTTTTTTCTTGTTGTCTTTCAAGTGTCCCTGGTCCATTTCCAAGGACCATAGTTTTTTGACAGGAGAAGGAGTCTCCTATCTCTTCCATGTAGGGAATGGGGGACCCCATGTAGCTCAGGTTCAGTATTGGTAGCAACTTACTTACTGTACCAGGCTTCCCTCAAATGCTCCAAGGTCTTCTCCAACAATGAGGAAAACCTCGGATGCATGGTGGTGCAAGACCATGAGGAAAGAAAAATCGAGTTTAGGGCAACGTCCAGAATCTTGACACTGTTGTCAATGGTATTCTAATAGTGCATGCTAGTACGTTTCATTGCCTAACCAACCCACAATGTTAAGTTTGTAGCCTAGATTATATGAGCTCCACCCAGTTTGTGTTTGCCAAAGAGTTATTCTGGTTTAAACTTCTTGACTCTAGCTCTAGTATAGCCTTGCTAACTAGTGCAGGCTATATTCTTAAATGGTGGTATTTGAATCGCTCTTTTTCTTTTTTCTTTTTTTATCCTTTTATTGGTCCAGAAGCGTATGAAGGGTAGCTTTAGCTTGGTCTTACTTGAGTGCAAGATGTTCTGAGTGGAGCATTCGGCCAACGATGGCCTTTGAACCACTCCCCTTTGATCCTCTCTGTCTTTTGTGCAGAAGCTTACGGGAGCTTATACAGCTCTATCATTGCTTTGTTACATTGCACTAAGGTTGTTCTAAAGGCATGTTTTGAGTACTCATGTATTCACTGAACAAAGGGACTGCGACTCGCTCCTTTGTGCTGAAAAATAGCATTCGGCTAGGTATTTGCCTTAGGCCATTTGGGTGCTACCTTTTGGGCCCATACCCTCCATTACATCCTAAGTTTTTTTCAGACTTTGGTGAGCCCCTTGTAGCCCAGCCCATACAACCCCGGGGCTGCCTTGCGCATATTTGAATGGGTTACAATGTCAGTGAGAGAAGGTCTGATGCATAGCTGTTTTTGTTCACTTATTTTTTGGGACTGTTTTGGGTTTGGTCTTACCTTATACTAATGGCATCTCAAAGTTTGTTGAGCCTCTTCCATTGTTCCTAAGCGTGACCTAAGGATCTGGGTGTCCCCCCTTTGCTTGTCCCTTGCACCCAACAAAAAATAATAAAGAGAAAGTGCTGAAGCAAGCACTGTTGTGTGAGAGAATATTGCTGAAATCTTTCACTTTAGGCCCTACATTTGGTCTCGAACATTCCCCGAATTATTTAACATAGACCTCTAACTAGGGTTAAACTTAACCTTAGTTAATCACTCTTGTTGTAGATTTTTCTAACTAGGGTTAAAATTAACCCCAGTTAATTCCCATACCCTAGGTTAGACTTTAATCTAAAAATCCCGAAAACACTATAAAATGCAAAAATCTAAAAAAATATTGTCTTGCTTGCTCTAATTGGGGTTACTTTAACCCCGGTTAGATTTTAACATTGGTTAACATGCTTAACCCTTGGTAAAAAACCCCATAAAATACCAAAAAAAAATAAAATATAAAAGACCAAAATGACCTTTTTGCTTACTTATTTGCTTTCCTAATTGTGATTAGATCCCCTAATCACAGTTAATCCCTTTCTAACCGCGGTTAGACTTTGCTTTACACTTGACCAACCCGGTCAGTCAAACCCTAGCCTCCGGGCTAGAACTCTTGACCCCCCTTGCACACACACACACCCCTTAGCCTTGGCACGGGCTCACGTGCCAGAACTACGCTCGGTCTGATCTCACCCCTATGTGAGTACGTAGGCAATCCAACTCGGATTCGACCCTAGTCTAGACAACCCCTAGTCTAACTTACTTTGCTTATCTTCTTGATTTAGCATTTCATTAAACACTTAGGCATTTAATTATCATTGAGATTAACTTGGCTTAACTATAGGAAGTAGGTAACCATTTATAAAATGGAGGTCCTGGGGTGCCTAACACCTTCCTCAGGGCTTAATCGAACCACTTACCCTAATCTTTGCTAAACCATTTGCCTTATCCAAATACTTGTTTACCTGGGACCTATCCCTAAGAATGAATAGGTGGCGACTCTTTAGTCCACATTTGCTTTTCATGAGCGGACCGAAAAATCTCGTGCTCACAACTTTGCTTACAAACCCTAATCCCCAAGTCTCGCTTTTATAGCCAAAGGATACCCCAAAACAAAGAGGAAATGAAACCCTACCGAAATAGGAGTTTCCAAATCAAAAAACAGTCTAAAAAACATGTTGGACTGCTCGAGCGGCCACCAACCCCACCCGAGCGGTTTGCTCCAGAGCCAAATATATGTCCTGATGTGAGCTCCGCTTGAACGACCCCGAGTAGCCACCTTTGCCTGAGCGGCCACAAGGCTCCACCCAAGTGGTTCAAGCCAAAACTCACAAATCTCCCTCTTGATAAGAATCCCACAAACATCCTTCGGTGTACCATCTTGCTTTCACCAACAAAAAAATCTAAACTAAATGCAAGGCTCCACCTTGCTGAACTTGGAGTAAGTCTAAGCAACTCTTAGACTTCTCCATCCAAACTTTTTCACCCTATTGCGGAAGATGTGAAATTACCGACTCCACCTGCAAATCATCATCAAAACTAAATGTCATATATTTAGCTGTCTTCATATTTGAATGCAAACCCTGATTGTTTGCCAAAACTCGCACTTCCTTTGTCGGGTTAGAATTAAGAACAGCAGGAGCTTTCTTCGTCTTAGATGCTCTACCAGAAACTACTACCTTGCAACACATACAAATTCCTTCTTCTTCTGCATGTTATCACAATCGAGGTTCCATTTGGAACATTTAACATTCCACCTTGTGCATAGAATCTGCAATCTCGGGATCTAAAGTATTCAAAGAAATTAAATTTTTCTTGAGATCTGGAACATGCCTCACTCCCGCCAATGTCATCACTAAACCATTGTGCATTCTTATTTTGATTATTGATATTCCAAGAACCTTGGAGGGTGTATTATCTCCCATTAAGATCGTGTTGTTTTCAACAATGTTGTAAGTAGTAAACTAGTCCCTATTTGGACATACATGATGAGAACAGCCAGAATCAAGAATTCACGTATCCTTAGACCAACTCTTAGTTGTAGCAATCGAAATGACCATTTGATCACTGTCCAAATCCTTAGAATCTTCATCATCCACATTAGCTGTAGTAGAGGATTTTATTTTCTCTTCTTCCTCACCTTTCTTTATACGGAAATATCAAGCTATATGTTCTTTCTTATAACAGTGATAGGACTCAACATTCTTGAATGATTTGGACCACTTTCTCAGCTCGTTACCATTTGTCTTCCCCTCCACTAGTAAAGTCTGCTTATGACTTTCACTACCTTACGCACTCTTTCTCAACTCATTAGAGAGAAGAGCAGTAGTAACATCTTCGAAGTTAATGTCATCATTTCTGTAGAGCAACATCGTAGTAAGATGCTCAAACGAATGAGGTAGGGAAGTTACAAGGAGTAGGATTTTATCCTCATCATCAAGTTTCACACCAGTGCTCGTTAATTGAGCAACAATCTTATTAAATTCACTAAGATAGTTGAAAATTTCATACATTCTACTAAGTTGAGTTTATACAACCTTTGCTTCAGATATAACCGGTTAGTAGCCGATTTCGTCATGTAAAGGCGCTCTAACTTCAACCAAAGACCTGAAGTCATCTCCTCTTCGAGAATGTTGTATAATACCTCATCTGCTAAGCATTGATGGATCACACTCATTGCCTTCAAATTGAAGTTTTCTCAATCTTCATCCTTCAGATTTTGGGTTTCTTATTATTTCCCTTCAATGCTTTGTGCAAACCTTGTTGGATCAACAAGTCACGAACTTTGATATGTCATAACTCGAAATTTTTACTTCCATCGAATTTCTCTACTTCGAATCTTAAACCCGAAATCTTTGTCGTCTTTCTAAACCAATAGCTCTTATACTAGTTTGTTGTGTGGAAACCCTTTAGGATAGAATCAACGACAGTGGATAAATAATAATAGCAAATAGAAACACACACCATAAAGCAAGATATACGTGGTTTGACCTAAATGTCTACATCCACGGTCAAAGCAATCAAGTAAACTTCACTAATCCAAGAGAAGAATTCAAATAGAAGAGAAGAACCCATAACGAAGATGAAACCCCAAGGAAATCCCACAATGCTCTCTCTCACACATGTTCTCTCAACTCAAACCCTAGCTTATTGAAAACTCTAATACTTTGCCTACAAACCCTAATCCTTAATCCTCACTTTTATATCCAAAGGAGACCCTAAAACAAAGAGGAAACGAAACTCTACCAAAATAAGAGTTTCCAAAACAAAAAAATAGCCTAAAATAACACGTTGGACCGCTTGGGCGGCCACTAGCCCCACCCGAGAGGTATGCTCCAAAGCCAAATACGTTTATTGACGCGAGCTCCGCCCAAGCGGCCATGAAGCTCCACCTGAGTGGTTCAAGCCAAAATTCACAACCACCATATTAGAGATAGTATTAGATCAATAGAGTGGTGTAGTAATAAAGTAGGATTAATTGATACTATCTCTATCTCTTATCTCTACTAATATAAAGAGGATTCCTCTATTCAAAACGTTGATTGATAGTTGTGTTAATTCCAAAAATGGCCTTGACCTCTATCTATCTATTACTCTATTAATGAGAATAATCCCTTCAAAAAACATAGACTAATTTTTTTATTCCCAAATTGCCCTTATCATAATCATGTATATAAGACAAAAATTTCATTAAATGTTTGCTTAATTCTCATACTATGCCTTATTCATCTATAGTTGACGCCTTACTCATCTATAGTTGACTTGAAATTCTCTACGGTACATATTCTTTAACTGTGGTTAAGATTCACCCACCCTAAGTTGACTTACTTGTCCTTGGTTTTTTAAGAAAAAAAATAACTCTTAAGAGTTAGTAAATTTTAACTAAGGCTTAAAAAAATTAATATTTTTCTCTGAAAACTAAGGATAAGTGGGTGAACCATAGGGGTGGATGAACTCTAGGGATAGGTGAATCTTAACCATAGTTAATGGATGTCAAAAGAGAAACATGGATCCCCTGGGGTTCACCCACTTATTCTTGGTTTTTAGAAAAAAAATATAATTTTATTAAACCCTGGTTAAAATTCAATAACTCCTAGGGTTAAATTTTTCTTTCATGTTTTTTTTCCAAAAACCAAGGATATATAGGTGGGTGAACCTTAGGAGTGCATGAATCTTAACCATAGTTAAGGGGTACCAAAAGAGACACAAGGCAACCTCAAGGGCATAATCGCACTCCAATTGTGGTTAAGATTCACCTACCCCTACAGTTCACCCACTTATCCTTGGTTTTTAGAAAAAAATTTTAATTTTTTTAAACTCTGATTAAAATTCAATAACTCCTAGAGTTAAATTATTTTCAATTTTTTTTCATATTTATTTTTCTAAAAACCAAGGATAAGTGGGTGGACTTTAGGAGTGGGTGAATCTTAACCACAATTAAGGAGTGTTAAAAGGGACACATGGTGACCTTAGTGGCATAACCGGACTTCTTGCTCTTTTGGCAAAACACTCTGAAAGAAGAACGTCTCACCAATGCCCCGCCCTCCCCCTTTCTTTGTTATACCCAAAATGCTCCTAAAGCTTTTTGAATCTCAAAATGTCCATACGTCATATTAATTTCTAAACCAACGTATCCTCTAATTTTTTCATAGAGGATATCCAAAATGTTTCTGCAAATATTCCTTAATTTTTTTTTTCCAAATGCCCTCACTAGGTCCCTCTTCCTAGTCTTTCTCTCATTCCCCTCTCTCTCTCACATGGGTGCTGCCCACTAGTGAGAGATAATGACATTTATTGATTCCGTCCATGATTTTTATAATGACAGTCAAACCTAATTTAATCGACGTAATCTTCTCCTGTTGTAACCTGATTTTGGAAAAACCAGTTACCCCCACGTGTCCTTTTTCACACCCATTAACTGTGGTTATGATTCACCTACCCCTAGGGTTCACTCACCTATCTTTGGTTTTTAGAAAAAAAATTAATCCTAAGAGTTGGTTAATTTTAACCATCGTGTAACAAAATTTTCTATTATTTTTTTCTAAAAGCCAAGGCTAGGTGGATGAACCCTAGGGGTTTGTAAATCTTAACCACAGTTAAGAGGTGTCAAAAGGGACATGTGGCCACCTTAGGTGTGTAACCGGTTTTGGCAAAACCGGTTACAGCTGGAGAAGAATACGACTCATTTTAATACCTAATCTCATCTAACGTTATTACACCTCTCTATTCATCTCTTATACTATATCTAGACTCTAATAAAGATGACATATGCAGGGAAGCTACATACAGTTGATACTGTCATACGCTTTCTCCGGAAGGACTCCGCTTTGCTTTAATATATGGTCAAAATAAAGTCTTCTTCACCAAACCTAATTAGGAATTCGGGTCAAATATAAAACAAGAAAAATAGAAAGAGACAACACTAATCATACACGTATGTATTGTCTGGTGACTCTCATGTCTTCTCACTTCTAGTCTGCGTTGTTGTAATGAAACGAACGGCAGTTCACACTAGCAAGGAAGAGAGGAGGAGCCAAAGGAACCGTATTTGTATTTTGACCTAGATCTAAATGGGAATACCCAGCATGCAAAGAATTTTAAAAAAAAAATTTAATTAATTAAATTAAATTAATCTGAATTTTCAATACCCTTCTACTTTTGTTTAATTTCATATAATTCCTTGAATCACATCCTTTAAAAGGAAATGTTTTACTTGAGGAATGAAAATTCTTGGAGTCAAATCCTCTACGGCAAATCTGGTTATCACCCTTAGAGATCGCTATGTGTCTCCTTTGACACTCTTTAACTATGGGTAAGATTCACCCACCCCTAGGGTTCACCCACCCATCCTTGGTTTTTTTTTTAAAATTAAGAACCTAGTTTTAGAGTTTTTTTAATATTAAAAACAGTTTTTAAATTTTAAAAAAAAGAATTAATATTTTTTTTTAAAAAAACCAAGGATTGGTGGTGAACCCTAGGGGTGGGTGAACCTTACCCATGGTTAAGGGGTGTCAAAGAAGACATGTGGTGACCTCTAAGGGTGTTAACCGGATTTGCCAAATCCGTAGATGATTTTACTCTAAATTCTTTTACTACTACTGGATAAGGTTAAACAAATAAAGGACACTTGGCATTCTAAGATTTTTGATACTCTATTGTGAATCTTTCTCGGAACGATCTGGAGTGGCCCTATGACTATACAATCTCAGTAGCATTTTCTCATTTATGTAGGTTACAATATGTATACAACTTTTAGTGGGGCCAACGTTCTAAGTGTTTGACACTTTCCCCTAACAATCCCATGTCTGCAGAAACCAACTAATACATGTACAATCCCATGTCTGCAGTAACCAACTAATACATGTACGTTGTACGCTTTCTTCGTGTGAGGGACTTCTTAACCTTGATTTCTATGGTCAAGTCTTCTAAATTAGAACTAAGGAATTCAGGTCACGGGAAGCAAAAGAAAAAGGAGGAGACAACGCTAATCATACACGTTTGGATTGCATGGTGACTCTTTCACGTCTTCTCAATTCTAGTCAACCTTATTATAATGAAACTACCCGTAGTTCACACTAACAGGGAAGAGAGGAGGAGCCAAAAGGAACCGTGTTTAGACCTTGGAACTCGATCTAAATGGGAACAAGTAACAATGAGATTCAAACAAAACGAATTAATTTATCTTTTGTGACTCATTTTGACCTTCCAATTCAAACCGAATTCTAGCATATCACGTAACTAGGTTTTCTTAGAATGTCATTACAAAATCTCCTTCCAAGTCTCTTCAAGTCACTATTATACAACTTCTCAGAAATATCAAATTTCTTTCAAGAAAAATATTTAAAGTTTAAAATTTTGTTTTTATTACGATATTTTAAAATTTTTGTAAGGAATATAATTTTTGTTATCTCCTAAATATCGCGAGAGTTAACCGAGATTTTAAAAATATGATGAGAAATACACAATATTGTTAGTTTTATGAATTTTTAACTTGATAATATTTTTTACTATTTTATTATTTTTAATATATTTCTTTAATCATTACTGTGATTTAGACGAGAAATACCTGAAAAATATTCAAATTAGTAAGAGTGATTTAGGATTTACTCAGGTTGGAACAAAGTAAAAATACTCTAACTTGGCCTCTCCAACTCGTCATGTGTCACCTTAATTTTTTTTAATTGTGGTTAAGATTTATTAACCTTAAGATTGAAAATTTTAACCCTAAAAATTACTTGAAAAAATCTAACTATAAGAGTTCAAACTTCTTAATCAAAGTTAAAGGGTAATAGAGGCAAGGTCATAGTATTTTTACTCTAACCTCCCGCCTAGCCTCTCTAACTCATTACGTGTCTTTTTTAATTCTCATTTATTTGTGATTAAGATTCACTATGAAAATAATGTGAGGTCGGGAACCTCGGATAGGGTGACATAATCTTAAGTGACCTTGGGTCATAGTTATTATATACCGTGTTATCTTACTGTAGCATGCAAATTGAACTGTTTATCATATCATTATTAATGCGTGTTACTATGTGAAAAATAGTTTAGATGGACTGTGGTTTTATTGGACTTCACAGCTCACTAACATTTCATGTCAGCAGATCTCAGAGCTACTGATCAGTAGGTGATGGATCTGTAGATTTGTGGATATTGTACAAACTATACCCGACGCAATAATGACACTACCTTTTGTAGATAAACTCAATATAATTAATTCATGTATATGATTTGTAATGATGACTATTGTGATGATAGATGTTTATTGTTTTTTGGAAGCATCTGATAAATGCTTTAAATTTTTCGTATTTTTACGGATGAAGTCTTCCGTTTGCGTACCGTTTGCGTATTTATGAAGAACATACACGCGTCTCGAAACTAGATTTCCTAGGTGTGGATTCGGGGCATCACAGTTGGTAGTTGAAAAAAATTAACCTTGATAGCAATTCCTGCTATTGGTAAACAGCAAGGCTGTTCGTTTGGTATACTTCAAATTCTCTAAAGTTAAACCAACCCTTTGAAGTGGTTATGCCTTGAGGTCGTCACGTGTCCCTATTAAAATCTCTTAATATTGATTAAGATTCATACACCCTTAGGTTCACTCATCTATCTTTAGTATTTTTGTAATCCTGCAAGTTAGATAATTTTAACTAAGGTTAAAAAAATTAATATTTTTTATTACTAAAAACCAAAGATAAATGGATGAGCCAAAGTGTAACACAGTTAAGGCCTAAGGGAGGGTGTCAATCGAAACACGTGGAGACCTTAGTAGCATAACCGTACTTCAAGGTCTAACTTGAGAGAATTTGAAGTAGTTGGGATTAGATTCTGTTCTCAAAAACAGACAGAACTGGATTCATCCGACGTGGCGGTAAACGCTCAACAGAATTGAGACCATATTACTCTCTTTCCTTTATGGTGGCAAATCCTCTCTAGTTATAACCGGATCATCCCCGTTTCTTCCTCTGTAAACCCAACTGTCCAAACGCGTCCTCATGAAGAAGCTCCGAAATTGTCCTTCTCGTTACTTCTCCCCTAAAATACCAAGGTATCTCTCTTCAACAACCTCACACCTGAAATCCAATTCCATCCAAACCAGGAGAGACAGGTCGATCACCACCATGTGGCTCTCTGATTTTGGGAACCGCGTCGGGAACGGTCTGAAACGCTCTCTTGCCTCTGATTCCAGGAAGATCAACCGCCATGGATTTCGGCATGATAAACCTCCCATCCTCGGGATTCTTGCCTTCGAAACTGCCAAAACCATGTCCCGTCTTGTTTCTCTCTACAAATCCCTCTCCGACGAAGAGATCTTCAAGCTCAGAAAGGAGATCATGAGATCCGAAGGCGTCGCTTATTTGAATTCCAAAGACGAAGGATTTCTTCTCGACCTTGCCTGCGCGGAGAGAATCGAAGATCTCGATCTCGCAGCGGTAACCGTTGATCGGTTAGGGAAGAAGTGTTCCGACTTCGGATTGACAATTTTTCATCAAGTCTACGCCGATCTGAAGCTTGGATCCATCGATTTAGGAAAATTAGAATTCGCGACGAAGGAGGTAGAGAAGATCATCGAGAAGATGGAGAAATTCATCTCTGCAACATCGAATCTGTATTTGGGATTAGAAGCTCTGCTCGAGATGGAAGTATCAGAAAGGAAATTGAAGCAATGGCAGAAGAACAGTCGTCCGATACAATCACAGAAAGCGAACTCCGATATGTTCGATCAGAAACTCGCGTGGCAGAGACAACAGGTTCAACACTTCAGAGACGTATCGCTTTGGAATCAGACCTTTGATAAGAGCGTCGACCTCATGGCTCGTCTTGTTTGTATCGTTTACGCTCGAATCTGTGTCGTTTTTGGACCCTACATTTCGGTCCTACCTCGCGTTTCGTCCCGAAACGCCAAATTTCATACCCAACACATGCAAGTTCACCATCACAGTTGTCCCCTTCTCGAAAAAACAGTAAAGGACGTCCTAATCATCTCAAAATCGGGTCCCATTCCGAATTCTTCCAAACCGGGTTTAATCCGGTTCTGGAGCCGGGACTTGAATCCCACACTTCCGGCAGGTATCGGTTTCGGAGTTGGTTTCGGTATCGGGATTAAGGAAAATCAATCATTCTGCTGCTGTGAAGTTGGAAAGAGGAAAAGATTATCGCAAGCAGCGTCACCAAACACGGTCGGAGGTTCAGGACTCACGTTACGATACGCGAACGTGATAATTCTGGCGGAGAGGTATCTGAAATCGGCGTGTCCGATCGGGGAGGACGCGCGGGAAGATCTGTTTCAGATGTTACCGGCGAGTCTAAAGAAGTTGGTGAGGTCGAAGTTGAGGAACAATTGGAGGAAGGAGGAGGACGTGTCAGGGGTGTGGAACGATGAGTCGCTGGCAGAAGGGTGGAGGGACGCGTTGAAGGGGATACTGGAGTGGCTTGCACCCATGGCGCACGATAGTGTGAGATGGCAGACCGAGAGGAGTCTTGAGAAGCAGAAATTCGATGCGAAGCCGATGGTGTTGTTGTTGCAGACTTTGCATTTCTCGGACAGAGAGAAGACGGAGGCAGCGATCGCGGAGGTCTTGGTGGGGTTGAGCTGTATATTACGGTACCAAAATCGCCGTTCGTGTGATGGTGATAGGAATAGATAATGGGCTTTTCTGGACCGTTTGATTGGATTCTAGATGAAAGAGATGTTACAATAGTTTCGCTGTCTCATCTCGTGTATATACGATGTAGTCCTGGTGTCTCGCGAGGTACGAAATTAAGTTATAAATCTGCTGTAATTCTCAAAATATTAAGTTAAAACCCTTTGGATTAGGGAATATTTAACGGCCCTTATCAGTCAAGTGGGGTCATAAATATTTCTTTATAAAATTTCCATAATATTCCTAATTAAGAGAGTGATTAATTTGGTATCCCTACCAACTGCAAAACAAGGCAAGTTCTACGTACTCCAGTATTCGATACAACTGCCATTATCTAACCATGGTTTAAGGGGGGAGATCTCTCATTTCTTGGTTCATCCCTTCAAGTAGTCTCTTCCTTGGCTCAGATTCAAAGAAAAAGGTTAGGTCCTCTCAATCTATACGGAGGACGAACTTTACAAGTCAGGATTACTAGTTTTATTCACTGTAGAGTCTGTACTGGAGGGCAGAGGTCTGTGTTGATTAAGATAAGTATGTATGTTTCTATTGTGAAGCAAAGTTCTTCAATTTTTTTTAAAAAAGATTTCTAATAATACTTTAAATTTTGCTTATTAAACACAAATTATTCACGATGTAATTAGAAAAGTTTTTTTTTTTAATAATTGTGTAATATATTTAGTGTGTTTTTTTATAATTTTAATAATTAATAATCTTATTTTATGTATTTTTATATCATTAATATATTTTTGGTGGATTTTCAAAATTTTAGAGTTTTGTCAATTTTTTTCTGGACTAATAATTCTCAAACCCAACCCAGGTAACTATGTCGTCAAGTTGTGAAATTAAAACTCAATATTCAGGTCCTTTTTTTTTGGTTAAAAAGTAATCATGTCCTTAATTGCTTGGAGTAGTGTGGTTTGCCATTAGAGTTTAGAATTTTTTTTGTGAGTTTGGATAAGTTTAATCTCTTCTTGTAGATTGGTCACTTAAATAGAATGGATGACATGTGTGGAGTAATTTAAATTTTAGTATGATCTTTTGTAGAATTAAGCAAAGGGATGATTGTCCTCAAAAATAAATAAGCAAATGTACGTTGTTTAAGGGCTAAAAAGGTCTACTAGAGTTCTGGCCTGGGAAGATGTGTTTTTTTTTTGTTGAAGTGCAACGAAATGAGCAAGCACATTCTAGGGAAGCACATTCTAGGGAAGCAAATTGTGTTCTTCTTGAGTGTTTAAAGGTTATGATCAAAGTATTTGTACGGATTTAACAACTGTAAATAGCCACGGAAGAGATCTGACCTTCAAATAACCAGGTCATTGGAAAAAATACAAGACGATTTGATTCCACACTCTAGCTAGTGCTTTGAAAGTAATGGTGATCAGTGGTGCACTGGGAGGTGTGATAATTCATAATAGCTTGCTCCGAACACCTTGTGAACCGCTGCGAAATGGTCCGCCGCAGCTTGGTCGTAACTGAAGTACGGAGCAAACATACATCCACTGGTGCACTTTCTCTTCCGGGACTTCCATGCTCCACATGATGTTCCAAGCCCCGTCATTGTCCCCAATTTTTATAAGGCTTATCTACTTTACTGGCTTTTTACTTGTTTTGCAACTTGACTTTGAAAGATTAGGAACAAGAACACATGAGATTTATCTTTATAACCATGATTTGCAAGACTGTCGCCTTAATGCACTGGGAATCCACCCTGCCCTCCCTCCCCAACCAGGGAGTATGCTACTTGCCATCTGGGCAGATAGGCATTGGCTGTGACCTTGTTCATTGACAAAATAAGTAACTTTTCCTAAATTATGCGTAAATGGGCTTTTTTCCTTGAGATTCCTTACAAATTACATTCAACACTATGTGATGGAAAGCCTACTCATTACTATTATTGTAATTGCGCACTCAAAATGAGTTGCTCGAAATTACTGCATTCAATACATTCAACTACCTAAAAAATGTAATTTTTTCACAAAACATCTCATGCCAAACATGGATCTATATATATATTTTTTTGGGTTGATGGTAACAACGCCACAAGGCGAAGCTACGGTCAGTAGAAGGAAGACCACTCACACACCACACACACGCGCGCGCACACACAGACCACAAACACCCTCAACCCAGATAAGCTTCACCCAAACACTCCTCAAAACGGGTAGTGTTCGGGTGAAGCTTATATAGGTTGAGGGTGTTTGTGGTCTGTGTGTGCACGCGCATCAGTGTGTGTGTGGTGTGTGTGAGTGGTCATTCTACTGACCGTAGCTTTGCCTTGTGGTGTTGTTACCATTAACCAAAAAAAAAATATATATAGATCAATGTTTGGCATGAGATGTTTTGTGAAAAAATTACTTTTTTTTGGGTAGTTGAATGCAATTAGGTTGCAAACCCAGTTAGCAATGGTTAGTGAGTAAGTAAATGCATGCCCAACTTATAAGTTGGCTAAATATATTGAGCCTATCAACAGCCACACGTGGTCTGGGAGAAAGGAACCTAAACAGCCAACATGGAAGCACATACTCCCTTCAAACTCACTTAGGAGCAACAATTGGCACTGCTACCCTAAGTTAAGAAGACAGTTTTAAAAAGAGGAATTTATGATTTATATTTCTCTTATAAAGTAGGAAATGAAAGACTCGTACAAGAAAAAATAATAACACATGTCCTCTGCACGATGAGAGCTTGGCTGATCTGTTTGACACACACTAAATTGAGATTGAAGCATGGCCAGTTGTGATGGAATTCAAGGAGAGTTCAATCACACTAATTGGCCAATGGCCTCAGATTCTCTCTGGTGAAGCTAGAAAGGCTCCTCTCAAGCAACCACAAAATAGGAGACAAGTGGTTGGAGAAGTCATTTCATGGGCCCCAGGATTTTGATTTCTCCACATATTATTTGACACATGATGATAAAAGGGATATCAAGTAGGGAGAAGTCAAAATCATGGGGAGAAAATGGAATGACTTCTCCCTTTTTTAACGACATGTCCCTTATTTTGTGGTTGCCCGAGACCACTTTTCTGGCTTCGCCAAAGACAATCCGAGTCCTTGGCCAACACATGTCCCTTTCAATCCTTATTAACCGTAATTAAGATTCACCAACCTGGAGGTTCAATAATATAACTTTAGTTTTTAAAAAGAAATATTAAAAATATATTAACCCTAAGAATTACAAATTCGTAACTAAAATTAAATATATTTTTTTATAACAATCAAGTAGGTTATATTGTTGAACCGTAAGGGTTAGGGTTAGTAAATTTTAATTACAGTTAATAGGGGATAAAAGGGACACGTGTTTGGGTGCGATTGAATTCTCCTTAAATTAATCGCAATTGGCTGTGATTGATCTCCACTAAATTTGGGTGCCCTCGGTGTTTTTTTGTTTTTAAAACTTTACCCCTCTTTAGTTTTTTTTTTGTTTTTGGGTACGGTCGGTGGTGTTAGTATCTAAATTCTAAAGTTAGATACTTAGTAGCATCCTTCTTTCGCATAAGCTTTTAACGGAGGATTGACTCGAGCGTGCAGATGTGGACACGTGTTTCTTACGCGTATAAACGGATGCAAACCTATTTATATTCCACTCTTTATTCTCAATTTCTGGTCCGCGCCTCTTCTCCCTCTCTTCAGCCCTTCTCTTCTCCTCTCTGCTAGGAGTCAAGAACCTAAACCCTAGACGCCTCTGTGGAAATTCCATTCGATGCTTTTTCCCTCCAATCTCTTCAAATTCATCTCTCCAACAACTCTCTTCAACAATCCTGAGATCATAATCTTCGCATCTTTGCCGTCCAAAATCGGCCAGAGCTTCTGATAATTAGAAATGGCGACGCAGTCAACAAGCTCTGTTTACATCAACGTTATCGAAGACGTCATTGACAAGGTTCGAGAAGAGTTCATCAACAACGGTGGCCCTGGAGAGGGTGTTTTGAGCGAGCTTCAAGAAGTAATTTGTTTTCTTGCTCTTCTTGAAAATCGCTTATCCTCGAATTGATCTTGAGTTTTATCTGAAGTTTTTGATTTAGAAATCATGATCAATAAAGACTTGTACAAAAGAAATTTTTTTTTTTTTTTTTTGAGTCGTTTAGTTCTAGGGTTTTGTGATTCCCTTTTTGGGAAGTTTATGAGCTTCAGACATTATTGTGGCCTTTCTTCATTTGATGTATTTGATCTTCTTGTTTTTATTGAACTGTCCAGCTCTGGGAATTGAAAATGATGCAATGTGGTGTTGTATCCGGTCCAATAGAGAGGTCGTCTCTACCACGGCCATCTGGTGGTCCCATCACCCCTGTTCATGATCTTAATGTACCATATGAAGGAACAGACGAGTATGAAACTCCAACGGCTGATTTACTCTTTCCGCCAGTAATCTTCATCCTCTTTCTGTTGGTGTAAAATTTGAAATTATTTCTATGTTTAAAAATTTTGGATTGTTGATATGAGTTTTCAAATACAGACACCTTTACAGACTCCGATTCAGACACCCTTACCAGGGACGACACCCTTACCAGGTACAACGGACCATTCGATGTATAGCACTCCTACTGGACCCAATGACTTTCCTACAGTACATGATACTGGGGGTGTCACTGAGATGAAAACTGGAAGACCTGGACCTGGTCCATACATGGTAAATCCCACGCAATTGCCTTCATTTTTGCTCTGTAAAATTTCTTGCACCAATTCCGATCCATCTCTGTTCAATTCTCTGGAAGTGTCTGCAAGCATTCCTGTGTATAAAATGGCTTTTGCATTTGAAATATTAGCATCTTGCAGATCTGTTAGTGGCTAAATTCTGGTCTATGAGTCGTAGATTTCTGTGATCACTCGGTTATTAAGCAAGTGATTTTTTTTCATTTGTTGTTTGTTGCAGCAACCACCTTCCCCTTGGATGAGTCAAAGACCTCTTGGTGTTGATGTTAATGTTGGTAAGTGAAAATGGCAATGGAAAAATAAAGCATACCTTTCTGTCATTACCTACAATGGTTCTGTAGCACTTAATGTTTGTGTATTGTAGCTTATGTTGAGGGGCGGGATGAGGTGGATAGAGGAACTTCTCATCAACCTATGACACAGGTAATCCTTGTCGTTATATGTCACGCCCCGAAATCTAGAGTCCATGATCTGATTTCTAATTAATGATCCTTGCCCGTCTTGAACTCCGAGACTTTGGAACATGAGAAAAAAGAAAGAAAAGAAAGGTCTAAGGTTTATTAAATAGTAACACAATATAAAAATATCAAATCCAATTTATTTATCATTAGATTTTTAAGCTTTAGGTTCCTCACAAATGTACCTCTTGGTATTCAAAGATTTAATTCTAACAGGATACAACTCCAATGCTGATGAATTTTAGATTCTTAGAAAGTTTGACTCAATGAGCTTTAAATTTCAAATATAATCTGATTAATAATCAATAGTAGTTTACTCATAAAAGATTGACTTCAAACCAACTCCTTGCAGCAGAAAAATTCTGGCAGACTCGACATCTTACACGAAATATTTCACGATAAATCAAATACAAGTCAAAACGACTTGAAACTAATTGGTCTTGAAATATAACCGCTCGTTCTTGTTTTTAAAAAAATTAAATCGGTAAAATTATTTATAGATCAAGGTGGACAATAAAATATCACATTTAGAAAGACATTTAAGAAAAATATTAAATGGCATTAGTTTTGTCTAAACTTTAACAGGATAGTTCCTCCACCTGTCTAGGATTTACTCACAAAATTTCAAAATTTTCTGAGTAGGGAAGAATATTAGATAAATATTCTCTTATAACTGACCGAGAAATTTCATAATATTACTATGACAAGAAAATCCGAATTAGAATATTTTCACATTAAATCTGATCCTATTGCATCCATACTTCAACTAATCTTCTTATAAAGTCAAATTACAATCTTTAAATTAAATCCACACATTCCAATTATCAATATCAAGTCAAAACAATTATTCCAATTCTTCTCATACATTTAAATGAATAAGAGAAACTAAACTAAATCTTTAAATATAAAGTCTTCTGGGGTGTTTGGATTGGATTTTTTTGGCCAAAAATCAATTCTGGTAAAATTGATTGTGTAGAAATTAATGGTCAAATAATCTTTTTTTTCAAATAATAGTGTTCGGAGAATATGTAGGTGAGTCTCAACTTCGTATTCTCTGAACACTATTATTTGAAAAAATGATTATTTGATCAAGAATTTCTACGCAATAATTTTATCAAAATTGATTTTTGGCCAAAAAATTCCAATCCAAACGCCACCTTCATCTTCATCCTGCCCTCTAGCTGCTCAATTCTTTGGACCTACAACCTTTGATAATAGAAGTAGGGGTGGGCTCAATGCTCAATAGAATTCAATTTCTATATTATCCTATCATGATCATTCGTAAAGAAAGAGACATTATAATAATTGAACAAGAAGATATCTAATAACTACATTTTCCTTTCTCGATTTCAACCTGAAAGCAATACATAACTAAAATAAAAGAAACTTTAATGATATAATGTATGACCTCAATTACACATGGATGTGATGACATGAGAATGAAATGGTATGTACATGCAATGATATATTCAAATGATGCCTGGTTTTCACACCAGCCTGGATTTTATCCTTAGTTCGGTCCAACTGCAAATCCGAAGCAAGGGATCTTCTCTGGAGGCTTTAGGTCTTTCACCCAATGACCCATGGTCTTGACTTGTTCTTTTGGGGCTCTCAACCAAGGACCACAACCCTTCAGTAATGCACGAAGCAACATCTATATCATGCCTCATAAATTTTAACATTATTATGCTCGCAACATATCTCAACTATAACTTATCTCAGACAAAATTCTCATCACAAGACTAGCCAGTCACAAATAACATTTTAGATCATCAAATATAAATTCATTAAAAGCTGACTATCATCACCATTTTCAGGTTCCAACTAAATTCCTTAAATGATATTCAATTAAATGAGAAACATTAAAATTTCATAAATAGTATTTCAAATTGGTAATAAATAAAAAATTGGTAATTAAAATAAATTTAATTTTTTTGACATAATTTAAACTCATACGTGACATGCTAATTTATCAATACTAATAATTAAGCTTAAATATATATTACATATATGTAACTAATGTATCAATTACAAATCACATTTGATTTAATTTTAAATAAAAATTCAAGTCTCCGAAAATAAAAATTTAAGGGTTTTCAACTTAAGAATTTTTGGTACATATATTCAACCTCAAAAAATAAAAATTTATTTGGTTTTCTAAACCCTATAATATTTCAAAAATTATTTAATCATACAATTAATTAAAATCATATTACAAATTATTAAATAATGTGCTTTCCAAAACCGTCAATTCAAACCAATCATATGATAATTTGGCTAAGGTTTATTAAACCTTACAATTTTCGGGAATCATCCATTCGAATAATTTATCAAAATTTTATACAAATAATTCATTATAAAAGAAATCTAATAAGATAAAATAGAAGAGAAACCTACCTAAGTATTTTGTTAATTTTTCTCGATTATCGTTTCCCTCTCGGAGACTTTCAACTCGATTTCTTCACCCGCTTTTTCGGGCTTGATCTATACCTAGAGAGTATTATTAGTCAAAATTTAGTGCACAAAAAAGGGAATAAATGGATAAAATAAGTGGAAGTGATGGGGGATCATAGTGAAGAAAACCTAGAAGAAGAATAAGAAAAATCCTAGAAAATTCTTACCCCTTTTTTCTCTTTTTCCATCTCTACAAGTTTCTCTCTCTCTCTCTCTCTCTTGTTTAGTTGTTTTGAATTTTCAAAGTGATTTAAATTTATTCAAAAGAGAACCTAATCTAAACTAACCTAATCTAAATAAATCTCACATTTGTTTGGGTTAGGGTATTATATTATATAACATTGATTTGCATATATAAACAATTGTTTGCAGGAGGTTCGGGGTTTATTGGAAGCTCATGAAACAAGAGTTTTGTATGTTTTTATGTATATACACACGCGTGCACACATTTAATAGTGATGGGGTTTACTCAGACCCCTATTCTTTTGTTGATGAACGATAAAGGCATACCCATTCATTGGATATGGAAATACTATCCTATCATTTTGACAATTATAACAAAGTGTTATCATTGAAGTTCATTACCAGTTTTAATGTTGGAGAAAAATCTAGGATTTCTTCATGGTGTCCTCTGGAAAGCGAAAACGTGAGGATTTTGCTCCGCATTTTCATAATGGTGGTTATATACCACAGAAAGATGGTGCTGGAGATGCAATGCCCGAATTTGATAAAGTAGAGGTACTTCTTTCACTCCCTATGTTAATATTATCTACTGCCTTCATTTTGATAGTTAGAAAGTTCTCTTTGCTGACTAATTTCATCGTTGTAATTGGGTGCATTAGTCTGGTGCTGCATGAATGTTGCACATTAATGATAACTAAACAAAAGAACATTGTGTGCTGTGCACTATAGTCAAAGTGTTGTCCAGCCGGGAACCCCTAGCACTTGCATTGGGGTGTAGGTAGGTGCTCGTTAATAAGTGGTCAAGTAGTGTGACAAGGTATCATTGCTTGGGGGGTTGCTAGTGATGAGGTTTCCGAAAGTCCACATAAAGTTAGACTTTATATGGAAAAAGTAATAAATAAAATAAAACTGATTTTACTTAATATATGGGGGAATAAAAGGTTTTCTTGATGGAAAGAAAAAATGTCATGGTTTTTATCAAACTTCGTCTAATTTTTTTTCATTTGGCTTTCTCTTTCTCAAAGGAGGATCCGAGGTAAATCAAAATGGTATCTAGTTCTTGAAAGAAGGCTGACTACGTGGAAATTCACATTCCTTTCTAAGGACGAAAGCTAATTCTCATTAAAATCGCTTTGGCGTGCATTCCTACTTATTACCCATTTCTCTAGACGAAATGACGAATCCATTATCATTTGCTAAATCCCTAGAGAGGCTCTTCAAAGAGCTTCCTTTGGAATGACCCTGAAGATGCCAAGAAGTTCCATTGGTGAAGTGGGAAAAGGTTTGTCGCCCCATTAGTAAGGGAGGTTTGGCATGAGGTCTTTGATTGAGATGAATGTTGTTATTCTTGGTAAGTGGCTTTGGTTGTCATTGAGAAGAGAGGTTGCTTTCAAAGGTAGGTAATAATGGTTAAATATGGGATTGAATCTAAATGGGGTTTGAAGGTAGTCAAACCCCATTTAGAGTACCCTCTGGAGGGTGGAAGTCATGTCTCCTATCAAAAGGGGGCAAGCTGACCCTATTTAAGAGTACTCTCTGGAGCCTCCCTTTCTTATTATCTGTCATCCCTATCCCTCCCTCTGTCCATTGCTCGAGTCCTTGAGTGCCTCCAACGTAACTTTCTATGGCAAGAGAGAGGTGAGAAGCGAAAATACCATCTGGTAGCTTGGGACAAATATGCAAACTGTTAGAGGAGGGGGGCCTTAACCTAGTTCCACTAACTGCGGTCAATAGGGCTCTCCTGGGTAAGTGTTTTAGCAAGGAGCAGAAGAGTTTTTGGCGGAAAGTGATTGTGGCTAGACATGGATTTGAATCCCATTGGTCGCCCAAGGCTGTTAGGGGCTCCCACGGGGTGGGTCTTTGGAAGGGTATTATGGGTGTCCTCAAGTTCCTAGCTCCTTTCATTAGGTTCAAGTTGGGCAATGGGGCTGATATCCAATTCTGGAATGATGTCTGGAGTGGTCAATCGCGGCTTAAGAAGGACTTCGGGTCCATTTTTCCCTTGGCTATCAACAAAGGGGTGTCTATTGCCGAGTGTGTCGAGCGGGTGGGTAGTGATATTAATTGGTGTCCTAGGCTACAGTGGGATTTGAATGATTGGAAAATTGAGGACCTGCAGCGTCTTTTGACTAGGCTGAGTTCTTCCGTTCCATCATCTCAGATTAGGGATTGTCGGATATGGAGCCGTAGCAACAGCGGTCGATTTTTAGTACGGTCACTCATGCAGTCCTTTGACCCTATACTTTTGCGCCCATTTCCTCATAAGGTTGTGTGGGCTAACCAGGTTCCCACGAAGGTATCTTTCTTTCTTTAGTCTACTGCTCTAAATAAAAGTCTTACTTCAGACCCCTTGAAGAGGAGAGGGTGGAGCTTAGACAACCGATGTTATTTGTGCTTGAATGCGGAAGAGACTGTGAATCACTTGCTCTTGCACTGTTCGATTGCTTTTGGGATCTGGGCTTGGTTCTTGTATCAGATGAGTGTGAAGTGGGTCTTCCCATTCTCCTTTCTGAGCTTCTTATCTGGATGACACTTGATGATTATGGTGGGTGCTGAGGAATCCATTAGGCCATGCTGCCCCGTACCATTTCTTGGGCTATATGGAAGGAGAGTAATGACCATGTTTTTGACAATTCCTCTTCTTCTCTCCAGCGGATAATGGTGCGGGTGAGGCAATCGATTGTGGATTGGAGTCCCACAAGTTCATTATGTCAAGAAGTGAGGGATGCTCTTCTAGTTTGAGGAGGCAGAAGTATTTGTTTATCATTTGATCATTTCTTACTCTGTTTGTATCCTTCAGTTTACATATCCGTAAACTCCTTTTATTATCTTAATATATTCGTCTTACCAATTAAAAAAAAAGGTAGTTAAAAGCTTTTATGGGGTTAGTTTATAGAAGACAATTCTGAAAGGGAAAGAGGAGTTAAATAAATCCGTCAATTACTGCCGTGACCCAAAATACCCCCTAAGAGTTAGAGATACTTCAGTTCGTGATGTGCCATATCAAATCATCCATCCCGTGAGAACACATAAGGCATGCACATAACGGAAGCAAAATTTCTAATAATATAAACCTATAATTTGTATTCCAAGTTTGAACCAACAGATTCAAACAAGTATAAGTGGACATTCCCCACTTTCAAAACACTTACAACCCTCTCCTCACAACTCTCAACAGTAGTCAAGATAGGGCCCTATCGAGGGCCCTCTCCTCTTGAGGTTGCAACGGAACAAACTCCCCTTCCTTATACTCCTCCTCAACCCTGGGGCTGGATTGCAAATATCGAACGGACCTGCAGAGGATAACAGTTCGGCTGAGCATGAAATACTCAGCATATACAAGCTACTAGCTAACAATGTTGTCAAACATTAACATGCACACAGTTCATTGAAAACATAAAGCGTAGAGAGGAAACCATACTTTGAAACATATCTTAAAACATGAATAATATTCCAAAAACCCTTGCCTTATGAGCATTCTTGTGAAATCAAAACTTTTCTTATGAGGTCTTGCGAGAATCAAAATTCTTATGAGTGCTTATGAGTTCTTATGAGTCGTGTGAGCCAGTATGATCTGTAGAGACTTATGAGATCCTTATGAGAACATTGAGATCCTTGTGGGACTTAAGAGTCTTATGAGACAATGATCCTTGTGAGCTTTTGAAACCGATCTTAGAGCTACCAATCCAATGTTTGGCTCTATCAATGCATATGAGCTTGTGAGCTTTGAATACTTATGAAACTTTACTTATGAGTCTGAATTCATTTCTTATGAGAAAACTTCGATCATGCAAGCCATAGCCATAGGGTGCATAGGGTGCTTGTGGGCATCATAGTATATTAATATTTAGAATACTTGTAAACATGGAAACATACCCATAGAATTTCATTCATAGAGATACTTAGGTCTTATGAATTAGAAACCATCAATACATGCTTTTTTATCAAACTTTTCATAGAGAAATCATAACAAGAGTAGGTAGTAGAAAGTATCTACCTTTCACAACCGGTTCCCTACGGTTTAGAGCTTGAGAAAACGTCGTGGAAGCAAGATCCAAGCTTGAGAAAGCTTGACTAAAGCAATTGTCAAGAGATGTTTGAATGATTAGGAGTTGGATGAATTTCTCATCTAAATGCAGTGTCTTTCTCTGATGAAGTGCCCTAGTGTCAGCGACAAAAGAATTTGGACAATTTAATCCAAGGGCTGATTCATTGTGAGGTCATTCTACCGTTCTCTGGATGCCTTTCTTTCTTCTTCGCTTCACTGACTTGTTTGGAATCTTGACATTTCTTCTAAGATTGCTTTCTTCCTCTGGACAACTTCCCTGGATAATATTCTCATGCTAGGTCATCTAAAGAGTAGGGGATGGAGACTATCCAACATATAATTTTTTTATCGGTAAATAAGATGTATATATATCTATAATAAAGAGAGAGAGAGCCTTACACCATGAAGTTCACCAATAGTGAAGCACGAGATTAGATCAAAAAGAAAGCAAAAAACAGCATATACAATAATGGGACTATGAGACAAAAGTGGTCCCCCAAGGGTGTCCACCATAGCCCTGAACAGAGCCCCAAGTTGCCATAAGAAATCTAACCATCCTGTATACGGGGTATGGTCAAGGTTGTGTCCTCAAACACCCTCCTATCTTTTTCCTGCCATAGGACCCAAGCTACTGCCCTTGAAAGAAAAGGCCAAACTACTCCCACAGGATCCAAAAGAGATATTGTAAGCCAACAAGATAAGAAGCTGCGCAAGGATCTGAGAAAGGTTTAATGGATGTGAAGATGAGATAGGAAATATGACCAAACCTCTTTCGCTACCGGGTAATGCAATAATAAGTGATCAACATACTCCTCTGTTGAAAGGCACATGAAACACCTGTTAGCCAGACACCATCCTCTATGCATGAGATGATTGCAAGTTAGGATTTTACCTAAAATTGTTGTCCAAATGAAAAAAGATACCTTGGAAGGCATCGACAGGAACCATACAGTCTGATGAGGAAAAGGTAGTATAGACCCAAAATTCAAGGTATGCAAAAAGGATCTCACTGAGAACTGCCCCATGTTGTCTGGGGACCAGACTTGACTATCCCTGATGAGAGGGAAGGGAGTAACCTGTTGGAGGATAGATAATAACCCTAGAAGATTCTGAACCTCCCAATCGAATAAGTTTCTCCTCAGTTTGGGAGTCCAAAGTGATGCCCCATCCAGTCACTCTAAATACTCAGTTACCGAGACCTCCTTGTTTGATGCAAGGAGATATAGATGACTAAAAGTCTGCCTAAGAGTGGATTGACCACACTACTAATCATTCCAAAAACTGATATGTGCCCATTACCCACCTTAAGGTGGGTATTATTTGAAAACTCGTCCCAACCTTGCATCACCACCTTCTAAACCCCAACCATCATAGGTCCCCAACCTAACGTGGGACACCACCTGTTAATTTCCCCATGCCTAGCCATTACAACAACCCTCTCCAGGCTGTTCTCTTCCTTGCCAAAGCACCATAGCCACTTTCCCAGAGGGCCAAAAGGGCCTTGTTCACCCTTAACATGGGTGAATATTGAGACCACCCTCATTCCAACATATGTTATTTGTGTTTGACTGAAGAGGAACAATTGATCATCTATTAGTTCATTTCCCTTTGGTTAGTAGGATCAATGTTTTAAAACGCTAAGGCGTGAGGTGAGGCATTCCATTTGTCTAAGACATGAGGCATAAGGCTTGAGGCGTAAGGCGTAAGCCTTTTGGGATTTGATTATTTAATAATTAAATAATTTAAAATAAAGGACAATTAAATATATCATTCACCATAAATGCATCATCAATTGCATACATAATTTATTTCCTATGGTGCAGGATTTTGGAAGCTACAGTGAAGAAATATTCTGGATTTGGAAAACTCTATTAACCCTCACGCCCCACTTCACCAATCATTTAAAAAAAAAAACTGGTTCTCTTTGGTTATTTTCTATTCCTTCTACAGTTCTACTATATGTACGGTAAATGTGTTTTGAGTTAAACTTGACAATTGACACATACACTAAATGCAAAGATGAGCAATAATGGTAAACCTGTAAGGAGAACCATCTGCGTGTTTCTGCTGAAACATGGGTACAAATTCCAGCAAAATTACAGAATGGATTTTAAACGGCACAAACAAAAGTCTTGAAAGAAGATGAACCAGCAAAATTCCATCTTTGATCCGTGGGTCCAAATTTAACCCTCCAACTTAAACCCACATATTAGAGGGAGAGAAAGAATAAAAGAGGGAGAGGGGGTTGTGCGATAGCCGGCTCATGTAGATCTCAATCCCACATTAATGATTTCGCACTAATGAGAAACAGAGACCTTAGAGTCGCCACCATTCAAGAAGAAGGTTGTGATTGGTCACCCAACACAAAACTCTCGGTCCGAGAACCGAGATCGGGTCCGGGGATCTTTTTATGAATTGGGGAAGGTTTTAGGCACCCCAACTCATCCGTTAAACGACGGTTGCCTTTTTTTAACTTTTCTCCTTTAATTTTAACTTTTTCGTTGAATCTAAATAATCATTTCTTTTTTTTTCGAGATAGGATGCCTCTCCTCGACCGAATCAAGGCAACCCTTCTCTACTTAATTTTTTATTCTTTTATTTCGAGATTGAACACACTCCTTCTCGACCGAATCGGGGTGGTTCTCCCTACTTGAGCGGCAAACCATTTTCCTTAAATCGGTGATGGCCAACTCTCTCCTCGACTGATTCGAGAGAGGCTATGCCTACATATAGTGGAAAAAAGGAATAAAAAAAATAAAAAATGGACAATAATGGAAAAAGAAATCGAAGATCTCTTCTTCCTACACTTTCCTTCGCCTAGATTTCCGTTTCTTCATGACCGTTTGGAGGAGAAATCTTTGGACTACTATGGGAATGCGAAAGAAGAAAGACTTGGATGGGTAGAAGGAGAATGAATGAGTGTTGCATACCTTTTCTTTCCTTTAACTTGTGCTCCAGATGCTCAAGCAAGTCCTTCAACAAAGATGAGATCCGAACTCCTTGATCCTTCCGTGATCTAGGTCTTTTCTCCAAGATGATACCCAAGGTCTCTTCAAGGCTTCCGGTCTAGAATTTTTATGGGTTCTAAGAAGTCTCAAACTGGTTCTCTAAGTCCGAGGTTGGGACTCAAAGGTTGAGGATCTCCAAAAGTTGAGGGATTCAAAGTTGAGAAAGTGAGTGGGGGTGGAGGCCTTTTTATGGTGAAAAAGTAGGGTTTTCACCCTTGTGGCCACAATGGGATTAAAAGAAGTTTAGAAACCCTAATCCAGGTGGCACTCTAGGGTTAATTCGGGCTTAAAAATGGAGTTTAACCAAAAATAATAGGAGTAGTGCCCCTATTTTTACTCCCCTTTTATTTTAGCATTAAGTGATCGAGTGCGGGCCAATTGCAGCCAAACAAAGCTGGGCGCTTGGAGCTAATGAAGATAGGGGGTGCAAATTGGGGTGTCTACAGGGGTTACAAGATGAGCCTGGTCTTCTTCTTTTTCTCCTTTCTACTTTTTTTACTTTATTTTAATTGGCAACGTTTGTTGAACGAGGGGGAGAAGGGGTTGAAGACAAACATCAACCCGCATACCAATGGGAAAAAAAGAGAGAAGGAAGGAATTGAAGACGAACAACCATGTTCTTCTTCCTTCTTTTTCGTTTATTTTCCCAATGGCACTGTCAAGATCAGGGAGAGGCACAGGGAAAAAAAGGGAGGGAGAGAGAGAGGAGAGGTTTGAAGACGTACCAGATTCTTCTTCTTCTCTGTTATTTTTTTTTAAAGTGGCTGTAGACGTAACATGAAAGTGGGAGAGAAGGGGGTGAACACGTTCTCTGATTTCAGCGAAGGAGTGAAGACATTCTTCTTCTTCTCTATCAAATTTTTTTTTGAACTTGGTTGCAGACGAAACCTCAGAGTGGAAGAGAAGGGGGTGAACACGTTTTCCTTTAATTTCCTTCTTCTTCCTGTTGGTTCCTCTCCTTTAATGCAGAAACATAAACAGGGACTGGGAGTTTTGGTTTTAGAAACTTAAGACAATAGAAGTCTCGGGATTTTAAAGGAGAGAGGAGAGACAGAAGAGAAAAAGAATTGTTTTCACCTTTTATCCATCGGTTAATAGCGTACGCCATCTTTAAAACTCGTTTATATAGTGTACGCTTTACAGAATTGTATACCTTTTGCCATGTGTCAAGTATAAAGCATACGCCCCACATGCAAACCCACCTTTTATCAACGCTTCGTAGCATTTTGATTACGCCTCGCCCCAAGGTGCGCCTTAAGGCGTACACCCCAAACGCTTTTAAAAACACTGAGTAGAATATGAGGTTATTTTCTATCCCATTTGAGGGTTCAATGGGTCTTCCCCCTTAGCTTTTAGGTTTTTTTTTTCTCCCGTTGGGTTTTGCACGATGTGGATTTCACTCTGAATGTAGTGTGGAAGTTTTTCCCGGGAGCTATTATCTTGGGTGTTTGGCAGGAAAAGAATAGGTGGGTCTTTGACTTAGCAGAGCTTGTTGAGAAGATTTGTTTGTTCATTCACAAGATGCTTCTATTGTAGATCTTGATTAGGTGGGATTTTGATGAGATCAAGGGCTTTCTTTTTTTGATCATATAGTCTGGTTTGTTCTGTCCTGTTTTTCTTATCTCTCTTTGCTTTTTCTTTAGTTCACCTATCCATGAACATGTTGTATCTTTCATCTCCTCACTTCTCAAATTCCCAATAAGAAGGCCATGAATTCTCTGTTGTCTCCCACCACCACCACCACCACCACCACCACCACCACCACCATTTCTCAAACGATCCTTCTCTTTCATTTCTCCCTGTACAAACCATTTATGATCTATGTGTCCTTCCAACCATGCTATTGTGGAGAGAGTGATAAGAGAGAATTTGACTACTGCTGAATCCTGATCATTGTGCCTCAAAAATATTGGAACCTCTGGAAAACCAAATCAGACGAGTGGATGACTTGTTATGACAAATTTGTTGCAGATATGGTGTGTAAAATTAGGATTTCACGAAGCACGAGTCTTCTTTTTCTAAGCATCTTATGAATAATCAATTCAAACCCTTTGTTTATAAAATCTTACGATTTACAATTTGAATCCTATGATTCAAATCAATTTTAAGCCAAAAGATCTAAATCCTAGGGAGGAATTCTTTTCTAGAAGAATCGTACGATTTTTTATATTATTGGTAACCAGGATTATATTAAGAGTAGGAAAAAGGTATATAGAAGAAGACCAAGAGAAAAGAAAAAGGAAAATGCGGTTTACCAGCACTCGAAACAACATAGAAGGAAAGGGCAACAAAATTCTGTTAGTATACCGATCCCATGTGGAGTGTCTGAAGGGGAACATAAGGAGCTCCCCCAAGCCCAACATTTTGCCTGATCGAACACCATGCTATGAGCAACTGTCCTACTATCGGCTGAATCTTGTCTACTGTGACGCCCTGAACCCGCGCCTAGGGAATCAAGTTCCGAGACGCGCGTCCGTTCGTCATATCACGCAAGCGGAAGACTTTACCCGCGAAAATACGGGAAATTTAAACATTTATCAGATGCTTCCAAAAAGCAACTAACACTTGTCATCACAATAACCATCATACAAACCATATACCTGTATTATTTACATCAAGTCTGTTTTACAAAAGCAGGTGCCTCTATCACGCAGGGTACAGTTTGTACAAGCTTCCAAAATGTCCAGTTGGACTTTTCACTTACTAGTCAGCAGCTCCAAGATCTGCTGACATAAAAAGTCAGTGAGCTATGAAGCCCAATAAAACCACAATCTTTCTAAACTATTTTTCACATAATAACACGCATCAATAATGATATAATACGCATTTCAATTTGCATGTTACAGTAAAATAGAACAGTATATAATAAACTGTGACCCAAGGTCACTTAGGGTTACGTCACCCTAACCGAGGTTCCCGACCTCACATTACTTTCCAGTTATGGGATTCAGTTATAAATGTATTCATATTACCAAGTTATCATTTCAATCATCAATCATGTTTCATTTCGAGTCCTGAGACTCTATTAATTGGTCATAGCCCACAAATGTTCAACTTAAAGTCTCTAAATTATAACCATAATGCATTGAGTCATTTAGACTCACACACGCTATTTCGGCTTTCACCCGAACACGACCAAACCTTGGGTATACCAACCCAACTCACCTGGAATCCGACGATTTCATACCGAACCATGAGTCCACCAACTTAGACAAATACATCAACCCTGAGTATACTGATTCAGACCACTTCGTATCCGAAGCTTACACACACAACATGGGCATTCGCCCAATAAGGACATACTTTTCTATTGAATTGACTGACCACATCTACCGTGTATTCGCTGCCATCGCCCTGGGTATCAGTCATGAAGGAACCCCGACCAACCTGCCTACCGTCATCTTCTGGCTAGTCTACGGAGGAACCTCGACATCTTTACCAATGTCGTCATCTCATGACGTTCCACCAAGAAGGGACTCCGATAGACACGGTGCCAACATCTTCTGACCCACCCAGAGAGGAACCCCGGACTATACACTATCTGATGTTCAGCCACTTTAAACTCCCTAGGATTCCGACATCTCCTGACTATCAGTCACGGAGGAACCACGGGCCATGCAGGACACCGCCACTCCTGACCTAGTCCAAGAGGCATCACGGACGACCTACACAAACAGACCGACATCTCCCGACTATCAGTCACGGAGGAACTCCGGGCCTTACTGGACACCGTCTCTCTTGACCTAGTCAAAGAGGAACCACAGATTATACTTGACCCTGGTTAGAATTTCTAACCACAGGTTAACCCAGTTAACCCAAGCCTCGCTTGACTAACTGAATAACTTGGGCCTCGCGCCCGTGAACCAAATCCGGTAACACACCCGTCCCGTTAGGGAACGTTTCCAAGCTAATGTATGTCTCCATAGCCTTATATGACCTTCAAAATAACTTTTCGTGACCCTAAAGTGGCGATACAATTTACCCGGGACCCGATTTGGGCTCCCCAATGGACCACATAAAATCACAACATGACATAGGGGTCTCTGACCCTTTTTCATTCACGCCAAAAGATATGCATATACTTCAGATAAAATAATATAGCAAAATAAGGGGAAAAAGAGAAGAAAAGAGGAGTTTTACCTGCTTCACGCTTTTCAAGGCAGCTAGTGCAAAAAGGGGCACCGCCAGCACGTCCGGGAGGACGATCAACCCTAAGATAAAGCTCATCTCTCTAATTTTCACTTTTTCTCTCTACCTTTCTCTCTCTCTACACGCAAATCGAGGCATCGGAGAAGAAATCAGATGCCGCCAACGTGTCGGGGACGTCGAAAAACCCTAAGGGGACCTCCCTTTCCCTTTCTCTCTCCTCACTCTCTCTCTAAAATGCTGTGGCAGAACCTCCCCCTCTCCCTCTGAATACAAAACGTGAGAAATGGGGGAGGTTGTCCTCCATTTTATATAGATAAGGTCATGTGCTATGCACATGACCATAAGAAATGGTCCCGTTGACCAAGTCAACGGTTTGACCGTTTGACTAATTTTCCGCCTTCTCTCGTGTATATGGCCTCCGTAGTCCTACTTAATGACATCCGATTTTGACGAAACTTTAGGTGACCGAACTTGGGGCAATCCGACACCTACTGTAAAAATTTCGGGGAAAAATACTGAGTTTTGACAGCTGTACTTTAGTCCGGAAGAAAATTGCAAAACCCACTAATTTTCTGATTTCGGACACAAAACACGTTGTCGCTTCTTCATATGAGACAATTAATTGCTGAAACGATAGACAATCATCCTCACGACTGACCGGCACGCTGTGGTACCAACCGCACGGATTTCTATTAGAATACCCAACAATTATAGAATTCCACTAAATCCGGAAAAATCTGGAATTTCCTGGTTTTCTCGATTTTCTTACAGTTAAGAGTCTCGTGGTCTTGCGAATCGATACACGACGGAACTGGAATGATAGGTGATTGTCCAGATAGTCGACCCACATATTGTGTACGATTTTCGAGGAAAAACACTGAAGTTTTACCAGTACAATCCAATCCCGAACAAAATCCACTTTTTACCAATTTAACAAATAATTAACTAATTAACCTTCATTAAGGACCCATAAACGCATAATTTTATTATATTAAAATTCTGGGTCGTTACATCTACTGTGAATGTCGACCCCTAAAATATGTGCATGTACCTCTCCTTCTATATAGACCACAAAAAGCTTACGATTTTTATTTGAATCTTACAATTTACAATTTGAATATTAAATCCTATTAAACTCTACGTTTGAGTCAAGAACAATTGTGATTATTTCAACTACAATAATATACTCTCTTTTCTTGCATAGATGTGGTTTTGTTAACAGAAAAGTGATTATAATTTTTGAGAATTGCCCCAAAACACTTCTTAATTAGTAAAGGACCTACAAAGTTGTTACCAAAAGAATTTATAAATCAAAAGGCTTTTATATGAAAAATCACCTCAGTAAATTATTCACATGGTGTGCCTTTCACTCATGTGACACAAAATAATTTAGAGTTGAAGTACGAGAGAAAAGATAAAAATGAAAGAAATTAGATTTTGACCAAAATGAACATTGGGATAAAACTACTTACCAATTACAATATCAACGTCATAGATTGATTGAAAAATAGTTTTATTTTCTTAAAGTCGGAATTTTTATTTGACGAGGGTTCTATACTTTTGTAATTTTGTTTTGAGTCATATAGTTGATGATAGCCTTAAACTAGATGCTTGGTTTGCATATGCAGTACTGTAAAAATAGCCTCACAAGAATATTAATTGTAGTTTAATGGTAAAGTGGAATTCTGGTATTCCATCAAAGGTTACATTCTTCGTTCTTCTTATGGAAAATATTCCTTGACAAATTCCTCACCTTAAATCACATGAAGAGTAGGAATTTGAAGTCTGGCTAACTGATGTTTTTTGTGTACGGATGATGAGTCTATTGATCAGTTTTTTGTCCACTGTCCTCTGGTCAGCTGGGTTGTGGTATTCCCTATCTCGCTTGGGGGTGCTATGGGTTTTCCATTCTAGCTTTAAGGTTTTGATCTCCAATTGGATTTTGAGAGAGGCAGATGATGTGCAATCTGGAGGTTTCTTCCCAGAGCTATATGCTAGGGTGGTTGGGAGGAGAGGAATAGTTGGGTGTTTGACAACACCTCTAAATCAGTAAAGATCGTAATTTTTTGTCATCTCAAAGTTGATATCCTTGTGGTGCTTGATCAGAAGTAACAACAACGAGCTAGGGTCTTCTTCCTTTTTGTAGATGGACTGTATTGCTCCTTTATTTCTTGCATTTCTTTTCTCTGTCATTTTTCTTTTAATTAACCTATTGGTGAACCTTCCTGTAATTTTGCTTCTTTAATATGTATATAATCTTTATTGCTGATCAAAAAGAGTTCTCATTATTTGATTTCAAATTTATTTATATGCTTGGAATTAAGTGGGTACTTTTTAATTACACTCTTTCTATTTTTTCACATATTTTAAAATATATTTATAGACCTTGTAAAAACTTCAAAATGAATCCTACATCTTACGATTTGAATCTTGATTTGATTCGAATCTACCTTCTTACAATTTTGTAGTTCGATTTGTATTTAGCAATTATGTTTGAAATAGCCATCCATCGAGAAAGAATATTTCAAGTACAATCCCAACTAGTTTTGTTTTGATCGCCAGAGACATGAAAAAACACATTTTTTTCATTATTAAAACTACACTTCCTCTCCAACCAGACCTAATTGGACATAGCCCAGCCCAAACCCATGGGTTGGGCTTCGGATGATCACCTCATGTTAATTCTCAGGTTGGGTCAGGCTACTTGCTGAATGTTTTGCTTTTGGGGTTGGGCCATTTTTTAGGAGGTTGGCATATCAGTATTGTTGTTGTCCCGGATTTTTTAATATATGAAGGAAACGTACTCTCTCTCTCTCTCTCTCCTCAAATCATAAATCTTTTTAACAAACATATCTTCCTAGCTCCACCAAGCCTCACCACTAATTCACCCAAACACAATACACAAATTGTAAATTCTATTAATTACATTAAGCACTGCTTTATGCAATTAATAGAATCCCTTTACCGTCCATGTGGCTTATGATTTAATAGGTTCAATAGTAAATAGGACAACGATACCAACCATTTGATTGGTGGTCTAATCAAAGATCAATACCTTTCTATTTATTTTTTAGTAAGATCAACACCCTAATTTCTTATCTATATCCCAAGGTAAGGCTGGGAACAATAGAAGAGACGGAAAACAACAATTATTGGAAGAAACCAAGCTTATGGAGAAAATTTTACTATGAGATAATGTCTTATACTGCCCTTAATTTCCAAGGGTCGTACATGTTTTAGTGAATGGGAATACTTTGTAATTCTTACAGAGAATGACTATCCATACTCGTAGATGATTATTATAATTTCCAAGGAGACTATTGTTACTAACATATATTCTAAGACTCGTTGACTACCTTAATCTTCTACCAATATAACTCTTAATTTCAACAGGTACACATGGTCTCCTGAGTGTAGTTACATTGACATTTGCACCATTAATTTATGCCTTTAGGAAATTAACCTCATGTAGGCCCTCTTGAAGAAACAGTTACCAAAAAATCCTTAAATCACTTGAATGATCAAAACCTTTTCACCTTCACGTGGGCTAAGTTATAATGAGTTTGGTAGTTACATCAGTGGTGCGTCTACCTCACAGTCTAAGGTGAGCAGTGACGTCATTGTTTGGCAAGCCACATGCTCTTTGGTTGCATGGTAATTGCCGACATTAACATTATATACATATATGCACAAACACACATTCTATTTTGTTAGATAAGCTTGTGATGACCTTGTGATCTTAGGTTGAGAAACAAGGCATCAACAGTTGAGATGTGTGCCTTACCTCGTGTTACACACTTGCTAAGTCTTCTCTTCTACCATCATCATCAATGTCCTTCCCCAACAGTTTGGGTTGGCAAAATGAACCATTCTATCAAAAGATATAACTTTGCGCAAATCATATGCTATCAAATCTTTCTCAGTATCTATATTGGCATCATTTTTGGCATTCCCCTCGATTTTTTAGAGCTTCAACTTACACCAACTCCTTACTAGTGTTGTCATTGGTCATTGTTGAACATGTCCAAATCATCTCAGTTGACTCCCTTATTTGATTACCTATTGGAGCTACACTCAAATTCTATCGAGTGTGCTCTATTATGATCTTATCTTTCATACTTTTTCACTCATCTATCTTAAGTCTTAATATCCTCGTCTTTGGATAAACTAATTCAATGAATATGTTGCTTTTTGGTCACCTATCATAATATTCCATAAAGCATTAGCTGGACTTGCCGATGTTTTATTACTTTTAGTTGATCAAAATGCGTTGGTTACATAGCATTTTGGAAGCATATCTCTGCTTTAGTCACCCAGCTATAATTCTTCATATTGCTACTTATACTTGCCTGTAGGTATGGCGTATGTTCAGTTCCTTATTTTCTTCCATCTCTTTCAGTTCTATAGAATAAGGACCTGAAATCTAACCAATAAACAGTCACATGGTATTCCTTCTCCTGCTCCCTAAAACAAAACTAAACAATGACCAGTGCTATGCTCCTCTTGATTAGTTGATTTTGATGTTGAACAATTTAGTCTTTCTTTTTTTAGGACCTTCACCTCTTGAATAGTTAGGTTTCATCTTCCCTTAATCTTCATAGTCCAACCTCTCCTTCTTTCCTGATAAAAATGAATAATATATTAGAAGTAAGGAAATGCATAAAACCCCATATGCAAAAAGCCTTTAGAACGTTGCTTGGAACTGATGAGCCAGCTATGTCATTAGCAAACAAAATAGCCACACAAATCGAAAACTAAAGGTTTGCCATGAGTTATGCATCCCAATTAGTGGTTAAAGTACTGTAGTTGAGCCTTCTAAATTCTTCGAGGATGGAAAACCAAAAGTTATATTCTATTGACACCAACTTGATTGTTCCATACTTGTCCTTAAAAAGTCTTGTTGTTTCCCTCTTTTTAATTGCTCCAAAATATAACTAAGGGTAATCCTCCATAGGATTACAACCCTGAAATCCAAAATCCTGCTCAACCATCCTTGAACATGTTTTAGCAAGCTTCTAGGAGGGACCATTGAATGCCTAATATATGGAAGACCAATGCATATTCCACTTTTGAATTCACTGTGAAGGAGTAGATTGTTTGATGTACCACTCAATCTACCATTAAAAATGGGCATACTTTCCATCTATACTCTATGGTCCAACCTCAATCCTTCTACCTCATCTTCCTTGGCTTAAACATGAAAGTCACCTTAATACTAGCTTGCAATTTTCAGCTTTGTTGGACATCATATGCAGACTTGTTAAAGGTTCTCACCTCTTCTTTTTTTATAAATATATATTCATAGATATGATTTTAATCTTAGTTAGTGTATTTTTATCATTTTTAATGAAAATCTCTTTGAATTTGAGACTGAATTTCAAACACTAATATCCAGTACTATTCTAGTGAAGACCAAAAAGGAGCTTGGAGTCTATAAAAAATAGGCAAGGACAATTTGGTATTTCAGGGTCTTGTATTTTTGCAATGGTTTCTACCCTTTGGGATTAACTTTGAGCTGTTTGATTGGCAATTATAGCATGAGCGACCAAAAGCATATAAATTTTTGACAGCAATCCGGATGAGTCCATTGAATGTGATAATGTTGTTCTCACTGCTAAATGGAAGTCAATTCTTGAATGAGGTTGTTGCATGTCTTTCCCTCTCTGAATCTGACCCTCAATGAACATTAAATATAATTGATACCTCTATATGCAATTGATCCCTCTATGTATTTCAAGTTCAGTAACCTTTATGCCTAAGAAATGATGTGTTATATGCTCAACTTGCCCTTGAGTACTTTCAAACCCAATCTCTGAGAAGTCCCAACAAACCAGATGCAGTAAAAAGATGCTCCTTTTTACATGACAATTGAAATAAGCAGCATCTTGATGGAAGAGTTCTATAGAATCATTTATATCTGTGACTGCCGGTTCACTATATCTAGTGGCCACTGATAAGATGCTGCTTTTCAAAAGACAATTGGTAGAAGATTTTCTGCATACTTTTTCATACAATTGTGGAAGATATCTAATTGTGTTCTGAAGTATGAATCATTTTTATGCACTTCCCCAGCTAAATAAAAATGGTGTTCAAACCAACGGATTTGTCACTTTGTATCAGGTCAATGATTCTCTTGACATCATAAAAGCATTCTCAATAAGAGGAGAAAATCTCAAGATGAACACAGAAAGTGTAGGATATTCATATGTTGACATAAGGTCTTAGGCATAGTCACCAAGTAGGGATATGGGTTTTAAACAACAAAAACCAATGTTTAAAAACTTGACTCGAAACCTTGCCGACTCGAGTCGACTCAAAAATTCGGTCAAGACTTGACCGAGTTTTGACCCATACTATTTTTCTAATACTATACATATGGTATAAAGCCCTCAAAATATCATCATTCACCATCCAACCATTTTAACAGACTGATATCATCATTCACCATGGTCGAGTTTTTTTTTTTGATCGATCGATAATCATGAGGATATATTAATCAAAAGAGATGTACAAAGGTAGATAAAAGAAAATTTTACAAGAGGTAAACTCAAGAAAAAAAGAAACAAATAAAAACATGTCAATAACCCCATGTGATGGAAGAGAGAGGCCTAAGCTTATCCAAAACTCAACCTCTCATAACTCCAAGGTCCATCCCATCACACCGAAAGAAAACCCATTCTAAGACCAGTAAACGGATACTTGAACGGATGCAAGAAAGAGAAGAGGGAAAGTCCTCGTAGACTCTCTCATTTCTCTCCCTCCATATCGACTAGGATATGGCACCAAGAAGAACTGACCAATTTGTCATCCAAGTGTTAACCCCTAAAACTCTAAAAAAATATAATATTTTTTTTCTAATATGATACATATGGTATAAATAGCCCTCAAAATATCATCATTAACCATTCAACCATCTTAACAAATGAATATCATCATTCACCATTCATAAAAAGGTACAATTATATCCTCTAAACTAGAATCCTATAATATTCAAACCCTAACATAAAATCTAAACCCTCACATGAGCTTCAAAGTACAATACCATGACTGGAATCAGGCCCCTCTGACATGAGTGATGTGTGGTGGGAAGAAACCGATGGGAGAGAAAGTGATTTGCAACCGTAACTTTGTAGGTACTATGCAACACGACTATCAAATTCTATTATCTTATCTCCTTGGTGCATTCAGTGTCCGTTTGCTGCCAAAAAATGACACATACTAAGGAAATTGATGATCTCAGGCAAAGTGTAGAGAGTTCATCACCACATGAATAATTGAGAATCCTATTAAAACAATCTATTTTCTCAACTGTAAACGTGAATATGCTTATTTAAAGAGTTTTAATCTCTTATTGATTGTAAGCTGACTTCTAACAGTCGTAGCCATACTATAACTGATAAATGAAAGATCCTTCTAACTCTAATTTTTGAGCAACTTCAACCCAATATAGGAACCAATACTAACAAATAAAACACCTATAACGTATATAAGACATGAATGGTAACTATCCAAAATCCAAATGCTCACTATCTTCTTCTCTTCTCTTTCTTTTTCTTTTTTTTTTCTTCCTCCCCCCCTAATGTTGGCATCATGTTTGGAGTCTTTTAGTCAATTCTGACCATATATCAGACGTAGCATCTTTCTGTCAACCGCCACATTAGTTTTGCTTCTTTTGATTTGATGCACCCCTTTGATTCATCTCATGGTTACATTTCAGGCAAGTCACATTAACAATTTACTGAATAGACGCGGTATAGTCACTACTGCAAACAGTGAGATGCTGTTGGCGCAAGAAATGAGGGCAACTTCAAGGATTCCACAACAGGATGGGCCAATTCCTGATCCTTACGAGGACGTAACTACGAGACCTAATGTAAATTGTGCTTTTCCTGCATGTCTGTTTCTACATACATATATACATAAGGACACATAAATGTCTACATATTTTATACATAAGAATGTCCAAGACCTCTGGATTTTTATGCATATAAGCATTTCTATGCTTCACCTACCTTTATGTGCAATGATTGGAAACCTAGTGGTTGTAGCTTTCCTTAATAATGACTTTAAAAATGGGATCCATCTGATCTGTCCTAGGATCTGATAGATGGGATTTTTGTGTTGACCAGTCCAGATTTAAAAGATTGATCAAGTGTTTAAGATCACATGATTAGTGCAGTTTTTGGTACATGAACAAACCCTTTCAATTTTTATTTTTTTTTGTTTTGGTAACGGAGGGTGTCCCAAAGCCTTCGAGCCAAGGACTAGTCCCTTTGGGTATCTGCACCGACCCACTCGAAATTTCGGTGATCCCGACCATTAGATGCTAGGTCACCCATTAGATTAGCCACAAAAAAGCCACACCATTTGGAATGATTTAACCTTTCAAAAGAGGGACCTTATTTTGGCCAGTCGAGTAGTGATGCAGATCCTGCACACATGGCCACGTGATCATTAATCGAGACCAGAACAAAAAATGTTTGGGTTCCGGCTCCCCATGGATTGGTTATAACCTGAAACACATCTTGTTATACTGATTCTAGTCTAGACTCTAAACCATAATTGCATGGAAGCTATGTACAAGGTGTGAAACTCGCTTCGCATGAAGCTCTCTTCCCAAACTCGCTTCTCAAGAAGCTCTCTTCCATCATGTCCCATTTAGTGGTCAAAGGGGGTTATGTATCTAGAAAGTGATGGGATAGACCAATCCTAAGCAAGTATTGTTGGATTGAAACCTAAGGCATCTACTTCTCCACAAGTATCTCATGTAAGATAAAGGTATGTTGGCCATCCTATATGATGGGAATGAGACACCCATATCTCATTTCTTGCTTCTCATTTTCTGAGGATTTTTTGAGCCTCGCTTTTACTTTGCTTCTCATTTTCGCTTTACTTTGGTAATTATGCTATGAACAATGAATTTTTGCTGCATTGATTTTGTAATGGTGCAAATACTTTTCCACTGTCTAAAAGAAAGGTCTTGAATGGATGGATAATATTATTGGAAATTGTGCAAAATTTTGGGCTTTGGCCAAGCAAAGGGTTAGCCAAGTATTTGGGCAGTTTGAATTGACGACCATGATGCTACTTGTACAGCACTGGCATCACTTTTTAACTACCCAAACTGAATGTTATTGATTAGATGATCGACATAATTCCAATCTAATGTGGATTCCGGCATTTGAACTGTCGAAATCAATGGTCACGTATGTGGTGTTTGACATTATGCATATGCTCTGGACCCTCATGACTGGATTGGCTACCTTTGTCAGTGGTCTATGTATATCTTACTGAATTGAGCATTCTTATTTCTGACATTTTTGCTTTTGTTTTTCACCTTGAAGGTATACACATATCAAGGAGTTGTGAATGAAGACTACAATATAGTAAACACACCAGCTGCCCATGGTAAATTTTGAGATTAAATCTGTGAAATATGAACCCTTGGAATCTGATTTACATCTGTTAGAATTCTTTGCACACTGATGTTGGAGGCTCTCTTTTCCTTCTATCTTTTTAGATCTCCAAGCAGGTACTCCTACCGGCACTGTTGGCACAATAAATGATGAGGATGATGATGATGATGAACCACCCTTGAATGAAGATGACGATGATGATTTGGATGATGTGGATCAAGGAGAGGAGCCAAACACACAGCATTTAGTTCTAGCTCAGTTTGACAAGGTAAATTGCTTGTATTTGTACCATTATGCATCAATTATTATTAAAGTACACTTCTTTGTGGATGCTACTGATAATAACCTTGCTACATTACATATTTGAGTAGGTGACGCGGACTAAAAACAGGTGGAAATGCACACTAAAGGATGGGATTATGCACATAAATAATAGGGACGTTCTCTTCACTAAGGTGCGTTTAATGTGGTAATCCTTCAAGCTTTAGTTATCTTGCTCATTTTATTATATAATTGGTGAGTGGTTTCTCCTTTCATGCCTTTTTCTATTTACATTTTGGAATACGAAATTCTCATATGAGAATGCTTCTTTCTTTGATGCACACATTCTGCAGGCAACAGGGGAGTTTGAATTCTGATTTTGTTATCAAGAAGAGGTCTCACACTGTTCCACCACCAACACTGGGATTTCTATCTGATGAACAAATCCGGAGAGAGAGTTCTCACTGGGTGTTTCTTATTTTTTGTTCTTATCAATTAAGTGAAAGCATGACACAAAAATGATATGATTGATGCCTGTAAGAGATGGGTTGAGTGATGGTTGTACATTATGGAAGAGCCTTTTTCTGGCTGTATACAGATGGCTGCTTGAGTTTCTATTTCTTTGGTGAAATGTATATTTCCATTCACTTGTATTATTTTTGAACATTTCATTTTGGTTAATTTACAATGCTTCATTTATTTGTTTTCATACATCATGTTTCTTTATGGAATTTGGGGATGGTAGTGAAAATAATCAGTTATGCTGCTTGTCAGGATACTTGCTTAATCGTCATGGAGCATCTGTTATTTTCAGATAGTTAGAAGCAGATGCAGCTGGGTCCAACTTCTAAGAACCTGTTAAGATTGCTTAATGCCTGGTTTTGGAGTCCCAAGTTTGTATGCCCTCTAGCAAGAAGAGAAACCTGTATGGAACAAACAAATCATATTGTTAATGTCGGAGTTTCCACCCAGTATTACTTAAAAATAATCTGTGATAATAGCTGTTAATTTGTGAAGATTCAGAACATCTTGTTATACAATTTGATTTGTAGGGTTCCAACATCAGAGGATCCTGCAATCTGTGGCTTTTGAATTTCGTTTTCTGTGGAGTTCTGCATTCATTGCTGGAGTTCAAATCCCGTCTCTGGTAGATATCTTGTGTTCATTCTAGGCATTTGAGACAAAAAGAAACCCAAATATCCACCAATCAATCCAAGTGGAAACCCAAATGACATGCCAGCAGAACTGAGACGATCATTTGTGGATCATTGACAGAACTCATGAGAATAAAAGTATGCGCAGCAAAATCAAAAGTTCATTGTGTATGGTGCAGATGTACACACTGTGAGTCTGTTGACAGTGTTGCCACCCACCAGGCACGGCACTGGTCTGTCACTTTCCTCTACTCCTCTATCTTTGGATTTCTGCAATGACGTGGTGACAGGATGAGGGGAGAAAGTAAAGGAATTGCAGTGGGAAGACATGCTCCCACAAGAGGTAAACTGGTCGACCCGACTGTGGACGATGGGAGAGTTGCCAGGACCTGCTTTTGTGGCCTACTTCGGGAGCTTCCCAACTCCTTTGGTCTTTGCTTCTTTCTGAAAGAAGATATTGTTCTCCATGCTTGGACTATGAAACTTAGTACAGATTTTGTTGTCCCTCTTTTACTTGGTAATTTAATATAATTTAAAGGTTTCACGGAGAGAGAGAGAGAGAGAGAGAGAGAGAGGAAATTACAAGTAACGGATACTTGCTGAATTTTCACCTACTCCTAATTTGGAATTGCTTGGATGTCTTTCCTCTCTTATTTTTTTCAAAGGTCAAACCTATTCACCCTTTAAGCACATATAAATATATATACATTGATGTAGACTCCCTTTGCCTTATAAGGCTCTTCCCCCTCTTCAAGAGAGGCCTTTTTGAAGAGGTGTGTTGGGCTTAGTCTCATTGGTTCTGTGTGTGTTGGCCTAACCGTGTGAGTTTAAGTGATTAAAATTTAAACTATATATATATATATATATGAGAACCTTTGATATTAAATTATGACAAAGGAGTGCCCCTCTTAAAACTAATCTCATTCCAGTACCTATATTTAAAGGGGTTTGGAGGAGGTTGGGGAGGGATAGGGCTTGATGGTTCTTTGATGCTGTGGTGGGTCTGGATGGAGGGTTTCTTGAGTGATGAGGGTAGAACCTGTTTCCTGCGGGAGATGTGGGGAGAACCTTCTATATGAGGGGAGATCGGATCACAACCAATTGTGATTGAACTCAGGGAGAGTTCAAGACACCCACGTGTCCCTTTTAACCAATATTAACTATGGTTAAGATTCACTAATCATTGGGATACAAGAATATTACTTTGTTTTCTTAAAAACATATTATAAAAATATGGGTTAAAAATTCTTAGCTAATTTTTTTTTAAAACCAAAGTTATATTGTTGAACCCCAAATGTTAGTGAAGCTTAACCACAGTTAATTAAGGCTAAAAGGAAGACGTGTTAGCCTGTGGGTGCGATTGAACTCTCCCCCAAGTTCAATCACATTGGGCTTTGATTCGATTATCATGTGAGAGAGATAAGGATCACAGCCAATTGCAATTGCATATCTGACTGTTGTTGGTTGGATGAGAGAAAATTAGTGGGAAATTCAAATTTTGAAATTATTTTAATCTTTGAATCAATATAAGCCACGTATGCAATTGAATTGGCTTAACTTGAATGCAAGAGGGAGGTTCTGGAACTGGAATTAAGTCAGGAGAGAACTCCCAAATAAATTGTTGCAGTTCTATTATAATGTAACATAACCATCAACTATCATCTTGAATTATTTAAGAAGAATCCAGAAAGTCTCATCCCCCTCAGCTGCTTAGATAGGCCATACTTTTTCTGTTGCTACCCATGTGTGGTAACAAAATAACCATAATTTAAGTGGTGTAGAGAGCAGCTTAAACCCAAACCTCAAGGCTACTAAATTCCAAAAATCCTCCCTTATCTAAAACCCTCTCGGCCTTAGAGAGTGCCACGTGTCACTCGGCCAATCCCGAGTGTGTGGCCTTTGGTAATTCGTGAGCCCGTCCACAGATTCTCAACTTCACAATAACTCATCACTACTTAAAGGCCTCTCATTCCACACCGAGTCCATTCACAGACATTTCTGCAGCAATTTCAGTTAGTCTTCATCCTCGAAAGGCTCACGTTCGATCGTAGCCGTCGGATCATAGTACTAAATGGCTGCCGCCTTCTCAACCGTCGGATCTGTTAACCCAACGGTAACGTTTTTTTCCCTCCCTTCCTTTTTACCATGTATTCATTTCTTCTTGTTTTAAAATTTAATTGTCTCTATGTTTGTTTATGGGGTGTTTTCATTTCTGGGTCTGATCACTGTGATCTATTTTTGTTCTTGTGTCTTTAAGAAATATAAGAATACGATCGTACATGGGTCTTTTGATTTCGTGAATATTTTTTAGATTCCACGTCTTTGAGTTGATTGATGGGGTTTTTCATTGCTGGGTCTGTTTGAATTTGCTTGAGAAGAGATGGAATCTGTAACATCGTTTGAATTTTGTGGTTAATTGGCTATAAAGAAGAGGATTTCTTTGGTGCAGTTGGGTTTGAAGGGCTCTGGTGCCGGAGCGCCAGTCCCGAGCTCGGCGTTCTTGGGCAGTAGCTTGAAGAAGGTGAACTCTAAAATCAGCCACCCAAGGATTTCACCGGGAAGCTTCAAGGTTGTTGCTGAAATCGAAGAGACCCAGCAGACTGATAAGGATAGATGGAGAGGCCTTGCCTTCGACGTTTCCGACGACCAACAGGACATCACCAGAGGAAAGGGAATGGTCGATTCTCTCTTCCAAGCTCCAATGCAAAGTGGCACTCACTACGCCGTCATGAGTTCATACGATTACATCAGCACCGGAATTCGCCAGTAAGAATCTGAAAAACTAAGTTCACTTGTTGGGAATCAGATGGGTATTTGTTTTTTTTTTTTTAATCCCAAGAACTTGATTTTGATCATAAGGTGGTAAACTGTTTAAGGTACAACTTGGACAACACCATGGATGGATTCTACATTGCTCCAGCCTTCATGGACAAGCTTGTTGTTCACATCACCAAGAACTTCATGACCCTCCCAAACATCAAGGTATCCTAGCTAACTAACTGTATTTTCGTCAAAATTGATGATCTAGTTAATGTGTTTTTGATGAATCACATGAAACTTGAAGAATTGCCCCGAATTTGTTACAGGTTCCTCTCATCCTGGGTGTATGGGGAGGGAAAGGTCAGGGGAAATCCTTCCAGTGTGAGCTTGTCTTTGCCAAGATGGGAATCAAGTGAGTTAATATTTCACCAATCTTGTTCTATTCTCATAATGTTGAGAACCTTACAGAAAGAAATATAAAGTTTTGAGAGATTTCTTTGGAACAAGTTTGGAGGGGCATGTTTAATTCAAAAGAGTTCAAATTCAAAATTGCTGCTGTCTAATTAGATTGTGTTTGAGCTCTTCAATGCTTATTTTGATCTTATGGTACTGATTCAATTTCAGCCCCATCATGATGAGTGCGGGAGAACTGGAAAGCGGGAATGCAGGAGAGCCCGCAAAATTGATCAGGCAAAGATACCGTGAGGCAGCGGACATTATCAGGAAGGGAAAGATGTGCTGCCTCTTTATCAACGATCTTGATGCCGGAGCTGGTAGGCTTGGTGGAACTACCCAGTACACTGTTAATAACCAGATGGTGAATGCCACTCTCATGAACATAGCTGATAACCCAACCAATGTCCAGCTCCCTGGTATGTATAACAAGGAGGACAATCCCCGTGTCCCTATAATAGTTACTGGTAATGATTTCTCCACCTTGTATGCTCCTCTTATCCGTGATGGTCGGATGGAGAAATTCTACTGGGCTCCCACCCGGGAAGACCGGATCGGTGTCTGCACGGGTATCTTCGAGGTGGATGATGTTCCTCATGATGACATCGTCAAGCTTGTTGACAGCTTCCCTGGCCAATCTATTGGTAAGCTTCACCTTAAGAATTTTATCAATACTAAATGGAATGTACCAACATTACTGTGTTGGGTGTTTGTGCAGACTTCTTTGGTGCCCTCAGGGCGAGAGTGTATGATGATGAAGTGAGGAAGTGGATATCGGGTGTTGGCGTCAACAGTATTGGGAAGAAGCTTGTGAACTCAAAGGAGGGACCCCCAACTTTCGATCAGCCAAAGATGACTCTGGAGAAGCTCCTTGAGTATGGTAACATGCTTGTTCAAGAACAGGAGAATGTGAAGAGAGTCCAATTGGCCGACAAGTACCTGAGCGAAGCAGCTCTTGGAGATGCAAACGATGACGCTATCAAGAGAGGAACTTTCTAGGGTTAGCACCACCCTTTGATCCTAGAGGACTTGATGAGAGGTTTGCATCTGGCTTCTCGACAATGATGGAATGAAGTAAAATAAAAGAATTGTTTGTTTAATTTTTTTGTTATTGTTTGGATACAGGCAAAGCAGCCCAACAAGTGAATAATCCTGTCCCTGAAGGTTGCACCAACCCATCTGCAACGAACTTTGATCCAACGGCTAGGAGTGACAAAGGACCTACCTGTATCAATTCTAGGCCTGTTCTAGAAATAATGTACACTTTGTTCAAATCTTAATAGATGCTTAGTTTTCTGTGATCAGTTTAGCTACTTTGTTTCTTTACATGTAAGTCTTCTCCCTTGGTTCTTATTCTTTGCAGCTTTGAACCTATTCAATGAGTACATAAACTGTAACTAACAACAGGACACAATAAATCATAGCTTTAAAAGTTAATGAATTGAGAATGTAGCTCAGTGGGGTGGAGCCATCCATTCATTGAATTCTAACTAGGAGAGCTCCTCTGTTCTATACAAATGCAAGGATGATTTTAACCATATGATATTTTGAACTTTTCCTGACATATTCCTCCGATGCCAAAATAATGCGATAGATATATCAGAAGGTTATGATCATACAATCAGATCAATATTTCAGGTAAGAGATCTTGTAAGTAGGACTCAGAGCTGATTGACGGCGAGTTTGTCCTTAAGAGTAATCTGTATTGCGCTAAGAACGGTCTGCTACCATGTACAGATGATAGCAAGAAAATATAAGAAAGGAAAGAGAAAGGAAAAGGAAAATAATAGTGACAGAATTAAAATGGCCTATTAGCCTTTATATCTATAACCCAAGTGTAGCAGTTGATTCAGTTACACAAAGGGGGCGCATCCAATTACATTGAACTTCTTAAGAGTTGCAAAATCTTTTATTTATGTAGAAATAGTTAAAAAGATCAAATAAATGCTTATGTTTATGAAATACATAAGACTGTAACCTAGTTCTTAAAAGCACAAAACTGGTACACTTAATCCAGAAAACCATGACTTGATCCTGAATTGGAGAAATGTGTATTGTTTCAGTTGGCTTGAAGTATCCTTCCTTCATTTTCTTCCTCAACAACTGCAAATATAAACCCAGATAAATCTCATTAGAGATAGTATTAAATCAAGAAGAAGAGTCCAAGTCACGACCTCGGTTCACCTTGCACTAGATCTAAATAATCCACAACAGTAGATCACATAAAAGGGGCGATCAGGATCAGGACCACTGTTTATCAGGCGACACAAATGAATATCTTAAGCATTGAATCTATATTACACTTTGATTTTCACAATACCTTATTGAGTTTGGCCATGATCAGTGTCCCGTACAGCAAACAGAGCCCATCGAAATGAAAGAGAAAATGAAGAAAAAAATAATGAAATACCTTCATGAACATATGTAGATGTTGGAATGTTTGTGGACATCTTTGTAGTTGCCGATGATGATTCATCGGTCCGAAGGAACGAAGTTACAGCCTCTCTCACCTTTTCCACCAGACCCATATCACCAGGCAATTTCTTTGGACTAATAGCCTCTGTTATGACCTGTGAAAGTGCTCTCTCTTCTTCCCCGGGCTCCAGCTTCTGCATAAAGTACTCCTTCACCGACACCCCTTTATCCCATTTATTTTCACCACAACAAGTCTGCTCTCCAGTTTCCGATGCGGCCGAAGACCCAACACTAACAGCCAGGCCTTGAAACTTTGAAGTGATCATCTGAGTTGCTTCAGATACTGTGGCATAAGCTGGTGCAAGCTTCTCTGTCACAGTTTCAGTTATAGTCTTGCTAGGGTTCTTTCCTTTATATTGTTCCTCTTGGTGGGTGATACTGCTCACCAGAATTTGCTTCTCAGAAATCATAGGAATTTCTCTTGGATGCTGCCTTGCCGTCTCTTTATATCCTTCAGGAGCCAGCTCTGATTCATACACTGAAAATTAAATTAAAAGCTAATCAGTTCATCACAAACCATATGTAAACTATATAATAAGCACCAAATGGGCTTAAAAGAGATTACTAGGGGCTCCGAAGTATTCAGGATCTTCTTCTTCATCATCGTCGTCATCTTCGTCCAAGCTAACACCCCATGCGGGTGTTGCGTTATCGTCATGACCGTGCTTCTTCTTGACGAGAGTGTGTTTCCATTTTTTAGCCTTCTCCTTCACTTTGGTAAGAACTGATTTCTTATTATGGTGACTGTGATCTTCTTCTTGGTCGTGGTCCTTCCCCAATGTTGGTGTAGTGGGTGCTGGCCACCTTGATGCATCGCCTATGGATACATGTTATATATTAATGGGGTGACTTCAAAGTTCAAATATACCCATAGACATATACATTTGCACATACGTAGAAGAATGCTAATTGCACCCAAAAAGGGAATAATCAAACAACTTTCTTGGTTATACTGAGGATCTTCTCCTGTTGGTGCTGGCCGCCAACATCCAATGGGAAGACGCCACACACTCTCTTCATACTAAGTAAGTCAGCGATTTATGTGAGAGTTGACAAAGCGTGCAAAAGGTGGTGCTTCCCATTGGTTTTAGAGAATTTCCCAAGTCTTCTTCTTGTTAGCTCACCTTTAAAATGTTTAGACTATTTCCCATAATTAATGGTTGACAGATGACGTATGGGTCAACCCTCGAGGGTGTAGCCCTGCGGCCGAAGGACGAATGAGGTCTTGAGATCCATTCTTGGGCTCTCCTTAATATCGGTTGTGTATGGTGGGGGCATGGTATCCAATACATACATAGGAGTACAAAAGACTAATGAAGGTTAATAAGTTCACTATTATTTATATATATATATATATCTTTACTATTATAATGGGAGAGGGAGATGGAGAGGCAGGTGTACCCTGATTTTTATGAAATTCCCAAACTACCCCTACATAAAACAAAACTTTGATTTTATGTTTTACTTTAATTCCCAAACTATCCTTTGCTCATCTATCTATTTAAAGAATAGAATCACAGCCAATCGCGATTGAACTTGGGGAGAGTTCAATCGCACATCCAGGTTAACTTGTGTCCCTTTTAACTCTTATTAATTGTGACCCTTTCCTCTCGCTCTCACGTGCATTGCACATGCCACCCGCTAGTATATATAATGATAATTCTCAACTTAAACATAGGCTGACTTTTTCCAAATTCCCAAACTGCACTTAATATAATCATATATCTATATATATGACAAAAAATATTTTACTTAATTCCCATACTACCCCTTACTCATTTTGCATTTTCATTCTATCCCTTAATGAAACTCTCTATGCCGGATTCCTTGGAGTCCGGTTACGCCCATGTGTCCCTTTTAACATTCCTTAACTGTGGTTAAAATTCACCCACTTTCTAGGGTTCACCCACCTATCCTTGGTTTCTATAAAATAATATACTTGAAATTCTCTGCAGTTATAACCGGACTTCTTGGAGTTCGATTACGCCACTGAGGTTGCCATGTGTCCCTTTTAACACTCTTTAAATGTCATAAGATTCACCTACCCTTAAGGTTCACCCACTTAGTCTTGGTTTTAAGAAAAAAAAATATTAAAAAAAATTTAACCCTTTGAGTTAGTGAATTTTAACCAAGGTTTAAAGAAATTAATATTTTTTTTCTAAAAATCAAGGATAGGTGGGTGAACCCTAGGGGTAGGTGAATCTTAACTACAATACACTTATTAACTATGGTTAAAATTTACCCATCCCTAGGGTTCACCCACTTATCCTTGAATTAGAAAAAAATATGTGAAAAATTTTAACCATAGGAGTTATTGAATTTTAACTAGGGTTTAAAAAAATTAATATTTTTTTTCTAAAAACTAAGGATAGGTGGGTGAACTCTAGGGGTAGATGAATCTTAACTACAGTTAAGGGGTGTCAAAAGTGACACATGGAAACCTCAAGGGCTTAACCAGACTCCAACCATGGTTAAGATTCACCCAACCCTAGGGTTCACTCACATATTCTTGTTTTTTAGAAAAAATATTAATTTTTTTCAACCCCAGTTAAAATTCACTAATCCCTTGGGTTATATATATATATATTTCATATTTTTCCTAAAAATCAAGGATAGGTGAGTGAACTTTAGGGGTGGGTGAATCTTAACCATAGTTATGGGGTGTCAAAAGAGACACATGGCAATCTCAAGGGGCGTAACTAGACTCCAATTGTAGTTAAGATTTACCCATTCCTAGGGTTCACCCACTTATCTTTAGTTTTTAGAATTTTTTTTTTTTTTAACCCAGATTAAAATTCAATAACTCCTAGGGTTAAATTTTTTTCATTTTTTTTTTCCTAAAAACCAAGGATAAGTGGGTGAACTTTAGGGGTGGGTGAATCTTAACCACAGTTAAGGAGTGTTAAAATGGACACATGGTGTCCTTAGTGGCGTAACCGGACTCCTTGCTCTCTTGACAAAACACTTCGGAAAAAAATTCTCGCCATGACCCTACCCGTCCCTTTCTTTGCTATACCCCAAATGCCCCTAAAGGTTTTTGGTTCTCAAAATATCTATGTCATTTCTTTAACCAACCTATCCCTCATAATTTTTTTTTATCTAAAATGTCCCTCAAGTTTTTATACTCAAAATATTCTTTTATTTTATTTTTTTTCGAAATACCCTCACTAGAGTCCCTCTTTTCGGTCTCTCTCTTCTTCCCTCCTCTCACGTGCATCGCACGTGCCACCCACTAGTGTATATATATGTAAGTTTACGGGTAGTCCCAAAGTGTACTCCAAAGTATATTTCCAAATTCTAATCTTTTAAATTAAGGGTGCGTTTGGATTTATGAAATTGAGGAATAGAATTATCAATTCCATCACACAATTTCATCGTTTGGGACATATTATAAATAGGATGGAATTAGGATTTTCTAATTCCTTAAAGAATTCAAGCTGTGATTTTAAAGGCAAATTTATAAGATTCAATTCCATAGTAAAATGGTCTTATTTGATAAATCTACGCTGTTGTGGAATTTAAAAACAAAAGAGAAGCCTGAATGTTTCATTTATTCATGAATTTAATAATCCAAACATAGAATTTTGTAGAATTTAATTCAATAGGTTTTAATTCCATTGAATTCAATTCTTTGGCTCAATTTCAATTCCATAAATCTAAACACACCCTAAGAGTCTTGAGAAGGTCCGCTTCTAAGCTGACCCAAGTGTCCCCATGTCCCTTTTAACCTCTGTTTAACCATAGTTAAGTTTAACTAGGCCATGTAGACAGAATTCAGTATGGTGAGGGTTTGGAAATCTGTGTGTAGCTAGGCTAGCATTTTTCAAATAATGGCATTTCAGAATCAATGAACATGAGTAGAGGTAATGGATTACCGTTGAGAAGTTGCTCGAACGTGGGTGTGGTAGGAGTCCTAGGTGAAGTCTTAGGAGACTCTGTGTATCTTCGCATCCCATCGAGTTGAGCCATGCCTCCACATTCACTATAATGGCCTGCAGCTTCTCCTGATCTTGGTTCCTGCGTCTCAAATTCTCAATAAAGAGACAGGTTATAAGGATTAGTCAAAAGACTCAAACCAACAATGCTCTCGCATTAGTTTCCGGGTCTTATTATGCAAATGCGTGCCAGGTGTCACCATACAAATAATTCAAAAGCTTGTGGGCTCCAGCTTTACATATGGCAAGAGATAAGAGGTTTAACGTCCCTGCCCCTCGACACGTGGCATCACCAGCGTGATTTAATTACCACCTCAGGTATGGAGCACCCGTCTCCCTCGCCCTTGTCCTTAGGTTACAAAGAATAACAATTCCGGGTAGATGTCACACACCGAAACTTGGGGTTAAAACCGTCCACACACCCTCCGGCATAGGGGTGGAAATTTCTGACCGCCCCCCTCTAAGGTTGTAACCGATTCGTATCCGAATCGGTTTAGTCGGATTATTCGAATGGGTATCCGGCGGAGCAAATTCAGATAATTATCCGAATAGGTATCCGACAGAGCGAATTCGAATAACAATTTTACTATTCGTTAATAATTGGATATGAATTCGAATACTGGTATATCCGAGTAGGTATCCATCCAGTGAAGCTTATGTTGGGTTGCAAAAATGTGGTTGTGTATGTGGTGTGTGTGAGTGAGTGTGTGGGGGTGTGTGTTTCCTTTGTCTTGCCTTCAGCTATCGCCTTGTGGTGTAGTTGAGTTAACCACAAAGTATATCCAATACGATAAATATCCAACCGATTATGTTATATATAAATAATATAATTAAAATTTATAAAACTAATATGACCTTTAAAATATATTTTTAAAATAAAATTTTATATATTTTTTAAATATTAATTTATTTTTAAAAAGTAATTGGATAATTCGGATATTATCCGATTTGAATATTTTAATCGGAGTCGGATAAGGATATCATATCTCACTATGATATTTATTCAGATTCAAATATTTGAGTATATAATCGAATACGAATTCAGATATACCACATACCACTATCTGCTCCGAATCCGCTCTGTTTACAATCCTAGCCCTGTCAACTATTAGATTAGTCCTTGGAATGAGCTTTGATATGTTTCCCATTATGGCAAAGTGCAATCACAGGAGCTCCAACCTGTTGTACTGTTACCACAATACAATGGTCCTCTATAGGATCCAATGGTTGCACCTAGAGGCCGAGCCGGGGGCAAGGGGTAGGTGCCCTTGAAATTTGAAAAAAAAATTCTCTTATATTATATTATTTAATTATTTAAGAGGACATAACCATGGGACAAGTAGGACTCACTGTCTCCCAACTTCGGAAAAAAAAATATTTTATAATATATAGTGTAGATCTATTTTTACTAAAACCATTTTTTTTTTGTTATATATAATCTACTATAATGACTTTAATTGACCTTCTATTCTTGATTGTCTTTGTTTAGTTTCTTGAAACCCTCAAATGCAAAAGAAGAAAATTGATTGATTGTTACCCATTAACCGAATACTTTTGTTTGTAAATACTGCATTGTTTATTATATCTTATCAACAAATTAATTTTCTTCCCTATGAGTTCCAAAGAGTGAGTTCATATGTTATGGTATGAATATACCATACCAATTCGTTGTGTATGGATGATGAAATTCCATTGATACTGAGCCAATTCTAATAAACTTATTAAACGTTCTCATTATAAGACGACTTGCATATGCCCCTACGAACAAGATGACCCAAACTTGGTCCTCAATAAGAGTACCAAGGCTACTACATGAGAAGGGGTGTCAATGACTGGGCCAGCCCGTGAGCCCACCCGGTCCAGCCCGCTCTAGGCCCCCTTGGCCCGGTCCAATTATTAATTGGGTTAGGCTTGGAGTCTAAAGCCTATGTCTCATTTCGGTAGGCTTCTAACTGGGCTTAGCCAAACTAGCTTGGCCCGCTATAGGCCCACTCAGCCAAATCCGATTGTCTATTGGGTTGGCCTTGGAGTCTAAAGCCCGTAGCCCGTTTTGGTAGGCTTCTAACTGGGCTTAGCCCAACTACTCGGCCCGATTAGGCTCGTTTAGTTTATAGGTGAAAAGAATTGCACGTGATTTTTTAGACCTAGACCGGCCGATTAATAAGTGGGCTGATCCAGCCTGGCCCGATTATTATTCAGGCCTAGTTTAGTTCGGCTGTTGACATCCCTACACATGAGTACCAAGTCTACCACATGAGTCCTCAGTTATAAACACTTTTGGTTTCTCGTGGAAGTGGTGCAAAAGTCCATCATTCATCAAGATATGCTAATGAAAGTGATTACAGGATAGCAATTGCTAGCCGACACCCAATTAAATTTCAAGACCTTAGCATAGAGTAAATTGGTTATCCTTAAGGCTCCGTTTGTTTCGATGTAAAATTAGGGACAACAAATGAATTTCATAGAAAATATCAATTGTCCTAAATAAATTATGTGCAAAAAATGATATTTTCCGTGAAATTCATTTGTTTTTTCCTATTTTACATCAAAACAAACTGAGCATAAAAACAAGTTACTTTTAAAATTTTATTCTTTATCACTAATGCAACCCACTAAACAAGTTAACAAAGTTTCTCTCTCCAATTGGAAAGTCCTATAGCAAGCTTTTTTTTTTTGGTAGTTTGAGATATATGTTTAGGCTGCAACGTCGGTTAAGTGTTAGTATCTCTTCAGTTAGTGGGTGAAAGAAAAGTATATACAAACTCTCACCCTCTTGGAAATAGAACCCGATACCTCCCCCCAAAGGAGGGGATACACTACCACTTGGACAAAGCCCTGGTGTGTCTATAACAAGCTGACTACATTTTCGGTGGGGAGATATCTTGGGTTAGTGCGTAGTACGCACCCCTGTGAACTGTAAGGGGAACCCAAATAGAGGCGAATAGATAAGGTGGGGGTGGGAGGAAGCAACGGCTAGAATTGTAGAACCAGAACAATGGCTACCTTATCAGCCATTTCATCATCTTCTCTCCTCCCTACCCGACCTCTACCAGCTGCTCGACCAACCCATTATCGATCGCTCTTCCACAATTACAATCGATATAGCAGAACCATCAAGAATCCCATTTTATTCAGAGTTCAAGCTGCAAAGCTTCCTGCTGGGGTAAGTTCTTTGATCTTTCTTCTATCATCTCTATATGATTAATCGAAAAGATAATCAAATGGGTCTTGAAATTTTCAGGTAGAATTGCCCAAAGTAGAGCCGAAATTCAAAGCCCCTTTTCTTGGATTTACAAAGACTGCAGAGACTTGGAACTCCAGAGCTTGTATGATTGGCCTTATTGGAACTTTCATAGTAGAGCTGGTGAGTCTTGTTGTGTTCTTTATATAATTTAAGTTTTCTTTAGTACTGTGAGTTGAATTGGTCAATTGATTCTGAATTCCTTCTCTTTTTGGTTTTGGGTTTGTGGTAATGCAGATATTAAACAAGAGTATACTTCAGATGATCGGAGTCGATGTCGGGAAAGGGCTCGATATTCCTCTCTGAGTATTTGGATCAAAAACTGTTCTTCCCTTGTTTTGTAATTCATATTAAATAGCTGTGTTGTCTATAATTTAAACATTTCACTAAAACAGGGTATGAACACAAATTGGCCTGTAATTTAAGTAAGGGCATTTGCATTTTCTACTGTAATTGCTCTCCTTTTTCACTTCTGATTGCAGCCATTATAAGAATCAATTTAAATTCTATCTATAAGTCATCATTTATGTTAGTTGTATAAGTCATCATTTATGTTAGTTGTTAGGTTAGTGTTAATAGGTGTGTAGACAACCAGAGGGGGCAGTTGATAGAAGCCGAATTGGGCATAGCCATGGGGTATGAGGTATGGAGTGCAGCTGCCCCCCAAACTTTTGGAGGAAATATAGTTTAATAGGGCATAGCCATGGGACAAGGCAACTATACTATCTATCTGGGTTAAATTAATTACACCATAATTCATGTGGTGCACACATTGTACAGTCTGCTATTTATGTGGAATCATATGGCTAATTGGTTATGGTCATTGGGTTGCCCACATGCTTGTTGTGTACTAGTAAGTGTCCATGTGTCCCCGAATGTATGAACGTGTCTGGTCTTCAAGTATAGATGAAGAGGACTGGACACCAGAGCGGTGAAATCCGTTTCGCCTTGTTCTTTTCGCAGGAATTGGAAATGAAAAATCATAATTTTTGTCAAGTTTTATGTTCTTTTACATCTCGTTTCTCATAATTATAATTCCTCCAAGACTTCAGGCCGCAAAATACCAGAGTGGTGAAATCCATTTCGCCTTGTTCTTTTCACAGGAATTGGAAATGAAAAATTATTATTTTTTGTCAAGTTTTATGTTATTCTTTTGCATCTCGTTTCTCAGGATTATAATTCCTCCGAGACTTCAGGCAGACATTTCAAGTCTCACAAAAAATGGAGCGGCTTGATGGTGACTCAAAGTTAGAAGAGCAAAAATATTTCTAAAAACACTTGTAAACCGGTACTTAAAGTCTCGAAACATGCAACAACAAAAATATGGTGACTCAAAGTTAAAAGAGCAAAACTATTTCTAAAAACACTTGTAAAACCCGGCACTTACAGTCTCGAAACTTGCATCAACAAAAATATTAAGTCAGACCTTCCAAACAGGCTGGCTGTTTTCTTTTTTAGTAGATATGTGGGTACTCTCATATATACTCCCTAATCCTAACCGTTTATAACCAACCACTAAGCGTCAGGATTTGAGTTGACTTATTTTGTCTTTTCTAATGCCACGTCAGTTCTAATCATAACCATTTAATAACTAAGATAAAAAGTTAGGATTTGGGAGTATACTTTGAGAGTATCCCTAGACTAATTCTTTCTTTCTTCTCATAGATTAGTCCTCACTCCTCACACACCTGTAATTTTTTTAAACAAGCTTTATCAACTAGCTTCGGATTTGCTCTGGTGCACACCTGAGTTGGGTGCTCGGGAATCCACACTTCATCAGGCACCTGGCAATAAAAAGGGGGAGAAATTATTTCATTTTCTACCCATGATTTTGAATTCTCCCCACTTGATATCCCTCCCCTATTTATTGCCAGATGTCTGATGAAGTGTGGATGCTCGAGTCCACCAGAGCAAATCTGAAGCCTTATCAACCACACCCATGCAAACCCAGATATAAATCTACTCAAATGGGCTTCTTGGGAAACAAAACAGGGAATTCTGTTCTTTGAAACTACTTAAACCTTTCTTCACCATGACGGTGAAGATAAGAATAGGTTTATCAAAGGCAAGGCTATCACTTCTACAATCTTCCTTGTTTGCCTACTCTCTAGTTCACTTGTAGAAGGATGGTGATATGATGTCCTTTTTAAGAATATTAAGGGTTTACCTTAATTGCTAATTTAAAAACAATGAGGACTTCTGATATTTGCATTTCCAAATGGTAATAAAATATGGGGAAGTGGATCTAAATAATTTGGGCATATCCAATGGAAATTAGTAACGGCGCTCTATGAGAAAGTGTGAGTTGGTGCAAATTGAAGGCTTTAAAAAGAAATGGGAATGTTAAAAGAGGCCAATAAAAGTAGTAAGAAGATATTTGATAATGCAACCTCTAATTGAATATATGGTTCTTGATAAACCAGAATGGCAAAGGATCATCTGCCAACCTCAAAATATTTTTATTAAAGGAACTGAAGAAGATGTGAGTTCTGATCAAGATGACATATAGCTTAAATAATTTGCGTATTTGATCCTTATATATCTTAAAATCCTTCCTCCATTGCTAGCTAGCCAACAGTATTTGCGTTTTTTTTTTTTCCTGCTAATGGATTTTCCATGTCCAAACTGCTATAATTTTCAAATTCTATCGACATTCAGATCCTCATATTTTTTAGTCCACGAAGTTCAAATTTTTTCATTTTGTCGATAAAAATTGTAAAAGACAGTGGTCTAAGTTTCTTCAAGAGTAATGTCTCTATATACACACAAAAACTTTGGTGTCTACGCAGTTTAAAAAGGTAATCTGATTTGTGATAGTTTTTTTTGGTCTGTAATTGTGAACTTTTTATTCAGAACAATTCCTACCTATTACAGATAGATCATGGTTTGGAACAAACACTGATCTAACCTTAGTACCAGTATTAATGTGACAGTTGATCACATGATTAAAGGGTAGAGAACATCTGAAAAAAATGAAAAAGAGAGACAGCATGGGCTTATGAGCCCAGTAAACATTATGAGATATGGCATCCAAAGTCATAGTTTAATGAAAGAAAATGTTTGATAGGGAAGAAGAAACCCCTCAATCAAAGCAAGGTATATATCCCATTGGCAGTAAAAGTGAAAAGTGAAAGGGGAGGGAAAACAGGGGAAAGAAACAAAGCAAACAGGTAAACACTGATTAGTGAGTGATGTAGCCTCTATATAAACCATATTACTTAAACTAACAATTATTACAACCTTTAATAGGGGCTTAATATAAGGAAGGCCCTCTCTATCATTCTCTCCCACTCTCCTTTGTCATCACATAAGCATCACACACATACTCCATACCCATAATCTCCTTCACCAAAATTCAAACACTAAATGATGCCAACTTCCACATATCTGTTCTTCTTTCTCCTCTACCTCTCCTTTACAAGTATACTTCTCTCTCTCTCTCTCTCTCTCTCTCTCTCTCTCTTAAGTAACTGAAGAATTTTCCATTTGTGTTTTTTTGTGTTTAGTTGCAGATGGAACTCAACTCATACTAGTAAACAACTGCAAGAAGAGCGTATGGCCAGGGATACTCGGCGGTGCAGGGCAACCATCGCCAAAAGATGGTGGCTTCCATCTCAACTACAGTGAGGAAGTAGTCATTGATGTACCTGAGAGGTGGTCAGGGAGGATATGGGGTAGGCAAGGCTGTATCTTCAATGAAAATGGACAAGGATCATGCAAAACTGGAGACTGCACTGGCCAACTACACTGCAAAGGCACCTCTGGAGTGCCACCAACAACAGTGATCGAGATGACACTTGGAACCTCCAAATCTGCGCTACATTACTATGATGTGAGTTTGGTGGATGGCTTCAACCTTCCAGTTTCAATGGTGCCGGTGGGTGGTGGAGTTGGATGTGGCATTGCTGGGTGCGAGATCGACTTGAACTTGTGCTGCCCATCAGCCTTGGAGGTGAAGCAAGAAGGAAAGGTGGTTGGATGTAAGAGTGCTTGCTTAGCCATGCAATCAGCTAGGTATTGTTGCACAGGAAACTATGCAAACCCTAGGAGTTGCAAGCCTACACTATTTGCCCACCTCTTCAAGGCCATTTGCCCGCGGGCCTATACCTATGCCTACGACGACTCTTCGAGCCTCAACACATGCAGGGCTCCTCGGTATGTTATCACCTTCTGCCCTCCCATATGAGGGATGATGAAGAAAATAAAGGGTGCTTTGTGGGGTCTGTGTGAGACGAAATCTGTGTTATTAGAGATGTAGTTTCTTCTTCTTACTGTTGTCAGTACCAATAGCTTATAGTTATGGGACAGCTAGCTTTTGTGGACAAAGGATGGCTGGGTTTTGTTCCAAGTTTATAAATTTTCTTTTGTGGTAAATACTATTTTAATGAAGTTGGGTTATTGTTAAAATGGAGGATGGAAACATGGGTTTTGTTAAACTCAGCCTCTGTTTTAATAGAATTGATTTTGAGTGTGGTTGGTGTATACTAGATTATGATACATATGATTATGTCAGTGCATCCAAGAACACCATGGAAACTACAATGTACTGATGATTTAGGCTGGAATTTTGGAGACTGTTTACCTGAAAGGGAATAACGACTAGCATGCATAGGGGGAGAGGTTTCTAAGTGTTCAATTTGTTATTATAGGTAGTTTTCTAAGTTCATGTTTTGCACTTTAAGAGAGACATTTTCAATTAATTTAGCAATTAGGAAGGCAATTTGAATTTTTTATGCATATACATAAAAATGATCAGCTCCACTTAGATCTCCCAAGGTCAGAAATAATACAGTTGCATTAATGCAATTTGTAGACCATTTCTGAACCATCTATAAGAAACGATAACAAGATGGTTGAGATCTGAAGTTTCTGTACTCATTTTTTACCTTGCATCAATCCATGTATGTTCTTGTAGACTACTGTTCTATGTCTAGATTTTACCTTTACCCTATGTTTGGTTGTCGAGAAAATAACTAAAAACATGGAAAAGAAAAGAAAATTAGACAAAACACAACTAAAAATTGTATAAAAAATCCAAAATTTTCGTTTCTTTTCCATGTTTTCATCAATTTTCTCGGTAAGAGACAATCCAAGAGTTGATGTAGAAGTGTGCTTCACCCACTCCACGTATAGGCTGAATGACATTTGGACCTCCAATAACAGCATCATCTTTTTTATATCATACTGGCATAACCAGATAATCACTTATACTAAAATGTAGAAAGGATAAGAAGCGGATGGATTACACCCGAAATATGAGTAGAAGTTGAAACCCTTGATGCAACCCTAAAAAGGGAAGAGAAAACAGTTATAAGAACAGCATAATCATCAAAGATTAAGATATCCACCTTATAATTCAATAAATTAAAGGAAGGAATGCTCAAGTAGGACCAGAGGACAGGTGAACCCACCTTACTGACCTCTCGGCGGCCGATGCCCCTACCATATAAAGATGCAGGGCAACTTGGTCTCATTCAGGCCAAAGTTTTATCCTATCATATCATTCTAGCCATTATGGTCAAGGAAAACATCCTGAGTAGTTCATAGTTTTTGCCAAGAAGAACTTCTAAATAAAACCCAACCCTCAACATTCTTGTCACCAATATGGCCGGAAACTTCTCGTCCCAACCTCCCTACTGTATTCAGTAAACGGGGATTAATGTAGCCTTCAAATCAAATGCTTTGGTTTTGCTCAAGGACAGCAATGACTGTGGTAGCCATTTATTCAAAGATGATTTGACCAAAAATTGTTCTGATTCTGCTCAAAACTCAGAACTGAATCACCAAGTATGGTTTGTAATTTCATAAATTTGAAAATCTTTGCCTTTTCTTCTTTTTTTTAAATTTCTTAAGAAAAAGAACATAAGATTTGCAAATATAAAAATTATTTAGCAAAAATATGCTCTTTGTTGATAGTTTATTTTACTGTAAAACCAATTTATCACCATCTAAGAAGCAAAGCATGACAATGGGGCCTGCCACAGACATGACAATGCAACTTTGTGGTGGGGCAGAGATGGATTTTATCTGAATGACAGGAAAGCTTTGTCATTCTTTTGGAGCTTCAAATTTACCCCACCATCCAAAAATAGAAGGGCTGATAACAGGAAAAAGGGGGAAGAAGCTGAAATCTTAACACGGGAATATGGCACGGGCGAAAAAGCCATATCCTGACTTAATTCGCTGGTTCTTTTTTACCATCCCTTGTGAGCTATGAGTGTATCGATACTTGGGTAATAAAAACCAAATGTGAATCAAACATGCACTAGAAAGCTCGTTAATAGAGGTGTATGCAGAGTGTTGTAATTTAGAAGATGCCGAATAAGTTTTCAATATCTGCTGTCAGCTAAATATGAAACAAATATGCACTGGATGATTAAAGCTTACTCGTAGATTGAGTATCCGAGGAAAGCTATATCCTTGTTCAGAACAATGATCGAAGAAGACAAAGCCAAGCAGTGTTGCTTTTCTTGCTGTTCTTTCTGCCTTTAGCCATTCAGGCTTAGTTCAAGAAGGCCAAGAGTTTTATGAATCCATGGTAAGTTATTGTGGACTCTTACCAGATGAGACACACTGTATGGTTGACATACTGGGTCAAGCCGACCAACTCGGACATGCATAACCATTGAGGCACAGTTGGAAACTAGGTGAAATATCTGACACCTTTAATGGTAGAGGAGTTAAGACTGAATCAACCAAGAAAAACCTAGATTAAAGCACCTTTTCACTTCCAAAAATATAAACTTCACTTCTCTCTATAGATAGCAGCCCATGCTTATATGATCAAAGAATCAGCAAAAGGAAAGGACACCCTCACTTCGTGTGCTTGTTCTAGAAATGAGAAGGTAAAAAAACTGACTAAAGGAAAAGAAAAAAAAAGGTTTCATATAGTACAGAGAGAGACAAGATAAACACTAAGCTCTATGCATAACCTTGTAGTATAGGAGAACAAAACCCCATCTACTACCAGAACTAGAACTCAACCTTCTGTTGGTGGACCCACACCACCTGCACTCGGACTACTTCGATCATGGGCAGTTTCAGGTGGTGGACCCAACCCTAGTAGCAAAGGGGTTTCTTTCTTTTGATTACTAGTGCCTTTATCAGCCGATGGGTTTGCAGCCCAAGCTCTGAGAGGGGGTTCAAAGAGCTTGCTGGCAATGTCAGGTGGGGGTGCATGATCTTCTTCTCCGGGAAGAACAAGAAGACCTTTCTCACGAAGAGAAGAGGACTCCTTGTAGCAGGCATTCCAGAGGTAGTCCACAAGCTGCCTTTCCTCCCTAGCAGCCACAAGATCCTCAGGAGACATTAAGCTGATACCTTCAATCCGCTCCTGAAGAATTTGCTTCAGTTTCTCATCATCGTAAGACAAACCACCACTGGTCCCACCTACCTTGTCCCGGGCAAGCTCAAGAAGGCCTCGAAGTGCAGCTTCTCGTACCTCTGCATCTTCACTGGATGCCAAGTGCATCATGATCCGAGGAAATCCTAGCTCACTTACTACATTGCAGTCTGAACTGTTTTCATATAGTAGGTAATGGACCAAGTTGAGGGCCTTCCTGAAAAATGATTTATTTGTGTTAATATATTGCATCAATGCCATCACTCCTTAAAAAAACCAGTAATAAAGAAAATTGGTGATGTCAAGCCGTACGTCTAAGGTAAAGCTTTCCTTTTTTTTTATTGTCATGCACTACACTAACACTGTAATTAAGATATATCATTCCCGATCTAAAAGGTATAAGATAAAGCTTTCCTTTTTTCTTTTTTTTTTAAATGTTATGCACTACACTAACACTGTAATTAAGATATGTCATTCCCAATCAAAAAGGAAAACAACGTAACTAAATATTTGGAGTCCGAATCCTGTCCAATTGCGATTGAAATGGGGAGAGTTCAATCACACTCACAGATCCCTTTAATTGCTCTTTTTTAACTCTGGTTAATAATTTAACCTTTAGGGTTAATATTTTTTTCTAAAAATCAAGATTAGATTGTTGAACCCTAAGGGTTAGTGTATCTTAACCACAGTTAATGGGGGTTAAAAGGGACACGTGTTGACCTGTGGATGCAATTAAACTCCCTTGAGTTCAACCGCAATTGACTCTGATCCCAACTCATGAATTTGGGGTTGTTGGGCAGGGGTATACCTTTGAAATCGTACATTCTCTGAACCCAAAGCATCTCTCAATGCTGCATAACCATTCGCCATTCGAAATGCAGCAATACCCAGCTTGTTGTGCTGAATCAGAGCTGAAAGTCACCCAATAACATTAAGTACTTGAAAGCCATCCTAACCCATAAATTATAATGCCACAAATGCTGGGGCAACAGCAAACAGCAGTCCTCATTAATGTTGGCAGTTGATGAAAACACAACTATCTAAGGGAAAAGATGCAGGATACTTACAGGATATTGCACCAAGTGCTTTGGTTTGGACGATTACATCAGGGTCTGAAGTGAAATTAGAGAGGAGAGGTTCTAGGCCATTTGCTTCCATTACAAGCTGTTGACTCCTGGGATTGTTCTGAACAATGGTGGTTACTACCTCTGCAGATTTTGCTCGAATACCAGCATGGGAGTTCTTCAGGTAACCAAGGAGAGGGACTAAGCCACCAATTGAGTGAAGATCTGTTGCATTCGTATAACCAGCCAAAAAGATTTAAGCAAACTCTTTTTAACAATGTAAACATATAAGCAAATCCATTAGTCCATTGCTAAACATATATGGTTCATAGTTTTCCGATAGAAGAGAACTATTACGATACCTAAAATCAAGAACTCCACAACTAATACAAACAGATTCAATTAAGTAAATTATAAGCAGAAACTTTAGCCTATAACTGCATGCTTTTTGACAAAAAAGATCAACTTAGAAAATTTAACAACACTGACACAGGTGCAACCTTAATTAAGACACATTAAGCATTATCAACAAAAAAGACAATGTACTTGTACAAAATTACCAACAAGACGATAGACCAAAGTTGAAAATATAAGTCATGATTCAGGTAATAACGGACAATGGGGCCCACTCTATAGATCTGACATTGGAGACGTGCAGGATCAGAGTTTTGCAAGTTTGAATAATACCTAGTTGTCCTTGGACAAACCGATAAAGAATATTGACAGCCCAAGGCGATAAAGAATATTGACATGCAATACATGGGGAAACTAATAGGAAAAATGAACATTGAGATAATGAGGATTGATGAAGGCTTTGTTAATGAGCCAAACCAACTTCATGGGTGAAGTGCTTTGGGTTGTAGGGCCAAAGGCTACATATAATACATTCATAAGACAAGCCAGCAATCAACTAACTGGAAGAAGTATTAAATGCGGCCAGGGTCACACATCAGAAATCATTTACGCTTATAGGAAGATTAAGTTGACCAAATGACAACATGTCACATGAGGACATCCATGTAGCATGGAATCATTATGTTAATTGTTCTTGTTGCGAAATACACTTCATAAATTAGATTTACCTTTGCATTCTGAACTAATATGCCTTTTTCTTGTCACTTCCCAAACATAGAGAATTTTACAGGCCCCACTGGGCCAGAAGCTTCTCAAGCTCAAATATTTTCTCAATTTACCAATAAAAAAAGAAATGCCTAAATTAATTGCAGAAAATCAGAAGCCTAAATTAATTGCAGAAAATCATAAAAAGCAGAAGTGCAAGTAAAAGTGGAAGCGAAAGCGAAAGCGAAAGCAAAAGCAAAAGCAAAAGCAGATGGATTGTCTATTGATCGCTTATAATCATGCAAAAAAAAAATATCATTCTTCACCTAAAATCTGAATCTCATTTTTAAATTTAGTGTAAATGCATTATAAATTCATGCAACTCATTTAGTAGCTAAACTAGGCAACTTTTGGTTAAAACTTGAGTAAGAGAAACCGTTAATTTCTTCCAATATTTTGAGGACAACTTCTCTAATGGAGTTGACTCTCATAAAGAAATCCCACTAAGCAAACAGTTCTTTATAACTACAAGGGTTGACTCTTACAAAGAAATCCCACTAAGCAAACAAGTTCTTTATAGGACTACAGGGGAAAATAAATCTCTGGTTGAAATTTTGCAATATTCTTTGTCAGATATTTTGGAATTCTATATGAAAAATTGTAGCCCTTGGGATTTAATTTTACTGAGGGGGTAGCGATAGCGAATTTCAGGAAATTTTAAACAATGGCTGCAGCATTGACTGGATTATTCCAATGTAGTCTACACAATTGAAATAGAGACGACTAATTGACTGGTGATACCATGTCTTTTGAATTGAATTGATGACTGATGCTCTTGTTCACTGTTTTTATAATCACTTTAAAATAGACATTAGTAGTACAAAAGTCATTTCATTATTTGAGTTATCATCAAAATTAATAAGAGTCCCTAAGGTTGTAACCTTTAGGCTAACAAATAAGTCTAACCAACAGAGGGAAGGAGCAATATAGGAGATGTATTGATTAGAAGAAAATGCGAGACAACAAGTAGGCATCATAACTTGCTACTATAGCGGGATGGAAACATTAAGAAGATTATGAAACAAAGATAGGACCTTTCAGAAAATATAATAGTGATGCAGATGACATCATTACAAAGTAGACATAGGCAACTTCCATCACTATGGAAATAATTAAGCTTATGGAAACTCGGGACTGGCATGACAAGATTTTCCTATAGTCACTGACTCACTATCAAGAATTAGTTTCCTGTAAACGAAGTGATTCTACAAAGATCTTAGATATGTCAGACTCCTGAGTCCTGAGAACCATTGGTTCTAAATCCAGAAAATGGAATCGATATCCCTGCAGAAACAAGATATCACTGCAGAAACAAATTGACCACCGGTTCAACTGACCAAGGAAGTCACCGTGAAGCTTAAAACGCTTCCTTACTAGCTTCCAAAAACAATCTATAGAGTTTCTAAATTAAATATTATGCAATAGGAAATCATTTTCATTTTATCAATTCCTAAGGCATAAAGAATATTTCATGACCTTCCCTTGAACCGGCCACAAAGCTCTAAACTGAGTTGTTTAGGTTCTGGATTTCTTTCTCTAGTTGGGGTTTTCGTTTTGAAGGTTATAAAATTTGGAGCAAGTTGATCTCTTTCAACTATAGGAACCAAGTACGAGTACTGGTATAATACAACAATGATCTGTTCAAGAATTCCTGATATACGGCAAAAATATGACAAAAGTACGGGACAATTAAAAAATAATTATAAATAAATAAAAATCACGATATTAACTAATTACAATCATTTAATATGGAATACCAAATTAACACTGTAAAAGTATGACAAAAATACATGTATTATACATGTTTAATACATAATTCGTGTATTAAACGGGTATTGTATGGCGAAGCACGTATTAATACGTAACACAACAAAAGTACACCCTCTTTTAAATCCACTAAAGTATTATACGAGTATTGTACAAGTATAATACGAGTGGTTGGTAACAATGCTCTCTGCCAGTTCAAGTTCAAGGGAAGGAGATCGAGGGGACCAAGACTTTAGATCTCCTCTATATGGCGGGAGGTTTATTTCGTATCAAGAGTGCATTGGGGAGGTTAGAGCATCTCCAACCCAATTTCTTAAATTTCTCTACTTTTACTCTATAGTAGAGAGCTTTCTTAAAATAGGGGGCCACTTTTTCTCCTTCCAACTCCAACCCCACTCTTTACTTCTTCTCTACTTCTATTCAAATACTCACTTTTTTATTTCTTTTTATTTTAACATTATTGCAACCATTGAGAGTTCAATTGCACTCCAACCCCACTTTTTTATTTATTTTCTAAAAACTAATATTATATTATTAAATCCCAAGGGTTAGTAAATCTTAACCATAGTTAGTAGAAGTTAAAAGAGACACTTGTTGGCTTGTGGGTGCGATTGAACTCTCCCTTATTAGTTCAATCGCAATTGACTATGGTTCCCAATCCTACTTCATAGTCAAATGATTTGACAAGACTTTAATTAAAAAATAATATAATAATAGTAGGGAGGGGGATTTGGTTCCCCCTACTAGTAAGGAGCCAAATCTTCAACCCTATAGTAGGGAGGGCATATAGGGAGTGCGTTGGAGTGCTTAAAATAGGGTATGGCTCTCTACTGCAGAGAAGAGAGCTCCTCTAAGGAGTGCGTTGGAGATGCTCTTAGGGAAGACGGATTGGATCAAGAGGTGATGTCTATGCCTCTGGCTTAGGCTTCTAAGTTTTAGGCTTATAGGTACTAGGAATGGAGTGACTAAACCAATAGTAATAAATCCCATATGGAAAAAAATACAGAGGATAAATGAAAATTAAGTTATACATGGTAACTGCAGAAAATATGATTGCAACAACTACTGACATGGAAGTGACAGAAACTTTTTTGTGTAAAAGACTAATTAGTATCCAGGTGTCACATGGTACGAAATATAGAAAAATTGTAAGCAATAATTAGAGGAATAAACACTTCAAATAGAAAGTGCTGTCTTTATGAATTTCAACACCTAAAGAAAAAATACAAGAAAACATTGTAGTCAAAAATACAAGAAAACATTGTAGCGAACTTACCGTTAGCCATGTCAATGGACTCCACATGCTCTTGTAGCTCTTCTAACATATCTGCAAAAATGAAAGATCCAGACGATTCACAAATAAATGAAGTAAATAAAAATTGAAAACAAATTGAAACAAAAAAAACATTAAATAAAAGAAGGTTCAATAACCTAGATGTGCTTGGTACCACCTTCAATGTCCGCGGAAGTAACACCTTGAGCCTCCAAGACTTGTTCAGGAGTTTGCATAACAAGAGTGATCTCTTTCATTCGCTTGATAACATCAATAGTCTGAGCTTGCATGGCTTCCATGAACCATCTCCGGTCCTGCTCACTAATAAACACGAATAAAGTAATTCAAGCCCTTGCAAATTCCAAGTAACAGCTCATTACCTTTCAATACGGTTCAAAATCATCCAATTTTTTCTCTTTTTTTTTTTGGGGGGGGGGGGCTTTTGGGGGGTTCAAAAGAGTTTGTGAAGTTGAAAAAATTAAAGCAGCACACTTAGCAGTCATTCTAAGACATAATGGGCACCATGTGTATGGCTGTTATTCACCAATATAACTTGAACAGCGGAAAACCATAGTACCAGTGGTTATGGAAAACAATTCTTGAAACATGCTAAGGTGGTGTTTGGATCGGATTTTATTACCCAAAATTCCCAAACACTAGTATTTGTAAAAGTGATTATTTGACAATTACCTTCTACACAATCAATTTTTACAACAATTGATTTTGGCTAATAAAATCCGATCCAAATGCCCCATAAGAGTGTCACTTAGAACCTGTTCTAATCAGTGACCAATCCCAAGATGGGTACTTAAGACACAAACACATACGAGGTTTGAGGAAGCGAGTACCCAATCTCTAACAATTGAAAGTTAGAAGCAAAATTACAAAATTATGAACTAAAAATTGTGTCTTGTAAATTTACTGTCGTGGGAGTGGGCCCACTATATCTCTCTGTCAATCAGGGAAATCTTACAAAGCTAAAAAAAAGAAAAAAAAAGGGGGACAAAAAAAAAATCTGCCTTTCATCCACAGATTCAATTCATCAAAACTCTCAAATCTCCCAGTGAAATTCAAGGATATCCAAGACCTCAACTGGAACTCAGGTTTCGTAATGACTAATAAGAAACCAGAGATCTAATGAAAAAAAATAAGAGATAAATCCCAGTAAAAAGACCATTTCTTTATGCTAAAAAGGAATGAACGATCCAGTTAGAGAACCATTTAATGGTGGAATGAAACGAAGAAAACATCCGATTAAACTAAAATGTAATTTTACCCAAATCCGAATATCCAACAGATACGTTCAAACCAAAGAAAAAGAGAATCGATTACCTCAAATTTTGAGGGGGGCCAGATCCATCAGAGTTAGCAAGACTCCATTTCAGCAATCCTTCCCAATTCGGTCCGTCTTTGGCCATTACTGTAAGAAAAATAAAACCCTAGAAAGAGAATAAAAACTGCTTGTGTTCTTAAAACCCTATCGAATTAACGAATCTCAAATGAGAAGAAGCTCTACAACAATCGTAGAGTATATATATATAGCAGTTACGATCCTTCTAGAAACCACTGAGAGGTTCTTCTTTTGGGCGGCCAAGAAGAAGTCTGTCGAGACTCCAGAAAGATCTGGAACACAAATTTTTTTTTTTTTTTTTCTCCGTTTAATAACTGTTTTTAGTTCGGGTAGAGGATATTTTACCCACCAAACTCCGTCCCATTTTGACCCGAAACAACATGTCCTAAGCCCTAGGTCTTGATTTCACTTAGAACTGTAAATTTAGCGTAAAGGCAGTCGCTGAGCCGGCTTGATTCGTCTCGAAATGATACGAGCTTGAGTTGGGTATTTGAGTGAGTTGAGACGAGACGAGCTGAGCTGAGCCGAGCCGAGCCGAGCTAAATGATTGAGCTTGTTTGTTAATCAAGCTTAATACAAGCAACGAGGTGCTAAGCTTATAATACCTTATCAATTTTCATATAAAAGTTAATAAACATATATATAAATTTGTTACTAAGGTAAAAATTAAAAGGAAACTTCATTCTATTATAATTTATAAATTCTTTATACCATTTTTCTTCTATTAGCCTCACAAGAATAACTATGTTCAGTTCTTCAGTTTTTTTTTTTCCTGTGAGAGAGAATTTGATAGGCATGTTCAACTCTTAGAATTTTAATTTGAATTCTTTTTATTAAAATTAGTGGTAAACGAGCCTAAAATAATAGGGAAAGCTCATGAGCCGGCTCAAGCTCGATTATCTATAGACAAGTCGAGCCCAAGTTAGCATTCAAGAGCTCGAGTCAGCAAATATATGTCACGAGCCAAACTTGAGCAACACCCAACTCGACTCAACTCAACTTGTTTACACCCTTAATGTAAATGCATCATATCATCACCTTGATTCAATTAGATATATAATATGTTCTTTACTTTTTCTTCTTTATCTTATTTTATCTTCTTTATCTTTACTAATATAAAGAGGAGGAACATGTTCAAAACTTTGATAAAAGTTTAATTTTATACCAAAACTACCCTTAGTCCTATGAATTCAAATTGTTAAATAAATTTTAGTTAATACCAAATTTGTCCTTTCCTCATATAAGTTTGTTAATGGTGGGTTTTAACACCTGCCACGTAGGTGTCACATCAGCACCAAATAGACACCTCGATGAATATTTGTCTAATTGACATTTTGCCATAATGCCGATGAAGCATTTTCGTCATACCAAGGGGATCATAGGGGTCGTAGGTTTGGTAGTAAATAGAAAAAGACAAGTTGGGTTGATACCATAAAAGGCATATTCGCATCATGTATCAAGAGCAATAAGACCATTGGTATTAACTAGTTATCACCGTACGATTGAGAGAGAGGCGATCAATCTAAACATCATTAGTTATTGAGTGTAGTTGCAATTAATAACTTGTAACCATTAAGGAATGACCCACAACTACTACTTAATAAGAGAATAGTTACAAAATATGCCTTGAATGGGTGTAACTCCCACATATGAATTATTATAAAAGGGACCCCTCATTCTAGCAAAAGGGCATTTCTTGGGGAACAAGTGGAGACTCTCTCTCTCCCTAGCTTCCCTTTCTCTGTTCTCCTCTCTCCTCCACCTTTCCTCTTCCTCTCCTTCCCGGTTTCGGTGACAAGTGCAGCGCCATCCATACGGCCCCTTGGGGTTTAGGCAGGTGATTAGAACGATCTGAGTACTCGACAAAAATACCTAGTCTCGAAGTTCAAAACGTACGTAATAAGTTTTGCTTGGTTCCAAAACTGACCTTTAAACATATGAGTTCAAAAAGTTGACTGAATTTTACTTAATTCCAAAACTATCATTTACTCATATGTAAAGACAATGATATTTAAAAGGTTGATTGAATTTTAACTTAATTCTAAAACTATCTTTTTGCTAATATATAAAGAGAATGACACTTTAAAAAGTTGATTGAATTTTAGCTTAATTCCAACTGTAATTTTTTTTTTTTTTTAATTTTAGCTTTTAATAATATATGGGACTTTTTCACACACAAAAAATGGACTTAAGAAGTTGATTGAAATTTAATTTAGTTCTAAAGTTTTCATTTATTAATATATTAAGTAATGTTTTCATAATCAAACCGGCCGTCAAACTAGCCATGTGACAAGTTCCCAGTTCGACTGGTCTGATTGGATCATGTTCTTTTATTATTAATTTTTTATTTATTTTCTTAGCTAGAATATTTCTAAAAAATTATTCTCAATGTCCTTAAGTCAAGTTTTTATACTCAAAATGCTCTCCAAAAAAAAATTATAGTCAAAATGTCTCAAATTCTTATACTTAAAATGTCCTTATATCATGTTTCTATACCTAACGTGTCCCTCACAATTTTTTTTAACCAAAATGTCCCTTAAGTTTTTATACCTCAAATATTTAGTAAAAATTTTCCCAAAATGCCTCTGACTAGGGTCCCTCTTTACGGTCTCTCTCCCTCTCCTCTCTCTCACGTGCATCCCATGCGCGACCCACTAGTAATAATACAAAGAGGATGGGCATGTTCAAAACATTGATTGAAGTTTATTTTATTCCAAACCTACCCTAACTCATATGGCTTCAAAATTTTGGTTAATTCCAAATTTACCATTTCCTCATATAGGTTCAAAACGTTAATAAATTTCACTTAATTCCAAAACTATCCTTTACTAATATGTAAAGAGAATAGTATTTAAAAGCTTGATTGAATTTTACCTTAATTCTAAAACTACCCATTTGCTAATATATAAAGAGAATGATACTTAAAAAGTTGATTGAATTTTAGCTTAATTCCAAATTTATCTTTCATTAATTTTAGCCTTTATTAATATAGGAGATTTTTTCACCCCGAAAAAAAAGTAGACTTCAAAAGATGATTGAAATTTAATTTAGTTCTAAAATTGTCATTTCTTAATATATTAAGCAATGTTTTCATAACTAGATCTAAGTAACCAAAGCGTGAGCGTGAGCGAGGAGTGGGAGCATGAGAGCGTCAAATTTCAATTCAAGAGCACCATATATAGAAATAATATTTTTTATGAAAATAAATGTTAGATTATTAAATATTAAAGATTAAGTAAATTCTAACGACAATTGAAGTTAAAAGGGGCCAATTGCGATTGAACTCTCCCCAATTCAATTGCAATTGGCAAGAAAAGGCAATCCGCTCGCTTTGCCTACTATAAAAACAGTAAACAGATATAAAAATAAAAAAAGTAAAGAAGTTGAAAAGACATGACAGCCTACTCTATTTCTCTACGGTCACACAGACTAAAGTTCTTTAAAAAAATAAAGAGGATTTGACTTTTGGAATTGAAACCCGCGGTTTATCAAATGTGTAACCGTGCTCTCCACACGAATTCGCTCTCAAACCGTGAGAGCGAGGTTTGAGAGCAAGATCAGGTAAGGTGGAGCACGGTTTGGGTTACTAGGACCAGTCGTCGAACTGGCCGGGTGATCGGTTCCTAGTTCGACCGGTCCGGTTGGATCATATCCTTTTATTATTAATTTTTTATTTATTTTCTTGGCCAGAACGTATCTGAAATAAATTTATTCTTATAGTGTTCGTAAGTCAAGTTTTTATACCCAAACTGTCCTCAAATATTTTTCTATAGCAAAATGTCCCAAATATTTTTTAAGATGTATGAAATTCTCTTTTGTAATCTTTATGCCCCTAAGTCAAATTTCTATACCCAAAATAACCCTCACAATTTTTTTAAATTAAAATGTTCCTCAAGTTTACCCATATTTCATTTTCTTTATTTCTCAAAATGTCCATACATCAAGTTTTTATACCTAATGTGTCTCTTATAATTTTTTTTTTTTAACCAAAATGTCCCTCAAGTTTATATACCCAAAATATTGTTTATTTTTTTCCAAAATGTCCCTCACTAAGATCCCTCTTCTCAGACTCTCTCCCCCTCCCCTCTCTCTCACGTGCATCACACGTGCGACACACTAGTATAAATAATTGTTGTAATTATAATAATAATAATAATAATTATTATTATTATTAGTAGCATATATAACTTTCTAAATATAATGTACTATCCATAATTTTTTTAGGAATGCTAGCTCTATTCTCAATCAACTTCTACTCTCACCCTCCACCAACCACTTGACCATTTTGTTGACGAGCGAGTGCTTTAACCATTGTACATGGATAAGTGGTTGGTGGTGGGTGAGAGTAGGGGTTGACTGAGAGTAGGGCTAGGCACTCCTCTTATCTTTTTCATGTACACTACACTTATAACTTATTAAATACACGCCATTAAATACATTATATTCTACTAGTAGGTTGCAAGTGTGATGCACGTGCGAGAGGGTGGGAGGAGAGAAAGTGGAAAGAGGGGCTCTAGTGAGACCCACGTGATGCAAGTGTATTAGAGGGGAGGCGTGGGAGAGAGAAAATGTATTAGAATCAGTGAATTGTGCGGCAGTTAAAAAAATGTAGAGAGTGGGAGCCTATCTAAGGAGATTGCAGTTAATAGATTTGAAAAGACTTTAATACCCTTAAATATCTATTCACTAAATAATAATATAATATTTGATTTATTTGTCACTGCAAAAAAAAAAAAGTCAATCAATGTCATCTACTACTCATTCTTTCATTATAATAGCAGAGATGTGCACACTAAAACTAAAAAAATTATCTATAAAATTTCTAATAATACACCAAACTGTCTTCTGAGTTGTTTATGAGTTATTTCAACATAATTTGGGGGGTTGGAAGCTGTAAAAGAAGGAAAAGAATATTTTCCTTTGAATGATTTCTATTGAATTAGGAGACGTAGCTTTATACAGGAGATTTCCTACAATCATGCTAATTTATTCTAGGTAGTCTAAGTATAAAAGGCAACTAAACAAATATACAACTAATCCAATATATTTGTCAATGAATGGCCGGATATTTTGTCGATGAAAAGCGGGATATCATTGACCTTCTCACTCCCCCTCAAGTTGGAGAATGAATGTCAAGAACTCCTAACATGCGCATCATAGTTGAGAAAGCTTCCTTTCCAAATGACTTGGTGAACACTTCCGCAAGCTGATTTGTTGAAGGAACATGTTTGGTTACAATTGAACCATCTTGTATTTTGTCACGAATAAAATGACAATCCATCTCAATATGTCTGGTTCTTTCATGGAAAACGGGGATTGGCTGCTATATGTAAGGCGGCTATGTTATCACAATATAACAATGCTGGCTTCGGATGCAATATTCTCAAATCTGTCAATAATGAGCGTAGCCAGGATAATTCACAGCA